>OY821793.1:613174-1221349 GCA_963682175.1 Triglochin maritima | reverse complement strand
AACCCTTTACTGAGAACTTCTCTTCAGCAAGAATGAAGTTTTAATGTGCCTTCCTTTCACAAAACCCCCTTGTTCTTCAGAGATAATCTTAGGGAGCAGTTGAGACAACCTCTTAGTAATCACTTTAGAGATGATTTTGTAGTGGACACTACACAAACTGATAGGCCTAAGATCTTTGTAGTCCCGAGGAAAAGGTTTTTTAGGGATCATAAGAATAAAAGTTGCCTTCATAGCTCTAGGAAGAAGTTTGGTGGAGAAGAATTGAGTAACTGCAGCAATAACTTGAGTTTTGATAGTGTCCCAATTATTTTGATAATAGGCACCATTAAATCCAGGGGAGCTATCAGTAGGGATGCTGAACACGGCCATTTTAATTTCATGTTCAGTAGGGGTGATGAGAATACTCTCATTATCAGCAGCAGAAATGAAATTGAGGATACAATCATGAATCTCAATATCTGCATGACTCTCATTCTAGAGATCAGAAGTGAGAAGCTGGCTAAAATAATAAATACCATCTCTATGAAATTTCTGCACATCACCTTTATATTTATCATAAATTACCGTAGAATTACAAAATGATATAGTTGTTCAACACATTTTAAACACTAGAACACTTCTACCCTTTGTTGACCTTAATATTTTCTCGGATGGTAATAATATCTTGTTGGGTTGAAAGGTAATTTGGAATGTGAGTTTTAATTACATGCACAATTAAAGAGAACAGTTTAATAATTAAATTGAGAAAAGTTTGGAAAAAAGCACGTCTTTGATCCAAAAGTGTATGGATCAAAGATGTGTTGTTGAAGACAAGCACACGATTCGTTCTTCTTTGCCAAAAGGCACATGATTCGTTATTCCTTGGCAGAAATCTTATATTAATAAGCTTTGTTGGTTGATTTGTTGTGAGGTGAGAGGATTAGGAATAAGTGAGGAGAGTGAGAAGATGGTGGTGGATGGACCAGTGATCGGAATAGATGTTGGTTATAACTATTCACGTGTTGCAGTGTGGCATAACAACAAGATCGTAGTCATCCCCAACGACCTTAACGAGCTTCATACGCCATCATACGTCGCCTTCACCAAAGAAGAAGACGGGCTTCTCGTTGGCGAGGCTGCAATGAACCAGATCGGTTCCAACCCTGAGAACACCATCTTCGGTTAGTTAGTTTTTTTTCTTTCTATTCTATCTATCATGCATCATCCAACTCAAGATCGTAGTTTTATTTCCACAAAATGTTTTGCCAATTAAAGTTTCTATAAATGTATTCTAGTAGCACAGAACGATCAATAAATCCAAGGCATACTAATTATTACTAAATCAATAAATCAATCAAGGATCTTATCATAATAATCTATTTCAAAAATTAATTACATTTTTGCCTTAAATTCGGGTCGTGAGTTAACCGAAACTAGCCATAACTTATATTTTGACTTGTTTGCAATGAAAGTTCTACTGTAAGTCCTACAATGCAATTCCCAATTAGTCGGGAGTAATTATTGTTCTTGACAGTTCCAAATTAAAAGAATTAGCAACAGGGCTATAAGCATATGATATATAATTGGATTTTTATGTTGTAGTATTTATGTTGAAAATACAATAAATTAAACAAATGCAGGTATGAAGCGTTTAATTGGTAGAAGATTTGAAGAAGATGAAGAAGAGGAAGAATTTGAAGAAGAGGGATTAGTTGCAAGAGAACAAAGAGAAGAGAAGCGAAGGTTCATAAAGCGTTTGCCGTTTAAGATAGCTGGGAAGGGAGAGCAAAGTGACATTATAAAGATAGCCGTGAAGAATCACCGGCAAGGTGAAGAGAAGACATACGCGGTGCAACAGATCTTGTCGTTGCTTCTTCGTAAGATGAAGGACGTTGCACAAGAATTCCTCGGCATAGAAGTTGAAAATGCGGTTATCACCGTTCCATCGGAGTTCAACAACTGGCAACGTCTGGCAACCATAGATGCTGGTAGAATTGCTGGTCTCAATGTTGTCCGAATACTCAATGAATCCACCGCAGCTGCTCTGGCGTACGTCCATCAACAACAACATAAATCCATAGAGAAAAAAAAAGTGGTTGTAGTGGACTGTGGTGGCAGTAAGATTGACTGGTCTGATGTGAAGATCGATGGGCCCCATTTGTCGGTCGAATACGGGGAAGGAAACCTTTGGTTGGGTGGAGAGAAACTCGATGAGATTATGGTCGAATATTTAGCCAAAGAATTCAAAAGGCAGAGCAATGTTGACATAAGAAACCCAGATCAGCTGTGGAGACTTCGAAAGGAGTGGGAGAAGGCGAAGAGATCACTTTCAACCACAAACCTTGTCACCCTCGAAATTGATTGCCTCCACGGCAACATCGACTTCAACATCGAAATCAGTAGAAATAAGTTTGAGGAGCTTAGCGAGAACTTCATCGATTCATTTAAAAGAAGAATTCTCAGGTTCTCACAACCGGATGACTTGGTACTTGTTGGCGGATTGAATCACATTCCCATGATCCGGGAGACAACAAAAAGTAAGTTGTCCTACACAAAGGAGTACCGTCAGGTTGTCAACAGGGATGAGGCGGTGGCAATTGGTGCTGCAATACAAGGTGCTATGCTAAGCGGAGGCCAACACATCGACATTAGAAATCTTCGAGTTAAGGACGTCACTCGTCACCCCCTATTGATCACCGACCGATATCCAGGTACGCAAACTAAGTACATATATAGTAGACTTGTATTACAACATATTAATATATATTTAGTTACTACATGTTAATTATTTCTTAAACAACGAGAGATGTACTATCTATATTCTAGGAAGTGGACAGAGAACAAAAATTGTGGTTGACAGTAGATCTCCATTTCCAATTCGCGTCGCCAGTAGTTGTCGCACAACGTCAGACTACCAAAAGAATATGACATTCGGAGTGTACGAGGCGGGCTTCTACTATCTTGATAACATTTTCCTTGGGGATATAGTAGTAGAAGGGATCACTCCGGCATCTGCTGGTGAAGCTGAGGTTGAACTCATGTTTAACATTGACGATAACTGTATCTTGACGGACGTCACAGCCAAAGAGATCAGTCATACCGGGAGAGAATTGAGCATTACATTTACAAATGACCCTCCTAGGTTGAGTTACGAGGAGATCGAAAATATGATGGTGGAGTTGGAGACATGGAGGTCTTATGACGACATTTTGAAGGACAAGGATTTCGCGAGGAATAAACTTGAGGCAGATCTTATGGGCATGACAAAGAAGCTTGAAGACGAGAGATTGAAGGAGAAGATGGAGTCTGTTATGTATAGGGAATTGGAAGTCTTTGCTTCCAATCTCAAGGCATGGATACGGGAGGAGGGAAATCATACAACTTACAAAATACTTCGACAAAAGAAGATCGAACTGAAGAAAATGCAACACAAGATCTCACCTTTTGTTGAACCAGGTATGTTTGTGTCTTTCCATCTTTTGTTTCACATTTTTACATATATGACGTATGATTATTTACCATACTTACGTGATGTCTGACCACAAATATTTTTGAAACATTACGAAACTGAAATTATATGGTATTGAAATAAATTGAAGTACTTATAGTACAAGAGATAATAAATACAAACTTTTTCAAACACGTTGAAGCAATATTTATCATACTTCATGAAGCATCCATAAACATCCAACTTTCCATAATGAAACAAAACATGCTGAAGCCATATGTGAAATAAGTTTAGAGGATTATTTACCTGGATTCACATGTAAAGTAGTGATATTGGTTTTATACACCAGAGTTGCTATGATAAATATTAGTCTACTACACCTCCATTGAAGTGGGTCCACACTACCACTCTTAACTTTGTTATAATGTGGTTAGTTTTAATATTATTTTAAAATCACTTTGCACATTTTACCTGAAAAAACTAAAGATTTACATAAACCCATTTATTTTTAAAATCTTAATGATTCTAAAGAAAATGTTAAATTAAAAATCAACCTTGGGTACATAAGCATTGTCTTTACTCGATTTTGTTGCTTTAGTCCGGAACAAATTGGATCATGATGAATTTAGCAAATTATAATTTGAATCATATTTTCTTAGTTTTAATTACTTCTTACAAATAGTGGCACCTAATAACATTTTATTATTTTTGTTAAAAATTAAATAAACAAAATAAAATTTTAGTTTACTTTTGGTTCCCAAATATCGAATATCTTATGAGTTTCAGACTAAACCAATTGATATGGTCGTGTTTCGCGAACCAAAAAAACAATAAAGAGTATTATACACTTAACCATGCGTAGCAAATCAATAATTAACTATCGATGTATAAAATTTATATATCACTACTATATAATTGTATCCCAGAAAATAACGCAAGTTTGAATGACAACTAACAAATAAAAGATTTTTGCCAAGTGTGATGTGAAAAGTTAGCTTACCTATTCAATTTCCATACGAGGCAGCATAAATATATATTTTTATGAACCTTTTCAAGTTAACGTGAAAATAGTTGCATACTGAAAAGTCGGAAACATGCTCATGTCTTATGAACTTTTGAGTTATTCCACTAATTAACTACAAAGCCGGTCACGTGTAATAAACCACCAAAGCCTATGACTTCCTAATAGTTGATTAACACATCTGCCTTTCAATTTGTACTGCTTACTACCAAGAAATATATTATGCACATTACTTATAGGATTTTGAGAATTTTATATGAAAATATAGTTGAGTATCTTAATATTTGTAGTTTGTAGAGAAACTAATAAGAATATAAAAATAATTGCTTCACTTTTATATATACTTGAAATACATATTACTTTTGCTTTTATAAAATATTACATGTAATTAGTAACTATACCTACTATTGACCTGCTTTGGTAAACAAGTAAAATGTCGCGGAACTATTAATTATAGCTCAATCAATTTATACAATTAATAATCACAATTATGATATATACTTTGACAATTGGAGAGAGGTAATTAATACGAAAAACTATAATTATTCTCGTTTAAAATATTACATTTTGATGTAAATTATAGTTGCTGAAAATTCTAGTTAAAAGATTGTGCATCAAACTATTTTTATTTCTTTGGCTGATGTGACAAATATCATATATTTTGACATATGATTTAATAATTACTCTTTAAATTCACAAGTCTTGCACTTGATATCAGATTTTTTCCCCGTAAACAGTTATTAGCTAACGTATTTTAATGAATTGTTACATGGAAGACATATAGATTGAGTATTTTGTTTTCTTAAATGGATTAGATAAAATATCACAAGAAAGTATGCATACGCTGCTAACATGTTGGCGGATGCAACTCTCTTGATACTTACAAATTAACTAATTTAAAAATTCTACTTACTATACTTTTCCAACTCCTAATCCTAAAAATATTGACTTTAATTATGATGTTTGTAAATTTGGAAGAGAAAGTAGAGGACGATGCAAGCGGAAGTGTAGAAATAGCTTATGAGCCAGTGATAGGGGTCGACCTTGGCACGTCCAACTCTTGCGCGGCTGTGTGGGAAAATGGAGATGCAAAGATCATTATTAGTGAGCAAGGAAGCAGATTTATACCTTCCTACATTTCCTTCACCGATGAGGACAATGATAATGAGGTGCTCTACGGCGAGGATGCAAAGGCACAACTAACTTACAACCCAGAGAATACGATCTATGGTTAGTTTTCTCCTTATCTTTACTATTTTTCTTCATTTACGATTTCTAATTCAATTTCCCCAAGACGAAATTATGGAGGTCAACAGTTAACCTTTGTGTTTTCTGAACCAAAGGTTACAAATTCAATTTTTGTTACTACGAATACATTCGCTCGTTCATATACTAATGAAAAACATTAAAACTGCATGCCTTACAACTTCATATGTTAGGAAATGTGCGTTGTTCAATAATTGTCATCAGGTTGCTTGTCGAAGCAGTAGAAAACAATAACTGATAGACGAAATTAAACACACTTAATGAAATTACTTCTATTAAAAGTGAAATTTCATTTCGTTGATACTTCCAATTGACATCAGCTAGTTTGTATCCATTTGCAAAGTCACGAAAATTTATTTTTGCATCGTGGACTATTGTGGTATCTAGTGGTTTAATTTGTTAAAAATAGACGGCATAAATGAATTATACTTTCATAGTCTGTATCAAAAAGCGTTTAATTTGTAGAGTTTTTTTGTCATTTGTAGATTCCTTTATTAAAAGAATAACAATAAACTCTAGTTGTGGATTTATTTTGTGATATTTTGAGTCGGGGACTTGAAATTGTGATTAAATTTTATTTCTTTGGAAGAGTATGAAAATAACTACATATCATATTTCACAAGAAATGTATCAATTAAGCTATTACCATAAATACTATATCTATTTTTTTATATTACACAAGTGATTATCGCTTATTTATGATCAGGTATTAAACACTTAATTGGTCGAAAATTCAACGACGAGATTGTTCAAGAAGTGATAAAAATGTGGCCATTCGAGGTTGCTGAAGGAGAGGACAACGAACCAATGATCATTGTCGAGTACAAGGAAGAAATGATACAATACAGCGCACCAGAAATTATGTCCAAATTGCTTCGAAATATTAAGCGGTTGGCAGAGAGAATGTTGAACAAAGAAAAAATTAAGGATGTTGTGATTACTGTTCCAGTTCACTTTGGCCCATCAGAGCACACAACAATAACAAAAATTGCTGCAACGGTTGGACTTGAGATCTCCCAAATAATCAGCGAGCCAGTTGCTGCTGCTATGGCTTACCTATCAAACAATATCTCTGACGAGAAAAAGAATGTCTTGGTGTTCGATCTGGGCGGTGGGACGCTTGACATCTCACTACTTGAGATGCAAAAATCAATTGTGGAGGTTAAAGCTAAGGAAGGAAACTCTAGTTTGGGTGGTGATGACTTCGATAAAAGCTTGATGAAGCATCTTATTGATATATTCAACCAGAAAAATCATGTGGACATTAACAAAAACAAAAAATCAATCGGTAAGCTAAAAGCAGCGTGCGAGGTGGCTAAGTGGCGGTTATGTACTAAGAATTGTCATTCAACCAAAGTAGAGATTGAAGCACTCTATAAGGGGGTAGATTTTTGTGAAACGGTCCACCGTACCACATTTGAAAATCTTAATCAAGAGTTATTTGAGAGATGTATTGAACCTGTTGAGCAGTGTTTGAAGAAGGCTGAGTTGAGAGCAGAGGAAGTTGATGAAGTGATTCTAGTGGGAGGATCTACTCGAATTCCGAAGATCCGCGAATTGTTGAAGGAGTTCTTCCATGGAAAGGAATTGTTCGATGACCTCCAACCCGAGGAAGTTGTGGCTTCAGGGGCAGCCCTCATAGGGGCAAAGTGCAGTCAAGGTAAAAAAGACGACTTCATAATAGAATTTCACCCCGATGATGTCACACAGGTTTCCCTCGGATTCATGATGAGTGATGGAACAATGCATTTCGTTATTCCAAGGAACAATACCATTCCGACAACAAAAATGATCACCTTCAACCAGATGCAGCACCTAACAACTCTCGATGTGTACGAGGGGGAGAAAGAAATAGCAAAAGAGAACAACTTCCTTGGGAGACTCATGCTTTCTGACATTACATCTTCATCAACAGGTATATCTATTATATATGTTCATTAAGGGATAACCACAATTACTTAAATTTACCAACTAATTAGTAGTAACCAACAAATCACCTAAGTAAAAAAAGGAAATCATAATATATGACAAGTCGTGTACCCAATTAACAATGCAAAATCAACACAACAAAACCATCTCTATAGAGTGTTCATTTTAATGTTGTTTTTTAAAATTTTCAATTCAGGTGATCGTAAATTGGAGGTGTCCTTCTCTGTGGATAAGAATAACGAAGTACATGTCATAGCAAACGATGTCATCAGTAGCACGACTATAACAAAAATGTTTTCCAAGTATCAAATCGCCAACAGGAGAAGAGAAAATGAAAAGAAAAGATTTGAGGAGAAGAAACAAAAGAGAAAATGGGAGGCTTGGGGCAAACTAAAAGAGGAGTTAGACTCACAAAGTACTAAACTCAAAGAAGACAATGTGAAAGCAGTCAACGGAGGGTACATTTATGATATTTTATTTGTGGCAAATTCAATGGCCATAGAGTGGTTGAACAAGGAAGGGTTAGAAGCAGACCAAAAAGATATTGAAAGAATGGAGAAAGATCAGGATTGGCTCTTCAGTGCACTTACAAAAAAACTTGACCTTCAAACAGACGAAGGTCTGCCTTCATGTGGAGCTATGACAGGGGAAAAGAACAATAGTGGCCGAGAGGATGACTTCGAAACAATACCCAAACTCCTTGCCTCCCTTGGCTTCAAAAGGAATGATGGAAGCATGAATGTTGTCATTACAAGGAACACCAAACTCTCAAAGAAAAAAGTGATCACCCTTCACCAAAAGGAGTACCCAATAACTCTCGAGGTGTATGAGGGTGAGAAGGAAATGGCAAACGAAAACAATTTACTTGGGACACTCGGGCCCATTAGTCCTACACCTACAACCACAGGTATATCTAATACGTCCATCAATGTTGAGATTATTCCTAACCTACAAACTGAGTAGTATTTGAAATAAACAAACTAAAAATATGTTTGAAATTGTAAGCAAAAGAAATTATATGTTTGAGACATGAAATTTATAAAACCTGGATATTATTGACTTGATGCTTACTTTACTTGAGATTTACTTTTACAGTTGTTTGTTCAATTTATTCTCAGGTGGTTGGATATTGGAGGTAACATTTCATGTGAGTATAAATAAAGATGTTCAAGTAACAGCCAAAGATACAAGAAGTGACAAAATCATGGCAAAAACATTTTCAGACAATGATCGTAGGTTAAACCCAACCGCAATTACCATGATGATACAAGTAAATGAAAAGATGACTTTTGAGCAAAAGAAGGCACAAGAAAAACGAGAGGCTTTCCGTGTTATGGAGGAGCATCAAAACTTGCTAACTTACGCACTTGAAGATTCAAAGGTAAAAGAAAGACTTGGAGAGCATATACATGCCATTCTACAGAAAGCAAATTGGAATGCTAGACAATGGTTGAAAAGGGAAAAAGAAGGAGAATTGAATGACATCACCCAGATGAATGAAGATGTTGAATTGATCATCAATGCATTGAGAAAACGTATCAGTTTCTGACGATTAAAAGGAACATATGTCATAATATGCAATGATATATTTTAAAGATGTATTGGTAATCGTAGTTGGAGTTTACTTTCACTTTATATGGCTACTTGTATTTGTTTTCATGAAAATAATTTATATGAGAATGCATGCTTCCCTTACGTACAACTTCGTAGATGAATTTCTTTCGAGCTATGAATTCAATTTTTTTATCTTTTTTTGGCAAAGGAAAATGAAATTCTACTTTTTAGAACAAAATCCTAGACTAATACCATTGCAACGAAGTTCAAGCCTATTTCCACTCCTAGGGATTGAAGTAGTAACCTTTTACAAAAGATGTACTCTTGTACAAGTGAACTATCAAAAATATATAAATGCTCATAATTTTCATTAATCCTTCCATTATGTACCACTTGCAATTGGTTATTACTCTAATTTATTTCTTTATTTGCGCTCTATTATCTATTCAACATCAAAATTGCTTCAGTTTACATGCTATACATTTATACTACTTATATCATTTATTATGACTTAGAACAAAAAAACAATATAAGCAAGAGCGATACATTAACCTTAGTACTATGCAAATAAATTCAAAAACAATAAGTTTTTTCTTCCATTTCGGCACTAATTTTTGCTTTCAGTTATTTGTAGTAAACTAATGAAAGCAAATACAAGAAAAATATTAGGTCTCATTTAGATAACTAAAGGTTTTAAAAGTTTATTTTAAAAGTACATTTTCAAGTTTGAATCCATTTCAAATGTATTTTGAAAATAAATTATCATAGAGACTAATATCTTTAGCAAAAAAAATATTTTTCGTAAATTCAAAGTTTTACAAGAAATAAATCAAGAAGAAGAGACACAACATAAATAAGAAGAAAAAACTAAGCCTTACTTCTTTTTCGAAAGAAGGATTTTCAACCAAAATTGCATATTTTTAATTTGTTAGTCGGGGTGAGACAAAAATCGTCGTAGGATTGAAAAATGTATTTTCTGAATAATACAATTTTTATCAAAAACCATAGTATTATAGGGTTATCTAAACATACTCTTAATAGTTGAGTACTGATGAACAAGGAGTTAGATTTTATAAAATAATGGTAATTATTGATAAATAATAAACAAATAAATAAGTTGATACAAAAATGTGTCAATGTAAAACTAGTACTTGTAGTATATATTCCCAAAAGAAAAGGTTCGTGTCAAACCATAAGCAATAACACAAGTTGTGTTTGGATGTGGTTTTGGTGGTGTCAGATTCCTGCACTGACCATCGATGACCGTTTTTAGGGTTTAGCGTTGATTACGTAGTAGTTTTGCCATTCGTAAGCATGCAGTCTAGTTATGTTCAAGGATGCTCGATCATAAAGATTGGGTGAATATTTGGGGATATATATATATATATATACACACACACACACACACACACACACACACTAGCACTTCTTGCTTGCTTCACCGACTGGAGTTGTGGGACATCTCGACACCAAAATATGGGAGGAGGTGAGGGAACTGATCAAGACATATAGGGTTGGGTGGTTGTGGTCTGCAAGTACACAAGACAATCCACAAGAAAGCAATTTAACCAATGCAAATGTGATCTACCACTTTCATAATGCAATCCTAAAAGATAAGAAATTACTGATAGGGTTTGGGCAAGATGCCCCACCGGAGAGTATTCATATTTTTTACACTTTAGGGACCGACCTTCTTTGATACCAAGTTGTAACACCCCCGATCTCGCGGGTACACACATTGAGAATGAACACTAGTGTCACAATCAGAGACCTCCGCAACGACCGAATGAGTTACAAAGAACTGACAATGACTGACTCAACTACATACAAATAGAAAGACATACATAGATAACTGACACATAAAGAACAGAAAGGAGTGGATATCGATATATGAAAAGAGTCAATACAATACTTGAGTTTCAAAAGAAATACAATAACATAAGCGGAAACAACGATAACTAAAGACTATGGTCGACATGTCTCTCGTGTACAGAATCTTCAACACTCGTCTAGTCTGCCCTGTGGGAACCTAAGTACCTGCAAACACCGCATTAACAAATGTGTGCGTTTTCAATTAAGAAAACTCAGTATGCCACAACCGAGCAACAACAGAAATATTATCATGAAGTCTAACAAGACATGCATCAGAAATAGAACAGAAAAGCATCAAAAAAACAGAAGGCTATGATCCAAAAGTCGTGCCAGTCGGGCGCACCCAAACACATTCCTCGAAATGAACAAGAACACCAGCCATGCTGGTCAGAAACAGAACGGGTCACTCGACAGTGACCCACCACTCGACACAAAGTGGTACGCCAGATAGATGCCTTAATTCGCGGAAATAAACCTACATGCTGCCATCGCGAACTTGGGAACACCTAACCTGAGATAGAATGGCAGTGCGCCTGTCCAAGACTTATCTTACGCATGGCCCTCACATAAGGGTCTTAATCGAATGGCCTCTGAAGCTAGAGGACCCATCCGTGGCCCTTCGGCCCAAAAAATAGGACGTGCCCAGAATTAATTATCAGATTAAATGCAATGCAATCTACTAAAACATCTAAATCTAGTGTAGCTACAGGTCCAGAACGAGCTCAAGGAAGGGTATACGAATGGCCTCCTCACAACCCCAAACAAAATCAGAATCAGAACATCCTAATCAGGGATCAAAAAGCACTCAAAACAACAAGCAATCATAATCGGAATCGTAAATCGATAGATCAACCAATCAAGCATCTACGGGTCATGATAAGGATGTTATAAGGTATGATATCCCAAGGGTCATACCCAACACAACATCACACATCACATCAAAAACGCATCAACATGAAAGAAACAATGGGATGATGCAAGAAAGCAAAACATGTCTTAGTTGAATGTTATAATAATCAAAGACACACATTCGTCAATTTCAGAGCGTGCATGCGACTGTACCAACACCTCAGAATATGATCAGAGTTTATAAACGTATGAAATTTAATAAATACCAGTAGAACCACATGACAGAATGTGATTATAGCCTCAGTAATGCTATGGGTATCTCCTGCCATATAAGCATGCAATTGGTGTTCTACAACATGAATTTCAGAGCACATGCATGATAGGAACTTAGAATCCCATACCATAATAGACTTTATATGAATGTAAAACAGATCTAATGTATGAACATGTGTCCTATGATTTGTAAACAAGTCATGAAAGATTATACAATAGGTTAAAGAAATGATTGGGGGTGCCTTGTGTGCACGTATGATTGGGGGTTAGGGTGAGAGGACCCTTGAGACCCGAGGCCGATGTGTTCCGGCGGTGCGTGGTGTGCACGGGAGATCGTTATGTTTTACTGCATTTCATTTCATGTTTCATTACTCATATTATGTTCATATTTTAGGGGTTTGGCATACGGGGTTTCCCACGGGAAACTCAGGCATATTCAAGTTTTATGTCAGGTCGTTCGCGTCAGTAGGAGGTGGTGACTGCGGACAGGAGCACCCAGACCAGATCCTGTCTCTTTTGGTTCTTCGAGGTGGATGATTTTCCCTTGTACATGTGTTGTATATCTTTTGTGTTGGGTTGTGATCATCATTGACTCTTGTATTGTACAGTTTCCCATATTATATATATGTACTCGTGGTTTGGTGACGACCCCAGTGTTGATTCTTATATGTTTTAAGTTTTAATTTTTCCACTGGTTCGGGGCGTTACAATTTGGTATCAGAGCTTTCGGTCCCGGTGTACTTGTCCAATGAAACCACCTTAGAGGTCTTGCATTTAGTTTTCATTCATTATGCATTCATTCATAATCATTAATTCATTGTCGTTTCCTGTCCTCTTGTGTAGATGCCTCCGAGACGTGTGAGACCACCTTCACGTTATAGGGGTGCCAGTGAGGAGACTGGTAGGGAGGACAGAGAGGAGGACCCTTCAGGGGACTCTTGGTAGGCTGGGCGAGTTTCTTGAGCGCCAGTCTGCACAGGCCGAGCAGGCAGGGGCAGGGGCAGTGCTGGATCGGTTTATGCGACAACACCCTCCTTCCTTCGATGGCAGTGGTGAGCCGGAGGCAGCTGAGGATTGGGTCTTCAAGATCCGGAAGATCTTCAGAGCGATTGGGTGTCCTTCTGAGAGGCAGGTGGATCTGGCCACCTATGTGTTGGACGGTGAGGCGGCCAACTGGTGGAGGTCCACGTCGGCTGTTGTGTTTGAGGACAGCGAGGAGGTGGGCTGGGAGGAATTCCTCGCGGAGTTCAAACAACAGTATTTTCCCCAGCATGCGCGGGATAGGAAGAAGGAGGAGTTCCTGGCACTCGAGCAGCGAGAGATGACGCTGACGGCTTATATTAGCAGGTTCCACGCCCTGGAGCGTTACTGCCTGGATACTTATGTGACACCAGAGCAGAGAGCTCGGAAGTTTATCCGAGGGTTGAGGCCGCAGTTCCGGTCACGTATGACCACGAGTATGCCACAGACTTTAGCTGATGCAGTGAAGTTTGCGACGATTATGGAGCAGGACTACCAGGAGACGGTAGAGGCTAGGAAGGTGCAGACGAAGGCCAGTGTGCGAGCTGGAGACCAGATTTCGGGAAATCCGGGCAAGAGGCCCCGGATTGATAGTGGTGGATCTCAGCATTCAGGGACGTGCAGGCAGTGTGGTAGAGTTCACCCTGGGCGCGGGTGTGGGGCTCGATCAGGTGCATGCCATGGTTGTGGCCAGATGGGTCACTTCATTCGTTTCTGCCCGAGCAGGTCAGGTGGACCTAGTGGACGACCGGGTTCCTCCTCAGCTAGCGGAGCTGGACCGTGCCGACCAGTTGCACCCTCCCAGCAAGGGAAGAGTGTGGGACGTGTCTTCACCATTCAGGCGGAGGAGGCTAGAGACGCCAGTACTGTGGTGGAAGGTACGCTTTATGTTGATGGGTTGATTGCTAGAGTGCTTTTCGACTGCGGGGCCACACACTCGTTCATTTCTGAGCAGTTTGCGAGCGTGTTAGGCCGTACCCCTGCGATGTTGACTGCCACGTTGGAAGTCAGCACACCCTTGGGTTTGGTGGGCATTGTGGGGAGCTTCCTCCCCGGCGCCACGGTTGGTTCGGGAGACCAGGAGTTCCCGGCAGACCTGGTCTTATTACCGATGGTAGACTTCGATGTCATACTTGGGATGGATTGGCTGTCCCAGTACGATGTTCGAGTCTTGTGCCGAGAGAAGAAGATTCTGATCTCGAGGGAAGGTCTTCCTGATTTGCTGATCAGAGGGACTAAGAGTGGAGATGGTCGGATTTTGGTTTCGGCAGTGAGGGCTCAGAAGATGATTCACCAGAGATGTAGAGTGTTCTTAGCGACGCTTGTGGTGCCAGATTTGGAGGTCAAGAAGTTGGAAGATATCGAGGTTGTTCAAGATTTTCCTGAGGTATTTTCTGATGAGATCACCAGGTTACCGCCTCACAGAGAGATCGAGTTTGGTATCGATCTGGTAGCAGAGACTATACCTCAGTCGAAGGCTCCATATAGGATGGCGCCTGCAGAGTTAGCTGAGCTGAAGAAGCAGTTGCAGGATCTGCTAGATTCAGGTTTGATCAGGCCCAGTGTTTCACCCTGTGGAGCTCTAGTGCTCTTCGTGAAGAAGAGGGATGGCTCGCTGAGGATGTGTATTGATTATCGGATGTTGAATAAGGTTACCATTAGGAACCGGTATCCTTTACCCAGGATCGAGGATCTTTTCGATCAGTTGCAGTCAGCGAGGGTTTTTCGAAGATCGATCTGCGATCCGGTTACCATCAGTTGAGGATTCGGGATGCAGATGTCCAGAAGACAGCGTTCAGGACGAGGTACGGGCATTATGAGTTTTTGGTGATGTCGTTTGGACTGACGAATGCACCAGCAGCGTTTATGGATCTGATGAATCGGACTTTTCAGCCGTATCTCGACAGGTTTGTGATTGTCTTCGTGGATGATATACTGGTATACTCACCAGACAGAGAGCAGCATCGGGAGCACCTGAGGATTGTGCTTAGCATTCTGAGAGATCAGCAGCTCTATGCTAAGTACAAGAAGTGTGATTTCTGGCTAGATCGGGTGGCCTTTCTGGGACATGTAGTGTCAGCAGACGGGATTTCTGTGGATCCAGAGAAGGTCGAGGTTGTGACTCAGTGGAGAGCTCCGACCAGTGTGTCTGAGATTAGGAGTTTTGTGGGCTTAGCAGGTTATTATCGTCGGTTTAGTCAGGACTTTTCCAGACTTGCTTCCCCACTGACGGCTTTGACACAAAAGGGTGTCAAGTTCGTTTGGTCCCAGAAGTGCGAGGACAGTTTCCAGGAGCTGAAGAGGCGACTGACTACAACACCGATCTTGACGTTACCAGGTGGTAGCGGAGGCTATGTGATTTACAGTAACGCTTCTGGCATCGGTCTGGGTTGCGTGTTGATGCAGCACGGGAAAGTGGTCGCTTATGCTTCGAGGCAGTTGAAGGTTCATGAGAAGAATTATCCGACTCATGATCTGGAGTTGGCAGGGGTGGTTCACGCGTTGAAGACCTGGAGGCATTACCTATATGGAGAGCAGTTTGAGGTCTTCACAGATCACCAGAGTCTGAAGTATCTCTTCTCGCAGAAAGAGTTGAATATGAGGCAGCGCAGATGGTTAGAGTTCATAAAGGATTATGACTTCACCATTTCGTATCATCCGGGGAAGGTGAATTCTGTCGCGGATGCCTTGAGTAGGAATGTAGAGTTATCAGCTGCCAGCTTGTGCATTCAGGAGTGGAGGTTACTTGCGGCCTTCACGGAGTGGAGACCTTTTACGGAGGGCTCTGAGGGGGCAGTGATTGCAGGACTTCGAGTGGAGCCGCAGACTATTTCGGGAGTTGTTCAGGCTCAAAGAGTAGATGATGAGCTGATCAGTCTGATGCAGTTAGCTGCTAAGGACGGATCAGACTTCAGTGTCGGAGTCGATGGAGGCTTGAGGTTCAGAGGTCGGATCTGGGTACCAAGAGCAGGTGATCTGTGGGATACTATCATGGAGGAGGCACATAGGGCCAGATATTCCATTCACCCGGGGAGTACCAAGATGTATAAAGATTTACATCGGAGTTTCTGGTGGAAGGGGATGAAGCGAGACATAGCAGACTTTGTGTCCAGGTGCTTGGTTTGTCAGCAGGTGAGGATTGAGCACCAGCGGCCAACGGGGCAGCTGCAGAGTATAGATCTGCCAGAGTGGAAGTGGGAGCACGTGACTATGGATTTCATCACAGGTTTGCCGAAGACGAGGAGATTTCACGACGCGATTTGGGTCATAGTCGATCGACTGACCAAGTCGGCGCATTTTCTGGCGATCAGGACCACCTTACCGTTGGAGGGTTTGGCGAAGTTGTACATCGAGGAGATAGTCTGGTTACATGGTGTACCTGTGAGCATTATCTTTGATCGAGATCTGAGGTTTACCTCCAGATTTTGGGGTAGTCTGCAGAAGGCTTTGGGGACTCAGTTGAAATTCAGCACAGCTTTTCATCCACAGACAGACGGGCAGTCAGAGAGGACTATCCAGACGCTAGAGGATATGCTGAGAGCGTGTACTCTGGATTGGGCAGGATATTGGGATGAACACCTGTCGTTGATCGAGTTCGCCTACAACAACAGCTACCATTCAAGCATTGGGATGACACCGTACGAGGCTCTGTACGGTCGGCCTTGTAGATCGCCGGTATGCTGGAGTGAGGTAGGCGAGAGGCAGTTGGTTGGACCAGAGATTTCTCAGATGTATGCTGAGAAGGTTGGCATGATCAGACAGAGGTTGGCGACGGCTCAGAGCAGACAGAAGAGTTACGCAGATAGGCGCAGACGAGAGTTGAGATTTGAGGTGGGCGATCACGTTTTCTTGAGGATTTCACCAGCTCGTGGAGTGATGAGATTCGGGAAGAAAGGGAAGCTCAGTCCGAGGTACGTCAGACCGTTTGAGATTCTTGATCGTGTCGGAGAGGTTGCCTACCGTATTGCTTTGCCGCCGCAGCTTTCGGGTATTCACAACGTTTTCCATGTTTCTATGTTGAGGAAATATGTTGCCGATCCGTCGCATGTGATTGAGATCTGTGTTCCGGAGATCGGTCAGGATTTATCTCTCGAGGAGAGGCCCGTGGAGATTGTAGACCGGATGGAGCACCAGCTCAGGAGGAGAACCATTCCGATGGTGAAGGTCAGGTGGCAGCACCATAGCGAGCGTGAAGCCACTTGGGAGGTCGAGGATGAGGTCCGGAAGAAGTATCCGGAGTTGTTCGGTGAGGATTTGGTTCTAATTTCGAGGACGAAATTCTTTAAGGAGGGTGGATTGTTACATCCTAACCCTTGATTAATGGGTTTATTGTGTTTTGGTGGAGGATTAGAAGAGGAAGAGGTGGAGGGCTGAGATTGATTGGGTGGTGATGAGGTGGAGGGTGGAGATGAGGGGAGGTGTTGAGTAGGTGGGTGCTCTCTCTCTCTCTCTCTCACTCAAGTCTCTCTCTCTCTCTCTCTTGATCCGCAGCTCTCGGAGGTGAGGAGGAGCTCGAGTCTCGCCGGATTGTGTGGTTCGAGGCTCGCCGGATCGTGTGGCCGGAGGAAGGTAATCGCATTCGGATTCCGCCGGAGAAAGAGGAGAAGCGCTTGTGGAGGCGACTTCGTGGGTTCTTCAAAGGCTTCTTCAAGCCTTAAGGTATGTCAAGCTTTACTTTGATGCTCACTTATGCTTTGGTGGGTGTTGGGATGGTCGACGGTAGGCCGGAGGGCTCGTCGGACCCGTGCAGCTGCGTTCTGCACTATAATCGGTCGACCGGTGGCTTGGTTCGGTCGACCGGTTGTAGAGTAAATCGGGCGGAAACCCTTGCACCGGTCGAACGATACTCTTCGAGTGGTCGACCGGTGGTGCGTTTTACCAAGGGAAAAATGCTCTGTGTGTTTTCGGTCGAACGGGTCCCCTTTGCCGGTCGACCGAAAGCACTGTTGTAGGTCGGTTGGGGGCGTTGACCACCTAAACGGTCGACCGCTCGTTGACTTCGTCCGACCGACGTTTAAGTTAACTTATTGGCCGGTCGACCGGGAGTGTGGTTTCGGTCGACCGTGTAGTGCGGTTTTGTTGGGGGATTTCCCTGGTTGTTTTCGGTCGACCGTGATCTGAGGGTCGTTCGACCGTTGGTGCTTTTTGAGCGAGAGAGGATTTTCCCTGTTGGTTTTTGGTCGACCGTGATTTGAGAGTCGTTCGACCGGTTGGACGTTATTTCGGTTTTTCTGAGGAATAGTTGTGGTGTTCGGTCGACCGTTTGGGTTCTTCCGTTCTACCGTTTGGGCACTGTTTTGCATATGGATGCTTGTGCCGTGTGTTGTTGGATCCGCCTCGAGGGCAACGGGTCTCCGGCCTTTTTTGGGGCGACGATACAGACATTGCCGGCCTGAGAGGGGGGTCGTGTTGTGGCTCTGAGGAGCGGGTGCCTTGTGTGCACATGTCGTGTTGTGGCTCTGAGGAGCGGGTGCCTTGTGTGCACATGTCGTGTTGTGGCTCTGAGGAGCGGGTGCCTTGTGTGCACGTGTCGTTGTTGTGGCTCTGAGGAGCGGGTGCCTTGGGTGCACGTTGTTGTGGCTCTACGGAGTGGGTGCCTTGTGAGCACGTGTTGTGGCCGAGACTCTGACCGGCGGTGCCTTGTGTGCACATGTTGTGGGGTTGGGGTGAGAGGACCCTTGAGACCCGAGGCCGATGTGTTTCGGCTGTGCCTGGTGTGCACGGGAGATTGTTATGCCTTTACTGCATTTCCATTTCATGTTTCATTACGCATATTATGTTCATATTTTTAGGGGTTTGGCATACGGGGTTTCCCACGGGAAACTCAGGCATATTCATGTTTTATGTCAGGTCGTACGCGTCAGTAGAAGGTGGTGTCTACGGACAGGAGCACCCAGACCAGATTCTGTCTCTTTTGTTCTTCGAGGTGGATGCTTTTCCCTTGTACATGTGTTGTATATCTTTTGTGTTGGGTTGTAATCATCCTTGACTCTTGTATTGTACAGTTTCCCATATTATATATATATGTACTCGTGGTTTGGTGACGACCCCAGTGTTGATTCTTATATGTTTTAAGTTTTAATTTTTCGGCTGTTTCGGGGCGTTACACATATTCAACTCCTTCTGGGAGAAGAGGTACTTCAGACTCTGGTGATCGGTGAATACCTCGAACTGCTCGCCATACAGGTAGTGTCTCCATGTCTTCAGTGCGTGCACAACGGCTGCCAACTCCAAGTCATGCGTCGGGTAATTCCTCTCATGAGACTTCAGCTGCCTCGAAGCGTATGCAATCACCCTCCCGTGCTGCATCAACACGCAACCCAAACCAATGCATGACGCATCACTGTAGACCACAAAACCACCTGTGTCGCTCGGCAGAGTCAAAACTGGAGTTGTCGTCAGTCGTCTCTTCAGCTCCTGAAAGCTGTCCTCGCACTTCTGGGACCAAACAAAAGTGACTCCCTTCTGCGTCAGGGCAGTCAGTGGTGCAGCTAACCTCGAGAAGTCTTTGATGAAGCGGCGGTAGTAACCCGCCAATCCAACAAAGCTTCTGATCTCCGTCACGCTCGTAGGGGCTTTCCACTCCGTCACTGCCTCTACCTTCGCCGGATCCACCGAAATACCCTCCGCAGAAACAATGTGACCAAGAAATGCGACTCTGTCCAACCAGAATTCGCACTTCGAGAACTTAGCATACAACCTCTGGTCTCTCAGAATGCTAAGTACTATCCGCAGGTGCTCTCTGTGCTGCTCCACATCGGGTGAGTAGATCAGGATATCATCCACAAAGACAACGACACAACTATCCAAGTACTGCATGAACGTCCGGTTCATCAGATCCATGAAAGCTGCCGGAGCGTTCGTCAACTGAAAAGGCATCACCAAGAACTCATAGTGCCCATATCTGGTCCTGAATGCTGTCTTCTGGACATCCTCCTCTCGGATCCTCAGCTGATGGTATCCTGAACGTAGGTCTATCTTAGAGAAGACCTTCGCTGACTGCAACTGATCGAACAGGTCCTCAATCCTAGGTAGGGGATACCTATTCTTGATGGTGACCTTGTTCAGCATCCTATAGTCAATGCACATCCGCAATGACCCGTCCTTCTTCTTCACAAACAGTACTGGCGCGCCCCAAGGTGAGACACTCGGTCTGATGAAACCAGCCTCCATCAGCTCCTGAAGCTGCTTCTTCAACTCTGCCAACTCTGCGGGCGCCATCCTGCACGGGACTTTCGACTGTGGTGAGGTGTCTGCTGCCAGCACAATGCAAAACTCCATCTCTCGCGGAGGTGGCAATCCTGGAATATCATCTGGAAACACCTCTGTAAACTCTCGCACCACATCTATCTCGTCCAACCTCGGTGACTCAGCCTCTGGAACAACCAGCGTCGCCAGGAATGCTCTGCAACCCTGTTGTATCAACTTCTGGGCCCTCAAAGCTGACACCACAATGCGGCCCCCTCTGTTCCTGACTCCTCTAATCATGATATCAGGCAACCCCTTCCTCGGAATCAAAACCTTCCTCTCACGGCAAAGGACACGCACGTCATGCTGGGACAGCCAGTCCATCCCAAGAATAACGTCGAAGTCCTCCATCGGTAGCAAGACCAGATCTGCCGGAAAATCTTGGTCTCCCGAAACGATCGTGGCGCCGGGGACGAAGCTCCCCACAGGCCTCCTCCGCCTGGATAGTGAAGACTCGTCCAGTGCGCTGACCCTGCTGAGGTGCTGCAGGTCTCCTAGCTCCGCCTCCACTGGCAATCAGAGGTCCCGGAGGTCTGCTCGGTCCAGCACCCTTGCTAGGGCAATTCCTGACGAAGTGGCCCAGCTGACCACAACCATGACAAGCACTCGGCCCGAAGCAGCGCCCAGTGTGCACTCTGCCACAGCTCCTGCACGCCTCTGGCTGCGGCGCCCCTGCTCCCTCGATCCGGGGCCTCTTGCCCTGATTCCCCAAACTTTGTCCTCCTGGCCTCCCTGAGGATCTCCCGACTGGTCTCCTCTCATCATGGTAGTTCTCCCGGTAGTCTCTCTCCATAATCGTGGCAATCCTCACAGCATCCGCAAAGGTGCGCGGCATGCTCGACAGCACACGGGTCCTCAGCTGCTTCCGGAGTCCCCTGACAAACTTCATCGACCTCTGCGCCTGGGTGACGAAGATCTCTGGACAGTAACGCTCAAGGGCGTTAAACTTCCCAATGTACTCCAGTGTCATGCTCCTCTGCTCCAGGGCCAGGAACTCCTCCCTCTTCCTGTCTCGCACGTGCTCCGGAAAGTACTGCTCGTTGAACTCATCAACGAACTCCTCCCACGACACGTCCTCTCGACCGGTGAACACAACTGCTGAAGTCGACCTCCACCAGTTCACTGCAGCTCGTCTCAGCACATAGGTGGCCAGGTCCACCTTCTTCTCCGGAGTACAGTCGATAGCCCTGAAGATCGTCTGTATAGTGAGGATCCACTCCTCAGCTGCCTCTGCATCCATCTGCCCAGTAAAAGTCGGAGGGTGCTGCCTCATGAACCGGTCGTGCATCGCACCGGCCCCCGTCTGCGCACTCTGCGCTGCCTGACGCTCCAACATCCCGCTCAACCGCTCCACGGTATTGAACAGGACCCTGCGCTCTGCCTCCCGGGCCTCCTCCCTCGCAGACTCACTCGAATCGCGAGTCTCAACCGCAGGCACAACCCGTCTCGGAGGCATCACTCTACAGGACAAAAAGAGTTCACGTCAGAAAGATCAATGAATGCATGCCATGGACCTCTAGACTCTAATCCTAACTCGATGGTGGTTTCTTTGGGAAAGTACGCCGAAATCAAGGCTCTGATACCAAGTTGTAACGTCCCAAAACAGCGGAAGAAAATTTTCAAAATAAAACATACAACATACCACCGTCAACGGTCAACAAGGGCACGTTACTGGAAGTCAACTGAAAACATATATATAAAATATCTCCACGTGGAAGTCATAATACAGAGTGTCAAAAGAGTGATTACACGTCTACATAACTACTGTAATCGCTACCTCTACAAAAAGATACGAAGACAGGACCCGATCCCGGAGGTACTCCCCTCGGTCACCACCAACCTACGTCCGCCTGCTCCCTGAAAATGAAACATGAAATCTGCCTGAGTTCCCGAAAGGAACCCCGTATGCCAACATCTCCTAACATATATAAAAATACAGACGAAAATGCCAAAGATGCTCATGCAATGCAAATCCGCCTCGGGCCCACTGACTGCCTCCGCTCTCCAACACAAGGAAAGTGCATCCCCTCCCTACACAAGGAAGAAGGTGTCTCTCAGCCGCACAGGCACAAGTGACCTCGCTCTCTGACACACGGAAAGTGCAACCCCTCCCTACACAAGGAAGAAGGCATCTACCACCCACACAGGCATGAAAGGCATCCCTCTGCCGCACAGGCTCAAGGGGTCCAACTGAAATACGCTCTCGTCGTAGGGGAAATTCGTAGCTCCGAGGTCCGGTGATCGACCGTGGGCTCGGCAGCCGGTAGTCGCCTATGCTCGACGTCTCGCGTGTGGATACATCCACCAAAGAATTACTTCGACCCACCAGTCGAACAAGGTCAAATCTAGCAGTCGACCATTTGGAAGGTCTATGCTATACATTTTATATACATATATATCCTGTCGGTCGAACCAGGGTCCGTCCAACCGATAAGGAAATCTGCATGAATCCTGCCCCCTGTATTCGGTCGACCGAAACTCTTTCGGTTGACCGGATCAGTAGACACTTCACTACAGGAAAACTGCACGCGGTCGGTCGACCGGATCCAGAGCGGTCGACCGTTTAGATGGTCAACGCTCTTGACCGACTTTGTGCAGTTCGGTCGATCGAGACACACACTCGGCCGGCCGAAGGTCTGTCTAACCTATCTACTGGGATTCGGTCAACCGAAACAATACCGGTCGACCGACTAATGTAACCCTTTAAATCCCGCTAAAATTTGGCATAAACGGTCGACCGTCACACAGACATCGTTCGACCGTTTTCGGGCAGTAAGTCATTTTTATAAAATATCGGTCGACCGGCCCAACTACCGGTCGACCGAACCACACATTTTCCTTCTGGACAGGCATCATTTAGACGTCGTTCGGTCGACCGAACTCTCAATCGGTCGACCGAACAAAGCGTCTTCAACCTCTGTCCAGTCGGGTTTTCGCCGGGGAAACGGCACCAACGCCGCCCCCTACACTCCCACACCTCTTGGGGAGTTACTATGAAGACTTGGCATACCTTTCACCGCGAAGAAGACGTGTGCGGCGAGTTCCTCCTCCTCCGGCGTCGCTTCTAGCTTCTTCTTCTCGAGCTCCCTCCTACGACGCCTCTTCTCCGCGTCGTCGGTGCTCCAGCTCTCCTCCTGGTCCGCCGGAAGCAAGGGAAGGTGGTGAGTGGGGAAGAAAATGGAGAAAAAGAGAAGAAGAGATGAGTTGTGTGGTTTTTAAACCAAAACCCCACACCAACCCTACACCCCAACCATACCTCCCTCCATACTCCACCCCATACCTCCACCCATACTTCACCCCATACCTTCTCTCTCTCTCACTTCACGTCTTTACAAAAACCCTTTTTCAAAGCATATTGTATGTTTTATAAACATTAGGACCTCAACTTTGTTACCTTTCAAGTACTAACTAAAAAGAGAACAAACACCAATACTAACACTTGCACCATATTAAGCTTGGTATTAGTCCCATTTTTTGCAGATGAAAGAAACCCCACTTTAAAGGGTGATCTAGTAACCCCATTGGACGGTGAATTAGAAGGATGCATACTGAAACTCTAAATTCTGATGGGTTCTGACTTCTGATACATGAAACAACGACAATTGCATAAATAGCATGCCAAGGGAAAGAGATTATGTAAAAACATGTATGTGCATAAGGACATGGAGCAACAATTTATTATGCTTTGAGCAAGAATCTTAAATTTGTAAATACGGGAAGTCTATGTAAGGCAGTTCCTGTAGGAACCAAAAACAAAAAGGTTAAAAAGTTAGTTGCTCCATTCAAGTAAGAGAAGCTTTTGAAAACCCAAAAAAAGAGAAACAATGCATACGTATTGAGAACCATTACCTTTGCTGCAGAAATTGTACTGAGCTAGATTAACACGTTCACAGTCATAGTCCATGGAATTGTTGAAATAAGATCATAAAAAACGAACCAGTGTGAAAGATAACATTTGATGGTGTGGATGAAGAACTCATTGTAAAAATATGAATAAATAAGAACAAATTAACATCATAAAAGATCAAACTATAAAATAAATATGAAAAAAAATACCAAAGACCTTTTAACACATAAAACTTGAAGAAAAAACGACAATTTGACAAAAAATACCAAAGACCCCTTAACACATAAAAATTGAAGAAAAGTCCAACAATGGAAACCAACTAAAAGTTTTCATCGAACCACAAAGTCAATTCATTAAACAAATTCCAACAGAAATTCATTTTCTGTTACAGACTCCAATTCCAAAATTACATCTCACAGTTTCAGAAATGAAAACATCAAAAAACATCATATGCAATTTAATATTTAGGTCAATTTCAAATCTACACCACCAGAAGCATCCAACTTATTGTAAATCCATGACACAAAATCTCAACTAAGCACCTTATTTGACTCCTCAACATTTTGGGCATGGAAATAAGTACCAAAACCAAAAGACTCTTTAAGCAATCTGCTTATTAACAAAAGAAGCCAACAAAAATAGCAGAAGAATAGTCAATAGAATCCCGGTTGCAAAACAGAGATCAAATCAAAGCCACGTAAATGAGCATGCCAAAACCTCCAAACTCAAATTTCACAATTTTCATCTCCTAAACCCCAACTTGCAGATTTAGTTACCAAAACCAATCTAACAAACGTGAAAAAACTACACTAATTCAACATAAACTCCACCATCATAGATTCCAAACCATCATTGTAACGTCTCGAAACAGCGAAAATTTTTAAAAATTATCATCAAGATAACAAAGGCCAATAAATCAACACGGGACCGTTACTATCATAAAAACATTCAAGCGGTGCACCATATTACATCAGAGTTTGTCAAAAAGGCTACATGAGTACATCAGATATAACAAAATGAGATATAAGTAATCATGTCGACCTCAGTGGTCCGAACGAGAGAATCTGATCCCAAAACGCGTGCGCCCACTGTCACCACCCAACTGGACCTACTACGGTCCTGAAAGAAAACATGCAACAACAATGCCTGAGTTGATAAGAAAACCCTGTATGTCAAGCTCACCAATATGAATGCACAGTACAATAATGAACATATCATACTAGTAGCATGTCATGTCATCAACAGTAAGGAAAACAGTTCCCCCGAAGGGTAAAACAGGACATCAGTCCACAAACATAAGGGGTCTCCCTCGGAGACCTACCGTAGGCACATACAGTCTTGCAGAACAGTACACGACTCTCCCCCACACGCGGCTATACTACACAAGGGGTTCGGTGAGGGTCGTCCGCACGTTCCGCACCATAAGAATTAGATCTAAATCAATCGTGGTCAAACCACACCAACGGGCCGTCGCCCGGTCGGTCCATCATCTCTCAATAGGTGCCCAACTGAGGTATCATAGCCGGAACAACATCGGCAACATCATCACCGGAACAGCATCGGCGGCAACACCGGAACAACATCAGTGGCATCGCCGGAACAACATTGGTGGCATCACCGGAACAGCATCGGTGGTCCAATATACGTCCGACACAGCATCGGACGGTACAACATACGTCTGGCACAACATCAGACGGTTCCGGACCAAGTCTGCTAGGTCATCATGCTCCAAGAGTCATGCATCAACGTGCATTGGGATCCGCGATCCCTCAGGTCTGCTACCCTACAGTCAGACTATCAAATCATCAAAACCTCAAGCCATAGTCCATACATGGAGGTGACACGTCCCAAGTGCCCACACTCTTCTACACGGCGGTCTCTGGGCAGGCGCGCATAACACACCCACCGTCACCTCCCGGCTCACGCACTAGGTGAGGACACGGATTTCCGTGGATAGAGTTGACACTCCACTAGGACCGGGAATTCTGTTCAGCGCACAAACGGTCGATCAAAATAGGCAATACGGTCGACCATTCCCATAAGGTCGGGTCGACCGAAAGTCTGCAACGGTCGAACTCTTTGCACATAACCTAAATCCCAACGGTCGAACAAAAGTCTAAAACCGGTCGACCGATACGTGGTCAAAATCTGGAGTCTGGTCAAAATCATACAAGTCTATTCGGTCGACCGACTCAGGGGTCTTGGCCAACCGAAAACTACCAGGGGCAAGCTAGCATTTCTAAGTTATTAACGGTCGAACCACATATAACAATCGGTCGAAAAGCATGCAATATAAACAAGTCCACTAAAGTTCCAGTCGAACCATATATAACAATCGGTCGAACAGCATGCAATATAAACAAGTCCACTAAAGTTCCGGTCGAACCCAACATGTAAACGGTCGACCGTTATCCAACAGGTAAACCCCCGACCCACCAGCACATGCACTACCGGTCGACCGCCACCAGTCGTCGTTCGACCGGTGATGGTTAAAGTCGGGCAAACACACTAAATCGGTCGACCGCCCGAAGGCATCAGTCGACCGTTGGTCGACAGCAACCCCGTGCCAGCCGAGAATTTTATGTCGTTTCTCGTCACGAACACGACCAACACTTCCCACCATCATGGTGAGCAACAAAAACCCACCGGAGTGGCCTCCTCCTCCGCTGGACGCCGGACAAGGAAAAGAAGAGAGTGAGAGAGAGCAAGTGAGAGGGAGAGAGAGATTTTAGCTTTTAAAACCAAAACCCAAAACCCCATCACCTTACCATCACCCTACCCCCATCACCCTACACTCCTCCATAGTAACCGACCCCCTTTTCCTTCCCCATGCAAAACCATCCACTTACCAACCTTCATTGACCCCTAATTGGGTTAGGGACCTTACAATCATCCTAAGAGCATTTCAACGCACAATTCGCAATTCCAATTACTTCCAATCTCCCAAACTCCAACATCAACTTCAAATCAACACAAATGAACAAAAATCGGCGGAATCGCCAAATATCTAAATCAATTCAAAAAAGTTTCCAACTCAAAATCCATGATTTTCACCACCCAAACCCCAATAGGCGGATCTAATAACCAAAACCAACCCAACAGAAATGAAAAAACCCCACTAATTTATCGTAAAATCCACGGTTGTTATTCCAAACCATAATACTAAGAGCTTTCCAACAAAAAATTCACAACTTCCACCACTTCAATTTCCCAAACTCAACTGCACACCAAATCAACACAAATGAACAAAAATTGACGAAATTGCCAAATATCTAAATCGACGACAAAAGTTCCCAAGTCAAATTTCACGATTTTCATATCCTAAACCCCAACAAACATATTTAATCACCAGAACCAATCCAACCAATACGAAAGAACACCAAGAAATCCAAGCCATCCCAACAACAACTTCAAAATTTGACACCCTAAAAAGGAAACCAACTAAAAGATGAACACCAGTAAAGCAAAAAACTACACGCGGAGGTTGGTTATTTAGACAGGAAAAAAAATCAGAAGTTTAGTATAAAATCAATTACTCTCCCAAAGTTATCATCAAAACTTTCGAGATAACGGGATTAAAATCAAGTGGGCCAAGAGTATTTTATCGTTAAAGAAAGTAAGATTACTGCATCATTAAAGTTGAGGTTTTGATGATATATATTTGTGTTAAATGCAAAAGATGGTAATTTACTGTCATGAGTGATGCAATTGCCTGGACCTAAAGCAGTAATACATGTTTGAGATCTAATTGTAACATCACCAGACAGAAAAGATCACCTTGTAGACAATGTTAAACAGTAAGCTATCACCGTAAACAAAGAAAAACAATTACAATTTTATATCAAGCATTAACTACAAACAATTAAGAATTGAAGAATTAAATCGCCAGATTTTCCCATCATGATGTGGGAGAAACGAAGACCAATAAAGACAAATATATATCGAAAATACTTTGTAGTCAATAATTACCAAAAAAAAAAAAAAATTGACCAAACATACTGTTATGGGATAAAAAACTAAATCGATATTTCTTTCCCGAAATTCATTCCAATAACTTATCCACCAAGTCCAATACCATAATTGCTTCCAACTGAAAAACAAGAAAAGAAAAAAATTACTCGCAAACACATACGACTTCAGCTAAAAGAGTATGAATAACCCCAAATCAACTCAGATTCCTTCCAAAAATCAGATCTTTACAAACTCAGATTGGAGTGACGGTGTAATAACTTAATCTAAGCAACCTAATTAAATTAAACTAAACCTAATTAACCCTAATTAATCATGCATGAGGAGGTGGAAGTGTTGGACATGTGGAGGATGAAGTGGCTATTTTTGGTTGGATGCTTTGGAGGTGGAGTGAGAGATAAGTTTGGATTTCTTCTATAAATAGGATTGTGAGGATTAGCTGAAAACATTTTCTTCATTCGTGGCTTAACAGAGAGTGAGAGGAGGTGAATGTCGGAGAAGAAGAAGAAGGTGAAGTAGAAGAAGAGGAGAAGAAGGAGAAGAAGGAAGAAGAAGAGGAGTGAAGTGATTCAAGCTCGGGAGACTTCCACAACCGTCAAAAAGGTATGCCAAATCTTCATTATAACTCACATAAGCCTTGTGAGTGTTGGGGATCGACGTTGGTGTCGAATTCCCCGTCGGAATTCAACCAATTCAGAGGTTGAAGACGACGATCGGTCGACCGGTGCCTGTGGGCAGTCGACCGATCCTATTATTATATTGATGTTTACCCGCGAACGGTCGAACGATGTCGTTAGACGGTCGACCGTTATGCCAGATTTGTGCGGGAAAAAGGGGATATGCTGTTACCGGTCGAACGGGACCACTTAGCCGGTCGACCGAATAACGATGAGAATGGGTCGGTTGGGGATTTTGACTTATTAAACGGTCAAACGTCCTTTACCTTGTTCGACCGATCCATTCGATGCTAAGTCGGTTGGGAGCTTTGACCATCAAAACGGTCGACCGCTCTTTAACTCTCGGTCGACCGACTGAGCATTTAATTAAGCGGTAGAGTGCTTGTGTTGATTCGGTCGAACTGTATTTCAGTTCCGGTCGACCGAACGAGACTTGGGCAAAATATTGAAAGTCCTGTTATCGGTCGAACGACCCCTTGGTTCGACCGATCGGATATATATATTATATAAATTTGTATAGCGTAGGCCTTCCAAACGGTCGACCGCTAGATGACTTTTGTTCGACCGATTGGTCGGTAATTCGGTTGGCGTGGTTCGACCGGTAGATTTGTTTGTACAGTACTGCGTACTGTGTGGGGGACCGGTCGACCGGTGTGCTTGTAGCGGTCGACCGATCTGCCGCAGGTTGGTGGATTTATCCACACGCGATCCGTCGATGTCAGGTCGACTACCGGCTCCGAGGCGACGGTTGATTACCGGCTTTGAGAGCTACGGATTTCACCTTCGACGAAGGCGTATTATTGTTGTACTTTTTCCTCTCTTACCGAGCGGGGTGTGAGGGATGTGTACCGTAAACCTTGGGCAGTTTGCGAGGGTTTAGCGGTAGGCCGAGGATGTTCCGGCAGGGTGTACGCTAGGCGACTCTTGGGGGAGCAGTGGCTGTCGTCTGACCCGAGTTGTGTATTCGGCGGGCTGACTCGCTCCTTGGGTGCGGCGTGTACCGGGGGTTCCTTCCTGCACTTTTTGGGGAGCAGTGGTGTCGACTGACCCTTGTGAGGCAGCGGTGGACTGACTTGACCCTAGTGGCAGGAGTGGTTCAGTGCCGCGGAGGCGGTGAGGGCATTATTGTGGGCCCGAGGCGGATGATCATGTGCATAGCATTGCATTGTCTTTAATTCCTTTTTATATTTTTAGGAGGTTTGGTATACGGGGTTCCTGCAGGGAACTCAGGCATGTTTGTTGTTTACATTTCAGGTAGCGAGCAGGATTAGAGTTAGAGGTGGTGACCGAGGACGGTGCCCCCGAGATCAGATCCTGTAGTTGTCAGTCTCTTTCTTTTGAGGTGATTACATATTGTATAGCTTTTGTCGTAATCACAGTCAGTTTGTATATTTGACTTCCACGTGGATCATATTTATATTATATATGTTGGTTTGTTTCCCGTGACGTGCCCAGTGTTGACCGTTGACGGTCTTTATTATTGTTTAAATTTTCCGCTGTTTTCGGGTACGTTACAGACGGTGGGTTTGGTTGGGTTCAATAACAATATATTTGTGTGGATATATATACATATTGGAAAAAATGGAGCTAAAAGAGTACGAATAACCCCAATTGGATTTTAATCCAACAATTCATAATGGTTGACACTAAGTAAAATTTACCTTTAACATTTAAAAATCTAAAATTTAATTCCATCTCCACTTTTTCTTTTTTTGCACATCTTGTTCAAATTTCAAACTATAAAACATCACCTAAATCAATTAACTATTACTATCTACCAACATTAATTGTTTCTTTCAAGTCTCTCATGATACAGTTTTTTTCACACTTCACTCGTAACTGAGGTGACGTTTGGAGAAAAGGAAACCACACTGTCGAAAACGTCATCAATAATCGTGCATTTGGGGCAGTCGTGTAAATTATCGATCTCATATCGAGCTCATCGATCTCAACAAAGCGGACTATTTTGCTTCATCATATTGATGATTACGTAGTATTCTCCAAGAAAGATGTTTGCATTCTTCTTTCAAAGATGTCTCTTTTTTCTTTAGAGTCCTCAATCTCACGTCTTCAGAAGAAGAAGAAGAATCCAAACCTACTACTGCGAGTATCGAAGATAGCTATTGTATCTCATTCAAGCTCTCCATTTTTTCGATTGTCGTATTTCTAGAGGACTCAGCTTCCGGTACCACTTTTCAAATTCCTCTAAAATATCTTCAACTGTAGATTCTTCGCGATTCGCGACAACTTGTTTTTAAATTGCTCGAGATTTTGCACTTCTATAGTTTTGGCTAAGATTGTCCAGAGGAAATAAGCAACCAAAATTAATCTTAGAAAGGTCATCCAATTTCATGACAATCCTGAACCAACTAGCATGAGAATCCAACTCGTACATGGCTTAAGACACCCTCGATGTTATTGCTATATCTGGACTTCTCGTTGCTTCCAATAAGGATCCATGTTTTTACGAATCGTAAATTTGATAAATGAATTTAATAAAAAAACTACAAAATTTGACATCATACAAAAAATGATTTATCAGCTTTAGTTATTGTAAAAATGATCTGTTATAAATAATAGCTAGGATGAAAACGGTTTCTTAAATATATTACTAGATAATTCATATAATCTAATGTAATTACTATAGTTATACCAAATTTAATAGCATTTTGCAATATTATTAATTTCTCTTATCTACTTTCTCTTCTTTATAGTTTATCAGCTATAGTTTATGTTTGAATTTTATTTGATTATCTATCTTGAATGTCAAAATCAAATACAAGAGTTCATCTTACTTGAACATGATTGCTAGTATAAAAAAAATTAAAAAGCTATAGTAAGACATCAAAAATGTTTATTTTTTGTAATTTTTCATAAAATATTCTTAAGTAAATTAATCGTCAACATAAACCACCAAACAACAACAGTAGTTGTGATTGGAGTTATAGTTTAGACGAGGATACCACCATTGCAATAAGCAAAACACATGTCCTAAGCAAGTATCATGTCAATCGCAACCACGAAAATAGAATCAAATCATGGGAACTTTACAAATTAATAGAACATCAGAAATGTATACATCCATGAAAACAAAAATTTAAGCATCAGCCGCCTCAATCAACTACTTGTGCTTAAGTAGGATTCAAATAGAAATTTGTATGCATTCTTCTTTCAACAAAATTGCTTTTTTCTTTAGAATCCTCAATCTCACATCTTCATTACAAGAAAACCTATGATGGCAAGTATCGAAGCCAACCTCTCACTACAGGAGAACTGAGATTCACTGACGGACAATAACAGTCGGTGTACATATCCATCTGTCAATAATAACCTACACCGACGGAAAAACATTCGTCAGAGTTGAAGGCGTCGGTGTATAGTATCGTCGACGGATGCACCGATGGACAATAGCCATCAGAATAGATTTTGGCTCTAATTTTCCCGCCAATTTTTTGGGTGTGGTTTTCATCGGGGAGGATAACACTGACATATCGACACCGACGAGCGTCCGTCAGTGTACTAGTCTTACGGAACTATCCGTCGGTGTAGGGACACTGACCGATAAATTCATAGGTTGTTATCCGACGAATGAGAATATACACCGACGAATATCTACCGCCGATGTAAGTATCATCGATATACATCAACAGATATCCGTCGGTGTACTGAAAAAGTGAACTCCATATACACCGACGGATATCCGTTGGTGTAAGCTCATCCCAGAATTCGAAAAGAGCCAATTGACTCTTCCCGAATTCCAATTTTTCCTATTCAAAGATAATCATGTCTTCCATTCATTCACAACAACACATCCATTCATAAACATTCAAGAACTCAAGTCAAAACCAAACAAGTCATAAACATTCATTCATTCAAAACCAAACAAGTCATAAAACATTCATTACATCCAATATATATACAATATAACTCATAATGTATGCATGCGAGAGTTTTATTTTTGATTAGAACGTGTTCGGTGATAGGTTAGCTCATATCATCAAAATAACTATATGCTTAGCCAAAAATCTAACATATTCCCCACCATATTTTTTCCTTCATTTCAAGCATAAGCGTAAGGGGATAAAAAAATACCTCTTAATTTTTTTACACTATTTTATTAAGAGTTAGGGACTCGAAAACCCTATAATGAAGAAGAAGATGGAAGAACGAGAGAGAAGGAAAATGTTAGACAATCCTAATATTATTAGATGTAGCGGAAGAAGAGTACAATAGTCGTAGTGTCACCGGTTATGTTATGAGTCCTTTAGAGACTCTCAAATTCCAACTTTTTCGAGCTTTGGCCCAGCCAAACGCTCTATCCTCGCAAGGAATAGCCGGAAACACCAACACAACCGCACAACTTTTCGGTTACCCTCAGAGTAGGGGACTAGCGGAAAAGCCCCCACAACAAGCACACGCGGAAACTAAGGTTGCACAACCCTCACAAAACGTCAAGCCCCCAAATGTCCCAAGTTCCCCACATAAGAACACTGAAAGATAGATGGTGGCGGAACAATCTCTTTTATATATAAATATAAGAAACGTCCTAAAGGGATACAATAGATTTCACGCTCACAAGTCTCTCTCGCAGAAAACTCTCTTATGCCCAAATCTATACTCAAACTATGATGCGAATCCTATCTGATTCTTGGATCTCTCTGAACCTATGGGAGGCGTCCCCTTTTATAGTGCTCAAAGTCCTACTTTGTAGCACGGTTGGATGTCACTCAACCCACCTTCCTTCGGTTGCAAGAGAATAGCTCTCTACTTTCCCCCATAACTTGGTAATAATCGTGGCTGAATTAATCCTTAGGAATCGTTCCCAAACTCTTCCTCCATCACGGATTAATTCCCACAAATAGGCGCCACTTTGTCATAACCGAACCCTTCGGTTTAGGTTGGCTGGAAACGTGGGAATCATGCTGTATTTTGCTGGAATAACCTCTTCAAAACCGTCCCCTAGGAATAGGAAGTTGCGCAAGTGGGGTTTGACCCGTTCAAATCCCTTGCACTTCTCCCGTTCGGTTATGGACCCGTTCCACAACCGAATCCTATTTTTAAGGATGTGCATCTTCGGTTCCTATTTTCAAGGAATATATGCACCACCGATTTTTACTCCTTCCAAATCGAATACCTACATGTAGGGAAGATATGCGCATATTGGGGCTGACCCATTCAGCCCACGCTTCCCCCTTCCTTCGGTTTGTGGACCAAGTCCATAACTGTCTCCTTCTCCACGAATGTAGCCTTCCTCCTTTGACTTGGTCTCCACGCCTTTGTTGGGCTGCGCACGCATCGCCTGGTCACCTATCTCGGTCCTTGCTTCGCCCATGGGTAGTCCTCGTCGGCCCGCACCATCCACCACCAGTTGACCGGTGTTGACTCGTGTTGACTACGATCCTCACTTGGTCTACTGTGTTGACTGAAAGGAATGTGTTCTAAAAGTTTTACTTTTATATGTCAATTATTATGAATTGAATGTGCAAACATTTTGTTCCCTGATTATGGTATTCGTCTTTTGGAAGTGCTAAGGAAGAGACGTTTGGTCCTTAACCGTAGAGCTCTAAAAGATAATGATTTACATAAATCAAAAGTTATTCACAATCATGGTAATTAACATGGAATATTAATTACCGAGATAAGATTGTCGTGTTGGTCATCGATTGTTGTAGCTCTACAAATAATTGACGACACGAGTATATAAAAGAGGAAAAAATTACTTTGATATATTGAATAGACCTAACAAGTAAAACATTATGAAATTGTGTTTCGTGTCACTAATGTTTTTACTGTGTCTTGGATCCTAAGATATGAGACTTATATCTTCTCACTCAAGAAGTGCTTAATTTGATTATTGTCAAAAGCTATCAATGAGTGTAGTGATAAAGACAATAGTTTGTTGAGCATGACTTGTGTTGGAAAAGATAGCTAGTCAAACGATTATTATTGCCCCTCTTAATTGAGTGATGATATTAGTGGGCCCCTTGATAAAACAAAATTATAATGTGCACAATGTAACTTGAGTTAAGTTACATAGTTGTAATTAGCTTAGAGAGATCAAGAAATAAATGTAATACAAAGATGACACATTTCTACTTTGTATATATTCTTAATATCATGAGGCAAGGGACGGACACAAGTGGTGCATTTACATCACTAAATGGATCGTGTTTTGGTTCGGGTGGAACAAAGACATCTATGCTAATTGGGTAACTATAATGTGTAGCTAGATACCACTTATAGTTTGAGATATTAAGTGTTTAATATCGTTGCCAATTTGGCTTAGATCCTCCTATAGGTCACACCACAAAACTGGGAAACAGAGGGTTGATTTTAAGTTCATATGATGTGTCGGGTTTCATATGAAAATATGACACATGTGGTGAATGAATAAAATCAATATGTCACGAGAATTGACATAATTATAATCATAATAAATTCATATGAGGTATATATATTATGTAGTGTAATAATTTAATATTACATATGATAATATATTATATAAGATGTGAATTTGCTAAAAACCCCAAAAGATCAAATTTTGTTGGAAATGAATCCAAAATTTGACAAAGGCAAAATCGGGGTCAAACACGGTGAACCGTTCGGGGTTCGGTTGACCGAGGCATCTTCGGATCGGTTAACCGAATAGGGAACGGGTAAACACAATTGATTGACCGAGATTGTCTAGTGTAATATCCTTAATCCTTATTAGGACAAATCATGTTTTGGCTTTGATTAGGGGCTTAATTGGGTGGATTATGATGGAGGGCTGAGATTGGTTTGTTTTGGATGAGATGGGATGGATGGTGGAGATGAGAGGAGGGGTTTATTAGTGGTGAGTGATTCTCTCTCTCCCTCTCTCTCGCATTTTCTCTCCCTCACTCGCTCAAACTCTCTCTCTCTGATCAGACCTCCGGTGCGTGGAGGAGCTCGAGTCGTGCGGTTCTGAAGGCGAGGCAAGGATCGGACGTTCGCCGGTGAGGGTAGATCGTCGTTCGGTTGGTTTTCACCGGAGGAGGTGATTTGCGAGGAAAAGCTCGCCGTCGAGTCTTCGAAGGCTTCTTCAAGTCTTCAAGGTATGTCAAGCTTTACTTTGATGCTCACTTATGCTTTGGTGGGTGTTGGGGTGGTCGACGGTAGGCCGGAGGGCTCGTCGGACCCGTGCAGTTGCGTTCTGCACTATAATCGGTCGACCGGTGGCATGGTTCGGTCGACCGGTTGTAGAGGAATTTGGGCGGAAACCCTTGCATCGGTCGAACGATACTCTTCGAGTGGTCGACCGGTGGTACGTTTGATCAAGGGAGAAAAGGCTCTGTGTGTTTTCGGTCGAACGGGACCCCTTTGCCGGTCGACCGAAAGCACTGTTGTAAGTCGGTTGGGGGCGTTGACCATCCAAACGGTCGACCGCCTTGTTGACTTGTTCGACCGACGATTAAAAATAACTTAAGTTGGTTCGACCGTGAGATGTTCTGGTCGACCGGTGCACTATGCGGATTTTGGAGTTTGGTACTGGTCGTTTTCGGTCGACCGGTGAGTTTTGGTCGTTCGACCGTTGGTGCATATTACTGTGGCACGAGTTTTACTGGTCGAATTCGGTCGAACGGGACCCCTTTGCCGTTCGACCGATTGACAGTTTTGTTGGTTGGTCCAGTCCTGCTGAGAGGATTCGGTCGACCGGTTGGGACATTTTGTTCGACCGTTTCGTACGGTTTTTGTGTGTTCTTGTGTTGTGAAGCCAGCTCGAGATGGCAACGGATCTCCGGCCCTAGTGGGGTGACCGGTGCCGGCCTGAGAGTGGTTCACGGGTGTTGTCGGGCCAGCCCAAGAAGGCAACGGATCTCCGGCCCTAGTGGGGTGACCGGTGCCGGCCTGAGGGTGGTTCGCGTGTGGGGCCAGCTCAAGATGGCAACGGATCTCCGGCCCTAGAGGGGTGACGGTGCCGGCCTGAGAGTGGTCTTCTGGACAACTCAAGATGGCAGCGGTACAGAGGATACCGACCTGAGAGTAATCCGGCGGTGCCTGGGGCACATGTGTGTGTTGACCGAGGATATTTCCGGTCGTGGTGCCTGGGGCACGTGTGTTGTCGCCGAGGGAGTTTCCGGCTGAGGTGCCTGGGGCACGTGTGTGAGGGTTGGGCTAGAGGACCCGTGGGACCCGTCACTGTTTGGTGTCTACTGTGGTAAGGAGAGAGTTCCCGAGGACCCAGTGAGACGTTGTTGGTCTATCGCATTTCATATCATACATGCTTTACATATCTAGTCATTTATTGTTATAGAGGTTTGGCATACGGGGTTTCCTCTCGGGAAACTCAGGCATATTCATGTTTTATGTCAGGTCATAGGCAGCATTAGGAGGTGGTGACAGCGGAGGAGCGCCTTCGGGACCAGATCCTGCTTTCTTGGTTTTTGAGGTCCGAGTGATTACATGTATATTTTCCTTATCTTTTGTTGTAATCACACTTTTGTAAACTCTCAGATATATATATATTGTATATATGTTGGTGCACCAGTTGGCCTTTTTCGTTGGTAATATCCTCGTGTTGTGTTTAATTAAAAAATTTAATTTCTTCCGCTTTTGAGGATGTTACATCTAGAGTGCCTGGACAATCGGGTTCGGTTAACCGATTGGAAACGGTCATCCGAGAAGACGTAATTTCGGTAGACCAAAGGGGACTATGTCCCAGGAGCGATTCTGGTGCGTCAACGGTAGACCGAGTAAAAGACGTGGTTCGTCCGAATTCATCCATGGAATTTTTCTCATACAGATTTGGTCGACCGTCTAGCTCACGGTGCACCGAACACGTGTTATTACCGAATGGTTCGGTTGACCAAATAATACTCGGTCTACCGAACAAGACCGATTATGCCTGAATTATTAAGAGATTAATTAAATCATGGGTGGATTAATTGTAGATTTGATTAAAACGTTTTTTGTGGGTGTTTATGTGGAAATTAGAGATTAATTTTAGGAGAGAATAAGCAAGAGATCATGGTTAAATAATAGCTCTTGATAAGGATGTTTTGGGAGACTATAAAAGGACCCCTACTCCTACTTGTTTAAAAACTAATGCAAAATTCTTTCTCATTAATCTCTCCCTAATCACCACGAAAATCTCTTAGTAGATTTAAGTTTTAGAGATAAGAATCTCAGGAGCTTAAAGAGGGGTCATTAGCTTGATTCTAAACCTTGTTAGAGATTGATTGACTAGCTCATTTCTCTCTAATCTTGTTTAGAGTTTGGTGAATACTCGGAGGCAAATTTGTGGACGATTCAACGGGCAACGCGACTCCGAATCTTCAAGAAGGTTTTAGAGAACCTTTAGGTATGATTCTACTTATGTGATTTATTTTAATAAATGTAGGATTGCATGTTATTAGAATAATCACAAAACTATGTACATAAAATTGTTGAAAATATGAAAATCGATCTTGTATGTTGTATTAAAATTTTAAAATATATACATACATAGGGACACGAAATCCTACATTGACTTGGTGTTGACTCTTGGTATTTAGCCTCCCAAGCTCCTGCGCCTCCATACTAAGCATTGCCCGCTCATGCTCGCCTCTATGGCACACCTAAGTGCTGCCCGGGCAAGCTTATTATATGCTCTTGCACTTCCCAAGTGCTATGCACGCGCCTCGCTTGCTGATGCATTCTGACCTTCGCTTGGATGTCCCCGGACTCCAAGCCTTGGTGCTTTTCCACGCGCCCCACGCTCCAAGCCACCAATCGCGCTGTAGGCTCTAGAACATCCGTGCCTTTGCCTCGCTCCCATGCTCGCGCCCCGTGCGTGCGCATGTCTCCCGAGCATAGCTTCCTCGCGCCCGTGCTATCACGCACGTCCTTGGACTAGGCTTTCCACTCCATGTTCGTAGCCTCGGCTACTTGCCTTCTTGCACGCGCTTTGCCGCTGCCTGCCACTTGATTCGTTCCTCACGCTTCGCCCCGCGTGTGCGCATGCCCGCGCATCTCGAATCTCGTTGGTGCTTGCCCTGCAACCTCATGGGAGTACTTGGGCTACCCCCGTTGCTCACCACACGCGCTAGCCTTTGGCTCGCCTTGTGTGCTTCGTAGTTCCTTGTGATGCTCCAAGCTCACGAACCCGGCCCGGTATGGCGCACCCTCGGGCATCCTCGATCTCAAGGCGGTGACACCTAGTCAATGGGATATTTATACATGAGTAGGTAGATACCCCAACTTAACCAGTTCTTTTCATACCTGACAACTCATATAACATTACAAAGGTTTACATAATCGGATAAGCCCATATTACAAGGTAAGACTGCATCGATTTAGCCTCTTAACAAATGGTCTAGACCCAATTGACTCAAGCACGAGCCATGTTGCTTTAGATTAGTGGATCAAGGTTGGTTTCATGAGCTTAATTACACCTAGTGGGTTCTGGAGGTTAAGTTATGGACTTATCCAGTGTGGATCCTTCACCCGGTCGACAGAATTGGTTTAAATTAACATCCTAACTTTCATTTTGGTGCTTTGATTGTTAAGAATAATCCCCTTGAATTTGTATGTCGATAGAAGGCCAAGTGAAGGAAAATGTACGGTCCTCAAAAAACTTCTTTTGGATTTGGAAGGGTCTTTGAGAGAATATCAGCAAGCTGAATAGTAGAGGCAATAAACTTTGTAATCAAGAAGCCCAAACCAAACATGATGGTAATCAAGCTCCACATACTTGGTCCTGGCATAAGACACAAGGTTTATTGTCATTTGTAAGGTTTATTGTCATTTGTAAGGCACTAATGAGTCTGATGATCCTTGACGATATAAGTGATCTAGGTGAACTCAACTATGGTCATGGTCGTTGCTCCACATTCTACTTCAGCATTGGAGCGTACAACTATGGACATATAGTTATACTCATATATATTTATATTTTGTAACCCAAATTCAGATATAGATACAGATTATCTACGAATACAAAAGGCATATCCATATCTATATTCATTTTCTAATCCAGATTTGGATACGACAGATCAATCCAAAAATTACAAAAAAAGACATCCATATATTTCTAGTAAAGTCACAAAAATAACTTGGAGGTTGAAATTGTAAATTATCACCCAAGACAGGGAACACTCGTCGTCTTCCTTCCTCCTAAACCAAACCAAAAACAAAACCTTGAAAAAGCGGAAGCGGAAGAATCCGAAAATGTTCGAGCTCGAAGAATCCGATTCCGATTCCGATTACGGATGCGGAATTGGTGGCGGGAGGAGGAGGGGTTTGATCGGCGGCACATGGGGGTTTGGAGTTTCTCGGCGCCTTCGTGCTCCTCGTTTGTTTGTATGGTCTAACAACACAATTGTATGGTCTCTTCGTTTGCAGCTTCTGAATTTGATTGGAATCTAATCTCCTTTATCAACCTAATAGCCTTCTTTGTTGTTCAATTTACCAAACATAGAAGAGGTAATGTATGTATCTTCTTTTGTTTTTCTAATTTTCTCATTGGTTTATTTTACCAAATGAAAAAATTACTTAATGCAATTCGCAAAGTCACCTTATTGGAAGATCAACATATGTGATTTGACTTTCGCTAGGAGATGATTATTGTTGTATGTATTTATGCTTATTGTCACCCTTTCTAGTTAAGTCGTACCATCTTTTATTTTCCAAAATGTGGATGTTTCTCTAGCTGATTTATGCACTAGTCACATGCTAACTTAGGTTATAGTGAGAGTGTCTTAGTTCCAGGAATTTAAATTGCTCCAGTTGTTACTTTAAGTGGTGTATGTTTACATTTGTTACTTTATTTCCAAACTGAAAGGGATAATTTTGAATGGTGTATGGTGATGTAGAAAAAGTGTAAATGGACGACACTAGCAAATTATCGTGGTATCTGTTGTGCCTATAGATTGATTATCAAATTTATATTAATTTTTCTTTCATTTGCTTCATCACTTTAGGCTTCAGCTTGTCTTTCATATTTTATTCTTTTGAATGGTGCAACTTCAGTGTACTCTATCTGCAGGATTACACATCTGGTGGAGGTCATGGTTTCTAATCATCTTCTCTCTCTCTACAATAGTGGCACAAGTTGTATTCAACATCATTTGGCTTATTGAGGGAAATGAATGGACAAAAACACATGCTTGGTGGGCCAAGCTTATTGGTTTGGTGAGGTATGACATTACGATGAATTTTCTGCTGATGTCATTCAAATGAATTAGGATGAGCTGTAAGCAGTTCGTGCTGTGTTAACTTCCTTCATAGGTATTTTGATAACACATTAGATATGAATATTTCATCTACCTTGAACCACAAAAATATGTTCGAACAGAAAAGATGCCCTGTGACCCTTTGGGTGTGTCATGACAACATCCCAGTAACTAAAGGTGACATGAATAGTTTAAGATTTAAACCATCCAAACATCATATGATCCAAATGCTTGCCGCAGAAAGCACACTGTCTCCTGAGACATCAGAAAAATAGTTTTGAAGCCAAAGTAGACTTGCTTCCTAATGAATCATAATCTTATTTTCAGGACCTCATGTGAAGTCCCTCACTGGTTTTAGCATAAACTCATCCAAAAATGGAGCATTTAAAGATTACTGGACATTGTCAGAGTACTTCTGGACAACTGACTAGTGCCTCAGCCACATATAAATGTTATTGAGGATGGGTGTTGCTTATATGGTCTCAGTTAATTTTTCTTTTGCGTTTTGTCGACAAAAAAGCGTAAATTATGAGTTATTATCCTATTTCCACACATGGAATTTTGTAAATAACAAACATGTGCTTAGTTATTACCCATCTTTACACTGAGTTGTTGGAAATTCATTGGTTCCTATGCTCCTCATCATTGACTTTCTCGGATTTGCTGATTTGAGTGTCTTGTTGTAGCAAGGAGTATTGAATATTCGGTTTTGTCAAGAAAGAGGAGAAACAACTAGATCAATTGGTCAAAATCTTCTCTTGAATGGCATTAGACACCAAAGAGATACCCTACTACCACATCGGCAATTCATACTTTCCAGAACTAGCCCGTAATCTGTATAAATAAGATATTCCCTGTCTCATATGTTGGCATCGTATTGAATTATCTATGATTACTTCTTTTATTGACAATTTTGGGTTAGAAGTTGTTTTGGAGTTTCCTTGTTTGAGTCGAACACCTTCTTTCCATATTTGATTATAGTTTCTACACAATTTTAATCAGTGGTTCTCTTTTACATATTTAATCAGTATCTGTTTCAGAAGAGTTATAACTTATTTAGAGGAGCACTGCTATTATAGTTTTGTCAAAAAAATGTGCTTGCAGTATTAATTTGCACTTCCTTTTCTAATATTCAAAGGTTCACATCTCAAGGTAGCTAGCTGCTTACTGTTGCCTGCAATACAGCTTGTTGTGGGAATCAGCCATTCCTCGTGGATTTTCTTGCCATTCTTCATTTGCAGCTGCGTGAGCCTTGTTGATTGGTCTTTGACCAGCAATTTCTTATGTCTTTTTCGGTAAATCTTATAATTTCTTCTAGTACACTTTCCTGTTGTCCATAGAATGCCCCTTTTTGGGTCATCATGACTTTAAGTGCATTTTTTGTTTAGTTCCTGTAATTATAGTTGCATTTTATATTACATGTGTTTTCTAAAATTGAATTTATATTGTTTAATAGTGTTGTTCCCAACCAAAAGAGGGTGAAAAACATGTAACACGTAGTCAACCCAAGACGGTGGCGGCAGAGAGGCTAATGCACATTGTCCTCAAAGTTAGTCACATGTAGTCATCTCCAATCACCTGACCATGACAATTCAGTATATGTGATGCCTTTAATTTTGAAAGTCTTTACATCTTCTGTACACATACTTAAGTTTTGATTACCAACTAGCACCTTACCAATTTCAGGCTAAAACAAATGATATATGATATACCCCATAATTTGTGGTTTTACCAATCCACCTAGGAATCACCATGCTTGGTACAATTGTCATTAAGCTTGTATTCATCAACATTACCCCAGTGCCTCAAAAGAGGCTCCTGCCTAAGCGAGGTTAGGGGGAGAGGTCTGGCGTACGCAACCCTACCATTATAAAATAGTGAGGTTGTTTCCAATTGACCCAACGATGCGAAGTACAACTGACTATCTGTGATTTCACAATAGATAAGAAACAGAGATCGTTTAAATAGACATTTGATATAGTCCATGATGCTCCAAATGCCAAAAAACAACTTTATCTTTGACACAAGGGAAATTGTCATTAATCTTGTATATGCTTACTAAATCCAACAAAACATGACACCTCAAACCAAATGTCTAGTTCAAAAGTGAATATCTGAGAGCTTGATTAAATAGTCATGTTACTGTTAGTATTTTAAATGATGGACTAGTAGTAATATGACATTTATTGTAAATGTGAAGGTGGTGGCGAAGTTTGCTCCTATATGCATGTTTCAGTATCATTATGCTTTATCTGTACCAGTTGCCTGTTGAGCTTCCAAAGATCCTTGTGACAATTGCAGAATTTATTGGTTTATACAAGATATCCTCATCTTCAGACTGGCCTGAAATTGTTTCTTCCCTTTCACTCTTGCTCTTCTTCTTCATGGTATGCAACTCGCTATCCACATGGGTTGTCTGCATGGGTAGATCGGTGAGCTGCATGTTTGTTTATCTGGTATTGCTATGTATGTTTGTCTTATGCAATATGATAATGCATTCTGAACTATTTCCTCATCGTGGGAACTGCTCATGTAAATTTTACCTTTCTCATTGGGTGACTAGAAGCACTTGGAGGGAAACTAACTACAAATTTTTCTTTGGTTTGATATTTCCAATCAGATGCTCGAAGTGAAGTCTGTCTTTGAGAGCAATGTATTAAAAGTAGGGTTGACATGGTGTGGTTATTTGCATGGAAGATCGCATAGTTTAGTTAAGCTAGGAAAGTGGACACTATGACAGTTTATGTGCAGACTTATTTGCTTGGAAGATCATATTTAAATTTGTAAATAAATCCATCGAGAGTGAAAATAAAGATTAAAATTTTGAAACAGTTCAAGCTAAAAAAACTGCCCTATTTTGAAGGCTTGATCCTGTCAATGCAGTAAATTATACATATCATGTGTAATGAAAATGTTGATTGAGTACCATCTGCTAATCTTTATACTGAGACATGTTTGACTTTGGCGCATGAGATGCAACTGATGTTGATTTTATGCTATAATTGTTTTACCTAACGTTCTTCTGACAGCTATCGTCTGTTAGACATGACTTGGAAGATATGGATTACATAATGTCTATGCAAAGGAGTGGCTTGACAGAGCATCTTATACCATCTAATCATTAATTTTTCATACGAGAGTCAAGGTGGTGACATTTTTTCATCTACAAGTTCATGAATTCTCCTTTTACTTTGTTAATATTTACTGAACAACCGCATATTAAAATTTGTTGTGACATAGAGATTGTGTTGTTTTTATTTTTGAACATCTACCTGTTTTTTTATTTCAACATTGTCATGCCTCTATCTTCCCCTTGTCTGTGTTGATTTAGTAATTAATAATAATATCGTACTACATATTAAGTATCGAAGAGCCAACCCTGAAGTTTTGCCTTTTTGCTTATATTAGTTTTGCAACAAATACTTGTATGCATATATTATTCATTAGGAATTTAATTTCCCAACCTTGATTGATGTTTTGCTTCTCTATGTAACAGATGATAATGTATATTCACTTTCAGGTCTGGAGTTAAGCACACTAATGTGTTGCTGAGAGGATCAGTGTACCGTCATTTTAGCACTGTTCTGAAAACCGGACCGGCCGGTTCAACCGGTTGAACCGTGAACCGGAGGCCTGTCCGGTCCGGTTCACCTCCCAAACCCGTTTTTGCATTGAACCGGGTTGAACCGCCACTGGCTCAGGAAAAAAAATCTGTTTTTTTGTTTTTTTGAATATTTATAATATGATTTGAATATTTTGAATATTTTTTTGTTTAATAAATAATTAAATATTATTATATCTATAATATATATTTATGACGTCATGTTGACGTTACCGGTTCAACCAGTTCGATTCCGGTCCGACCCTGATCGAACCTTTGAACCTTTGACGTTGCCGGTTCGGTTATGAAAACCTTGCATTTTAGTATCAACTTCTTTACATATGGTTTCCCTGTAAGTATGTAAATGAGATCTCATCATTCCAGAATCATGTGATGTTATGTTTGCATGCCTAGCATTGCCCAATTTTCATGTTTTCTATCGTTTATAAATTGCACAGTGAATTTTGTTTCATTTGTTATTTATATTGGTTAGCACAGTACAGTAATTCTGGAGTACCATATGGACTTGTGCTACCTCTAGACGGAGATGCACTTTGGTGAAATATTCCAAGGGATGCTCTGTCACCAAATTTCCATGCCAGGACCATAGGAAATGGTTAAAATTTCAGTCTGTGCAAAGTAGCATAGCCACCAAACTTCCTCCTAATCTATTTTGCTTCACCTTGTCCAGGCTAGCCATGTTATGAATAGAATCAGGACTCCAGTCAGTGTCATCATCATCATCATCATCAACATAACCCCAATGCCTCAGAAGAGGCTCCCGCCTAAGCGAGGTAAGGGGGGGTCGGATGTACGCAACCCTACCACTGTAAAACAAAGAGGTTGTTTCCAATTGACCCAAATGATACAAATGCAACTGACAATCTGCGATTCCACAATAAAAGAAATGCAGATCGTTTAAATAGCGACTCCAGTCAGTGTCTGTTATTTTATTTTTTTGATTGGTTGATGATGACTCCTTTTTCTTCACCATGGGCTAGGAGTGTTTTTCAATATGAGAAACTTGACACCTATAGAGGCAGTGTGTTTAAAGCTGGAGAGGCATCTCAAGTGATTTCTTATTGTTTAATTTGTTAGGCCTTATACCGTTAATTTTTTGTTCGTAGGAAATTCATAAGATCAGTAAAGTTTCTATTACACACTCACATCTAAGAACCAATCATGATATGTTGAAAATCAGAAGATATGTAACATGAAATACAAATTCTCCTTCCTGTTTAGGTTCTTTTGACATAACTCTGAGAATTGTCTGGGTATGTAACGTGTTAGGGTAATTCAATACTTTTTTTTAAAGTCAACATGATCCATCTCATTTGAACTTTCTTTGTGTTGATTCTTTGTCTGCTGGCTTGCTTCTACAGTGCATCTTATTACTTTAATACTGTTTAGTGTATAAAATCTTAAGCCTTTACTAATTTTTATGTTTTAAAAGAAAACTTAGTTCTGGTGCTATTATTATAATTATTATTGCTGCCTATTGTTATCGTTTATTATATTTATTGTTGCTGCCTAGTGTTATTACCTTTGAAGTTGGAGTTAGCCTTATTATTAATTATATTATTATTTCCATAACTTTTTTGTTTATGAAATATCATGCTTGATAATTTCAGGTCTTATTGCTTGCTCTTTCATTATGGAGTTTCTCCTTTGCAAGTATATGTGCTTTTGGACTGTTAGCTTATGTTGGCTATATCTTATATGCCTTCCCTTCACTCTTCCACTTGCATCGCTTAAATGGGTTGCTTCTCATCTTCATTCTTTTGTGGGCTGCTAGTACGTACGTATTTAACATGGCATTTACGTTACTGAACAAGAGCAAAGAGGTTTGTTACTTCTCTCCCCACCACTCTCAGACCATAGACCCCTGTTATCCACACTAACAAATAACAATGCGCCGTTGTGCTTCAGGATATGGAAATTTGGGAAACCATTGGTTTGTGGCACTATCCTATTCCTGGATTATATTTATTCTCTCAATTCTGCCTTAGGGTACTTGTAGCGATTGGCAATCTAGTTAATGATTCTGTATTTCTGCATTTATCCAATGAAGATGGGAAGCCCCGTGACGATGAAGAAGATGATGATGAAGGTGATTGAAGTCATGTTAAAGGCTCAATAATGTCGTACTGCTTCTCTTTTCCTTAAAATTACTATATAACTTCATTGCATATTTGCAGATTAGTATTTCCTGTTTTCGGTATGTGGGTTAATTATTTTTTTAATATAATATAATAATATGGTTTTTGATGTAGATATTCCTGTTATAGTAATTTCATTGTTGGGGTGGTTGTACGACTAATACTGGTTTAGTTTTCCATTGTACCTAATGGCGTCAGCCATAAAGTTGTCCCAGGCGAGGCCTTGGTATAAACGTTTCATAAGTTGCATTACCATCTAATTAACATTTTCCTTATGCAATGATTTAGAGCTTCTAGGAGTTGAAGCAATACTAATTTATATCAGCAGTTAAATTTATTTGCTTCAGTATATCTTTCCTACTAGTAGATAGCTTTCTGCATGATATGGTCTACAATATGTATTGTACTAACAAAAAGTTGTTAGCATTTGCTGCTTTCTGTTTAAATATAATTAAGTTTTATCTTTACACTCTGGTCTACCTTTCTGGTGCTGCTACCTAGCAGCAGCAAGTCTCCTTATTTGTAACATGTAACAGTCTGAATTGAGTCTCCCTGAACTCCTTTTGGTAGCTACAATAGCTTGGGCAATGCACAAGTGCTCCCGTGCAATTACTTGGATTCATTCATGTATACAGTATGTTAAACATATTCTTAATCCTTAAAATATAAAATGAGGTCGGACCTCAGTATATATTGTTGGGAAATTAGTCCCACTTTGCTTAAGTTCTGTATCTATTATGTACAGGTTGTGTGTGTGTGATGAAATATATTAAAATAGATAATTTCATCCGAATTTGAACATTTAATGATTGCCCATGTCCTTCTTGCCTCCAATGATCTTTCTAGTTGCTTGATACATATTGCTAGTTAACATGGCAGGTTGCACTTTATTATTCATATGCGTAGCTGACTTATATGTTTATGTTTTCATTCTGTAGTGATATGCTTTCTGGTGTACCTGTTAAGCCATTCAGTTAGCAGGACGATTAGGCAAGCTCTTGTTCTTCTATGTGAGGCTCATTTTGTGGTCTTGTACATTCTTCAGCTTGGTCTCATTTCCAAGATTGTAGAGAATGGGGGTTCTTTGACGAGGGAGATACTGTTTCAGTTAGGTAGATCCTTGAACTGATTTCTGCCGTATTAGTAGCTACTTCTCCTTGAAAATCTCTTAAGTCACAGGTGGTTGGATCAAGATTTTCCATTTTTGGTCAAAATTTCTTTTCGGTGCTGGAACTGTTGCTGCATTTTCAATTTGGATATGTTTTTATCAGCAATTTGGTCTGTATTGTTAACCTAGTTTCGTTGAACCTGTTTTGGTGGGTGAATAAATCACTGTTTCAAATGTTAAGAGGAAAAAATTTGAGTTCAAATCAATTATTAAAACGTGAACAGATTGTCAAAAATACTTGGCTTGGGTGCTTGCATAAGTGGTTGAACTGTGATTGATTAAATAACAAGATTTCAATGAGATGATTCATCATAAAATAAAGGAAATAAATGTCAAGACATCATTTGGTTTTATCGTGATATGGGGAGAGCCTCAAAGATGGGGAGACCGATGAACATGCTAACTATAGGATTAGAGCAGGATGGATTAAATGACGACAAACCTCAGATGTCTTATGTGACAAGAAAATTTTACTTAAGTTAAAAGGAAATTTTTATAGAACCGCAATAAGACCTGCAATGCTATATGGTGCGGAATGTTGGGTAACTAAAAGACAACATATACAAAAGATGAGTGTATCTGAAATGAGGATGTTGAGTAAAGAAGTAGTAAAATGAATGGATCGGATTAGAAATGAAGACATTCATTAGAGAGTAGGAGTTGCTACAATGGAAGAGAAAGTTATACAACATGGACTGAAATGGTTTGGACATGTACAAAGAAGACTTATGGAGGCACCTATAAGAAGAAGCGTTTGAATCGGATTGAAGACATAAAAAGAGGAAGCAGTCAAAAGAGATCTAAAAGATTGGAATGTACCTTGGGAATTTGCATTGGATAGAAACGCGTGGAAGAAGGGGATTCACGTGCCTGAATCGTGACTCTTAAGAGTTTCATGTCTAACTTACCCCAACTAGTTTGGGATTACAGTTGTTGTTGTTGTAGTTTGAACTTTGAAGGAAGAGATAGGTTTAAAGCACCAAGACCAAGAAACATAAACAAATAGAAAATTTTAAAAACTAATAATAAAAAATGTCAACTAATGTGGCAATATTTTGATGGTCAGATTGGCAAAAATCAGTCAACCAGGCCATTTCCATCAAACCAACTCCAGTGTGATTGTGTTTCAATAATCAATACTAGAGAATCTACCAGAAACAGATGTATTTTACTTTTCTATTTCACATTATAACATACCTTTTAGTTTAAAGAATTCCAATGTAAGAAGGTAAACCTATGGCAAGCTATATCTGTATCTATAAATTTGCATAATATTGATTATGATGTTGATTATCCTTTCTTTTTCGGACTTAAGTAACAATCTTCTGGGATCACATGCAAATTGCTCATGGGAGCGCACCAATGCTTCCATTTGATGGTCTAGCTAGATCATAGATGTGCTAATTGTTGAGTAAAGAAGTAGTAAAATGAAAGATAATGAGACTTATATTGCACAACTAAAGTTGTTACAACAATACAGCTCACTACAAGACTTTTCTCCTCACTACAAGACTCTTACTCACACTCTACTACAAAGGACTACACTACTTACTCACACTACTACACAAGACTCACTCTTTGTGTGGTGGAGAACTCTTCTCTTGGATGGATTGAAATGGGAGATCACACCCCTATTTATTGGTGTGAATGGAAGCTTGTAGAAGAGTTGAGATTTCTTCACTTTGAATCTTCTAGGAAGCTTCATAGTGATGGATAAGGAAGAAACATCTAGAGTATGAATTCTCTAGAAATTGGGCTTAGTGGGTTGGACTTATAATTGACTTAAGTAATAATTTATTGGGCTTGGGTTGGTGTTGGATCTTTAACACTCCCCCTCAACACCAACCCTTCTTCTTACCATCCCAAGTCGTTGACGAAGTTCTTCAAACTTTACTTGGTGTAGTCCTTTAGTGAAGATATCTGCCACTTGCTCCTTCGTACCAATAGACTTCATAAGAACTTCGTCTTTCAGAACCTTCTCCCTTAGAAAATGGTGATGAACCTCCACATGTTTCGTCCTTGCATGAAAGACTGGATTTTCTGCCAGACGTATGGGAGATTCATTATCACAGTGCAACAACACTGGATAATCTACTTGCTGATGAAGATCTTCTAGTAACTGCTTCAACCACGTACTCTCTTGGGCGGCCATCGCTCTCTCTCTATACTCTGCTTCTGTGGTTGATAATGAGACAGTTGATTGTCTCTTACTACACCAAGAGATTGGTGCAGAACCAAGACTGAATGCATATTCAGTAGTCGACCTTCGTGTGTCGTGGTCTCCCGCATAGTCAGCATCGCAATACCCAACTAGCTTTTGATCTTTTCTATTTGTGTACAAAAGACCAAGATCAATAGTACCTTTCACGTACCTCAGTATTCTTCTTACTGCTTCTAAGTGAGGCTTCTTCGGTGTCTGCATGTATCGACTTACAACTCCAACGGCGAAAGATATATCAGGTCGAGTCATGGTTAGGTAGATCAAACTACCTACTAATTGTCGATACATTGTTGCATCCTTCAGATCATTGCCTTCATATGCACACAATTTGGCTCTTTCCTCCATTGGAGTAGATATTGAAGGGAATGTGTTCTAAAAGTTTTACTTTTAAATGTCAATTATTATGAATTGAATGAGAAATCATTTTGTTCCTTGTTTATGTTATTCGTCTTTTAGAAGTGTTAAGGAAGAGGCTCTTGGTCCTTAACCGTAGAGCTCTAAAAGATATTGGTTTACATAAAACAAAAGATATTCGCAATCATGGTAATTAACATGGAACATTAATTACCGAGTTAAGATTGTCGTGTTGGTCATAGATCATTCTAGCTCTACAAGTGAGTGACAACACGGGTATGCAAAAGAGGAAAATATTACTTTTGTATACTGAATAGACCTAACAAGTAAAATATTATAGAAATGTGTTTCTGTGTCATTGATATTTTACTGTGTCTTTGGTCCTTTGATATGAGACTTATATCCGATCGCTTAAGGAGTTCTTAATTAGACTAGTGTCTTGAGCTATCGATGAGAGTAGTGTAAAGGCATTAGTTGGTTAAGTATAACTTTCGTTGGAGAAGATAGTTAGTCAAAAGATTATCATTGCCCCTCTTAATTGAGTGATGATATTAGTGGGCCCCTTGATAAAGCAAAGTTATAATGTGCACAATGTGATTTGAGTTAAGTCACATATTTATAACTAGCTTAAAGAGATCAAGAAATGAATACTAAAACAAAGATGACACAATACTACTTTGTGTGTATTCTTAATATCATGAGGCAAGGGACGGACACAAGTGGTGCACTCCATCACTAAATGGATCGTGTTTTGGTTCGAGTGGAATTAAGACATCTAACTAATTGGGAGCTATAATGTGTAGCTAGATACCGCTTATAGCTTGTGATATTAAGCTCTTAATATCACTGCCAACTTAGTTTAGATCCTCCCATAGGTCACACCGCAAAAACCGTGAAACAAGAAGCTTGATTTTTGGTTCATATGATGTGTCGGGTTTCTTATAGAAAATATGACACATGTGGTGAACAAGTAAAATCAATTATGTTATATATAACATAATTAGAATCATGATAAATTCATATGAGATGCATATATTATGGGGTGCAATAATTTATTGTTGCATAGGATAATATATTTCATAAGTTGTGAATTTGCTAAAAACCCCTAAAGTTCAAATTTTGTTGAAAATAAATCCAAAATTTGAAAAAGACAAAATTGGGTAAACGTTCGGTAATCCGTTGAGGTTCGGTCGACCGAAGGATCTGTGGATCGGTCAACCGAACATGGAACGGATAGTCATGTTTGATTGACCGAACTTGACCAAAGTGCCTGGAACTTTGGTACGGTGTACCGAACCAAAATCGGTCGACCGAACAATGTTGAGTTCCGATATTTTCGGTTAACCGAATGACACTCGGTCTTAGACGAGAATTCGTCCGATCGGTTAAGGAGAATTTTTCTCTTTAAGAATCGGTCATCCGTCTAGTACTCGGTCAACCAATCATGACATATTTGGTTAACCGAATGGGTCTCGGTCAACCGAACAGCGATTGATTTTCTGCCTTTGATTATTAAGAGATTAATTTGATTGATGGTTGGATTGGCTCCAAACTTGGTCAAACGTTTTGTGGGTGCATGTAATGAATTAAGGAATTAATTTATGAGAGAAAATGTAAGGAAAAACGTGGCTAAAGAATAGCCATGATTAAGAGTAAGATTGGAACCTATAAATAGGTCCTTATTCTCCCTAATTGGGTTACACAATTCAATAATTATTTTCTCTCTTAATTCACCACAAAAACCCACGAAAATTCTCTTAGTTTTCTAAGTCTTTGGAAGGAGAAATCTCAGAGGCTAAGGAAGGGGTTTGTAGCTAGATTCTAAGCTTGTTTGGAGATCGATTGGCTAGCTTCTTTCTCTCCAACCTTGTTTAGGGTTTCAGTGAACACTCGGAGGCATCCGGCGCAACGGGAAGCGACGATCATCTTCCCAACGTCTCCGAATCTTCAAGAAGTTTTAGAGAACTTCTAGGTATGAATTTCTGAGTCCCTTGTGTTTGTTTTAATAGAGTTTTCAAACTAGTTGTTAAAACAAACCGATGCATGCATGAAATAAATCAAAGAAAATTGTAATTGATCCTTATTATACATAAAAATTTCGAAAATATATATGTATAATTAAACATGAAATCCTACAGATATTGACTTGCAGTCAAACATACCAACCTTCTGCAGAAGATCCTTAGCATACTTTTGCTGGCAGTGAAATATACCTTGTTTGTTTTGGTCTACGTCAAGCCCCAAGAAATGCTTAAGCTCTCCAAGCTCCTTCATTTGGAATCTAACTGATAGATTTCTTTTGGTCCTTTGATTTTCCTCCTCATCATCTCCTGTGATGATCAAATCATCCATGTACACGAGAACTACAGATATTTGTTCTTCTCTATTTTTTTACAAAAAGACTTGAGTCTGCAGGAGCAATGTTGTAGTCACACCCAAGTAAGAACTCTGCTATCTTCCCATACCATGCCCTTGGAGCTTGTTTCAACCCGTATAATGCCTTCTTTAACTTGCATACATAGTTTGGATGATCAGTGCTCTCAAATCCCTGTGGTTGTTCCATGTATATTGATCGATCCAACTCTCCATGAAGAAAAGCATTCTTCACATCCATTTGCCACAACTTCCATGACTTAATTGCTGCTATAGCAATTAAGACTCTAATTGTGATAATCTTGGCTACTGGGTTGAAGGTCTCATCATAATCCATACCATATTGTTGTGAAAATCCTCGAGCAACGAGACGAGCTTTGTACCTTTCTATGGATCCATCAGGGCGTGTTTTCAGCTTGTAGACCCACTTGCAAGAGATAGGTTTAATATCTGCAGGTCTTGGGACCAGCTCCCATGTCTCATTCTCTTTTAAAGCTTTGTATTCTTCCTTCATGGCACTCATCCATTGTTTACTTCTTGATGCTTCTTCATATTTAACAGGTTCTTTGATTTCTTCTTCTCCTGCTAGAGCTGCATTTGCGTACCTTGGATTTGGCTTCCTTTCTCTGTTGGATCGTCGTATCCTGCTTCCAGATTCTTCTTCGACCTCCATCTGAGATGGTCGAGTCTCCTCTGAACTCTTCCCATATACTCCACTCTTCCAAGGATCTTTAGAGTATTTTGATGGTTTTGATGAGCATTCTTCGGATTCTACTCCTTCATCGCTTGAATCTTGCTTACCAAGCTTCTCTTGTACTATGCTTTCCAATTCTCCAGAATCTGGAAGTACTACCTTATCTGAGGACCACCAAGATGAAGCTCCATCGAAGATCACATTTCTTTAAGTATGACATCGATCGGTTGTTGGGTCACAACACCTCCATCCTTTTCTCTCATTGTCATACCCAACAAAGATGCACCGAATTGCCTTCTTATCAAACTTACTTCGTTGATTGTCTGGTACAAATACATAACATACACAACCGAACACGCGGAAGTGACTTACAACGGGCTTTGTTTTCCACAGCTTCTCATATGGTGAGACGAACTTCAACCTTGCTTGTGGTAGTCTGTTGATGATATGTGTCGCTGTTCTCATGCATTCTGCCCAAAATCTTGCAGGTATATTCTTTGCGTGCATCATGCTTTTGCAAGTATCTGCTAGATGTCGATTCTTTCTCTCAGCCACACCATTTTGCTGAGGAGTGTTGGGGCATGTTAATTGACGTCTGATATTGTGCTCCTTTAGGTATGTTGCAAACTCCTTGGATGTGTATTCACCTCCATTATCAGTGCGCAAGCACTGTATACGCCTTCCAAGTTCTCTTTCAACCTTCTCCCGATACTCTTTGAATTTTAAAATGACTTCTGATTTTTCTTGAAGAAAGTCTACCCAAACATACCTTGAGTAATCATCGATGAACGTCACCATGTACTTAGTCCCGCTAATGGATGGATGTTTTGCCGGTCCAAAGACATCTGAGTGAATTAACTCCAGTGGCTCTCTTGCTTGAAAGCTTGATTCTTCATAAGGGAGTTGATGAACCTTCCCATATTGGCATCCAGCACATACTATATCTCCAGCAATCTCAAGTTGCGGTAGACCCTTTATCATTGACTTCTTCATCATTGCCTTTAGTTTGTGATAGGCCACATGTCCAAGTCTAGCGTGCCACAGATCAACAGTCTCGTTCTTTCTTGTTTTGTCTGCATATGCTGATTCTGCAGACATCACATACACAGACTCCAGCTTTTGTCCCACCATGATTGGTGAACCAATTATCTTGAGCGTTTGGTACACCCTTACATCTTCTGGTCCAAACAAAACATACTTCCCGGTTGATGTTAGTTGGGACACATACATGAGATTCTTCTTCATACTGTAGGATTTCATGTTTAATTATACATATATATTTTCGAAATTTTTATGTATAATAAGGATCAATTACAATTTTCTTTGATTTATTTCATGCATCGGTTTGTTTTAACAAACTAGTTTCAGAAACTCTATTAAAACAAACATAAAGGAGCTCCGAAATTCATACCTAGAAGTTCTCTAAAACTTCTCGAAGATTCGGAGACGGTTGGGATGCTTCTCGCTGCGCCGGATGCCTCCGAGTATTCACCAAACTCTAAACAAGATCGGAGAGAGGGAAGCTAGTCTCTCAATCTCCGATAGGGTTTAGAATCCAATTACTAACCCCTCTTTAGTTCCCTTTAGAAGATGACCTCTGAAGAACTAAAACTAAACTTAAGAATTAAGGAATTTTCGTGGAGAATTATGGAGAGAGATTTTGCATAAGAAAAATAATGAATTAATTAAGGAGGTAATGAGATAACCTTGTATTTATAGGTTCTCTCCAAATTACCTATTCATGTGCAACCTCTTGCCCATGATCCCATGCAAAATTCCATCTAACCATCCATTATTTATTAATAAATAATATTAGCCACGAATTAAATCAATTATGGACCAATTCCATACATGATCTAATTAATTCTTAAATTAATTCTGCATAAAACCGTCTGGACCGGTCGACCGTTACGAAGGTCCGGTCGACCGCTCGAACCCAATTTCGGTCGACCGCGAAAGATTCGGTCGACCGTTCTTAACGTAGAATATTTCATCGCAATGTTCGGTCGACCGACCGATAGATTCGGTCGACCGTTCCGAACAGACCAAAATTCCCTGTTATCGGTCGAGACACGTCCGGTCGACCGTGTACCTTCGGTCGACCGTTATCCATTAACCGGTCGACCGTTTGCACAGTCTAGCAGACTTGTCAAATTTCGGTTTAACCCCTACAAAATTTGACATTTCGGGATTAGTAGTAAATTCACAACTTATGTAACATATTATCCTATGTAATGATCAATCATTACACCCCATAATATTTACATCACATATGAATTTAATTTAGATTCCAATTATGTTATTAATCACAACATAATTTTGATTTTGCTTGTTCACCCCATGTGTCACATTTTCTACATGAAACCCGACACATCTTATGAACTCAAAAATCCTCATTCCTTGTTTCCCAGTTTTGTGGTGTGACCTATGGGAGGATCTAAACTAAGTTGGCAGTGATATTAAGAGCTTAATATCACAAGCTATAAGCGGTATCTAGCTACACATTATAGCTCCCAATTAGTTAGATGTCTTAATTCCACTCGAACCAAAACACGATCCATTTAGTGATGGAGTGCACCACTTGTGTCCGTCCCTTGCCTCATGATATTAAGAATACACACAAAATAGTATTGTGTCATCTTTGTATTAGTATTCATTTCTTGATCTCTTTAAGCTAGTTATAAATATGTGACTTAACTCAAATCACATTGTGCACATTATAACTTTGCTTTATCAAGGGGCCCACTAATATCGTCACTCAATTAAGAGGGGCAATGATAATCTTTTGACTAACTATCTTCTCCAACGAAAGTTGTACTTAACCAACTAATGCCTTTACACTACACTGATCGATAGTTCAAGACACTGATCTAATTAAGTATTCCTTAAGTGATTAGATATAAGTCTCATATCAAAGGACCAAAGACACAGTAAAATATTAATGACACAGAAACACATTTCTATAATATTTTACTTATTAGGTCTATTCAGTATACAAAAGTAATATTTTCCTCTTTTGCATACCCGTGTTGTCACTCACTTGTAGAGCTACAATGATCTATGACCAACACGACAATCTTAACTCGGTAATTAATGTTCCATGTTAATTACCATGATTGCGAATATCTTTTGTTTTATGTAAACCAATATCTTTTAGAGCTCTACGGTTAAGGACCAAGAGCCTCTTCCTTAACACTTCTAAAAGACGAATAACATAAACAAGGAACAAAATGATTTCTCATTCAATTCATAATAATTGACATTTAAAAGTAAAACTTTTAGAACACATTCCCTTCAATCTCCCACTTGTTATCAAAGTTTTCTTTCACATACATTCTCAATGTATAAAACATTAATAACTAGGGTAACCTTCCTAAATCACCTATCAAGCCAATCCACATGGACCATCGGATCCATGGACTCGAAATATATATTTCGTCTCTTAGCTTGGTATGAAGGTTTGTTGAATGGATCAGTTGTGCCACTGTTGTGTCCACCTATTTATTTATTTTGTCTTTCGTTGGTGGTTGAGTTAGTTGTAGTGATATTACTCCTAACTACACTAGCTCATACCTCCACCTTCGATAATGATGACGCATCATAACTCCAACCTCTTATTGTCTAGAATTCCTATAAGAATTGCATCAAAACAGCCCTCGGCTATTTTCTCCTCTGTCTTCCATAAACAAGAACCTTATCTTTAGTCCGGTTAAGGTACTTCAGAATATTCTTGACCGCAATCCTATGATTAGGACCTGCGTTGGATTTGTGACCTCTTGTCACGTTTAAAGCATACGAGATATTGAGTCTTGTGCAAGCCATCGTGTACATGGTCCTTCCTTTTGCCGAAGCATAAGGGATACCTTCATGTACCCCAAGTCTTTGTGTGATTGAGCACATTGAGACTTCTTGAGTTGCACACCTATACTCATACTTATTGGCATATTGTCCATATCGGAATCGTTCACCCTGAACATTTCCAAAGACCTTGTCAATGTATGCACGTTGACCGAAGCCAATGAGTCTACAGGATGTATCTCAATGTATCTTGATTCTCAAGATGTGTTGAGCCTCATCCTTTTCTTTTCATTGAATACACTGATTTCAACGAAATTTCTCGTTTGCTAATGCAAAGGTATATGATTGCTCATGAGCAATATGTCATCGACATAAGATCAGAAGTACTACATAGCTCCCACTAATCTCCTTGTATATACAAGGTACTCCTTTACTTTGAATGAAGTGAATCTTCTTCACCTCTTCGTCAAAGCGTTTGTTCCAACTCCTTTATGCTTGCTTAATCCAGAAATGGATTCTCGAAACTTGCATATCTTCTCGCTATTCTTTGGATCATCAAAACCTTGAGGTTGTACTATGTACATATCCTCCTCCAAGTTCTTGTTTAAGGAATGCCATTTTGATATCCATCTTCCATATCTCATAATTATGAAATGTGGAAATAGCGAGCATAATCCGAATAGATTTTATCATGGCAACTTCTCAAAAGTTTCATCAAAGTCAATTTCTTGAATTCGAGTATGACCTTTTGCTACAAGCCTTGCTTTGTAGGTTGTCAAGTTACTATCCATGTCCATCTTCCTCCTAAAAGCTCATTTATACCAAATGATATTTTCTTTTGAGGAAGGCTAATCAAGTTTCATAATTGATTATCATACATGGATTCTACTTCGGATTCCATGGCTTTTAACCATAGTTTGGAGTCTTTTCTATTGCTTCTCGGAAGGTCGAAGGATCTTTGGTATCTAGTACCATGATCTCATGAAGTCCCACATACTTATTGGGTTTCTTCCTTTCCCTCATTGACCTTCTTAGTTCTTTTGGTTCTTCTCGTGTCTCTCGAACTTCTTCCACAATTTCTTGAGGAATAGGTTCATGTTCGACTCTCGAACGCACACTAGGTGAGGATGATTGAGATTCTCTCACAATTTCTTGTAAGGATCTCTCGCTCATGCTCCCACTAACCAAATGAATCTCGGCTGGGCCTTCATGATCTTGAATGCAACATTCACATCATGATTTTGTAGAGTATCTTGAGTTTTCTCAAGCTTAACTCTACTCCCACTACTTTTCTCTCTTTTCCAGAAATTCCAGAAAAACATATCTCTCTCTACAATCTTTCGATTGGAGGTGATATATCAAAAGTAGTATCCTCTTGTCATACGAGGATAACCTATAAAGAAGCACTTAATCTGTTTTTGGTTGAAGTTTGGTTGACATCAATTTCTCGACGTAGACCTCACAACCCCAAATCTTGAGAAAGTTGAGCTTAGGTGTCTTTCAACTCCATAGCTCATAAACCATTTTCTCCACGGATTTGGATGGAACATTATTTAGTGAGTTTGTCATTATTTGTAGTGCATAATTCCAAAAGTAAATCGGCAATTTAAATTGACTTATTATTGATCGAACCATGTCGAGCAATATCCTATTCCTACTTTAGGAATGAGTCAAATTAGGTATTCTAAGCACTCACCCCTACGACTTTTCATAGAGACTCGATATTCTTGTCGAGTTGGTTCGTTACTCCATTCTCGAATTCCTTGAACTTGTCAAAGAATTCATTTTTGCTTCCCATTAGACAAATATAGCCATAATGACTATAGTTGTCCGTGAACCAAATGAAGTACCTTAAACCGTCTCTTGCACTTGTACTTATCGGACCACATACATTAGAATGTATCATATCCAATTAGTTATTCGCTTTTGTTCCTTTCTTCTTGAAAGGTCTCTTGGTCATTTATTTGACCAATCCGATAGTGCTACAAGATTGTATCATTCACGTGAGTTATCTTAGTTTCTCTTTTGTTATTGTTTGTTTGAGTTTGTTTATTATTTATTTCAAGCAAATAGAAAATATTCTATATGAATGTATTTGCATAGAAAATTCCATTCTTCGATATAGGCAAGCAAGAATTAAAATATTTATTAAAATTTATCCATATCCAAAACTTGATACAGAATAGTTCTTGCTAATCGAAGGTACATAACAAACATTCTACAAAGCATAAATTTAAATCACTAGACTATTGAAGTTCCATAGAATCTTGTACAATCACTGCGATGCTTGTACTATTTCCAATCTTCAATATCATCTCGTTCCCAACGAGTTCCTTCCTATCCTTCAATAGCTGCACATCAAAATTATGTGAGCACAAGATCCGGTAACCATTACCAAATCAAGGATAGAGGTGATTAAATTTATCTCAATAACAAACATACCTACGGCGTTTCTCGGGCGCCTACGTTCAATCATCCCATTTTCAAGGTCTTCCTTGTACTTGGGGCAATTAGGTCGGATGTGTCCCTTTTCACCGCAGTGAAAGCACTCCGTGTTGGGAGTTGGAGATTTGAAAGATTTCCCCCTTGAGGCACTCTCATGAGCACCTCCTACTCCCTTGCTCTTGATTGACGTATCTTTGGTGAATTTGCCTTTACCTTTGTTGATCTTTTTGCTCTTCTTATGGATAGCAAGGACCTCATGGTCCCTACTCTTGCCCATATCAACTTCAGCCGTTTTGAGAGCGTTGTGAAGCTCCTCAAGACTCACCCTTTTTTCACGCACATGATAGTGCATCACAAAATCCTTAAAGGACGGGGCTAGAGAGCCAAGAATTAGATCTTCGGCAATGTCCACTGGCATTGGAGAGGAGAGCTTCGACAACTTCTCAAGGTATCCTTGCATCGTGAGAAAATGCATGGATACCGATGTTCCCTCCGCCATATGGCACCTTGTGAGTGCGATGGTGGTCTTATAGCGCTCCTTTCGGGTACTATCCATGAACATCTTGGTTAGAGCCTCCATGGTCTTCTTGGGTTTTGAATCCAAGTATTTCGCTTGAAGCGAGTCACCCATGGATGCTAGTATAAGACCGTGAACTTGGTTCTCTTGGTCTTCCCACTTGGCTATCGCCTCTTTCTCTTTATCGGTTGCCTTCTCATTTAATTTTGGGATTTCACCATCCAAAATATGAGATAGTTTTTCAAACCTCAACACGATATTGAGATTGAGTTGCCATTTCATGAAGTTTGAGCCATCATTTTGCAAAGGGTTCTTTTCGATCATAGATCGCACAATTGGTTGGATATTTGACATTTCTACAAAATAAATTATATAGGTTTTAATGCCAATTTTATGTTTTAATACATACATACATATATATATCGAATATGATGTAATACTGCAAATAAAATCTTGCCCGTAAATGCAGTAATCCAAGATCCCATCAATTGTAATATAGACTAGCTAAGGGCTATCGAATACATTACAACATCAAGGTAAGAAAAACATTTTCTAATCACAACCTTTTTGAATTTTAGCAATATTAGCATCTTCAAACTCTTGTGATTCTTGTCGTTTTAATTATGAGGGAATGCGACCTATCCCCGTAAGAAAAACTTTTTCCCAAAACCGAGCGAGGGCTCTAGGTAATGTTAAGAAAACTTATTTTCATTTGATACGAGATACGTTTATCTATTGTATTCACAACTAAACATACTTGGGGTTCACTAGGGTGAAACACACCTCATATATTTAATTGTGGCACAACAACAGACAACCTTTATATCTCCCACTATTCCCAAAGATAGAGGGAGCTATCTCCCGCTAAGGGCGAGCAGAGTATCCCTCGATCAATGGCTGCTAGTGGATGAAATAAGAAGGAAAAATTAATCTTAATTTTTGTTGGACAATTTCATTTATCAACATGTGATTTTGAATTTTAGTTTATCATGCATATTAAAATTTATACACATCCTAACATTCACCATTCATCACATGCATAGCAAAAATTATAAAAACAGAAATTAAACATTCACACAATCCACATCGTGTGAGTTTATATGTTCCCTTCGATCCTTGATCCTCGATCCCCGATCCTCGATCGATGCGCTACAGCGGCGACTTCCTCTTGCACCGGAGATGTAGATTTTACAGAAAATAAACATGCTCCTCACATTCGATAAAAAACAAACTAGTGCAAGTCCTATGTAAAAACCTCTCACATGCAAATGCAATTCTAAAGGTAGAGAATATGGCTTTTACATACATAAGCCCCTGTATAATAATAATTACATACATTTGTAGTGTCTGATTTGGAACATATAAACTCACAATCCTGCAAAGCAACTCAAGCATCCATGCACGCAATTACTATAAACTACAGAATCTAATTTATCAATCATCCAGAATTCTCAACAATTCTTTGAAAAATATTTTGAAATCCATTAAAAAAAAATTCATACATCCATAGTTCACAAATTAATTATGAACCGCTGTCCATCCAATTTCCAATGGAAAGATGAATCACAGTTTTTCGGTTTTGTTGATTCTCTTACAAAATAATCGTTTATACTTAAAACGAAATTATTGCAAGTTAGACTTATGTCTAAACCATAATTCTAATAATTATATGTCATGTTTTAAACATTCAAAACATTTAAAACGAATTATTATAAAGAATTATTTCAACAAACATTTAAAGACCGAAAAACCGGTAAAACGAATTGTTTAAATCCTAGATGGTAAACTAGATTTGTTTACAGCCATAAATCATTAGAAAATTGAACCCTAAGCTCTGATACCACTGTAGGATTTCATGTTTAATTATACATATATATTTTCGAAATTTTTATGTATAATAAGGATCAATTACAATTTTCTTTGATTTATTTCATGCATCGGTTTGTTTTAACAAACTAGTTTCAGAAACTCTATTAAAACAAACATAAAGGAGCTCCGAAATTCATACCTAGAAGTTCTCTAAAACTTCTCGAAGATTCGGAGACGGTTGGGATGCTTCTCGCTGCGCCGGATGCCTCCGAGTATTCACCAAACTCTAAACAAGATCGGAGAGAGGGAAGCTAGTCTCTCAATCTCCGATAGGGTTTAGAATCCAATTACTAACCCCTCTTTAGTTCCCTTTAGAAGATGACCTCTGAAGAACTAAAACTAAACTTAAGAATTAAGGAATTTTCGTGGAGAATTATGGAGAGAGATTTTGCATAAGAAAAATAATGAATTAATTAAGGAGGTAATGAGATAACCTTGTATTTATAGGTTCTCTCCAAATTACCTATTCATGTGCAACCTCTTGCCCATGATCCCATGCAAAATTCCATCTAACCATCCATTATTTATTAATAAATAATATTAGCCACGAATTAAATCAATTATGGACCAATTCCATACATGATCTAATTAATTCTTAAATTAATTCTGCATAAAACCGTCTGGCCCGGTCGACCGTTACGAAGGTCCGGTCGACCGCTCGAACCCAATTTCGGTCGACCGCGAAAGATTCGGTCGACCGTTCTTAACGTAGAATATTTCATCGCAATGTTCGGTCGACCGACCGATAGATTCGGTCGACCGTTCCGAACAGACGAAAATTCCCTGTTATCGGTCGAGACACGTCCGGTCGACCGTGTACCTTCGGTCGACCGTTATCCATTAACCGGTCGACCGTTTGCACAGTCTAGCAGACTTGTCAAATTTCGGTTTAACCCCTACAAAATTTGACATTTCGGGATTAGTAGTAAATTCACAACTTATGTAACATATTATCCTATGTAATGATCAATCATTACACCCCATAATATTTACATCACATATGAATTTAATTTAGATTCCAATTATGTTATTAATCACAACATAATTTTGATTTTGCTTGTTCACCCCATGTGTCACATTTTCTACATGAAACCCGACACATCTTATGAACTCAAAAATCCCCATTCCTTGTTTCCCAGTTTTGTGGTGTGACCTATGGGAGGATCTAAACTAAGTTGGCAGTGATATTAAGAGCTTAATATCACAAGCTATAAGCGGTATCTAGCTACACATTATAGCTCCCAATTAGTTAGATGTCTTAATTCCACTCGAACCAAAACACGATCCATTTAGTGATGGAGTGCACCACTTGTGTCCGTCCCTTGCCTCATGCTATTAAGAATACACACAAAGTAGTATTGTGTCATCTTTGTATTAGTATTCATTTCTTGATCTCTTTAAGCTAGTTATAAATATGTGACTTAACTCAAATCACATTGTGCACATTATAACTTTGCTTTATCAATGGGCCCACTAATATCATCACTCAATTAAGAGGGGCAATGATAATCTTTTGACTAACTATCTTCTCCAACGAAAGTTGTACTTAACCAACTAATGCCTTTACACTACACTGGTCGATAGTTCAAGACACTGATCTAATTAAGTATTCCTTAAGTGATTAGATATAAGTCTCATATCAAAGGACCAAAGACACAGTAAAATATTAATGACACAGAAACACATTTCTATAATATTTTACTTATTAGGTCTATTCAGTATACAAAAGTAATATTTTCCTCTTTTGCATACCCGTGTTGTCACTCACTTGTAGAGCTACAATGATCTATGACCAACACGACAATCTTAACTCGGTAATTAATGTTCCATGTTAATTACCATGATTGCGAATATCTTTTGTTTTATGTAAACCAATATCTTTTAGAGCTCTACGGTTAAGGACCAAGAGCCTCTTCCTTAACACTTCTAAAAGACGAATAACATAAACAAGGAACAAAATGATTTCTCATTCAATTCATAATAATTGACATTTAAAAGTAAAACTTTTAGAACACATTCCCTTCACATACCTGACACATGGTAGACATTCTGCAGTTGCACTTGATTTTGGCTAAATCGAGGCACCACCACTGTCTTCCCGATGTGGGTGATTGGTAGTTTTGAGTTATCTGCTGTCACTACAACTCTACCACCTTTATACTCAAACAATTTTTGTAATTTCTTCTTATCTCCTGTCATATGGTTGGCGCAACCGGAGTCCACGATCTAATCATTATCATAGTCAATTCGCACTGAACTTGTGCTGACTGCAAGAGCATGCTCCTCTATCGTTGCCATAGATGCCTCTACGTCCCATTCTTCTTCGTTGTCACACTCTTTGTGACTCTGTGTTGCAGCATTTCCTTCTGCAATCTTCTTCTTCGACCAAAATCCCTCGCAAAGTGACCTCTCTTGCCACAGTTGTAGCATTTGAGGTTCTTCTTCATTTGCTCCCTTTTAAGTGCTCCCCCTTGTTGTGAACTCCTCCGCTCTTGTTTCTTAGGGCCACCATTCTTTCTTCCACTAAAGAGAGCTTCTTCTCCACTCTTTGTAGAAACTCCTGTCATCTGCTTGGTGAGAGTTTCTTGATTGACAAGCAGACTTTCTAGCTCTGAGATGGAAGGAGGAGTCGGCCACCCTTGTACTGCTGTGATAAAGGCACTATATTCTGGCCTTAGCCCATGGATAATAATCCTCCTCATCCTGGGCTCACTAATTCTAGACTCCGAATGTAATTGAGATATGTCACGACAAAGCCCTTTCACATTTGTAAAGTATTGGTTAACGGACATACCTCCTTGCTTAACAGACATCAACTCATTTTCCAAAAGTTGAAGTCGGGCATCATGCTTTTGCATGAAGAGCGACTTAAGTGTGTCCCATACCTCCTTAGGCGTAGTAGCCTCACGTACATGCTCAAGTAAATCCTTCTCAATGGTTGTCATGAGCACGTACATGGCCTTCCCAGCCTTTATCTTCCACTTCCTATTTGCATCAGCATTCTCTACAGGAGGTGATGTGGTTTCATTCCCAACAACAACCTCCCATAGATCCTGCCCTTGCAAATATGGTTCTACGTAAAGACTCCAATACCTGTAGTTTTCGCCATTGAGCTTCTCGATATCGCCTCATGGGTTTGATAAATCCTCCATCACCTATTGGTTTCGAACTAATCGAACCAACTCCTTCAGCGTGATCTTCAACTCCTCCGACAGGGCTTCGACTTTGTGGTTTTCGACGGACGATCACCACAAACCTGGCTCTGATACCAATTGTTGAGTAAAGAAGTAGTAAAAGGAAATGATAATGAGACTTATATTGCACAACTAAAGTTGTTACAACAATACAGCTCACTACAAGACTTTTCTCCTCACTACAAAACTCTTACTCACACTCTACTACAAAGGACTACACTACTTACTCACACTACTACACAAGACTCACTCTTTGTGTGGTGGAGAACTCTTCTCTTGGATGGATTGAAATGGGAGATCACACCCCTATTTATAGGTGTGAATGGAAGCTTGTAGAAGAGTTGAGATTTCTTCACTTTGAATCTTCTAGGAAGTTTCATAGTGATGGATAAGGAAGAAACATCTAGAGTATGAATTCTATAGAAATTGGGCTTAGTGGGTTGGACTTATAATTGACTTAAGTAATAATTTATTGGGCTTGAGTTGGTGTTGGATGTTTAACACTAATGATTTTTGTTTTTCTTGTAGGCCTACGAGATCATGCTAATATCTTGGATTTCACAGAAATAGGTGCCCTTCTTTGTTTCTGTGCACTTCAAAATCATGGATTTAAAATGATTCTGTCATTCTCCAATATTGTTCAGTGTACACCATCTCCTCCTTTTGGTTTTAGTATTCTAAAGGCGGGGCTTAACAAATCAGTGTTGTTCTGTGTCTATGCTTCACCACATGTTAAAGATGACCAATCTGACCCCTCGTCTCATGGTATTTCTTAAATCTTCTATCCTGAAACCATCACATCTCTTTACCTAATTATATGAACCTCTTTTAAAATGCAAGAAAAATATGTCAATATTTTGACGATTTTTTTTTCTTGATATCCTGATTGTCTTTTCTTTCCACTCAGAACAAAGGATATCAGCTTACCTTAAAAAGGTTGAGCAGAAGTTCTTGTATATGTACCGCTCATGTGGAACATATGTGGCACTTTTGACGATACTTCTTGTCGTCTACCAAGTTACTCCCAATTATATTTCTTTTGGTTGTCTTTTTTTCTTATTATTTTGGATAACTGGTAGGCAGCTTGCCGGGAAGACAAAAAGACGCTTATGGTTTCCGTTGAGAATTTATGCAGTTCTCATTTTTGTATTCAAGTACAATTTGAGTAATTTTCCAAGGTTTCAGGCCTGGGTTTAAGTCTGAAGCCTCACTTTTGGGGAATGTTTGGGAATCCGTGGTTGTCTTGATTGTTATGGAACTTTATAGCTATGAAAGGAGAAAAAGTGCGCATGACCTTTCGAAATAGTGAAAAGATTCTATCTGTTGCTGTGTTTTATGCTTCTCTTTCGCCGATCAGTTTATTTGGTTTTATCTATCTTTTAGGCCTTGTGGGGTATTCTACTCTGTCCCGTGTCCCTTCGAAGTTATTCTTGGTTTTTACGGGGCTTGTTTTTATGTCACAATATCTTTTCCATTTGTGGGGTGAATCAGCACATATGTTTCCTGGGCAAGACCTCTCAAATTTGTCTGTTTTCCTGGTGTTCAGATTATTTAGTCCCGGATTTTGGGGCCTTGAGTCAGGATTAAGAGGACGTGTTCTGGTTATAGTTGCTTGTACTCTTCAATATAATGTGTTTTATTGGGTAGACTAATGCTAGCCTATTTGAGAAATAAGGGGAAGTGGGAGGAGCCGTGTTACTTATTTGTGTCGCCTGAGCGCACTCATACAGAAGCCGACGAAGAGAACACATCGTTGCTGGATTCTAGCGGCCTTGCCCTGAGAAGAAAGAATCTGTCCTCAAAATCTTGGCCATTTCGTTTAGACGATGGCCAAGCGTCAGATTCTTCTAAGCCAGCCGAAGTGGACAACACAAAAAATAAACCAAAAAGGTTCACATTTGGTTATTTATGAGGAACTTGCAAGTGGAGAAATCATTATAGATAAGTGTTGGGAATTTTTTTATCGTGAGGAGTGGTGTAGTTTTGAAGACACGTAGAAATCATTATAGATAAGGGTTTTGGAGTGCAAAGTGGCAATTGGAGTTGGGTGGTATTTGTATATATATTATTTGGTAAGGAAAAAGCTTGAAGATGGTTGGAAATCTCATGCATGCATGTGTGTATTCGAGAGATAAACTCAAACTAGGGGACATCAAAAGTAACCTAGACTTTAGACTCGTATTTTTGCCGAAGGGTTGAAATCGGGATTAAGGGTGTGTTTGGATGGAGGAAAAAAATAGGAGGGTAAATATTTCATGGTAACCATAATTAGGAAAGTAATCTTTTAGAATGTATGATCGGGCCGGGATTGAGGATCATGCCATCATATATAGCTAGAATTTCGGTTGCACCTAGTAGGATATGTTGCCCGCCTCTTGCAAGTTTTAGTTATACGTAATTTATTTTGATCTTGTTGCAACATTCGTTACTTGTACGTATCTTTAGCATGTATGTAAATTAACAATCTTTATCATTTATATAAAGGAGATCAGCTCCCATTTTTCACCTTAATTAATGAATCAAACAAATTTAGATCCTTTTGTCTGATCTTCTCACACTTTTGTTTACTTAAATTTTAGAATTCTTTGAATCATGCATGCATGTGCTCTTTTTTGCTTGGAAACCAGATTTAAAGCATTTTCTTATATCCTGCGTGATTTTTTCAAGATATTTAATTTCAAATGTGAAAATGCCACTTTCTATTTTGTGGATTTTGTCTAGGATCACATTTTACAAGTGCCTTTTTAAACCTGCATGCATGTGGATTTGGGTTTCGGTTAGGATCTTATTTCTATCTTTTCTCATCAAATTTTGATTTTTTTTCTTCTCCTTAAAGGGTTGTTGCTAAGACAAACCCATGATTCCAGCTTCTTCCAATATTCAATCTGAAATCAATGGATTAGGACAACTTTTTTTGTGTTTTTGCTTAAATCCCATTTCAATTATTTTTTTGTGCAGGTACTGTTGTGGCATTTCTATTTTGGCATATGCTAATCACCCTTTCTTTTGATGATTGAATATTAGTTATATATTTTTAATTGTATATTTTTGTTCATGTGATTTCTGATATAAGAATTCAATTTTTTGTTCATTTGCATTTCATGCTGCTAATGATGGAAATCTTTAAGTTCCTTAATATTTTTTTGTTTTTTGTTTTTGGTGGTTTAGATTTAAATATCTTAGTATAGGGTGGCTACAAAGATTGGTGGAGTGGATGCAAATAAAAATTTCTGCCTTGATGATTATATGGGTGATGTCAAACAGGGGCTAAAGTGAAGACTTTTGTTCTTAATCTTGAATTGTTTCACTCTGCATATAAAAATGTGGAAATGATGTCAAACAGGGGCTCAAGTGGGCAATTTATAGGGAAGAGATTTACTAAAATTACTGATAAACAAGTATGTGTATTTGGTACTTGCTGAAACTGAGTGGTAGCTAAAGTTTCCACTCCATTTTGGTGCAGACATGTTTCATAAGTACTCCAAACAAGTTAGACTAATAATTTGATGATCTGGATGGAACTGAACATGCTTCAAATTAAAAACCCTTTTAGTTAGTGTTCATCTTGAAGGTACTGTAACATCAATTCATAAAGGCTAAGAAGACAAAAAGAAATCCACAATAATTTTCAGCACCAAACAATCTTAATGAAAAGCTGATCTTTTTTTTTCTTTTCTTTTAATGTTTACTCGATCTTATAGTTTGGTAACCTTAATGCTCTATAGTTCATTAGTCGTGTTATTTGGTATTACTCTTTTGAGTATTATGAATTTTTTCAATATACAGAATTAAGAATAAGTAGGTAAAATGAAAACAACTTGAGTAGTAGTCCTTTTTTTCTTTCAAAAACTAAAAGTTCATCTCTTTTACTCTCCAAGACATTGACGTGCACTTACATATTAAACTAAAAAGACACACAAGCACGTACACTTCATAAACTTGGTGTCCACATATATAATTGGACCCAACAACTACATGGAAAAATCTTGATTTATTATAGAGTTCACAAAATACCATAGACCACAGTTCCATACATCACAAAATTCAAGTAGAAAGACACATTTTCTAAATAGTTGTTTCCAAACTCAACTACAACGTACATTACATACTAGATGTTAGAATATAAATAGCAAATGGAAATCACGAGCCGGTAACCATAGAAGGGATATTCTGCTTATCTTCTATAACCATAATTTCCTGTTTAAGATCCTATATTCACACGCCTTTTTGAAACTAAGATAGGTCTGCTCGAAAAAATTCTAATCAAAAGTACTAATTCCCAACTTGTAGTTACAAAATTAATACCTAAAAAACCTCATATTAAGTCAAATGCAGTTCGAGGTTATCATATCACATACTCTTTTTTGTCGGTAAATCCGAGCATTTAATCATGCAGAATCTATAGTTTACATGAAAGAAAGGAAAAACGTGATTATGTTTAACTCAAAAGCCTAAACTTGCACTTGATTTCCAGCAGCACAGTGAATTATTGATTACAGGAAACCAAAACTCGCTCTGAACAAACGATGACGAGCAGTATACAAGTTAGAATTTGTTCTGTTACATCACAAATAAAGGAAGAGGACTGTGACATAGTTTTGTATACTCTAGCTAGTTCTCATCTTTGGTGTTGCAACACCATTATCACAACTCTCTCTTCTATACTCTAGCTAGTTCTCATCTTTTCTAGTAAACAATTGACATGTCGGTTTGCATTGGCATGTTTGCAACCACAAACTTACACTTATTGGAACCTTTGTAGTTTTTTTCTTAAATATTCTCATGGAGGTTAAGAGGAGAGTTAATTTGTTTTCCAACGGAGCGCGGCTGCATTGGGTTGATTCAAGATCGATGTGTGTATTCCTTTCTTAGAACTTAGCTTTGACGTTCAGGATACCAGTAAAAGATATAAGTCTGGTTTAGATGTAATTTTTTTATAGTTTTTTTAGTATTTAGTGAGCCCAAGAGAAATTCGTTGATCAATGTTATTTGCACATGTAACAAGTTAATAAACTAGCACAACCAATTGCATTTATTTATTTATTTATGACCCTTTGAAAAATCACATCCACGTACTTTAGTAGTCATCTATGTCTTTTAAACTTTTGGATAGTTTATCATAAATTACTGTAGAATTACAAGATGATATAGTTGTCTAACACAATTTAAATACTAGAAAACTTTACTTGACCTTAATATTTTCTCGGATGGTAATAATATATATGTTGTTGGGCTGAAAGAATTTGGAAAGTGAGTTATAAAACTTTTAACATGCACAATTAAAGAGTGCACTTTAAAAAATAAATTGGCAAAAGTTTGGAAAAAGGCGCAACTTGCCAAAAGTGTATGGATATCAAAGATGTGCGGTTGAAAACAAGCACATGATTCGTTCTTCTTTGCCAAAAAGGCACATTCTTCTTTAATAATTGATCACTTTTGTATTTCATTTTCTTAAATGGATTAGATAAAATATCACAAGAGCGTATGCATAAGCTGCTAACATGGTAGCAGATGCGACTCTTGATGCCTGCAAATTAACTAATTAAAAAATTCTTACTATACGTTTCCAACTCCTAATCCTAAAATTATTGACTTTAATTATGATGTTTGTTATTTTGGAAGACAAAGTGGAGGACGATGCAAGCGGAAGTGTAGAAGTAGCTTATGAGCCAGTGATAGGGGTCGACCTTGGCACGTCCAACTCTTGCGCGTCTGTGTGGGAAAATGGAGATGTAAAGATCATTATTAGTGAGCAAGGAAGCAGATTTATACCTTCCTACGTTGCCTTCACTGATGAGGATGATGAGGTTCTCTACGGTGAGGTTGCAAAGGCACAACTAACTTACAACGCTGAGAATACGGTCTATGGTCAGCCTTCTATTTACCTTTACTATTTTCCTTCATTTACGATTTCTAATTCCATTTCCCCAAGACGAATTTATGGAGGTCAACAGTTAACCTTTGTGTTTTCTGAACCAAAGGTTGCAAATTCAATTTTTGTTACTACGAATACATTCGCTCGTTCATATACTAATGAAAAACATTAAAACTGCATGCCTTACAACTTCATATGTTAGGAAATGTGCGTTGTTCAATAATTGTCATCAGGTTGCTTGTCGAAGCAGTAGAAAACAATAACTGATAGACGAAATTAAACACACTTAATGAAATTACTTCTATTAAAAGTGAAATTTCATTTCGTTGAAACTTCCAATTGACATCAATAATGTCAATTGTTAGGACAAGAATAATGGTGTCCAAGTAATGGTACGTGATAGAAAAAGTGGCAACATTATTGGGGCAAAAACATTTTCCAACGATTATTGTAGGTTAAATATGGATGCTTTCCATGATGATAAAAGAAAATGAAGACATAAGTTTTGAACAAAAGAATGCACGAAAGAAACGAGAGGCTTTTAGCGATATCAAAGAGTACGTAAACTTGTTGAATTATGCACTTAAAGATGTAAAGGCAAGAATTAAACTTGGAGGTCAGATATATGATGTTGTACAGAAAGCAAATGAGAGTGCTATAGAATGGTTGAACAGTTCAAGACTAGAAGCTGAGTTGAATGATCTCATCAAGATGAAAGAAGACCATGAGTTGATCGTTAATGCACTGAGAAAGCGTATTACTCTTTGACGATTAACAGAACATATCTTGTTGGGTTGAAAGGTAATTTGGAATGTAAGTTTTAATTACATGTACAATTAAAGAGAACAGTTTAATAATTAAATTGAGAAAAGATTGGAAAAAGGCACAAGTTGCCAAAAGTGTATGGATAAAAGATGTGTGGTTGAAGACAAGCACACGATTCGTTATTCCTTGGCAGAAATCTTATAGTAATAAGCTTTGTTGGTTGATTTGTTGTGAGTTGAGAGGATCGATCAGAAGATGGAAATAAGTGAGGAGAGTGTGAATATGGAAGCTGGTGACCCTTCTAGGTATGACCCTTTTAGTGACCCTAGTACTGACTCTAGTAGTGACTCTAGTAGTATCGGTGAGGAGAGTGAGAAGATGGTGGTGGATGGACCAGTGATCGGAATAGATCTTGGCTACAACTATTCACGTGTTGCGGTGTGGCATAACAACAAGATCGTAGTCATCCCCAACGACCTTAACGAGCTTCATACGCCATCATACGTCGCCTTCACCGAAGAAGATGGGCTTCTAGTCGGGGAGGCTGCAATGAACCAGTGTGGTTCCAACCCTGAGAATACCATCTACGGTTAGTTTTTTCTTTTTCTATTCTATCTGTCATAATCTAATTCATAAATGTTGTATAATTGGATTTTTATGTTGTAGTAATTATGTTGAAAATACAATAAAATAAACAAATGCAGGTATGAAGCGTTTAATTGGTACTAGATTTGAAGAATTTAAAGAACATGAAGATGAAGAAGAAGGTGAATATAAAAAAGAACAAAGAGAAATGAAGCAAAGGTTCATAAAGCGTTTGCCGTTTAAGGTGGTCAAGGGAGAGCAAGGTGACATTATAAAGATAGCCGTGATGAATCACCGGCAAGGTGAAGAGAAGACATACGAGGTGCAACAGATCTTGTCATTGCTTCTTCGTAAGATGAAGGACACTGCACAGGAATTCCTCGGCATCGAAGTTGAAAATGCGGTTATCACTGTTCCATCGGGGTTCAACAACTTGCAACGTCGGGCAACCATAGATGCGGGTAGAATTGCTGGTCTCAATGTTGTCCGAATACTCAATGAAACCACGGCAGCTGCTTTGGCGTACGTCCATCAACAGCAACATAAATCCATAGAGAGAAAATATGTGGACGTATTTGACTTTGGAGGCAGTAAGGTTGACTGCTCTGTTGTCACGATCGATAGGCCCCATTTGTCGGTCCAACTCGGGCACGGAAACCTTTGGTTGGGCGGAGAGGAACTCGATGACATTATGGTCAAATATTTAGCCAAAGAATTCAGAAAACAGAGCAATGTTGACATAACTAAAGGAAACCCAGAGCAGCTGTGGAGACTTAGAAAGGAGTGGGAGAAGGCGAAGAGATCACTTTCAACCACAAACCTTGTCACCCTCGAAATTGATTGCTTCCACGGCAACATCGACTTCAACATCGAAATCAGTAGAAACAAGTTTGAGGAGCTTAGCGAGAAGTTCCTCTATCGATTTAAAGGATACATTAGTAGGATCCATAATGATGACTTGGTACTTGTTGGCGGATTGAATCACATTCCCATGATCCGGGAGGCAATTTCCTCAAAGCGTGTTGAGAGCGGTCGCACAAAGGAGTACCGTCAGCTTGTCAACCCGGATGAGGCGGTGGCAATTGGTGCTGCAATACAAGGTGCTATGCTAAGCGGAGTCCAACACATCGACATTAGAAATCTTCGAGTTAAGAAGGACGTCACTCGTCACGGGCTATGGATCACCAACACATATTCAGGTATGCAAACTAAGTACATATATAGTAGACTTGTATTACAACATATTAATATATAATTAGTTACTACATGTTAATTACTTCTTAAACAACGAGAGATGTACTATATATATTCTAGGAAAAAGTGGACAGAAAAAAAAAATGGTGGTTGACATTGAATCTCCATTTCCAATTGCCATCGCCACTAGTTGTCGCACAACGTCAGACTACCAAAAGAATATGACATTCAGAGTGTACGAGGGCTTCAACTATCCTAACGAATATTACCATTTCCTTGGGGAAATAGTAGTAGAAGGGATCACTCCGGCATCTGCTGGTGAAACTGAGGTTGAACTCATGTTCAACATTGACGATAACTGTATCTTGACGGACATCACAGCCAAAGAGATCAGTCATACCGGGAGAGAATTGAGTGTTACATTTACAATATTTGACCTTCCTAGGTTGAGTAATGAGGAGATCGAAAATATGATGGTGGAGTTGGAGAAATGGAGGTCTTACGACGACATTTTGAAGGACAAGTATTTCGTGAGGAATAAACTTGAGGCAGATCTTATGAGCATGACAAACAAGCTTGAAGATGAGAGATTGAAGGAGAAGATGGAGTCTGTTATGTATGGGGAATTGGAAGTCTTTGCTTCCAATCTCAAGGCATGGATACGGGAGGAGGGAAATGATGCAAATTACCAAATACTTCGACAAAAGAAGATCGAACTGAAGATAATGCAACACAAGATCTCACCTTTTGTTGAACCAGGTATGTATGTGTCTTTCCATCTTTTGTTTCACAGTTTTACATATATGACGTTTGGTAAGTTGAAGCGTCTTGTTTAATATGGTATTGTTTACCATACTTAAACAACATAAAATTTTAAACAACATAAAATTTTAGTTTACTTTTGGTTCCCAAATATCGAATATATATCTTATGAGTTTTTGAGTTATTCCACTAATTAACTACAAAGCCGGTCACGTGTAACGACACTTTTTCTTTATTTTTTGATGTGTCAGATGACACGACTGAATATTATACGACGAAAATGTTAAACTGAGGCGTCCGAATAGAGATTTTTAGATATTTCTTTTTTTAGCAAAAAAACCAAAAAACCACCAAAGCCTATGACTTCCTAATAGTTGATCAACACATCTGCCTTTCAATTTCTACTGCTTACTACCAAGAAATATATTATGCACATTACTTATAGGATTTTGAGAATTTTATATGAAAATATAGTTAAGTATCTTAATATTTGTAGTTTGCAGAGAAACTAATAAGAATAAAAAAAATAGTTGCTGCACTTTTATATATATACTTGAAATACATATTACTTTAGCGTTTATAAAATATTACATGTAATTAGTAACTATACATACTATTGACGTGCTTGGTAAACAAGTAAAATGTTGCGGAACTATTAATTATAGGTCAATCAATTTATACAATCAATAATCACAATTATGATATTTACTTTGACAAGTGTAGAGAGGTAATTAATACGAAAAACTATAATTATTCTCGTTTAAAATATTACATTTTGATGTAAATTATAGTTGCTGAAAATTCCAGTTAAAAGAATGTGCATCAAACTATTTTTATTTCTTTGACTGGTGTGACAAATATCATATATTTTGACATATGATTTACTAATTACTCTTTAAATTTACAAGTCCTGCACTTGATATCAGTTTTTTCCCGTAAACAGTTATTAGCTAACATATTTTAACGAATTGTTACATGGAAGACATCTAGATTGAGTATATCATTTTCTTAAACGGATTGGATAAAATTTCACAAGAAGGTATGCATAAGCTGCTAACATGGTAGCGGATGCGACTCTCTTGATACTTGCAAATTAGCTTATTTAAAAATTCTACTTACTATACTTTTCCAACTCCTAATCCTAAAAAGATTTGACTTTAATTATGATGTTTGTAAATTTGGAAGACAAAGTAGAGGACGATGTAAGCGGAAGTGTAGAAGTAGCTTATGAGCCAGTGATAGGGGTCGACCTTGGCACGTCCAACTCTTGTGCGGCTGTGTGGGAAAATGGAGATGCAAAGATCATTCTTAGCGAGCAAGGAAACAGATTTATACCTTCCTATGTTGCCTTCACCGATGAGGATGATGAGGTGCTCTACGGTGAGGTTGCAAAGGCACAACTAACTTACAACCCTGAGAATACGATCTACGGTTAGTCTTCTCCTCATCTTTACTATTTTTCTTCATTTACGATTTCTAATTCCATTTCCCCAAGATGAGTTTATGGAGGTCAGCCGTTAACCTTTGTGTTTTCTCAACCAAACGTTGCAATATCATTTTTTATTACTACGAATACATTCATTCCTTCATATACTAATGACGAGCGTTAAAACATTTTAATTATTTTTATCTCCCCCAAGAAATCGTCTTATGTTTAACAACGTCAGTTTGTCTTTGATTAATGTACAATCTTTTATTTTTTCCAATCTTAACTACATTTCTCAAATGTATATCCAACTGCTTATTTACATTTATCGTCGTTTGATTCAACTCGATCAATCCTTCATAAGTATTTGATTTACATTTAGGCCTTATCTTATAGTTTTATTTTCATAGTATAAAATATCTCTTATACCCTCCGATAGTGAAGGGTATTTCATGATTCTTAGTCTTATATTTCGATTTGATTTTTAATAAAGCCTCTCAGGTATTCAAGTTAAATTGCACGCCTTATAACTTCGTATATTAGGAAGTATATATGTTTTGGTCAATCATTTTCATCGGGTTGCTTGTCCAAGTCATGGAAAACATTAATTGATCAACGAAAACACGTTTAATGAAATTACTTCTATAAAAAGTGAATTTTCATTGGGCAAACAAAGAGGGGGCTACTTGAAACTTACAATTGGCATGAGCTAGTTTGTATCCATTTGCAAAGTCAAGAAAATTTGTTCTTGCATGATATCTAGTGGCTTATATTTGTTAAAAATAGTCAACACAAACGAACTATATATACTTTCATATTTTGTATAAAAATGATTTAATTTGTATAGACTTTTTTTGTCATTTGTGGATTTCTTTATTAAAAGAATAACAATACACTCTAGTTGTGGATTTATTTTGAGATCTTTTGAGTCAAGGACTTGAGAGCATGATTAGATTTTTTTATTTCTATGGAAGAGGATGAAATTAAGGAACCACATATCATATTTCACAAGAAATGTATCAATTAAGCTATTACCATAATACTATTTTTATTTTAAATTGCACAACTGACTATCACTTATTTTTCATCAGGTATTAAACGCTTAATCGGTCGAAAATTTAATGAGAAGATGGTTCAAGATGAGATAAAAATGTGGCCATTTCAAGTAGCCAAAGGAGAAGACAATGAGCCGATGATCATCGTTGAATGCAGAGAGAAACATTACAGTGCACCAGAAATTATGGCCATCTTGCTTCAAAATATGAAGGCATTGGCTGAGAAAATGTTGAACAAATTTCAAATTAAAGATGCAGTGGTAACTGTTCCAATTCACTTTGGCCAATCAGAGCGCACAACAATGACAAATGTTGCTGCAATGGTTGGACTTGAGATCTACCAGATAATAAGTGAGCCAGTTGCTGCTGCTATGGCTTACCTATCAAACAATATCTCTGACGAGAAAAAGAACGTCTTGGTGTTCGATCTAGGCGGTGGGACGCTTGACGTCTCACTACTTGAGATACAAAAATCAACCGTGGAGGTTAAAGCTGTGGCAAGGAACTCCTGTTTGGGGGGTGATGACTTCGATAAAAGCTTGATGAAGCATCTTATTGATATATTTAACCAGAAAAATCATGTGGACATTGGCAAAAACAAAAAATCAATCGGTAAGCTAAAAGCAGCGTGCGAGATGGCTAAGTGGCGGTTATGTGCTAAAAAGGGTAATTCCACCAAAGTAGAGATTGAAGCACTCTATAAGGGAGAAGATTTGTGTGAAACGATCCATCGTACCACATTTGAAGAGCTTAATAAAGAGCTATTTGAGAGATGTATTGAACCTGTTGAGCAGTGCTTGAAAGAGGCTAAGTTGAGAGCAGAGGAAGTTGATGAAGTGGTTCTAGTGGGAGGATCAACTCGAATTCCGAAGATCCGCGAGTTGTTGATGAAGTTCTTCCAAGGAAAGGAATTGTTCGATGCCCACCCACCTGAGGAAGTTGTGGCTTCAGGGGCAGCCCTCATAGGGGCAAAGTGCAGTCAAGGTAAGAAAGACAACTTCATAATAGAATTTCACCCCGATGATGTCACACAGGTTTCCCTCGGATTCATGATGAGTGATGGAACAATGAATTTCGTTATTCCAAGGAACAATGGCATTCCGACAACAAAAACGATCACCTTCAACCAGATGCAGCGCCTAACAAATCTCGATGTGTACGAGGGGGAGAAAGAAATAGCAAAAGAGAACAACTTCCTTGGGAGACTCATGCTTTCTGATATTACATCTTCATCAACAGGTATATCTATTATATATGTTCATCAAGGGATAACAAAAATTACTTAGATTTACCAACTAATTAGTAGTCACCAGCAATCACCAACGTAAAAAAAGGAAATCATAATATATGACAAGTCATGTACCCAATTAACAACGTAAAATCAACACAACAAAATCATCTCTATAGAGTGTTGATTTTAATGTTGGTTTTGCAATTTTTCAATTCAGGTGATTGTAAATTGGAGGTGTCCTTCTCTGTGGATAAGAATAATGAAGTACATGTCATAGCAAACGATGTCATCAGTGGCACGACTATAACAAAAATGTTTTCCAAGTATCAAATCGCCAACAAGAGAAGAGAAAATGAAAAGAAAAGATTTGAGGAGAAGAAACAAAAGAGAAAATGGGAGGCTTGGGGCAAACTAAAAGAGGAGTTAGACTCACAAAGCACTAAACTCAAAGAAGACAATGTGAAAGCAGTCAACGAAGGGTACATTTATGATATTTTATTTGCGGCGAATTCAATGGCCATAGAGTGGTTGAACAAGGAAGGGTTAGAAGCAGACCAAAAAGATATTGAAAGAATGGAGAAAGATCAGGATTGGCTCTTCACTGCACTTACAAAAAAACTTGACCTTCAAACAGATGAAGTTCTGCCTTCATGTGGAGCTATGACAGGGGCAAAGAACAATAGTGGCCGAGACGATGACTTCGAAACAATACCGAAACTCCTTGCCTCCCTTGGCTTCAAAAGGAATGATGGAAGCATGAAAGTTGTCATTCCAAGGAACACCAAACTCCCAAAGAAAAAAGTGTTCACCTTTCACCAAAATGAGTACCCAATAACTCTCGAGGTGTATGAGGGTGAGAAGGAAATGGCAAACGAAAACAATTTACTTGGGAAACTCGGGCCCATTAGTCCAACACCTACAACCACAGGTATATCTAATACGTCCATCAATGTTGAGATTATTCCTAACCTACAAACTGAGTAGTATTTGAAATAAACAAACTAAAAATATGTTTGAAATTGTAACCAAAAAGAAATTATATGTTTGAGACATGAAATTGCTAAAACCTGAATATTATTCACTTGATGCTTACTTTACTTGAGATTTACTTTTGCAATTGTTTGTTCAATTTATTCTCAGGTGGTTGGCTATTGGAGGTAACATTTCATGTGAGTAAAAATAAAGATGTTCAAGTAACAGTCAAAGATACAAGAAGTGACAACATCATGGCAACAACATTTTCAGATAATGATCGTAGGTTAAACCCAACCGCAGTTACGATGATGATACAAGTAAATGAAAAGATGACTTTTGAGCAAAAGAAGGCACAAGAAAAACGAGAGGCTTTCCGTGATATGGAAGAGCATCTAAACTTGCTAACTTACGCACTTGAAGATTCAAAGGTAAAAAAAAGACTTGGAGAGCATATACATGCCATTCTACATAAAGAAAATTGGAATGCTAGAGGATGGTTGAAAAGAGCAAAACAAGAAGAATTGAATGACATCACCCAGATGAACGAAGATGTTGAGTTGATCATCAATGCATTGAGAAAACGTATCAGTATTTGACGATTAAAAGGAACATATGTCATAATATTTTTATTTTTAGTATTTTCTAGTAAGCATCCTTTCCTTATGCAAATATGCAATGATATATTTTAAAGATGTATTGGTAATCGTAGTTGGGAGTTTACTTTTACTTATATGGCTACTTGTATTTGTTTTCTTGAAAATATTTTATATGAGAATGCATGCTTCCCTTACAACTTTGTAGTTGAATTTCTTTCGAGCTATGAATTCGATTTTTTTATATCTTTTTTTGGCCAAGGAAAATGAAATTCTACATTTTTTAGCTTTCAAACAAAATCCTAGACTAATACCATTGCAATGAAGTTCTAGCCTATTTCCACTCCTAGGGTTTGAAGTACTAACCTTTTACAAAAGACGTACAAGTGAACTATCAAAAATATATAAATGCGTTCTCAATATTCGTGCAGTTCATATCGCGTAAACTATCGATCTCATATCGAGTTCATATCGAGCCCATCGATCTCAACAAAGTGGACTCTTTTGCTTCATCATACTGATGATTACGTAGTATTCTCCAAGAAAGATGTTTGCATTCTTCTCTTAAAGATGTCTCTTTTTTCTTTAGAGTCCTCAATCTCACGTCTTCTTTAGAAGAAGAATTCAAACCTACTACTGCGAGTACCGAAGATAGCCGTTGTATCTCGTTCAAGCTCTCCATTTTTTCGATTGTCGTGTTTTCTAGAGGACTCAGTTTCCGATACCACTTTTCAAATTCCTCTAGAATATCTTCAACCGTAGATTCTTCGCGACTCGCGAAAATTTGTTTTTAAATTGCTCCAGATTTTGCACTTCTGTAGTTTTGGCTGAGATTGTCCAGAGGAAATAAGCAACTGAAATTAATCTTAGAAAGGTCATCCAATTTCATGACAGTCCTGAACCAACTAGCATGAGAATCCAACTCGTACATGGCTTAAGACACCTTCGATGTTATTGCTATATTTGGACTTGTCGTTGCTTCCAATAAGGATCCATGTCTTTACGAATCGTAATTTTGATAAATGGATTTAATAAAAAAACTACAAAATTTGACATCAAACAAAAATGATTTATCAACTTTATTTATTGTAAAAATGGTCTGTTAAAAATAAAAGGTAGGATGAAAACGGTTTCTTAAATATATTACTAGATAATTCATATAATCTAATGTAATTACTATAGTTATACCAAATTTAATAGCCTTTTGAAATATTATTAATTTCTCTTATCTACTTTCTCTTCTTTATAGTTTATCAGCTATAGTTTATGTTTTGAATTTTTTTTGATTATCTATCTTGAATTTCAAAATCAAATACATGAGTTCATCTTACTTGAACATGATTGCTAGTATAAAATTATTAAAAAGTTGTAGTAAGACATCAAAAAAGTTTATTATTGTAATTTTTTGTAAAATATTCTTAAGTAAATTAATCGTCAACATAAACCACCAAACAACAGTAGTTGTGATTGGAGTTACAGTTTAGACGAGGGTACCACCATTGCAATAAGCAAAACACATGTCCTAAGCAAGTATCATGTCAATCGCAACCACGAAAATAGAATCAAATCATGGGAAGTTTACAAATTAATAGAACATCAGAAATGTATACATCTATGAAAACAATTTTTTAGCATCAGCCGCCTCAATCAACTACTTGTGTTCAAGTAGGATTCAAACAGAAATTTGTATGCATTCTTCTTTCAACACAATCTCTTTTTCTTTAGAATCCTCCATCTCACATCTTCGTTACAAGAAAACCTATGATGGCAAGTATCGAAGTCAACCTCTCACTACAGGAGAACTGAGATTCACCGACAGATAATAATCGTCGGTGTACATATCCATCTAGGGGTGAGCACTGGTCCGGTCAAAAACCGAATTTTTATAAAGAAAAAACAAAAAAAAGACCGGTCCGGTCCGGACCGGACCGGACCGAACCCAAACTTCCCGGACCGAAACCCAGACCGGACCGGATCAAACCAACATTTTCCGGACCGAACCCGGACCGGACCGGGTTTTGCTCTCCCCTATATCCATCTGTCAATGATAACCTACACCGACAGAAAAACATTCGTCAGAATTGAAGGCATCAGTGTATAGTATCATCGATGGATGCACCGACGGACAATAGTTGTCAGAATAGTTTTTGGCGCTAATTTTCCCGCCAATTTTTTGGGTGTGGTTTTCGTCACCGAGGAAAACACCAACAGATCCATACCGACGGAGCGTCCATCGGTGTACTAGTCTGACAGAACTATCTGTCTGTGTAGGGTCACTAACCGATAAATTCATAGATTGTTATCCGACAAATGAGAATATACACCGACGGATATCTACGGCCGATGTAAGTATCATCGATATGCACCGATGGATATCTGTCGGGGTACTAAAAAAGTGAACTCCATTTGCACCGACGGATATCCGTTGGTGTAATCATCCTAGAATTCGAAAAGAGCCAATTGGCTCTTCCCGAATTCCAATTTTTCCTATTCAAAGAAAATCAAATGCCTTCCATTCATTCACAACAACATATCCATTCATATACATTCCAGAACTCAAGTCAAAACCAAACAAGTCATAAAACTTTCATTCATTCAAAACCAAACAAGTCATAAAACATTCATTACATCCAATATATATACAATATAATGCATGATGTATGCATGCGAGAATTTTATTTTTTATTAGAACGTGTTTGGTGATAGGTTAGCTCATATCATCAAAATAACTATATGCTTAGCCAAAAAACCAACATATTCCCCACCATATTTTTTGCCCATCATTTCAAGCATAAGCGTAAGGGGATAAAAAAATACATCTTAATTTTTTACCTTATTTTATTAAGAGTCAGGGACTCGAAAACCCTATAATGAAGAAGAAGATGGAAGAACGAGAGAGAAGGAAAGTGTTAGACAATCCTAATATTATTAGTTGTAGCGGAAGAAGAGTACAATAGGCTTAGGCAATGGGGTATTTATACATGAGTAGGTAGATACTCCAACTTAACCGGTTCTTTTCATACCTGATAACTCACATTACAAAGGTTTACATAATCGGATAAGCCCATATTACAAGGTAAGACTGCATCGACTTAGCCTCTTCACAAATGGTCTAGACCCAATTGACTCAAGCACGAGCCATGTTGCTTTAGATTAGCGGATCAATGTTGGTTTCATGAGCTTAATTACACCAAGTGGGTTCTGGAGGTTAAGCTATGGACTTATCTAGTGTGGATCCTTCACCCGACCGTCAGAATTGGTTTAAATTAACATCCTAACATTCATTTTGGTGCTTTGATTGCTAAGAATAATCTCCTTAAATGAATTTGTATGTCGATATAAGGCCAAGTTAAGGAAAATGTACGGACCTCAAAAAACATCTTTTGGATTGGGAAAGGTCTTTGAGAGAATATAAACAAGCTTAACAGTAGAGGCAATAAACTTTGTAATCAACAAGCCCAAACCAAACATGATGATAATCAAGCTCCACATACTTGGTCCTGGCATAAGACACAATGTTTATTGTCATTTGTAAGGCACTAATGAGTCTGATGATCCTTGACGATATAGGTGATCTAGGTAAACTCAACGATGGTCATGGTCGTTGCTCCACATTCTACTTCAGCATTGGAGAGTACAATTGTAGCTTGTTCATGATCTTCCAAGAAATACAATTGAACCCCAAGAATGTACCAAAAAATGTAGTAAAACGTCTAGTTCTCTCACATCCAGCCCAATCAGAATCCGAAACATGCATACAAATCGGTAGTTGTGCGATTGTAAATGTTCAAGCCAAAGATAAAGTGCCATTCACACATCAAAGTATGTGTTTCGCTAAATGATAATGTAAATTGGTAGGAGGATGCATACATTGAGAAACAAAATTGGAAGGAAAGGTGAGATCAGGTCTAGTTAATGTGAGATATTGAAGGGAACCAACTATATACGTGCATGTAAAGAGAGGGATAAAAAAGGAGTATTATCTTTATTTTTTTCTAGACTAACGAGCATTGGAATATCTAAGTGCCTTACAATATCCATGTGAATGTGTCTTAGGATAGAAGAAGCACAATGTTGTTGGGTAAGAAACAAGCAGAGAAGTCTCTACTAACTTCTATGCCTAGAAAATGATCCAAAGGTCCTAAATTTGTCATGAAAAATTCAGATGCAAGAGTAGAAATGAAGTGCGGGTAACAACTCACATAAGGATCATGAAAGAACTTAGGATGTCAACTTTGACGAAATTTTTTCTTCGTGTACACACGATGACATGTATGAAAAATGAAACAAAATCCTATTTGACAAACACGTATTAGGACAACCAATGAAACATAGTCCTATTTGACGAACAAAGATAAGATAAGTGCGTGGATTAAATAATGTTTAAATTCTACAAAACAAGTGATACATGCTTATCAATTTAATCACACAAATACAAGATAAAGATTATGCCATATCTATTTTTTTATTTTGTGACAGAATTCGAATATAGATATAGATCACTCTACATATATAAAAGAGCATATTCATATCTATATTCTAATAGACGATCATCGACTAGTTCTTACGGTTGGGACGAGTGATTTAAGGTCACAACAAAAATGTTGAGGTTGAAATCGTAAATCTCCCAAAGCAGGGGACACTCGTCGTCTTCCTTCCTCCGAAACCAAACCAAAACAAAACCCCAAAAAAAGGGGAAAAAACCCTGAAAAGGCGGAAGCGGAAAAATCCGATTCCGATCCGGATGCGGAATTGGTGGCTCGAAGAGGAGGGGTTTGATCGGCCGTGGAGTTCCTCGGCGCCTTCGTGCTCCCTCTCCTCCTCGTCGCAGGTTATCCATCATCTTTCCCTTCGATCGAAAAATGGTGTTTTTGAGGTCATTTTTATCTGAATCTTTGGATTCGTAGTGATTTTTAAATGTGATTTTGGTTTTATTTTGCACTCGAAAAGTGTGTTGTGTGTTATTTAGTGAGAATTCAATTCGGATTTTGGTTATATATGTTGTTTTTAACTTGAAACTTGATTATTGTTGGCAACTTCGATCAAAATTGTGATGTTGTGGTTTCTGTTTGATCCTCTGTTTTCCCCTTTTTTCGGTGCTTTATGATTGATCGGATGTTTTTTTGGGACGATTTTCGTTCAAAAATGGGATTTTTGAGGCGATTTTGATCTGAATCGTTGGATTCGTAGTGTTTTTTTTGTGATTTAGTGAGAATTCGATCCAAATTGTGAGTTTTGCTGAGATTTCGATCAAAAATGTGATTTTTGCTGGGATTTCAATCAAAATTGTGATTTGCAATGTTTTATGTGTTTGCAGTCTTGTTTAGTGAAGTTCTTTTAAATGTGTGTTGTTTGCCTAAAAGAGGTTTTTTTTGAGAATTCGATTGGAGGTGTTTTTGACGGTTTTTGGCTGAAAAATGGGGTTTTGAGGCGATTTTGATCAGATTTCCATTTGTGACTATATTCGTAGTCAATGTCTGAACACCAATTTCACTCGTAAAGGATTCCAAAATTGGGTGAATAAGATTTATGGAAGACCATTCCCATCATCTATAAGTGGAGATATGTAGACCAATTCCTTATGTGGCTTATAAATATACCATGACAACACTCTTTCCGTATTTCCTATTAGATTTGAGTCATTTGACTACTTGATGATAAACTTACAATCGAGTGATGCATCATTAAATAGATGACGACATGTGAGGTAATTTCTAATTTTGGTGACGGTCATCAATTGTGAAATCAATACATCAACTAGGAAATGATTATGCATTTATCTAGGGTTTAAGAATACATTAATTTCATACATACTATCCAACAACAAGGATCAGTTTCCTTAATTTAATTTTATATTATAAAAAGAGAAAGATATTGGTATCGGGAAAGTCGGTGCATTCATATGTCATTTTTTCATTGAAACCCGAAAAATGTATCATATAAATGAATTAAAAGATTACAGTGCATTTATTTCACAACCACTACGAGATTAAATATTTTGTATTTCACAACCAAAATAGTGATTATATGATGTACTGGATCATCCTTCTTTCAAAATAAAGAAAATAATTGAGTTTTCCCCTTCTAATAACCTTCTAATGTGGTTATATGAAGTCTACTCCAAAAACATCCATGTTTAACCAAATTCAAATATTATCAGGGGTAATTGTGCAGAAGTGAGAAGACTAATAACTTCCCCATGGCCCATACTCTTAAAGAGAAGGGAAGCACAGAAAAGTTATTAGAATCAAACACATAAACTTTTGAATTCATTACGAACATGTCCTCAACCACATCCGACCGTTAGATTTTAGACCGTTGGAACCAAAAAAAGAAAACAGCCGTTGGTTTCTCCACCTTTTGATCTCTACTTTCTCACACTTTCCTCTTCTACTTTGAACTTCTGTTATCTAAAGACATTCTTTTCTCTCCAATCTTTGCTTGCTGCCAATGAATCTCCAATGGCGTGGTCTAACAATTGTATGCTCTCTTTGTTTGCAGCTTCTGAATTTGATTGGAACCTGATCTCCTTTATCAACCTAATAGCTTTCTTTGTTGTTCATTTTACCAAACATAGAAGAGGTAATATCTTCATTTGTTTTTTTGTAATTTTCTCATTAGTTTAATTTTTTATTATTATATACAAGTGTCGAATAAAACATTACTTAATGCAATTCACAAAGTCACCTTCTTGGAAGATCAACGTATGTGATGGACTTTCACTAGGAGATGATTATTGTTGTATGTATTTATGCTTATTGTGACCCTTTCTAGTTAAGTCGTACAATCTTTTATTTTCCAAAATGTGGATGTTTCTCGAGCCGATTTATGCACTAGTGACATGCTAACTTAGGTTATAGTGAGAGTGTCTTAGTTCCAGGAACTTAACTTGCTGCAGTTGTTACTTTAAGTGGTGTATGTTTATATTTGTTACTTTATATCCAAATTGATTTTGCAGTTGTGTAGGTATCTTTGAAAGGGATAGTTTTGAATGGTGTGTGGCGATAATCAAATGGCAAACAAGTGATTATTCTTTTGTCATTTTAAATTAATTTTTATATTAATAGAAAAAGTGTAAATGAACGACACTAGCAAATTATCGTGGCATCTGTTGTGCACTTGTGCCTATAGATTGATAATCAAATTTATATTAATTATTTCTTTCATTTGCTTCACCACTTTAGGCTTCAGCTTGTCTATGTTGTAACTGTCTTTCATATTTTATTCTTTTGAATGGTGCAACTTCAGTGTACTCTATCTGCAGGATTACACATCTGGTGGAGGTCATGGTTTCTAATCATCTTCTCTCTCTCTACAATAGTGGCATAACTTGTATTCAACATCATTTGGTTTATTGAGGGAAATGAATGGACAAAGACACATGCTTGGTGGGCCAAGCTTATTGGTTTGGTGAGGTAAATGACATTACGTACGTTGAATTTTCTACTCATGTCATTCAAATGAATTAGGATGGGCTGTAAGCAGTTCGTGCTGTGTTAACTTCCTTCATAGGTATTTTGATAACACATTAAATATGAAATATTTCATAGGGATATTTCATCTACCTTGAACCACAAAAATATGTTCAAACAGAAAAGATTCCCTGTAACCCTTTGGGTGTGCTAAAGTGTGACATGAATAGTCTAAGATTTAAACCATCCAAACATCATATGACCCAAATACTTGCCGCAGAAGGCACACTGTCTCCTGAGACATCAGAAAAATAGTTTTGAAGCCAAAGTAGCCTTGCTTCCTAATGAATCATAATCATATTTTCAGGAACTCATGTGAAGTCCCTCACTGGTTTTAGCATAAACTCATCCAAAAATGAAGCATTTAAAGATTACTGGACATTGTCAGAGTACTTCTGGACAACTGACTAGTGCCTCAGCCACATATAAATGTTATTGAGGATGGGTGTTGCTTATATGGTCTCAATTAATTTTTCTTTTGAGTTTTGTCGACAAAAAAACGTAAATTATGAGTTATTATCCTATTTCCACCCATGGAATTTTGTAAATAACAAACATGTCCTTAGTTATTACCCATCTTTACACTGAGTTGTTGGAAATTCATTGGTTCCTATGCTCCTCATCATTGACTTTCTCGGATTTGCTGATTTGAGTGCCTTGTTGTAGCAAGGAGTATTGAATATTCGGTTTTGTCAAGAAAGAGGAGAAACAACTAGATCAATTGGTCAAAATCTTCTCTTGAATGGCATTAGACACTCAAAGAGATACCCTACTACCACATCGGCAATTCATACTTTCCAGAACTAGCCCGTAATCTGTATAAATAAGATATTCCCTGTCTCATATGTTGGCATCGTATTGAATTATCTATGATTACTTCTTTTATTGACAATTTTGCGGTAGAAGTTGTTTTGGAGTTTCCTTGTTTGAGTCGAACACCTTCTTTCCATATTTGATTATAGTTTCTACACATTTTTAATCAGTGGTTCTCTTTTACATATTTAATCAGTATCTGTTTCAGAAGAGTGTTAACTTATTTAGAGGAGCACTGCTATTATAGTTTGTCAAAAAAAATTGCTTGCGGTATTAATTTGTACTTCCTTTTCTAATATTCAGAGGTTCACATCTCAAGGTGGCTAGCTGCTTACTGTTGCCTGCAATACAGCTTGTTGTGGGAATCAGCCATTCCTCGTGGATTTTCTTGCCATTCTTCATTTGCAGCTGCGTGAGCTTTGTTGATTGGTCTTTGACCAGCAATTTCTTATGTCTTTTTCGGTAAATCTTATAATTTCTTCGAGTACACTTTCCTGGTAGCAATCAATCGAGGAATCAGTCAATACAGGATATCGGAACATTATTTTATTATTTCTGATTTAGGATTTCTAATTCTAAAAATTTGGGTCATCATGACTTTAAGTGCATTTTTTGTTTAGTTCTTCTAATTATAGTTGCATTTTATATCACATGTTATGTTTTCTGAAATTGAATTTATATTGTTTAATAGTGTTGTTCCCAACCAAAAGCGGGTGAAAAACAGGTAACACGTAGTCAACCCAAGATGGTGGTGGCAGAGAGGCTAATGCACATTGTCCTCAAAGTTAGTCACATGTAGTCATCTCCAATCACCTGACCATGACAATTCAGTATATGTGATGCCTTTAATTTTGAAAGTCTTTACATCTTCTGTACACATACTTAAGTTTTGATTACCAACTAGCACCTTTCCAATTTCAGGCTAAAACAAATGATATATGATATACTCCATAATTTGTGGTTTTACCAATCCACCTAGGAATCACCATGCTTGGTACAATTTTCATTAAGCTTGTATTCATCAACATTACCCCAGTGCCTCAAAAGAGGCTCCCACCTAAGAGAGGTTAGGGGGGAGAGGTCTGGTGTACGCAACTCTACCATTATAAAACAGTGAGGTTGTTTCCAATTGACCCAACGATGCGAAGTACAACTGACTATCTGTGATTTCACAATAGATAAGAAATGCAGATCGTTTAAATAGACATTTGATATAGTCCATGATGCTCCAAATGCTAAAAAACAACTTTATCTTTGACACAAGGGAAATTGTCATTAATCTTGTATATGCTTACTAAATCCAACAAAACATGACACCTCAAACCAAATGTCTAGTTCGAAAGTGAATATCTGAGAGCTTGATTAAATAGTCATGTTACTGTTAGTATTTTAAATGATGGATTAGTAGTAATATGACATTTATTGTAAATGTGAAGGTGGTGGCGAAGTTTGCTCCTATATGCATGTTTCAATATCATTATGCTTTATCTGTACCAGTTGCCTGTTGAGCTTCCAAAGATCCTTGTGACAATTGCAGAATTTATTGGTTTATACAAGATATCCTCATCTTCAGACTGGCCTGAAATTGTTTCTTCCCTTTCACTCTTGCTGTTCTTCTTCATGGTATGCAACTCGTTATCCACATGGCTTGTCTGCACCTAGTAGGCCATTCTAGGTTTGCTTTTAGAAGTTTGGCTGGATGGGTAGATCGGTGAGCTGCATGTTTGTTTATCTGGTATTGCTATGTATGTTTGTCTTATGCAATATGATAATGCATTCTGTACTATTTCCTCATCGTGGGAACTGCTCATGTAAATTTTCCCTTTCTCATTGGGTGACTAGAAGCACTTGGAGGGAAACTAACTACAAATTTTTCTATGGTGTGATATTTCCAATCAGATGCTCGAAGTGAAGTCTGTCTTTGAGAGCAATGTATTAAAAGTAGGGTTGACATGGTGTGGTTATTTGCATGGAAGATCGCATAGTATAGTTAAGCTAGGAAAGTGGACACTATGACAGTTTACGTGCACACTTATTTGCTTGGAAGATCATATTTAAATTTGTAAATAAATCCATCAAGAAGAGTGAAAATAAAGATTAAAATTTTGAAACAGTTCAAGCTAAAAAAACTGCCCTATTTTGAAGGCTTGATCCTGTCAATGCAGTAAATTATACATATCATGTGTAATGAAAATGTTGATTGAGTACCATCTGCTAATCTTTATACCGAGACATGTTTGACTTTGTCACCGGTTCAACTTGTTCGATTCCGGTCCGACCCTGGTCGAACCTCTGGACCTTTGAACCTTTGACGTTGCCGGTTCGACGTCCGGTTCAAAAACCTTGCATTTTAGTATCAACTTCTTTACATATGGTTTCCCTGTAAGTATGTAAATGAGATCTCATCATTCCAGAATCATGTGATGTTATGTTTGCATACCTAGCATTGCCCAATTTTCATGTTTTCTATCGTTTATAAATTGCACAGTGATTTTTGTTTCATTTGTTATTTATATTGGTTAGCACAGTACAGTAATTCTGGAGTACCATATGGACTTGTGCTAGTTCTAGACGGAGATGCACTTTGGTGAAATATTCCAAGGGATGCTGTCACCAAATTTCCATGCCAGGATCATAGGAAATGGTTAAAATTTCAGTCTGTGCAAAGTAGCATAGCCACCAAACTTCCTCCTAATCTATTTTGCTTCACCTTGTCCAGGCTAGCCATGTTATGAATAGAATCAGGACTCCAGTCAGTGTCTGTTATTTTATTTCTTTTTATTGGTTGATGACTCCTTTTTCTTCACCATGGGCTATGAGTGTTTTTCAATATGAGAAACTTGACACCTATAGAGGCAGTGTGTTTAAAGCTGGAGTGTAAAAACACCTCAAGTAATTTCTTATTGTTTAATTTGTTAGGCCTTATACCGTTAATTTTTTGTTCGTAGGAAATTCATAAGATCAGTAAAGTTTCTATTACAAACTCACATCTAAGAACCAATCATGATATGTTGAAAATCAGAAGATATGTAACATGAAATACAAATTCTCCTTCCTGTTTAGGTTCTTTTGACATAACTCTGAGAGTTGTCTGGGTATGTAACGTGTTAGGGTAATTCAATACTTTTTTTTAAAGTCAACATGATCCATCTCATTTGAACTTTCTTTGTGTTGATTCTTTGTCTGCTGGCTTGCTTCTACAGTGCATCTTATTACTTTTATACTGTTTAGTGTATAAAATCTTAATCCTTTACTAATTTTTATGTTTTAAAAGAAAACTTAGTTCTGTTGCTATTATTATAATTATTATTGCTGCCTATTGTTATCGTTTATTATATTTATTGTTGCTGCCTATTGTTATTACTTTTGAAGTTGGAGTTAGCCTTATTATTAATTATATTATTATTTCCATAACTTTTTTGTTTATGAAATTTCATGCTTGATAATTTCAGGTCTTATTGCTTGCTCTTTCATTATGGAGTTTCTCCGTTGCAAGTATATGTGCTTTTGGACTGTTAGCTTGTGTTGGCTATATTTTATATGCCTTCCCTTCACTCTTCCACTTGCATCGCTTAAATGGGTTGCTTCTCATCTTCATTCTTTTGTGGGCTGCTAGTACGTATGTATTTAACGTGGCATTTACCTTACTGAACAAGAGCAAAGAGGTTTGTTACTTCTCTCCCCACCACTCTCAGACCATAGACCCCTGTTATCCGCACTAACAAATAACAATGCGCCGTTGTGCTTCAGGATATGGAAATTTGGGAAACCATTGGTTTGTGGCACTATCCTATTCCTGGATTATATTTATTCTCTCAATTCTGCCTTGGGGTACTTGTAGCGATTGGCAATCTAGGTAATGATTCTGTATTTCTGCATTTATCCAATGAAGATGGGAAGCCCCGTGACGATGAAGATGATGATGAAGGTGATTGAAGTCATGTTAAAGGCTCAATATGTGGATGTTGTGGGAGTCGATAGTTATTCATATCTATCATCATTTATATATAATGTCGTACTGCTTCTCTTTTCCTTAAAATTACTATATAACTTCATTGCATATTTGCATATTAGTATTTCCTGTTTTCGGGATGTGGGTTAATTTTTTTTTAATATAATATAATAATATGGTTTTTGATGTAGATGTTCCTGTTGTAGTAATTTGATTGTTGGGGTGGTTGAACATTTAATGATTGCCCATGTCCTTCTTGCCTCCAATGATCTTTCTAGTTGCTTGATACATATTGCTATTAACATAGCAGGTTGCACTTTATTATTTTCAGATGCGTAGCTGACTTATATGTTTATGTTTTCATTCTGTAGTGGTATGCTTTCTGGTGTACCTGTTAAGCCATTCAGTTAGCAGGACGATTAGGCAAGCTCTTGTTCTTCTATGTGAGGCTCATTTTGTGGTCTTGTACATTCTTCAACTTGGTCTCATTTCCAAGATTTTAGAGAATGGGGGTTCTTTGACGAGGGAGATACTGTTTCAGTTAGGTAGATCCTTGAACTCATTTCTGCCGTATTATTAGCCACTTCTCCTTGAAAATCTCTTAAGTCACAGGTGGTTGGTTTAAGAATTTCCATTTTTGGTCAAAATTTCTTTTGGGTGCTGGAACTGTTGCTGCATTTTCAATTTGGATATGTTTTTATCAGCAATTTGGTCTGTATTGTTAACCTAGTTTCATTGACCCTGTTTTGGTGGGTGGATAAATCACTGTTTCAACTGTTAAGAGGAAAAAATTAGAGTTCAAATCAATTATTAAAACCTGAACAGATTGTCAAAAATACTTGGCTTGGGTGCTTGCATAAGTGGTTGAACTGTGATTGATTAAATAACAAGATTTCAATGTCTATGAGATGATTCATCATAAAATAAAGGAAATAAATGTCAAGACATCATTTGGTTTTATCATGATATGGGAAGAGCCTCAAGGAAATTTATTTTGGGTGTAGTTTGAACTTTGAAGGAAGAGATAAGTTTAAAGGACCAAGACCAAGAAACATAAACAAATAGAAAATTTTAAAAATTAATAATAAAAAATGTCAACTAATGTGGCATTATTTTGATGGTCAGATTGGCAAAATCAGTAAACCAGTCCATTTCCATCAAACCAACTCCAGTCTGATTGTGTTTCAATAATCAATAGTAGAGAATCTACAGTCACCAGAAACAGATGTATTTTACTCTTCTATTTCACATTATAACATACCTTTTAGTTTAAAAAATTCCAATGTAAGAAGGTAAACCTATGGCAAGCTATATCTGTATAAATTTGCATAATATTGATTATGATGTTGATTATCCTTTCTTTTTTGGACTTAAGTAACAATCTTCTGGGATCACATGCAAATTGCTCATGGGAACACACCAATGTTTCCATTTGATGGTCTAGCTAGATTATAGATGTGCTAATGGTTTTTGTTTTTCTTGTAGGCTTGCGAGATCATGCTAACATCTTGGATTTCACAGAAATAGGTGCCCTTCTTTGTTTCTGTGCACTTCAAAATCATGGATTTAAAATGATTCTGTCATTCTCCAATATTGTTCAGTGTACACCATCTCCTCCTTTTGGTTTTAGTATTCTAAAGGCGGGGCTTAACAAATCAGTGCTGTTATGTGTCTATGCTTCGCCACATGTTAAAGATGACCTATCTGACCCCTCGTCTCATGGTATTTCTTAAATCTTCTATCCTGAAAGCATCAAATCTCTTTACCTAATTATATGAATCTCTTTTAAAATGCAACAAAAATATGTCAATATTTGACGATTTTTTTTCTTGATATCCTGATTGTCTTTTCTTTCCACTCAGAACAAAGGATAGCAGCTTACCTTAAAAAGGTTGAGCAGAAGTACTTGTGTATATACTGCTCATGTGGAACATATGTGGCACTTTTGACGATACTTCTTGTCGTCTACCAAGTTACTCCCAATTATATTTCTTTTGGTTATCTTTTTTTCTTATTATTTTGGATAACTGGTAGGCAGCTTGCCGGGAAGACAAAAAGACGCTTATGGTTTCTGTTGAGAATTTATGCAGTTCTCATTTTTGTATTCAAGTACAGTTTGAGTAATTTTCCAAGGTTTCCGGCCTGGGTGTCTGCCGTTGTAAGTTTGTATCCAGATCTTGGGTTTAAGTCTGAAGCCTCACTTTTGAGGAATGTTTGGGAATCAGTGGTTGTCTTGATTGTTATGGAACTTTATAGCTATGAAAGGAGAAAAAGTGCGCATGACATGAAAACATATGATTATTCTTCAAAAAGCGGGTTTTGTGGATTTGCAAGGAGAATTTTGGTTCGAAATAGTGAAAAGATTCTATCTGTTGCTGTGTTTTATGCTTCTCTTTCACCGATCAGTTTATTTGGTTTTATCTATCTTTTAGGCCTTGTGGGGTATTCTACTCTGCCTAAGATGTCCAGTGTCCCTTCGAAGTTATTCTTGGTTTTTACAGGGCTTGTTTTTATGTCAGAATATCTTTTCCAGTTGTGGGGTAAATCAGCACATATGTTTCCTGGGCAAGACCTCTCAAATTTGTCTGTTTTCCTGGTGTTCAGATTATTTAGTCCCGGATTTTGGGGCCTCGAGTCAGGATTAAGAGGACGTGTTCTGGTTATAGTTGCTTGTACTCTTCAATATAATGTGTTTTATTGGGCAGACAACATGCCAGCCTATTTGAGAAATAGGGGGAAGTGGGAGGAGCCGTGTCACTTATTTGTGTCGCCTGAGCGCACTCATACAGAAGCCGACGAAGAGAACACATCGTTGCTGGATTCTAGTGACCTTACCCTGAGAAGAAAGAATCTGTCCTCAAAATCTTGGCCATCATTTCGTTTAGACGATGGCCAAGCATCAGATTCTGAGCCAGCCGAAGTGGACAACACTAAAAATAAACCAAAAAGGTTCACATTTGGTTATATATGGGGAACTTCTAAAGAAAGTAACAAGTGGAACAAAAAGAGAATTTATACTCTGAAGAAGGAAAGGTTTGCGATGCAGAAGAGTGCACTAAAATCTTATATGAAGTTTTACATGGAAAACATGTTTGTCCTCTTCAGTTTGGAGATCAACATGGTTGTTTTACTTCTTGCAAGTTTTGCATTACTAAATGCCTTCTCAATGATTTACATTGTATCATTGCTGTCGTTTATTCTGCTGAATCGACAAATCCTTCGTAAAGTTTGGTTTGTCTTTGTTATCTTGTTTGCTTCAATCCTCATCCTTGAATATTTTGCCATGTGGCAAGACTTGTCATCTTGGGTTTCTTCACCTAAAGATGCAAGCATCCACTGCCATGAATGTTGGCGTAGCTCCCACCTTTTCTTTAATCAATGCCAGAAGTGCTGGTTAGGTACGTAATCTTTATTGTTGGTGCTTAGTTCATAATTTTTGCCTTGAAAAATATCTTTTCGTGGTTTCTATATAATATTACTCCGTTTATGATCTAAAAAGAACTTCAATTGCAGGATTAACTGTTGATGATCCGCGAATGCTTGTGAGCTATTATGTGGTTTTCATTTTCTCGTCTTTCAAGCTCCGTTCAGACCATTTGGTTAGTTTATCTGGCTCTTATACGTATTCACAAATGAGATCCCAACTTAAAAGTGCATCACTTTGGAGGGAACTTTGTTTTGAGACAAAGAGCATGTGGACTATCCTTGATTACTTGAGGCTGTACTGTTACTGTCATTTAGTGGACATTGTGCTTATTTTGATCTTAATAACTGGAACGTTGGAATATGACATCCTACACCTTGGTTATCTTGGTTTTGCTCTGGTTTTCTACCGAATGAGACTTGAAATTTTGAAGAAGAAAAACAAAATTTTCAAATACCTGAGGATGTACAATCTTGTCGTTATTGTTCTCTCCCTGGCATACCAGTCTCCTTACCTAGGAGGCTACAACTCAGGGAAGTGTGAAAAAATCGATTACATTTATGAGTTTATTGGATTTTATAAATATGATTATGGGTTTCGCATTACATCACGGTCTGCATTGGTTGAAATAGTAATTTTTATGTTAGTGGCTATGCAATCATACATATTTTGCTCTAAGGAGTTTGATTACGTATTGAGATACCTTGAGACGGAACAGATTGGAGCCATAGTGCGTGAGCAAGAGAAAAAAGCTGCTTGGAAAACTGCTCAGCTGCAGCATATTCGGAAGTCTGAAGAGCAGATGCATCAGAGGAACTTGCAAGTGGAGAAAATAAAAGCTGAGATGCTCAACCTGCAAATACAGCTCCATAGCATGGATTCTCTTTCCAATGGTGGCAACACCCCTCCAAAGAACGAAGGGCTTCGCCGGCGAAGAAATTCTCCAAGATCTGATGAGGTTTCTAAAAGGCAGGACGAGGAACAGCCATCTAGGAAAGAAGAAGAAACCATCACCTCATTTCCTGAATTTCCTTCAGATTATTTTGCTTCTGATATACAGATAAATGATTCTTTTTCCCAGGAGGCATCACCTGAGTTGCAGGACTCCCCAATGAGCAGAAAAAGTGAGAGTTCATTTTCTATAGAGGCTCTCAGACATTCAATGAACACTATCTGTGAGATCACAGAACTTGGGGAGAAAGACCATATTTTTTTCCAAGGTGCAAAAGAAGAACCAGAAATTGATAAAGCGAAGCATAAAGAAAATCGGCTGCGTTCTGCTGTACAGTTAATTGGTGATGGTGTCTCACAAGTTCAGTACCTTGGCAATCAAGCTGTTACTAATATTCTAAGTTTTCTAAAAATAGATCCCAATGAATCAGGTTCGGATGGATATTTATCTGCAGAAGATGGTTTATCTGATGAAGTGGAAAGCCAGCCCAAACCTAATACAGGGGGAACTGGTCATTTGAGTAGGGGATTTTCTGCTCATTCTGGGAGTGTTGTCGTTGAACCTGTTGCAGCAAGTCTCCAAATTGGAAGAATTTTCCGTTTTGTATGGGCCCAGATGCGATCAAATAATGACATCGTTTGCTACATTTGCTTTGTTCTAGTGTTCCTTTGGAACTTCAGCTTGATGTCAATGGTTTACATAGCAGCTCTTTTTCTATATGCACTATGTGTGAACTCTGGTCCTAGTTACTTGTTTTGGGTTATCATTCTAGTTTATACCGAAGTAAATATCTTGCTTCAGTATTTGTATCAGATAATCATTCAGCACTGTGGTTTCACAATTCGGCCTAGCATATTCCAATGGCTGGGTTTTCCTACCCATAAAATAACGACATCATTTGTTATCAGCACCCTTCCCTTGTTCATGGTTTATGTATCCACTCTTCTACAGAGGTCTATAACAGCAAAAGATGGTGAATGGTTGTCACTTACAGAGGGAGTTTTCAAAAGAAAAGTTCTTTACCGAGAAAATGTTACACATGATGACACTTGGAAATTTAAGGTTTGAAAGATTATGTCGCCTATCACAAGATTTATAAAAATAGTAGGAAGGTGTTTCTGTCGGTATTGGGCATCACTTACACAAGGTTCAGAAGCTCCACCTTATTTTGTGCAACTCTCTATTGAAGTCGAAGACTGGCCAGTGGATGGAATTCAACCAGAAAGAGTAGAGTCTGCAATAAATGACGTGCTTATTGCGGCACATGATGAGAGATGCATAGACAAAGCTCATAGATCATGCCAATTCGCTAGTAGAGTTCGTGTTCAGAGCATTGAACGAAGTCAAGAGAATGCGAATGTTGCATTGGTTGTTTTTGAAGTTGTTTACTGCTCTCCTCCCGACAGGAGCACGTGCCCAACAGAAGTATGGTACAGATCTCTAACACCTGCTGCAGATGTTGCAAAGGAGCTTGTTAGAGCTCAAAGTATGCAGCTTTTTGAGGAAATAGGCTTCCCTTACCCAATCATATCAGTTGTTGGAGGCGGCAAAAGGGAAATTGATTTGTATGCGTATATTTTTGGTGCTGATTTGGCTGTTTTCTTTCTTCTTGTGATTTTATCAGTCTGTCATAAGAAATAACAGCAAATTTCTTGACGTATATCAACTTGAAGATCAGTTTCCTAAAGAGTTCGTATTTGTCTTGATGGTACGTTATAAGTGATGAAGCTTTTATTTTTGTTTCTGATGCAACAATAGCAATTTCAGTGGACCCTTTGTGGATGTTGTACAAGTATTTGATTTTGGATCTGTTACATCCTAACCCTTTGCTTTTGGGTTTAATTGTGTTTTAGGTGGAGGATTAGGGGAGGAGGAGATGGAGGGCTGAGATGGATGGGAGGAGTTGTGGTGGATGGTGGAGATTGAAGGAGGAGAGGTATAAGGTTTGGATTGATTCTCTCTCTCTCCCTCACTCGTTTTCTCACTCTCTCTCTCTCACGCGTGTGTCTCTCTCTCTCTCGATCCTTCACATCCAGCTGAGGAGGAGCTCGAGGCTCGCCGGATCGTGTGGCCGGAGGAAGGTGATCGCGTTCGGGTTCCGCCGGAGAAGGAGAAGCGCTTGTGGAGGCGACTTCGTGGGTTCTTCTAAGGCTTCTTCAAGCCTTAAGGTATGCCAAGCTGTAGTGTAGACCTCCTTTTAGCCTTTGCGAGGGTTGGAGTGACCGACGGTAGGCCGGAAGGCTCGTCGAGAACCTTGCAACAGCTTTTCTGCTCTGCAACGGTCGACCGGCGGGATGGCGCGGTCGACCGGTCGTAGAGTAAATTGGGCAAAAACCCTTGCACCGGTCGAACAATACTCTTCGAGTGGTCGACCGGTGGTGCGTTTTACCAGGGGATTAAGGCTCTGGTGTTTTCGGTCGAACGGGTCCCCTTTGCCGGTCGACCGAAAGCACTGTTGTAGGTCGGTTGGGGGCGTTGACCATCAAAACGGTCGACCGCTCATTGACTTTATCCGATCGGAACTTAAGTTAGCTTATTGGCCGGTCGACCGGGAGTGTGGTTTCGGTCGACCGTGTAGTGCGGTTTTGTTGGGGGATTTCCCTGGCTGTTTTCGGTCGACCGTGATATGAGAACCGTTCGACCGTTGGTGCTTGGTGAGCAAGAGAGGATTTTTCCCTGTTGGATTTCGGTCGACCGTGACGTGAGAGTCGTTCGACCGGTTGAACGTTATTTCGGTTTTTCTGAGGAATAGTTGTGGTGTTCGGTCGACCGTTTGGGGTCTTCCGTTCGACCGTTTGGGCACTGTTTTGGATATGGATGCTTGTGCCGTGTGTGGTTGGATCCGCCTCGAGGGCAACGGGTCTCCGGCCTTTTTTTGGGGCGACGGTACAGACATTGCCGGCCTGAGAGGAGGGTCGTGTTGTGGCTCTGAGGAGCGGGTGCCGTGTGTGCACGTTGTTGTGGCTCTGAGGAGCGGTGCCGTGTGTGCACGTTGTTGTTGTGGCTCTGAGGAGCGGTGCCGTGTGTGCACGTTGTTGTTGTGGCTCTGAGGAGCGGGTGACTTGTGTGCACGTGTGATTGGGGGTTGGGGTGAGAGGACCCTTGAGACCCGAGGCCGATGTGTTCCGGCGGTGCCTTGTGTGCACGGGAGATTGTTATGTTTTACTGCATTTCATTTCATGTTTCATTACGCATATTATGTTCATATTTTAGGGGTTTGGCATACGAGGTTTCCCACAGGAAACTCAGGCATATTCATGTTTTATGTCAGGTCGTGCACGTCAGTAGGAGGTGGTGACGGCGGACAGGAGCACCCAGACCAGATTCTGTCTTTTGTTCTTCGAGGTGGATGATTTTCCCTTGTACATGTGTTGTATATCTTTTGTGTTGGGTTGTAATCATCTTTGACTCTCGTATTGTACAGTTACCACCTTATATTATATATATATATACTCGTGGTTTGGTGACGACCCCAGTGTTAATTCTTATATGTTTTAAGTTTTAAATTTTCCGCTGTTTCGGGGCGTTACAGGATCTTAAGTAAGATAGTTTTATAACCATTGTTTCATCCTACAGGTGCTCTTTTTCTTGATTGTGGTGGATCGTGTGATATATCTATGGTCATTTGCTACGGGAAAATTGATATTCTATATAATCAATCTCATTTTATTTACATGTTCAGTCACAGAATATGCTTGGTATCTAGAACCTTCCCACCCAGCAGCTGGAGTGCTAGCTCTGCGTGCAATTTATTTAACAAAAGCTGTGTCACTGGCTCTTCAGGCCTCACAGATTAGATATGGAATTGCTCAAAGGAGCATGCTGTACCGACAGTTTTTGACGAGCAAGGTTTCACATGTTAACTATCTTGGCTTTCGCCTCTATCGCGCCGTACCCTTTCTGTATGAACTTCGATGTGTGCTTGATTGGTCCTGCACAACAACTTCTTTGACAATGTACGACTGGCTGAAGGTAAGCTCCATGTTTTCATCAATTAAATTTCTCTTTTCCATTATCAGCATGCAACGTTCACATTTGCACTAGAGTTATACCTCTGAACATCTTCTTTGCTTAATTTGCTGGGATGTCCTATTTTATGCATGTCATTTTCAGCATTATAAAATTTATGATGTATTCTATTATTGCATGGTAAAGGCAGGCACACCCCCGTACCTGTCTAGCAGCCCAAGCATAACATTTTTTTCCAGTGAATAAAGAAGTAAAAATGTAACTGTTGTAGAAGAGAGAACATGTTCATAATGCTAACAGAATTGGGAGAAGTGTGTAGCCGTTCAAGTGAATAATTTTGTTAACAAAAGCATGGTGCTGGCAGTGAGCTTATACGGCACTAACTAGGGTTGCTTATTTCATACAACCATAAGCTATTGAAAACATAAAATGAGAAATTCATAAAAATGAGAAATTAGTGGATTTGTTTCCGGGACTTCTGACTTAAGTTTGGGAAACGGGATAGAAAGGGGTTGAGCATGAATTAAAATTACATAACTAGAAAATTGCAATTGCGAAAAGATATAAATATACTTTAACTAACAGTTGAAACTGATTTTAGAAGGGTTGGGTGGTGAACATGCACTTGTCTTTCTTATCCTAGTCCTAATGCCTTTATGTCATTGTTGTATTGTTAACTTCTGTTGCATACATTCAAATACCTATGTTGCTAATATGGATAATTCTTTCAGTTAGAGGATATCAACTCAAGTTTGTTTCTCGTAAAATGTGATGCTGATCTGAACCGTGCTGGACATCGACAAGGACAGAGGCAAACTAAAGTGACCAAATTCTGCAGTGGGATATGCTTATTCTTCATACTGATATGTGTTATTTGGGCTCCTATGCTGGTAAGTATCACTTATGTTTTTCGATTTTATCCTGAAGACAAATGTTACATTGAATTTCAGTTTTGATGTTAACCTTAGACATATGTGGATTTCCGGGGGGTGGGTTCATGATGCTATCGAGTGAACTCCACGACTTATGACTTTCAAAAATTTTATGTAATATGTACCCTCTTTTCCTGATATTTTACTCCCACAGAAACATGCCCTTTTGTTGAGCTCTATGTTGACCGTGGTGCAACTCAAGTGATGATAGTTTCCTTTAAAAAAAGTTGTCATGCCATTAAGTGAACTCCACAAAGTGAGATTTCATATTGTTCCTATTTATGGCTTTCTAAAATTTTATGCACCCTCTTTTCTTGATATCTCACACCCACAAAATCATGCCCTTTTGTTGAGCTTTCTTTACCATGTTGACTGAGATGCAACTCAAGTGATAGCTTTTGTTGAAGCGAAAGTCGCGATGGTGTGGTTCTTGCCATTCTAAAGCTATTCCATCTTCCTACCCTCCTGACCTACCTTGCTCAAAGTTTTAAGTTCAATATAAATGATTTCTTTGCATTCTGATGATTAGAAGAGACCCCTAAACTGTAGGATTTCGTGTCCCCATGTATGTATATATTTTAAAATTATTAATACAACATACAAGATCGATTTCATACTTTCAACGATTTTATGTACATAACTTTGTGTTTTATTCTAATATCATGCAACCCTACATTTATTAAAATAAACCACAAAGGTAGAATCATACCTAAAGGTTCTCTAAAATCCCTGCTTGTACTTTAGATATGATTGTCACATTTCAATGCTTTACTTGACATTTGCTCTCCTGTTAGTTTGGATATGGTGGCTTGGCTTTGAATCTCACTTGGGCAGTTGTGTTACTACTTGTAGTGGCTAAATGGTTATGATTGACGGAGTGTGGAGTTATTTCTTGTGACGATGGATTTGGTATTTCACCAATTTTGCCTTTGATTTTTGCCTGTTCCTCTAACTCTGCTATGTTTAGTTTTATGATGTATATTGTATTCTCATTGAAGAATTCTTTGTAGTTACACGATTTATAGGTTGTACAGAGATTGGGAAACCTAGACAATAGGAAACTAGAGCTAGAAAATAGGAAACTAGAATAATTACAAATTACCTAGATTATTTCCTAGAAAGCAAGAGATTTACAGCTCTTAGCTGCACACTATCTCCTTAAGATGTAAGTTTCCTAGAAATATAAGTTTCCTAGGATATAAATTCTGGATTTTCAACACTCCCCCCACAAGTTGGGTTGAAAATATCTTTCAAACCCAACTTGCTTATACATGAGTCAAACCTTGGTTTGCTAAGGCCTTAAGTGAAAATGGCTGCCGTTTGTTGTGTTGTGGGCACAAATGGTAAGCAAACAACTCCAAATTCCAGCTTCTCCTTGATGAAATGACGATCGATCTCAATATGCTTGGTTTGATCGTGCTGAACAGGATTATTAGCTGTGCTGAACAGGATTATTAGCTGTGCTGATGGCAGCTTTGTTGTCACAGTAGAGCTTCATTGGTCTCTTTGGTTTCATTGTCAAGTCTTCTAGTACTCTCTGTAGCCAAATTATTTCACACAAACCGTTTGCCATAGATCGAAACTCTGCTCCAACACTTTTGCGAGCCACTACACTCTGTTTTTTACTCTGCCATGTAACCAAATTTTCCCATACATAACCACAATAGCCTGAAGTAGATAGATGCCGCCCAATCTGCATCAGTATATCTTTCAATGGATCGATTGTTGGTCTTCTTGAACATTAGTCCTCTTCCAGGTGAATCCTTAAGATATCTAATGATCCGTTAAACGGCTTCAAGATGGTTTTTCCCCGGAGTATGCAGAAATTGGCTGACCAAGCTCACGGCAAAGGCTATATCAGGTCTTATGTGAGAAAGATAAATTAGTCTACCAACAAGTCTTTGATATTTAGATGTATCAACTTGATCTTTTTCACATTTTCCGAGTTTCACATTTGGGTCACCAAGAGTGTCTAATTGTTTGCATCTGCTCATACCTGTCTTTGAGAAGATCTAGAATATACTTCATTTGGCTTACTACAATCCCTTCCTTAGATCTTGTGAATTCCATCCCTAGAAAATAGTTGAGGGTTCCAAGGTCTTTGATTTCAAACTCCTCAACCAAACACTTCTTCAATCCACTAATTTCTCGCACATCGTCACATGACACAATTATGTCATCAACGATACACAATAAGGACTGAAATCTTTCTTTCTTGTGATCTTTTGAAAAACATTGTGTGATAGGCTTGTGACTGCCTGTATCCTTGCCTTTTGACTGAGTTGGTAAACTTCTCAAACCAGGCTCGAGGAGACTGCTTCAAGCCATAGAGGGATTTTTTTTAGTTTGCATACTTTATTCACAAATTTATCTTCAAATCTAGGTGGAGCATTCCTGAACACTTCTTCTAGATCACCGTTGAGAAAGGCATTCTTACACATCTAGTTGTTGTAATGGCCAATCCAGATTCACTGCAATGGACAATAGGCTTCACACTGAATTTAGTTTGGCCACAAGAGCAAAAGTCTCAGAATAGTTAATACCATATGTTTGTGAACCCTTTGGCGACTAATCTGGCCTTGTATCGCTCCAATGATCCATCCGAGTTAAACTTGATGGTGAACACCCATTTGCAGCCTTACTGTTTTCTTCCCCCTTGGTAACTCCACTATTTCCCAAGTATGATTCTTTTCCAGAGTATTCATCTCTTCCAAAACGGCCGCTTTCCATTCAAGGACTTGTAAGGCAATTTTGATATCCTTTGGAATCTCCATCTGAGAAAGTTTAGAGACAAAGACATGAAATTGAGGAGAGAATTTCTTATAAGAAACATACTTGGACATAGGGTACGGTGGATGCCTAGTGCATTCCCTTGTTCCTTTTTCTAAAAGCAATTGGACTATTAAGATTTGAAAGAGAAGGATCAGAACCTGATATTTCTTGATCTGTCATTGGGGTTCTCTTGGCCATGAAACTCAATATTGGCTCCTACTCCTGATTTTGATTCTCTTTAAGAATATATTTTTCCAAAACGATTTATAGTCTTATTTCCAGTTGTAGTAGGACTAATGGTTGCAGGGACCAAGTTTCCATCATTTAAATTATTTTTTGCCTCCAATGCGTCATTTTCATAAATCTGATGGTTTTGGGGAAAATTTGATTCATTAATGGTTTGGTTTTCAGGAGAATCATTAAGAAGATTTTGATTTTCAGAAATATCATTTTTAGAAAGAACATTCAAGTCATTATTAGTGATTGATTTTTCCACAGTACCAGAATCGGGAATAGCACCTAAATCAGAATTAGAAACCGAATTTGCTTGAAGGGATCCATCATCAAAATAGTAGAGCCCACCATTGAGTCTAGCAGTGCCGATTGTCTTCCCTGATGCCAGATCCTGAAATACACACTGAAACTGAGAGAAATTAGCCCGACAATTGTGATCGTTAGTTAATTTACTGACTCACGCTAAATTACAAGATAACTGTGGGATGTGTAATACGTCTTTCAGTGTTAAAAATGGTGAAATTCTGATTTCACCCTTCCCAGTAATGGCTGAGAACGATCCATCAGCCACTTTATTTTTTTTTTGTTTCCTGCACATGGGCTATAAGAGTGGAACAAATGCAAAAAACTTGTCATGTGATCTGTGGCACCAGAATCTATATGATCGACGATTCCATATTATGAGTTAAGAAAAAAGATTCGTAATTACTTTGATATGCAAGTGAACATGAGGGAAAATTAGAATCATGTGGAGATTTTAGGGTCTCAAGAGTTGCTCAATCTGGTCATTTGTGAATGGAAGTTGGCTGGAATTTCCAGAAGTAGACTTGTGCTCTGTAGAAGTGCTCTGTAGAAGACTCAACCACCGCTTCCGAAGTAATGGCTGTCGTTGAAGCGAGCAAGGAAGGAGTGTGGATTAAGAATTTCCTTGAAGAGCTTGGAGTAGTTCCCTCGAGCGAGGGACCAGTAGAGCTATTTTGCGATAATAGTGCATTTATCTCGCAAATCAAGGATCCCAAATCAGACCACAAAGTGAAGTACATGGATCGTAAGTACTTTGTCACACGTGACTTCATCGACGAGGGCAAAATAAATCTGTTATGGGTGGACACAAACAGCAAGACAACTGACCCCAAGCCAAGGGCGAAATGCATTTCGAGTCCATGGGTCTGAGGAACCATGTGGATTGACTTGATGAGTGATTAGAGAGGGTTACCCTAGTTATTATTGTTTTATACATTGAGAATGTATGTGAAAGAAAACTTTGATAACAAGTGGGAGATTGAAAGGAATGTGTTCTAAAAGTTTTACTTTTATATGTCAATTATTATGAATTGAATGTGCAAACATTTTGTTCCTTGATTATGATATTCGCCCTTTGGAAGTGTTAAAGAAGAGGCGTTTGGTCCTTAACCGTAGAGCTCTAAAAGATAATGGTTTACATAAATCAAAAGTTATTTACAATCATGGTAATTAACATGGAACATTAATTACTGAGATAAGATTGTCGCGTTGGTCATCGATTGTTGTAGCTCTACAAATAATTGACGACACGAGTATATAAAAGAGGAAAAATTACTTTTATATATTGAATAAACCTAACAAGTAAAACATTATGGAATTGTGTTTCGTGTCATTAATGTTTTTACTATGTCTTAGATCCTAAGATATGAGACTTATATCTTTTCACTTAAGAAGTGCTTAATTTGATTATTGTCAAAAACTATCAATAAGTGTAGTGATAAAGGCAATAGTTGGTTGAACATGACTTGTGCTGGAAAAGATAGCTAGTCAAACGATTATTATTGCCTCTCTTAATTGAGTGATGATATTAGTGGGCCCCTTGATAAAGCAAAATTATAATGTGCACAATGTAATTTGAGTTAAGTTACATAGTTATAATTAGCTTAGAGAGATCAAGAAATGAATATAATACAAAGATGACACATTTCTACTTTGTATATATTCTTAATATCATGAGGCAAGGGACGGACACAAGCGGTGCACTTACATCACTAAATGGATCGTGTTTTGGTTCGGGTGGAACAAAGACATCTATGCTAATTGGGTAACTATAATGTGTAGCTAGATACCGCTTATATTTTGAGATATTAAGTGTTTAATATCACTGCCAATTTAGCATAAATCCTCCTATAGGTCACACCACAAAACTGGGAAACAAGATGGTTGATTTTAAGTTCATATGATTGTCAGGTTTCATGTGAAAATGAGACACATGTGGTGAATGAATAATATCAATATGTCATGAGAATTGACATAATTAGAATCATAATAAATTCATGAGGTGTATATATTATGGGGTGTAATAATTTAATATTACATAGGATAATATATTACATAAAATGTGAATTTGCTAAAAACCCCAAAAGATCAAATTTTGTTGGAAATAAATCTAAAATTTGACAAAGGCAAAATTGGGGTCACACACGATGAACCATTTATGGTTCGGTCGACCGCGACATCCTCGGATCGGTTAACCGAATAGGGAACGGGTAAGCGCAATTGGTTGACCGAAATTGTCTGGAGTGCCTGGACAATCGGGTTCGGTTAACCTAGTGTGCACGGTCCTCCGAGAAGTAGTATTTTCGGTAGACCGAAGGTGACACGGTCATCCGATGACTATGTCCCAGGAACGATTCTGGTGGGTCAACGGTCGACCGAGTAAGAGACGTGTTTCGTCCGAATTCTTCCAGGGAATTTTTCTCATGCGGAATCGGTCGACCGTTTAGCTCACGGTGCACTGAACACGTGTTATAACCGAACGGGTTGGTTAACCGAATAATTCTCGGTCCACCGAACAAGAACGATTATGCCTGAATTATTAAGAGATTAATTAAATCATGGGTGAATTAATTCTAGATTTAATTAAAATATTTTTGTGGGTGCTTATGTAGAAATTAGAGATTAATTTTAGAGAGGATAAGCAAGAGATCATGACTAAATAATAGCTCTTGATAAGGATGTTTTGAGAGACTATAAAAGGACTCCTACTCCTACTTGTTTAATGCAAAAATCTTTCTCTTATTAATCTCTCCTTAATCATCACAAAAATCTCTTAGTAAAATTAAGTTTTAGAGATAAGAATCTAAGGAGTTTAAAGAGAGGTTATTAGCTAGATTCTAAACCTTGTTAGAGATTGATTGGCTAGCTTCTTTCTCTCTAATCTTGTTTAGAGTTTGGTGAACACTCGGAGGCAAATCCGTGGACGATTCAACGGGCAACACGACTTTGGATTTTCAAAATGTTTTAGAGAACCTTTAGGTATGATTCTACCATTGTGGTTTATTTTCATAAATGTAGGGTTGCATGTTATTAGAATAAACACAAAGTTATGTATATAAAAATTGTTGAAAATATGAAAACGATCTTGTATGTTGTATTAAATTTTTTAAAATATATACATACATAGGGACACGGAATCCTACACTTATTAAAGTGAGTGAGTTCGTATTTCCAGTTGATTTCATCATCTTGGATACTGAACCTGTGTCCAACCCACAAGGACAAATTCCTGTGATCATTGGGAGGTCATTTCTTGCGACATCCAATGCTTTGATCAATTGTCGCAATGGCTTGATGAGGTTGTCTTTTGGAAACCTCATAGCGGATTTCAACATATCTACTCTTGGTAAGCACCCCGGGCTCTTCGACGATACTGTCGGAGCCAATTTCATCCCGGACACGGATGAGCCCGAGTCATTAGGCATGTTTGACTCACATCGACATATTATTGAGGTGCCTAATGGCCAGGTTGTGAGTGAAGAGGATCTTGAGAAATCCGTCAGTGAATCTCTGGATGAGGAGGCACATCTGGGTGCTTGCTCCTCTTACCCCGTGGCCTTTGAGCCACTTGAAAGTAACTCTGAATCCGACAAGGACCCACCTCTAGTCGAGCTTAAACCGCTCCCCGATAACCTTAAGTACATCTTTTTAGGGGATAATGAGACATTGCCACTCATTATTGCCCTCAAAAAAGTGCTCTTTGAAAACAAAGAGGCTATCGGGTGGTCCTTGAATGATATCAAGGGAATTAGCCTTGGTATTGTTCAGCATCGGATCCACATGGAAGAGGATTCTAGGCCCCGTCGGGACCCACAACGAAGATTGAATCCTGTACTGAAAGAAGCTGTCCGAAAGGAGGTTCTTAAGTGCTTGGATCATGGCATAATCTATCCTATCTCTGATAGTTCGTGGGTGAGTCATGTCCATGTGGTTCCCAAGAAGTCAGGCGTGCCGGTTGTGGAGAATGAGCATAATGAGCTTATCCCGACACGCCTGCAAACTGGCTGGCGAGTTTGCGTTGATTATCGCAAGCTTAATGCGGCAACACGGAAAGATCATTTCCCATTGCCATTCATTGATCAGATGTTGGAAAAGTTGGGCGGACATGAGTATTATTGTTTTCTTGATGCATACTCCGGTTACAACCAAATTCCTATTGCCCCTGAGGATCAAGATAAAATCACATTTACTTGTCCCTTTGGCACGTTTGCCTACCGTTGCATGCCCTTTGGGTTATGTAATGCGCCGGCAATGTTTCAAAGGTGTATGATCAACATCTTCTCTGATATGGTAGAACGTTTCCTTGAGATTTTCATGGACGACTTTTCCATATTTGGCGCTTCCTTTGATGAGTGCCTTCGTCACTTGAGCCTTGTCCTCAAGCAATGTCGTGAAAAGAACCTCACTCTCAATTGGGAGAAATGTCACTTCATAGTGAAGTGAGGGATTGTACTTGGACATGTGGTCTCAAGTAGGGGAATTGAGATCGATCCCGCCAAGTGGGTATTATTGCTAATCTCCCACCGCCACATAGTGTGAAGGATATCCATGCCTTTTTGGGGCATGCTGGATTCTATCGGTGGTTCATTCAAGATTTTAGCAAAATTGCTCGACCTCTCACCGCCTTGTTGGCTAATGATGTCATTTTTGAGTTCACACCGGATTGCGACCATGCCTTTTTGACCTTGAAGAAAGAGTTGACTTCAGCTCCCATGGTTAAGGCACCGGTGTGGACTGAACCCTTCGAGTTAATGTGTGATGCATCTGACTTCGCTGTTCGAGCAGTGTTTGGGCAACGATTGGACAAATTGCCTCATATGATCTACTATGCCAGTAGAACACTCAATGATGCCCAATTGAACTACACTGTGACCGAGAAGGAATTCTTAGCGATCATATTTGCTTTGGAGAAATTCCGGTCGTGCTTGATTAGCTCCCACGTGAATATCTATTCTGATCACACATCCATCAAGCACCTCATGGTGAAGAAAGATGCAAAATCCCGACGCTTGAGATGGATCTTGTTGTTACAAGAATTCAATCTCGAGATTCGGGACAAAAAAAGGGTGTGAAAATGTTGTAGCAGACCACCTGTCTCGTCTAAAGACGACCAACCCACATGACCAAATTATTGATGACAAATTTCCTGACGAGCAGTTGTTCACAATCGAAGATAACCCTTGGTTTGCTGACATCGTGAACTACCTCATGACCGAGCAACTTCCTGTGGGTTGGTCAAAATCTGACCAAACCAAATTTAGATCTTATGTCAGATCCTTTCATTGGGACGACCCCTACCTATTCAAATACTGCTCTGACCAAATTTTCAGGCGGTGCGTCCCAGATAACGAGTTCCAAAGTGTGCTCCATTTCTGCCACTCTAAGGCATGTGGAGGACACTTTAGAGCAAAGAAAACTGCCGCCAAGGTGCTCCAATCTGGATTCTATTAGCCTTCTCTTTTCAAAGATGCTTACGACTTTTGTAAGCAATGTGATAGGTGTCAGCGCCTTGGCAGGATTGGTCGACGTGACATGATGCCTTTGCAAAATGTCCTTGTTGTCGACATCTTCGATGTGTGGGGCATTGACTTTATGGGTCTCTTCCCGAACTCGTTCAGGAATGTTTACATTCTGGTGGTTGTTGACTATGTGTCTAAGTGGGTTGAGGCGATACCCACAAAGACCAATGACAACAAGGTGGTCACCAAATTCTTAAGGGACATTTTTGCGCGATTTGGTACTCCTCGTACCATAATCAGCGATAGGGGCACACACTTCTGTAATCACTCCTTTGAACCGCTTATGAGGAAATATTCAATCACCCACAAGCTTGCGACCCCATATCATCTGCAAACTAGTGGGCAGGTCGAAGTCTCTAACTGTCAAGGTCGTGGTCTTGAGAAGACGGTTAATTTCTCGAGGAAGGATTGGTCAACTAAGTTGAATGACGCGTTGTGGGCGTTTTGGACCGCGTACAAGACCAATTTGGGCATGTCCCCATATCGGGTAGTGTACGACAAGGCTTGCCACCTACCCGTCGAGCTTGAACATCGTGCTTTCTGGGCGATCAAGAACCAGAATATGGATCTTGATCAAGCAGGGGTGTAGCGTAAACTCGACATTGTGGAGTTGGAAGAGCTACGCAATGATGCGTATGAAAATGCCAAAATTCATAAGTCCCGAGCCAATTTGTTTCACGATCGCATGATTATGCGAAATGTGTTTACAACCGGGCAGAAGGTGTTGCTCTACAATTCCCGACTTCATCTGTTTGCGGGTAAGCTCCGCAATCGCTGGTCTGGCCCTTTTATTGTCCAAACCGTGTTTCCTCATGGAGCGGTTGACATCTTGAACCCAGGGAATGGGGACGTGTTCAAAGTTAATGGACAACGCCTCAAACCCTACTTGGAGGGGGCACCAGCCAAAGTCGAGGAGGTCATGTTCCTTCATGAACCTCTCTCACACTCAACCATTCATGCTCCTGCATGAATGGTTGAGCTTTCATGTTTGTATAAAGTTAAATTTGAAAAGAAAAAAAGATAGAAAAGAAGACTCATTCAGTGACCATCGATTGTTGTAAGCTCCAACCCTTGAGTATTTGGGCCCCATTTCTTTCACGTATTTGTATCCCTTCTTTAGCATCTCACAGGTTCTTAGGGAATTCGGGTTTGTGTCCATCACTATAACCATGAACTTCCTGTTGCGCTTCATGTTGGTGAGATCTTTCCTTTTTTCATGCATAAATCCATGTAGTATCTTGCTCACATTCATTGAGGACAATGCATGAAGTAGGTGTGGGGGGGTGTTTTAATTGAGTACATAGTCGAGTCTTTTCCTTTGATTTTGTTTTCTTTTGTGTGTATTGATAGGGTCATGTTAGTGTGCTGCATTTAATATCGATATATCTGCTAGCCATGATCTTTGGGTGTCTTGTCTTCTTTTGCTTGCCTAGTTCTTTAAAATTTCCACATTTCTTTCAAAATCTTCATGTGTTGCGAAAGAAAATGTTTTGTGGGTTTTGCGTGTGTTTAGCATGTGCAAAACCGTTGAGAGGCAAAATAAAAAGAAATCTCCTAAAATTGTCTTGAACTTGATGCATTAGGATATCCAGTACAGTGGCTTTAGGATTTATCTAGTTGTTAGGATGCACCCCAGTTTTCCTTCGGGGGCGAGTAATCATATGGTTTCAGTGCTAAAATATTTAATGAAGTTCACCCTGAACCTAGTGAGTCAATAATTTGTGTCTGTTAATTTAAGGGAGTTTGTTGTAGTCAATGACCATTTAAATCTTGTTGTGAGACATTAAGTGTAGGGGTTTTGGTTCATGTGTAGAGAAGAAATAAGTGAGTAGGTGTTCTCTCTTCTCGCACGGCTCCTATCACTCGAGAAAGTAGGTCTGAGGGGACTTTGTGCCTAGTGCTTTCGAGTCATCTGACTTGGGATGCCCTGACCGAACCCTCGTTACACGGGTGGTAGGGATTACCCTATGTGGAGATTTGGGGAAATGTGTACGTGATAGTGTAAGTCCTCATGGGCAATGATGCACGAAACCTGACCCTGGGAGAATGAACCTCCAACTAATAAAAAGAAAAGAAAAAGAAAAAATGAGAAAAGAAAAAAATGGTAATGCAAATAAGAACCTTAATGGACTTTACACTTTGTATCACTTGAGGATGTTGAGGTTGTCCATGTCTTTCACTTAATTCCTTATTTAACTTGCACGAATGGTTCATTAGGCTAGGTGTGTGGATTGATTACCTTTATAGAGTCGGCCCGTAGGATTACCGCGTCCAATGATCGACAAAATATGTCCAACGAGTCGAGTGTCTAGATTGAATAATGCATCTTGTTCGGATTTTGTGGGTATATCCGTTGAAAACCCTCATGAGACAACACTCTCCTCCTTGGCAACAAGGAGATTTAACGGCTTGTTGCACATGCTAATGCAACCGTGATTCCTACTAAAGTGAGCTACGATTTCTTGTTTCTCGTTTTGCTTTTCTCTTTCTTTGTTTTGCTTAGGACTAACAAAAACTTAGGTGTGGGGGTATTTGATTGACATCATTTCAAGCATATATTTGTATCTTATATCCATTATCTTACACCTAAGCAATGCTACGTAACGAGTTTTATGTTTGAATTTCAGAAATAAATAGGTTTGAAGAGATGAAGCATAAAAGGACCAAAAAGCAGGAAAAAAAGACTGAGTTGTGACACCTAGGGACTAAGATGCAAGGGAGAAGGACCTGAACGTAAGACCGAAGGACCAAAGAGCAAAACAGAAAACTCCACACCATCATGGGGACTATTTTGGCAATTCGATTCGGGTCAGAGCTCCAATAAACGAAGTATATGCATCAAAGACCAACAAAGACATCTAGAAAAGCCCACAACAAATTCCAGACGGATCCAGAACCGATAGACAGCCAATTGGCGGTCTGGGACCGCTAATTGGCGGTCCGTATCGCTCCGGATCCGCTAAGACTTCGCGAGCACATGTATTAGTGTGTGTTTATTCTATTTCTGATATATGTTTAGTCCCGTACCGGGGGATTGTCCCAGATTACCTTTTTCTATGGCTATAAATAGAACTCTCCCTCCTCTCTTGTAATCCATCTCCTCTCTTGGTGGTCATCTTCTCTACTAAGAGTGAAGCCTTGAAGCAAAACTCTGGTGGAGAAATTGCTACTTTTAATTTGAGTGAGTAATAAAATAAGTTTTGTTAGTCAATTGTTGTTTCCTTTAGTTTTGCAATGATTAGTTAATTTCGTCTCACATTTCTTGCATGCTTCTTTAGTTGTATGTCTTTTAGTTAACTTGTTGTTTAGTCTTCTTATAATTAGTTTAAGCATGTCTTCTTTTCTTAGTATAAATGTTAGTTTAAATATGTGTGAGTAGTCTCATTCCCTTTGGGGGTGGAGTAGATGTGTGTACATGTTATGTAGATGGGATGAATGCTAGATATTATTGTTTGTGAGAGATATTAGTATGTTTGCTTGAATTAATAAGAACTTTACTTGATGGTTTCTGTCATAGTTAGGTACATTCCATGCTCGTTTATGTTCTTAATAACAAACTTGTCATGCTCATATTAATCACATAGGTTAGTGTTTTAAATGATAGGTCTTGTCATTAGGTACTTCTTATGAATTAACAAACACTAACTACACTTGAGCTTATTGTATACATTCACCACACTTATTTCATGTGCACACACACACTCCACCCCTTAGGGGTTTTCCATTCCTGAATTTCATCCTTCCTATTAGTAGTTGCTTAGTTTAGTTTTAGTTTGTTTTATACTTCCATTTCCTTCCTTGTTGTTTACTAGTTTAATGTAGTGTCGTTTAGCGTAATCATTTTTTTCTCCTTTCTTTCTCACTCGCCTTCGAACGAACCAAAAGTCGACACACCTCCCTGTGGATCGACCCGTATTTGTCACCGCTTCAACATGGCCGTGCACTTGCGGTTGGTTAATTAAAACATATCAACCAGTACACATCTCCAATGACTTCTCTAATTGTTCTATTGTGATTGTTAGTGAATATTTGCTTTGTAGTTAGTTTCTTGCTTCTTACTTAGTTTAATGTTTTGTAATTTTATTTTGTCTCTAAGCCTTGGTCCATCGGCTATCTCAATGTGTCACCATCATCTCCATAACCGGCCGAACAATGGGTTTCTATATTTGTGACATTGGAATCATTATTTTTTATGGTTTAATTGGTGTTTTATATATGCCCTGGGAAATAATTCTACTACACGTTTACTTCGTTTTTTGTCTCTAACAAACAAGTTGATGTATCTATTCTCATTTATCTTACTTGCAGGCTTGCAGTTGTGGGTCTTTCACCATTCCACTTATGTTATGGCCTTATGGGGTTTAAGTATTCTGCAAGGAAGTATTATGGTTGTCAGATGTAATGTTCCTTTCTTTCGATTATAATGATTTTGACCTAATTTTTCTTTAACATATATAGGTTGGTTCTCCTTTGCGCTTTGGAATGTGCCTCCTTTTTTTTCCAACTTTGCATTATAAAAGTATAGAGGATTTTACTATTTTCACATTTTGCTTCAACTTTATTTCAGCAGGAACCTTAATATATGTTTCAAGATGTCATGAGGTTAGTGAGAAAGTCAAGATATTGTGTTTTGGTTCGTGTTTGATTAAGACCTCTTCACATAATATGTCATTTTAGTTTTCAGAATATTTTTAGTTTTTCTCCTTCAGATATTTGATTATCCTTTTTTGAAATGCAGGAAAACAACGTTGATGAGATGCAAGTATGCCTTACCTTGAAGCTTCACTGCCGTGTTAGTGCATGTTCATTACCCCTTAAGGTCAATGAACTTTTACACTTCTATATAGTGAACATTAATTTTGCTTTTATGCTATTGCAATGTAATTCGGGTGGACTCTCTGGAGCCATAAATGGTAAACCTTTTAGAACACTTGTGTCTTTTGTATTAGAATGGTTGTGGATCATGGTTTCCACTTATTTTATATCAAGTGAACTATCAACCTTTCAAAAAATAACTCAGAACTTTTTGAATTGTGATATAGATTAATCTCTAATTGATTGTTAATCTTTACCACCAAATCTCAAATATAATTAAAAAAAATCAACAATGTAACATGTCGTTTGATGTGAACGCATGGTAACAGGACTTAAGATAAAGAGTTAAAGTCAACAACTAAGAACTTGAATCTTTCGCAAAGCACCTACATAGAAAAAATATGTACAAGGTCTTAGCACCTACATAGAAAAAAACGAAAAGCACGAACAAACAACTCTAAAGGTTGTGGCCCTACTCGGAAAAAAAATATAGAGTTAACTCCCTCAGCAAAGGTCATTATGGAAATAAGCAGTGATGATGACTTCTGAATTTTCAATTTAATCCTTTCTCCTTTAAGCTTATCACGAAATGTATCTGCCTTTTTTACAATAAACAAAGAATTAACTATTGTTAAAAAAATTGTTGAATACTTTTCATATGCCAAATCTACAAATTATTCATTGAATACATTCATGCAATGCACGGCTCTAATGCTAGTAACTAATAAGCATCGTGAATATATACTAGTTAAGGGGAAAACTATGAAAAATAATAGGCATTGTGTCTCAGTTTTTTAATATCTACCGTTCGAAAAGGTTTACTTTTAGTAATCCCTGTTATCATTTTAAAGGGCTAATTTCAATAGCTTGATCGTGATTAACTAGGAATGATGTAGTAACAAGCGAATTCATGGAAGTTGACTATTTACGTGCTAGAACCACAATTTTTGTTGAATTTCATTGCCAAATATTGTGAAATAATTAAAACTATGTTATGTGATTGTTGTTGCACTCACAACATACCACGTACCCTAGCAAAACTTTGGAAGGAAATTTACAACTATTGCATTCACCAATTCATGAAATTTATTCTAATTAACTTACTCATTAACAAATATGACACCTACAAAATGCATCAATATATACTGGCGTGCATCAAATACAACTAGCTATGCTTGTTTAACGCTAATTAAAAATTACATGCATAATTATATTCATCAAACAATAATTAACAACATAAGGACTCCAAACTGTTTGGATCGATGCCCCCCTAATCAGTAACTAATGCAGACTTAAAATGTTAAGTAAAGGGATTAGGAAATAAACATGCAAACCACAAATTTGACGCCAGAATTAGAGAGGTTCAGCACCACACCTGGTTCTAGTCATACTCGCAAACCTCGCTCGATCATATGAGCCCTGCTTACGATTCCACTAAATGATCTCCATTTCGGGTCAAGATCAACACCTTCTACAACCACCGAGAACAAACCCGCCTCGCTCGTGTCTCCTCTCACAACCCGAGAGGGAGCTTCCTCGAAGCTTTACAACTTGGTGATTGTTTGATATAGAAGTTAAATCACAATCTAACTAAACAATATAACTTGAGCATACTTGGATATATGATTGGAATGAATATGCAGGTGGTGAAGTTTTGACTTTGAGTGTAGGAGGACGAGAGCTTCACTGCTGGAAAAAGAAGGTTTAATGTCTATATCGTGTCGATTATCAAGAAATTGACGTGGAACGTATATGTTACGTTGGTTTCATATAAACCGACGTCATATGTTGAGAAAACATGTCGATTTCTCTGAAACCGACGTGAGAAACCTTTAAAATTCCACAATTTCATGTTCATTTTTTACAAAACCGACGTGTAATGGCTCAATTTCACGTCGGGTTATTAAAACCGACGTGTTTTTCTCGTTTTATTTTTTTATTTTCTCAAACCCCACAAACCCACGAAATAACCCCACAAACAACCGACGTGATATCTTCATCCCTATTACGTCTCCCAATTACGATGTCTATTTATTTGAACAGTAAATCCAATGTGATATGATAAAAAAAACATACGTGAAAACCCTTCTTTCCAGCAATTCTTGAAGATGTAGAGGATTTGGTTTTGAGTATGGATCAATAATGAGTGTTCAAGAGTTGCAAAACAAGGATATGAGACCATAGTTATAAGCCTTCAAGCTTTACTAGCCGTTTTAGGAGTTAGTGTGATTTAGATCAATGAGAAGCAAGAATTGCTTTAAGCTAAGACAAATTTCTAGGCTGGTTCGGTTGACGGTTTGTGGAACGATAGTCCGAAACATTTTAATTAGATTTGTCAAATTGAAGCATTCGGTAGGATTCGGATCACCGTTCATCAACTTCCAATAAATATTTTCAATTTCACCCTATTTAATTTCAGTTCACTGAATTGCATTTAGTTCACCGTCCAAAGTGGATAGTAAGATTGGTTGGGCTAAGTTTACACAAGTTCGGTAGACCGTCTACACTTCGGATGACTGAAGTTAGCACAAGTTTTGTGTTGACAGTTATGGCTCAAATAGTCATTTAATACAACGGTTAAGTGTCACGTGGAAATAGTGGTTGGACGCCTAATGCCATGATGGAATTGGTAGACCGATAGAAGATCGATCGTCCAAAATTGGACAATTCAATTGGGTTCTAAGCCTTAATTAAAATGCGACCGTTAGAGCAAAGTCTAAAACCGATCAGAGACACTTCGGTCAACCGAAGGTGTTTGAGTCGTCTGATAGGACAATTACAGAGAGCATCCTATCGTCTACTGTTTGGAGATTTCGGTTGACCGTTATGGGTTCGGTTGAAACTTTGTCGGGACAATCTTTGTTCTCAAGTTTACATATAATCATATTTTCTCAGTAAATATAAAATTACAAGTCTTCTTCCTTAACATTTGATTACAAGTATTGAGTCTTTGTCCCAATGCTCATTCTCTTGAAAACATGATGAGCCTATTAAGATAATTGGCAACTATGCAAGTATATGCAATGCATGTAAACATATTTGCCTAGTTTGATTAACTAGATTGATTGATTAATATTAGTTTGATTAATCATCAAAATTAATATATATTAAAGCCTAAGAGCCAACACAAACATCCATGAAAACAAAAGTTTAAGCATTCTCAATTAGCATCCCTAAGTAAGGAGGACACATGAAAAAAATGGAGCCAACATTTCAGAAGGACAAAATAGGTATTCAATTGTGTGGACTGGAGGCTATACCTAAGCCTAAGGGTTATTGTGACGTTACGTTACGCTAATGTTGGATGCAGAGAAATTGAGAATAGAAAATTATGTTGGATGGAATTAATTTGTCGAAAAGGTGAAGAGTAGTGAAAAGGAGGCTGTTATATTTTGTTGATAAAGCAAAGCAACAAAGAAAGAAGATGAAATGAAAGGTTTTAACTTAAGAGCATGTATTGGGTTGGGTTGGGTTGGATTGGGGTGTGTAGTAGTACTACACAGACAGCAGCATTTGCGTGAGAATTGGTTGGGAGAATTTGTCTCATCATATTATTGTTTCATAGATGTCATGAAAGAGATGATATTGAGTATATGTACAGTAGTAGATTGGTAGTAGATAAAGATGTTTGATATTTTTATTTGAGAAAAGTCATCGTACCGTACGACAGCATGTTTGCATTCTTCTCCTAGAAATATGTTCTCTTTTTTCTTTAGATTCCTCAATCTCACGTCTTCTTCAGAAGAATCCAATCCTACGACTGCAAGTACCGAAGATAGCCAAGTTTTTCATTCTTTCAGTTGTTGCGTTTACTAGTGACTCAGTTTCCAATACCATTTTTCAAATTCCTCTAGAATATGTTCAACCGCAGCTTCTTCCTCCATATCCTCTGAATCAATCAATGTTTTGAGTTTGACACTTAAGACGTCAACTCGTGACAACTTGTTTTTGAATTGCTCGAGATTTTAAGCTTCTGTAGTTTTGGCTGAGATTGTCCGGAGGAAATAAGCAACCGAAATCTCGGAAAGGTCATCCAATTTCATGACAGTCCTGAACCAATTACTAGCATGGGAATTCAACTCGTACATGGCTTCAGGCACCTCGATGTTATTGTTATATCTGGACTTCATTGCTTCCAATAAGGTTGCAAGTCTTTAGGAACTGTAATTTCGAGAAATGAATTTTATTAAAAAACTTACAAAATTTGACATCTTACCAAAAATGATTATCAGCTTTTATTATATTAACCTTTTTAAATTACGCAGTGTATCTGTTTGTGCTTTTGTTATGTTAGTGGTCAGCTAATTTTGTGATTTTCGCCAGGTTCACAAAGGTGAAGTTTTTGATCCTGACCAGATGCAGTGGATTTACTCTGAGGTACTTCTATACAATTATAAAGTACAAATTGCTTTCAGGTTCAAATATTTGATACAAATCGCGTAGTGGTGAATCCTATTAGCTATTATCATCTTCTTGCTAGAATTAAAACTTGTGTTGTTCACCTCATACCTAAGCTGTCAAGAGAGCTGATCTTTTTGGTATCCCTGGAGTTACATATTCCCTGACGCAGGTACCATTTGTAACATGTTGTTTTGTGTATGTGCATCATTTTAATTTTTGAACCAGTCGTATGATTATGATATCTTTTACGGCTTTCAGGGTGTAGTGAAAAATATAATTCCAGCTATTGCTTCTACCAATGCCATCGTATCTGCTGCATGTGCACTGGAAGCCTTGAAAATTATAAGTGGGTGCAGCAAAACAATGTCCAATTATCTCACGTAAATGCTGCTTCTCCACTTTACAATATTTCTTGTGGCCCTACACTTTTAACATTAATTTTGTGACGAACTCATACACTTACTATGTTACGTGTCAAATGGCTCTTCTAAAGTCACCTTCATCTTTGTTTGATAGCTATAATGGATTAGAAGGGCTTCACACTAAAGTAACGGAGTTTGTCAAGGACTAAGACTATCTAGTATGTGGACCTGGTACTCTTATCGAATTGGATACTTTCATCACTCTGTCTAAGGTATTTTTCTCGTCTATCCATACCACCTATTATTCACTCCACAACATAAGTTTGTTTATTTCCTTGGAAAATCATAACATTATAACATTTAATCTGCATCAAACGTGATTCTCCTTGGGACTAGATTTTGTAATGTCAGGTTTGTCGTAGGATTGCAATGAATTTATGTTTAAAGCATAAATGTTAAAATTATTTTATTTTGGTTCAGACATAGTCAAGATGAATTATCTCTTTCCAATTGGTTAGAATTCCAAGGATATTCTTGGGCGGTAGATGTTAAACTTCTGAATCAGAAGGCGTCAAATGTCATATGCTACAACTGTGCAAATTGTGGGATTCATTTACAAAAAAACTCAATTGAGAGAAACCATAAGCATAACAAAAGTAATTAAGTAAATGGATAAGTGGGGCAAAACAGATAAGAGACAATAGAAGCATGGATGTTGCCTTGGTTTGACCTTGATCACTTGTTCAGATAATTTTTAGGCACCATCGTTGAGATTGCACTCTATGTCCATTGAGCTGTTGAGGTTCATTTTAGAAACCTTTGGTGCTTGATAAATATCCCACTATTAAGTTTTTTTGTTTCCTTTTGCAAACTTTCTGATAGTGATGTTTTGATGTTCTTGTGTGATCATTATCCAGTTCATTGAGTTTCTGGGCGAACACCCTGGTGTCCTGATGTCCAAAGTGAGTGTGTCGTACCAAGGGAAGAACCTCTACATGCAGGCTCCCCCAGTTCTCGAGGAAATGACACGTTCGAACCTGCAAAAGCCCCTGCACGACCTCATGGACAAGGTCACTAAGGATGTCGTCAACGTCACTGGAATGGTGGAAAAGAACGGCAAGAAGACTTTATGCTCGAGGAAACTACGAGTCGTTTTCAAAAGCGTCAGCGGCAATGATATGGTTATATAACTGTTGTTGGTGCATGAACTTCCTTCTCATATATATGCACGGATTATGTTGGTAACATAATGTAACTTTTAGTGTCAAAACACGGATGCCACCAAACATAATCGGAGGAGGTGTTACATCCTAACCCTTTGCTAATTGGGTTTTATTGTGTTTAGGTGGTGGATTAGAGGAGGTTTAGATGGATGGCTGGGATTGATGGGAGGTGATGTGGTGGATGGTGGAGATTGAAGGAGGAGAGGTATAAAAAATTTGGTTTTATCTCTCTCCCTCACTCGTCTCTCACTCTCTCTCACGCGTGTCTCTCTCTCTCTCTCAATCCCTTCTCTTCCAGCCTTGGAGTCGTGGTGGAGTGGACGATCGGCAAGGCGAGGTGAAGCCCCGTTGAGTGCCAGAGTAGAGGTGATCGTGAGCGAGGAGTTCGCCGGAGGAGTAGAGGAGGTGCTCGTGGAAGCGACCTTCGTGGGTTCTTCGAAGGCTTCTTCAAGCCTTAAAGGTATGCCAAGCTTTAGTGTAATCCTCCTTTTAGCCTTTGCGAGGATTGGAGTGCCGACGGTAGGCCGAAAGGCTCGTCGAGAACCTTGCAGCAGCTTTTCTGCTCTGGAACGGTCGACCAGCGGGTTGGTGCGGTCGACCGGGCGTAGTGTAATTCGGGCAAAAACCATTGCACCGGTCGGACGATACTCTAGGAGTGGTCGACCGGTGATACATTTTACCAAGGGAAAAAGGCTTTGGGTATTTTCGGTCGAACGGGTCCCCTTTGCCGGTCGACCGAAAGCACTGTTGTAAGTCGGTTGGGGGCGTTGACCATCTAAACGGTCGACCGCTCGTTGACTTTGTCCGACCAGAACATAAGTTACCTTATTGGCCGGTTGACCCGAAGAGTTGTTTCGGTCGACCGTGTAGTGCGGATTGTTGGTGAGTTTTACTGGTGGGAATCAGTCGACCGTGATTTTTGGGTCGTTCGACCGTTAGTGCTTTTTTGAACAAGAGAGGATTCACTGTTGGATTTCGGTCAAACGGGGCCCTTTGCCGTTCGACCGGTTGGACGTTATTTTAGTTTTATTGCGGAATAGTGGTGGTGTTCGGTCGACCGTTTATGGTCTTCTGTTCGACCGTTTGGCACAGTTTTGCATATGGATGCTTGTGTCGTGTGTGGTTGGATCTGCCTCGAGGGCAACGGGTCCCCGACCTCCTGGGGGCGACGGTACGAACATGCCGGCCTAAGAGGAGATCATGGTTGTGGCTCTACGGAGCAGTGCCTTGTGTGCACGTGTTGTGGCCGAGACTCTGACCGGCGGTGCCTTGCGTGCACGTGTGATTGTGGGGTTGGGGCGAGAGGACCCTTGAGACCCGTGGCCAATGATTTTCCGGCGGTGCCTTGTGTGCACGTGTTGTGGCCGAGATTCTGACCGGCGGTGCCTTGTGTGCACATGTGTTGTGGTTGCCGATGTTTTCCGGCAGTGCCTTGTGTGCACGGGAGTTAGATATGCTTTTACTGCATTCTTCATTTCATGTTTCATATACGCATGTTATGTTCATATTTTAGGGGTTTGGCATACGGGGTTTCCCTAGGGGAAACTGAGGCATTGTTTGTTTACATGTCAGGTCGTACACGTCAGTAGGAGGTGGTGACTGCGGGCAGGAGCACCCAGACCAGATCCCGTACTTTTATCGTTCGAGGTGGATGATTTTCCCTTGTACATGTGTTGTATATCTTTTGTGTTGGGTTGTAATCATCCTTGACTCTTGTATTGTATAGTTTACCACTTTATATTATATATACTTGTGGTTTGGTGACGACCCCGGTGTTAATTCTTTTATCTGTTTAAAGTTTTAAATTTTCCGCTGTTTCGGGGCGTTACAGGAGGCCCGAGATATGGACGTAGGCGTGTACAGGTCTGCGTATCCAATGATGTTTCAACTCTCAATCATTCATTTCCATGAAAGTTTGCTTATAATAATTTTCCCAATTACTGTAATCCGTGGTAATACTTGGCCCATTTCCAAAGATACATATCGGAGTAGTATTCAGGTATTACTCGGATTTGTGTGCAAGTATGCAATTAGTAATCGTGCAAGTATGCAATTAGTAATCGTGTATTTATCGTGTTCGGAGTTGAAGAGAAGAGGAAGTGAAGTTTTGCTCTTTGCTGCCAAGTTTAACCATCATATTTTGGAGTTTCATTTTGTGGGAAACAAGTAAGATTTGGGTTTCTCCAACTAGGATTTGGAAGTTCTTTAGTGACACTGATTTGTGTATTCACCCAAATCAAGGTAATCATATATCTTTCTCCTGCCGGGTTGAGGTTAGACTTATACTAACATCTCAAAAGAATGGTACTCTACTAACTCAATTGCTAAATGACGGATTTATTGTAATATCCTAACCCTTGCTTAGTGTGTTAATTGTGTTTAGGGGTGGATTAGAGGAGGTTTGAGATGGACGGCTGAGATCGAGTGTGGGAAGCGTTTAAAAGGGTTGGTTTTCTCATCTCTCACATTCTCTCTCTCTCACGATCTCTCTCTCACACTCGTCTCTCTCCCTCAGTGTTCGTCTGTGTTGGTGGAGGCAAGGGAGTTCTGGTTGGAGCGCGGGAGTCGCCGGAGTTGTCGAAGAGATCGGGGTAAAGGAAGTTCGCCGGAGTTCGAGCTATATCGTGGAAACACTCGCCGTTGGTTCTTCTAAGGCTTCTTCAAGCCTTAAGGTATGTCAAACTTGCTTTTACGCTCACCTATTATTAGTGTGGGGGGGGGAGCGGTCGACGGTAGGCCGTTTTGGCTCGTCGGACCTGCACAACAGTTTCTGAACTGTAAACGGTCGACCGGTGTTTTGGTTCGGTCGACCGGTTATAGTGTGTTTTGGGCAAAATCCCTCGCATCGGTCGAATGATACCTTCGTGGTGATCGACCAGTGGTACAATTCTAGCGAGAGATGGAGGCTCTGAGTATTTTCGGTCGAACGGTCCCCTTTGCCGGTCGACCGAAAGTACTATCGTATGTCGGTTGGGGCGTTGACCGAAAGTACGAGGTACGGGCACTTTGAGTTTCTGGTGATGTCGTTAAGGTTGATGAACGTGCCTGCAGCTTTCATGGATCTGATGAATAGGACATTCAGTCAGTACCTCGACCGTTTCGTGATTGTCTTCGTAGACGATATCTTGGTCTATTCACCAGATATGGAGCAGCACCGGGGGCATCTGAGGATTGTACTTGGCATTCTGAGGGATCAGCAGTCGTACGCCAAGTTTTCGAAGTGCGAGTTCTGGCTTCACAGTGTGGCATTTTTGGGGCACATAGTATCGGGACCTGGGATATCAGTGGATCCAGCGAAGGTCGAGGCAGTGACACAGTGGAGAGCCCCGACGAGTGTGACTGAGATTAGGAGTTTTGTTGGATTGGCGGGTTATTACCGTCGGTTCATCAAAGACTTCTCAAGGCTTGCTTCACCCCTGACGGCGCTGACACAGAAATGAGTGAAGTTTGTTTGGTCCCAGAAGTGCGAGGACAATTTTCAGGAACTGAAGAGTCGGTTGACGACTGCTGATGAGAATTAAATTTATACCGCAAGTGCACAACGTCAATGAAGACGTGGCAAGTACGGGTCGAACACAAGGAGGAAGAGATATTGTTATTTTTGTGATTTTCGATTAGGGAAAGAAAGAGAGAAATAAGTTTGGTTTGAGATTTTTGGTTTTTTAATTAATTTCTAAAGCAAGAACAACAAAAACAAATTAAAAATAAAGCAAAGATGGATGAGAGTCCAGCGGGTGGAGGTTTAGATATCGGGTTTTGATTAGAGAATTCTGAAACTTATAATAAATCACATTAGTTATAAAGCATTACATGATAAATGACTCAACATAAACTCAAGTAATCAAAATATACTAACACGAAATTAAAATAATAACGTAATTCTTCTTCTCATCATCCTAAATCCGTCACCCCCACCATTTGGAGAGAGTTAGAAACTCATGGATGGAAGGGAGGAGAAGGGGTCCTAGAGAAACTATAAAAGAAAAGTAAAAACATGAAATAAAGGAACATAATTTTATTGCTAAAAGATGGAATAAAAACTAAGCCTTTTTACAACAACGTTTCGGGGCTATTTATAGCCGATACAAGGGACCTAAGTATAAAATATGAAAGTACACGCGTCAAGACACGACTGGGTTGCCTCCAACTTTCCCAAGAACTTGGAACCAAAAACACATTTTTATCATCAGTCAATTTATACCTAAGTATAAATTGGGTTGCCTCCAACTTTCCCAAGAACTTGGAACCAAAAACACATTTTTATCATCAGTCAAACTTGACAATGAAAGATCACAATATTAGGATAAGTAACATTCTTAATCATTATTATTTGTTCACTAAACAGAGTAAATTACCTAAGAATCTAGTGATGACCACCAGATATTATTAAGGTCGTCAATTCGATACAACTTCTTCCAAAACAATTACATAAAGCATGAGATGATCTCATGAGATGGTCATGCACATCGAACACTACTAAGTCATATAGTCACTTGCAAAGACAACATATATTAGGTAACATGCGAGGCAATGAGCAAATTCATTTATCATGACGAATACCATTTCTATTTTTATGAAGATTATAACACAACATTAAGGTTAACACAACCTATGTAACCAATACAATACTTGACAAAATACTATTTAAATCATATCATGTAACCCTTTGTTCGAAAATATCAAAAGTTTAATAAGCACAATAGTCGAACATGCATAAATGATCTAGCCAACACATTGTCCAATCGAAGATGACATAACGTCAAGTGTGAAACAATATATTGAGTTTCAAAGTTTAAATACCACTTAACCGTGACACATCACGGGTTGACTACATGCACAATACATCCTGAGATTAGTTGCCAAGAATGCAAAAAGATTAATAGAATACTAACTCAACTTCATTGAGAGCTAGGGTAAATCCATTTATCAATGATAAAACAATGCACTTGTTGCTATCAATTGGTCATCTACATTATTGGGTGTTAAGGACATTAGACACTCACTTATTGATGACTATGCATAAGTAGGCTCAAGTGGAAAACACAATCCAAGCATTCAACCACCAAAAATATCATTCTAGTTCACTAAGAGTCACAATACCAACATAAATCCCTACCATAACATAGTGAGATTAAAACTCTATCAATCACATTACTTAGTCTATTATGACCCCCACAACTTTGGTATATCCTAAATTTCATAGAAGTGCTAAACCACAATCATTCCAATTCTATTCCTCTAGAAAGAGTATGAAATCGTGAATATTGCCAAGAAATTCATCATTTATCTTGCTTGTCCAAAGCACTCAAGATGACAATTATGATCACATTCCAACCTTACTACAATAACTATAAGGTCAAAGAACAATATCATCTTGAACTCAAGTAAAGCATAAATCTATATCTCTCATTTTGCATTTGGGACGAAAGAGTTGCAAGAACATAACACCACTAGAATGCCAACTTAGCCTTACATAGTAACCAAGAAGTCACGAGCACAAAAGTATTAAGATCCTTAAATGATAAGTGTTGCCATCAAGTAGGAATTTCAACAATCATTCCTTTACTTCTCAATTAACCCCACCAACCTAAAATAGATTCCAAGGTTCAATATTCAACTTAGTTATTCTCTTGCCTAATCACATCAAGTGGAAAAAGCTAGACATTAATATACACTTCAAGGATTTTGATTTGTACAAAAACATCTGAATCTCAGATTCAAATGACGTCTGAATCTTGGTTTACAAGGTTTATCCACTCACATGTGCAACAAGGGATCATCAAGAACTCGATTAATCCATATACCTAAATAAGGATGAGCATTTCTACCATTCAATTCAGATTTGAAAATGTATCTTACAACACAAGTATGAACACATGCAGTAATTGAAACAAATGTATATGTATCACCTCTCAATTCAGTTCTTATTTCTATGCATGAAACACTTCATATAAGCCACAAGATGTAGGAAGTCATCTCGATCATAGCTGGGTTGTCTCAAACATAAGCCCAAATCATGCAACACCAAAACTCCATTCACCTAACACATTCAACTCCTTCTCAAAGAGTTTCACTTCCAGCCAAGTTGCTAGCAATCCAGTACCGTAAATCCATTTTTATCTTCAAAAGGATCGTAACTAAATCCTTACTAGTAGCTGTAACACTTTTAGCTCACAAGACTACATCCATTCATGACCCATCACTAACAGAATTCATACCAATTCTTACAACTCTTTTACAGCCAATTTCAGAACCTTAATTATTCACATAATATTTTCATTCCTTGAATTCGATGGGTTTATTCTCATCTTAAGTTGTGTTCTCGCATACCTAAAAACATTCAATTTTTCTTTGATTTGATATCACACCACATTATTAATCTCAACATGAAAATCAATTTCAGAAAATAGAAACAATTAGTCATTTTTGGTGTGAGTTTCACTCTACTTCAATATTACCGTTTCAAGGTCGATTCGATGAGCCATATGTCTAGAAAAATGTTGCTTAAGTCGATTCGAACCACCATGCATCTTCGATGGTGACAGCACCCTAAAAGCTCCAGATCTTCCTCCTTGGATGAGTCCCGTCGAGTTTGACAGGCTTGAAAGGTGTGATTTTAGTATATTGCTGAAGTGGAGGAAGCGGTCGCAGCTGAGGCCGGAGAAGAGGATGAAAATGTGCTAATGGATGAAGATCGAGAACCGGATGGGCAACGCTGACGTGATCTCCCATGCCATCCTCCTCCTCCAAGGCGATTCTTCTCTTTCTTTTCTTCCAAAACCTCTTCTAGGCTTGAGGAGAAAATGGGTTAAGATGCAAGTCTTGGAGGAGAAGATAAGGGTTGGAAAAATTGCTAAGTAACCCTGCAAAAGATGACAAATTGTATTTATTGCAAAACAATACCTAATATCTCTCAACCGAGTATTTGGATTTAGGATATTACAAATACTCTTTCCCTTTCGAAACACTTGTCAAAAAGATAACACCGTAGCAAAAGCTCGAAACAAGCGTTATCAATTTGTCTTTGTAAAACATGAGGTAAAACTTTATTTAATTGCATCGATTTCTCAGTGTTTCATGGTCCACAAATCTAATTAAGACCACCAAAGTCAAGAACTTAATTATTCCCAATGGATTATCGAAATTACGAATATTAAGATCTCAGTGGCTAAATTAGATTACTTAATTTGTCTTTCAAAAATATGCAATTAAAGATATTACTAATTATATATACTCTTTTGATTTCAAAACACATGAAAATTAAAGAGAATTAATTCGTTTCAAGCTAGTAAAATTACGATGACTAGGACCTTCCCATGAAGCTTGTTGGCGGGGCGATAGGCCGGATGGGCTGCGGTCGGAGTCGGGTCCATGGCGTGCTCTTTCCCAGGCTGTTTCTCTTGGGTCTGGGGTGGGAATTGTTGCCGTCCGGATGCCATCGTGCTAGTACAAGTATATATACAATTAGTACGTATAATAGTTTGAAGTGGAAGGAGAAGATGAGGTTTTAAGTTTAATGGAAGTTGAAGAAGAAGAGGTAGGAAGGAAGGAAGTGTTAGGGTTTGAGAGAGATAGAGAGATGGATAAGTGTTGGAAAATTTTGAGGTTTTTATGGTGAGAGGAGTGGTGGAGTTTTGAAGACACGTAGGGTTTTGGAGTGCAAAGTGGCAATTGGAGTTGGTGGTGTTTTGCCACCTTTGTGTATATATTATACGGCGAGGAAGAAGTTGGACGGTTGTAAATCTCGTGTGTATTCGAGAAATAAACTCAAATCAGGTGCCAGGTGGCATCAAAATAAATCTTAGGGACCTTAGGAAGATAGCCTAGACTTTAGACTCATATTTTTTCGAAGGATTGAAGTCGAGATTAAGAGTGTGTTTGGATAGAGCAAAAATTGGGGAGATAAATACTTCAGAGTACCCATTAATAGGAATAATCTTTTAGAAAACTAATAATTTTTTTTTTTTATATTTGGTATGTCAAGAGAAATTTTCATAAAGCAACAATCTTAAACTTGAAAAAAAACTCAATCCGACTCAATTAAGCTAGTACAAATCATGTGAGTTTGTGTTTTTAATTATCCCACAACATATTACTACTACAAATAGATGTGTTAAAAGTGAAATATATATATATATACAAGAATTCTCTAATGAAACCAGGGCATAATTTTTCTAAATTAAGCCCTCACAATATCCACCACTCATTTCAAATTGTAAGGTAGATTAAGAAAAAAACGGTTATACTAATGAATGGTGAGATTAACTGTAAATAAGATCCAATTGTGAGATTGTAGGGGGCTTAAACTAAAATTGATGAGCCCTGGGCTCACTAGAGTTTAATAAGTGGAGTAGTCGTCGTCTGACCAATCGGCTCGGACACCAGACCGCTCGTGCCCGCCCTCGCTTACTTTCAAGCTCGCCCTAAATGGAATGGCTCTCTTAGTTATGTTGCGCCCTGACCCGAGTCCCCACGTCTGCTTTTATCGACCCATATATATATATATACATATATATATATATACATATATATATATATATAATTAAAAATTTCATAATTTCACCCTGTAAGGGAGCAGGGAATGAATTACCTCTATAAGGAGGTATAATTCTAAAAGGGAGTGAATAGACTAATGCGAATGCAATGATAATAAAAAATGTAATAGGAGAAAGAAAAGCAAACTACAGGCGACACTGTGATATATAGAAGTTCGACCCCTAATCTTCTCTTACAAAATCGACTCGAACTGTATGTGAGCCCCGCTTGTGTCTTAACTAACTGATCCAAGTTCCGGGCCAGATTAAGATCTTGTACAAATACCAATAAGTAATGGACACTCCCCGTGCTTAAAATCTCTCCCAGAAATCGGGGGATTGCTCCAACCTTCAAGACATAATTTGGACTCTAACTTGAGCATTTGCAAGGATTTGACAATGGAGACTTCAAGTGGTAGAGCTAAAGTTGAAGCACAAGTGAGTAGAAGTGGTTTTGGATCTCTAATATTGTGTGTCTGAGCTTTGTATTGCATGAGATGGTCTAATTAGGATCTACAGCTGTCATATATATATATATATATATATATATATATATATATATATATATATATATATATGCTTAGAGAGGATATAATTGTTGGACAAAAGACAAAAGAGATAATTAAGCAATCGACAAAAAGTAACAAAAGTGATCTGCCAGTCGGGTGCAAAAACGATCGACCGTTGGTCAATTTCGATTGGCCGTTTGCTCAAACTTAAGTGAACAGTCAAGCGAATGTGTAAACAGGTCGAACGTTCAAAGGAAATGGTCGACCGTCCTAAGGGTTTGATGTGTGTTTTGAATGCGGTAAACCAAATAGGTCGACCATTAAGGAAAAGATGGTCGAATGAATTGAAGAAAAGTTTGTTTCCAGTTTTGGGTCCAATTTGGAGACCGCTAAGAAGGTTTCGGTCGACCGGTGCGCTTAAGACTAAATTGGGTAAAAGCGCGATGTTCAAGATAGCCATTATAGGAAGATTTGGAGAAGCAAAATATTTTAATGTTTTAGATTGATGGGAATTTAACTCTGCTAGATTTCCAATAGTTTCTTTATTAGCACGTGATTTACTAACTACTCCGATGTCAACTGTGGCTAGGGATGAAAATGGAACCGATTATCCGAGTATCCGATTTCGAAAATTACAATTTAGTTGGTATTTGGTAAATAAATTCTTACCGAATACAATTTGAAATTGATATTAGTTTCAATTTTTTACTGTTTTCAAATTGGGATATAGGTCAAACCATATCCGGATATCTGAAAATATCAATTTGACATCCAATATATGTGGTTATCAATATTTTATTGTGAGTCAATAAAAAATAGAGTTATTTCCTATGTAAATATAAACATAATAGAAATGCAAAAGCAAATTATAATATAATTCTCCTAAAACAACTTTCCAAAATATTTTTGATTATACAACAAAAAATATATAAAAATATGTTATTGGAATTTGAACATTATCTGAATTCGAAAAGTTCTCAAATTCGGATATGAAATTGGAAAACTATAAAATTTGAATTGGAATTCGGATTTGGTATGCTTATTTGGAATTTGGATATAGGTTATACCAAATTCAAAAATATCCATTTGCATCTCTAACTGTGGCATCTAAGTCTGCATTTAGCGCAGGTAAAAGTCTTGACTGACAAGAGACACAACACATTCGACAGATCACTTGAGAACAACATTTGCGTGAAGGACTGGTTAGACGCGACAAATAGTGTAGGATTTCGTGACTGACAAATATGAAATTTGATCTTATTTTTACAAGAAAATAAGATCAAATTTCATATTTATTCAATAATTTTATGTATAAAAGATTGTGCAAAGCATTTTAATATAGATGCACTATACACAATATTAAAATGCATAAGAAGAATCATATCCAAAAAGATTGTCAAACCCTTTTTGATGATCCGGAGTCGAGTTGCATGTCGGATGACCTCAAATTTTCCTCCAAGTGTTCACCAAACTCTAATCAAGATTAGAGAGATCGAAACAAGTCAATCAATCTCTAATACAAAGTTAGAATCTAGCTAATAACCTCTTCTATGCTCCAAAGAATTTAATTTTTAGCATCTTAATTAATCTAGAGAATTTTCATTTGAAAGAGATGAAATAAAATACGAAGACAAGAAAGATTTGCAATAGTAAACAAAAGGAAGAGAGAAGGGATTTATAGGGCATCCTTAAACTCACTCATGTGTAAACCACTTACCCATAATCTCTTGTTAATTTCTTTTTTAAACCAATCATATTTTGACACATCATCATCTTATAACATTCTTTGACCAAGTTGGATCAAATCCAGACCACGATCACAAAAATTCTTTTATTAATGCAGACAAAATTACGAGCAAATAATCAACCTAAATAACCAATTATTCGACCTGTCAGTTACCTATGAACAATTTGGGTCGGTCTATAAGGGGCCACACGGAACTTGGATTTGGGCAAATCCCCAAACAGAAAATTGGTTCAGATACAATCCAGTTTGTACAGAACAAGATTAGATAATCGGTTTGGTACGGATAACTACTTTCAAACTTAAATCCGTACTACACTTCTCAGGAATGAGTGCATTGGTTACCCCTTGAAATTTCCCCTCTCGTTCTCACTTTTCAAGCATGTCTTTTTCGGCCATCTTTATCTTCCTTTTTTTAAAATGAGATAATTAATGTTCAGATATTGTTATTCTACAATGAAACTTAATATTTCAAGAGGTTGAAAGAATGACTCACTTTGATGAACATTCGGTGACGAGCAGATACGAGACATATTATGAAGGAAAATAATTCAAATTACTTTTTTTAATTTTTTTTACCAAAATAGACCTCCTTGAAAATTATTTTTTATATTACACCTGCTGTCATATTTATTTTTTAGTGTTACAGAACTCGACATCACCAGTGTCGAGTTTTCTTTGGGAAAATTCGGCATCATCAGTGTCGAGTTCATTTTGGTTTTTATTGCCCAACACTTGTCATATTTCGCTCTACGTGAGCTGCGAGGAGAACAGTTCAAATAGAACTCGGCACCTCAGATCGTGCATGAGATGGTCGGAGGGTCAGGAGAACAGTGTTTCAAATTGAACTCGGCACTGGTGATGCCGAGTTCTAATATGAACTCAGCACTTGGGATACCGAGTTCACATCAAGAGAACTCGGCATCACCAGTGTTGAGTTCTCTTGAAGAGTGCAAGTTCATTTCATTTAAGAACTCGACAATTTCATTTCCTGTTTAAAAACGTTTTGACAACAAAGACATTAATCATTCCAATTACAAAAAATACAACAACAAACACAACAATTTCCAAGTAGAAAAATACAACCAATATCACCATTTCTCACTACTTCCTAAATTTCAACACCAAAAAATCCAAGTACAAAAATTTACATCAAACACAATCATCGATTTTTTTTAAACAGGAAACATAATTCCACCACAAAACACAAACAACTACGATAAAATGAAAATAACATCCACAATAACGAGTTTAACATTTTAACATAAATAAAACCAAAACTAGTGTAATAACAACCAAATAGTTAAACACAACTAAATATCTATCATAAGTGGCATCTCAATCTCTTCTTCTTTTTATGACGTGCTTGAGCACGTCCTCTCCCCCTACCACGTCCCCCTCCTCGTGTTGCATTCTCTGTATATTCTGTATCCTGAGTCAGACCGCCAACGTCTTCTTTGTGTGTGTGGATCTTCTTCTTCAATGACGCGATCCTGACTCAAATGTAATGTGTGTTCTTCAGCACCAAAACACATGAGCAAGTTTTCATCTTTTCCTTCAATTTTCCAACCATCGAAGAGTCTGTCTTGTGATTTTTGATCGCCTCGTGAATTTGATGGAGTTCTTCGTGGAACTCATAAACTCCGTGTACTTACAGATAATTAAACAGTTCATCAAACACTAAACACAATTTTAAAACGTGGTAATTGTTTAAATAAATATTTAGATCTTACCATCTCCCGCTCTCTACCCGCTCGAGGTCTGTATAAGGTATGAGTCGGAGTCAAGGTGTGAGGAACAGTCCAACGTATGGTGATGCTCCAGTATCATTCCATATACAGTCGTGTGCTCTCTTCAGGAGTGACACCTAGGAGTGGTCACTCAAACTATAGATGATCTCTTCTATGCGACCAATACTGAATGAATCAGTGATTTTCTGCCAACCAATTAACGTCCGCCCTCCCCTGAGTCGATTTCATTACATGTCTCTCCATCGGCTCTCGAATGTGTTGTTGTAGACCGAACTGTCTCATCACTCAATCTGGACAATGCATAACCACCTCACCAAAATTTATAAGCCAAGTACGGCCCGTCCAAATCTCTGAACCTTCTGTACATAGTGGTGGTAACTGACTAAGATCCAAATGTGCATAAGGGTCCCAGATCACTTGATCGAATTCCTGCACGTCCAGCTCATTCTGATAAAAATCAAGTGTCGTCGTCTTTGCACTACCCTTGAATGATCTTGGTCGTCTCCAACGGGCACCTAATGGTGCCTTGTCGTCCTCTGGGTATAGTAATGGTCTGCTCTTCAAAAGTCTCCCAATGTGTAGATGTTTCCAGCAGCACAACTGCAGGAACGTAAGAAAACCACACAAATGTTTGGTCGGAATCAGTGAGCTTCGTCTAACATGTGATATAAGTGGGCCAGAGCCGCACTACCCCAACTGTACTTCGATGCAACGACCAAATCTCTGAGCAAAGGTAGGTACTTCAAGTGAACCATCGTGTCGCTCTTATCTGCCAAAATATCGCTCATGTAGACGTCATTTGCAGTTACCTTCATCACGATGAAGACAATGAACAGTATAACGTTTCGTTAAAGAAACCACAACTGAATACTAAACATACTTTTTAATGTCCTAGGACTGTAGAGCGTGAACCAAATCATCTTTCGTTGGGAAAATTTGTTTATCCCAGAAAGAACGACCATCTTCCGTACGCCAATCACTCTGTTCCAAATTGTTCGCAGCATCAAAGAATGAGTGTTCAACTACAGAATTCTCTATCCAGTTGTCGTCCTCGAAGATATCGGGAAGTTCATTAAGAGTTGGAACCATGTCGTTGTTAGCAACTGCATCATCAACAACGTCGTCGTCTTCACGGTTATGGATTGGCCTATCGCATATATGACATCCTGCGTCTCCGGAACGACTTCATTAGCAGAAACACCTTCAGGTTCATCTTCTACAGCGAAGGGTGTGCTGTAATCCCCTAATTCCTCAATGTCATCATCCTGAATGCTATGCATCTCTTGTAGGCCTTCTGGTCGACTAAAATGAATTGAGTCAACAACTGACAAACCAAGCCCAATGGAGGGATATGAGGTAGACGGTCCAACCCTTCCAACAAACTCATCATGACTGTAATGTATGAGTTCAAATTGTGACAGACCAGGATAAGGATTTCCACTGCTGGAAGGAATGTCACATACATTTTCTGGTCATTCATTGCCTGTTTGGAAGTTATGCGATTGGAAAAATGGAATTTGCTGGTATGCCGGAACTTGGATTGTAGGATTTAGACTTATATTCAAATCTATTCCGCAGTCCCAACCGGTCTACCTTACGGTACCATACTCCGGCGAATGAGTATTGGTTGTTAGTGTAGGGCCGAACACTTTAGGTTCAGCTTCCACATACACTCTAACCACAGACATCCATTTAAACAAATGCATCATTCCATAAACCGACATATCATTGGTTAATGGAGGGTATGTTCAATCATTGTTTAATGGCAATTTTACCGTCAACTTGACATCAAACATACTGTGTGGATAACAACATTCGGATCTTATGATATCCATTAAATCGCCATATTTTATGTTCAACGGAACAACTACCGATTTGCGGTCAAATCCTGTATACTCTGTCATATGTCGGTTACATTTTAATTTCCCATTATAAATGACCAACAAAGATCATTTATCATCTTTATCCATTCCTAACATATATTAATTAAATTTGAAAATGTGTTCAAGTGAGACGGTTGTTCTTCATTAGTAACTAATTAAGAGGTAAAAAATACTCAAATGTTTTAGAAATTACCTCAATCGAGTGTAGCGGCAAAAAACTGTAAACGTCGAGCAATCTCTCCAATAAAATCAACTACAATAAACAATGTTACGAATAATGTCAGATTTTTTTTTATTTGACAGAACCTTCACTATATTTTTTTCAAATTCGTAAATTTTAAACCTACATTGTAGAACAAACTAACAATACTACAAATAACATACTCAAAACATCATATATTTAACGGACATATTTCTCAACTTCAAAACATTTTTTTCATTAAAACCCACATACATTTATTACTCTATTTTTAAGACTACAAAAATTAAACTTAAATTCCCACATACATTCAAACTCACATACATTCAAACTCAAATAAATCATTTTTAAGTTTACATTCATTAAACTAACATACATTCAAACCAAAATAACAGCAAAAATCTAATTTCAATCACAATAATCAAACTTAAATTCAACTATTTTTAAGATTACTACCATAGACCTGCAATCAACAAAATGAAATCAATAATTAACTAAGAAACAAGAAATAAATAGTTTGACCTAAAAACCCAAAATCAAAATCGAGTTTTCATCAAAACGGGTTCATAAACCAACAAAAACACTACAATCATACCTAAAACAATAATATATATCATCCTAATACATAAAAATGCAAGAAAACGATGGAAAAAGAAAAAAAATCGAAACCCTAACCTTAAAATCGCGAGAACTCGGCAGTAGGGAGAGGGGCGGCATCGGGCTGCTTTTATAGCCCGACGGAACTCGGCGTTTGTGACGCCGAGTTCATTTTTGTTTAAGTGAACTCGGCGTTACAAATGCAAAGTTCTGTCTTTTGAACTCGACAATAGTGATGTCGAGTTCAATTTAAAACACTGTTCTTCTGGCCCTTCAACCGTCTCATGCACGATCTGAGTTGCCAGGAGAACAATTCAAATAAAACTCGGCACCTGTGATGCAGAGTCTATTGAAACTGTTCTCCTGGCAACTCACGTCGAGCGAAATATGGTAAGTGTTGGGCAATAAAAATCAAAATGAACTCGATACTGGTGATGTCGAGTTCTGTATACACTAAAAAACAAACCCGTCACCGCCACGTGGTGGCAGCGGGTCTAGTATGAAAAATACTTTTTAAAGAGGTCTATTTTGGGTAAAAAATTAAAAAAAATTATTTTGAATTTTTTCCTATTATGAATGCTCATTCATGGTTGATATCAATTCATAATCAAGTAGTCGTCTAGACTTGGAATCAAATCAAAATAAGATTTTCTATGATGGAGATAATTGACATGAAGGGTTTCACAATTCATGTAACCTACAGATCCATGTGTGAGCATTTTATGTGGCGTTGTAGGAATGACAAAGAAGATGCTTGGGTTAGGTGCAAAGGGGTGAGACTAGACTAATACCTGTACGGTGTCTTTGGAGAGACATAAATTTTACTTTGCACGGAATGCTCCACCGCAGCATGTATAACATACTATATATGCTTAATGACCATTCCATACTCGTTCAGCGTGTGAGTCCAACCCTTAATTGTCTTTAGTTGCTCTTCTGTAACGTTCTAGGCACCATGTCGTTAGACAAGAAACAAGACCAGAACTTCACGTATTTGTCATAGATGTGTTATTTGCTATTTTTAATTTTTAATTTATGTCAAAACATAATGTGTTTTTTTAATGTTTAATACTAATATTGTGTGTTTATTAGAGTAGAATTGGGCCCATGTCACGCAGACCCATCATGCATGGGGTGTAGATAAACATGTTGTAAACCGTAGTAATCCAAGTTAGTTTTCTTTCGGTTCAAAACTTTGAACTTATATTGTTGTTTTTCTCTTCTCCAACACAAGGGAGATAGTTCATCTCGTGTATGGATTTGTGATTAATAATTTCTTAGTTTATTGAATGTAGGAAGAAAATTATGTCACTTGATATTGGGACAATATGCCGGAATTGTGATTCTTGATGAGTTATATTTCTAACCCACTCCAAATAATTTGTGTTTAAAGATTTTATTGTTGTAACCCATGAATCTTTTGTCTTTATATTCACAAAAATAGGATGTTAAGCAAGAAGCGGAACTCCATACGTGGGCAATTTTTTCAAAACTGGGCCTCAGACCATTACATAACTAATCAAATGAAAAAGTTGGGTTCAAGATTAACGTGAACCTGAAGAGCCTACTTGAATTGACATACCATTAGCCTGTTTTGCTAATTGACTTGCGACTGGCGATTAAATTTGTCATTATTTTCTGATTCTTACTTTTTTTTTAAAAGCTTACCTGTAATTCAAACTTTATGAATCAATTTAGTTTCATATTTTCGTCAAATTTGGTTCAAAACTGGGCATCGGCCCATTACTTAACTAATAGATGAACCACTACAAATTAAAGAGTTGGGCTGACATGAACCTCAAGAGCCCATTTGAATTAGCATGTATTGGATCTAATGTATAGAGTCGATAAAATTGGATCTACACACTATAAATATTGGTTCGAGTGAAAAGAGTATTGGACCATCATCAAATTGATGCAGTTTTGTAATTCTTAGGCTTAATTTTCACAATTGTGTCCAACCCGCAACCAAAAAAATCCAAAGCAATCCGATCCAATCTGTTCAAATATGTTCGAATCCAACCTAAAATGCAAAGTTGCTTATAATGACAAAGAGAGAATGAAAATAGATGGGATTATAACGACAATAATAAGAATGGAGAGCTACAAACTGAATGGAACCTTGAAGCTGAAATGGAAGAAATATACACTAGAAGTATCTTTCATATCTTTCAGAAAGAGTTAAAGAAGAGTTTTATGTGCAACGTTTCGATTGAAATAAGGATGAAAATTCAGTTACATACAATGTCAGCAAGATAGATGAAGACAATGGAACAATGCATGTAAGGTTCAAAGGCATTGATCATGTGCCTGTTTGTGACTGTCACTTTATGGAATTTCAAGGACTTCCATGCCAACATAGTTTGGGAGTTTTTAAACACCTAGGTTACAAAAGGATGCCACCAATTAACATCCTGACTCGATGGCGAAAAAGAATTAACACTGAATTTCATGAGAGCAACATGCATGGTACCAACAGGTTAACAATTAGTGACAAAGTCACCCATATTATGAGATTGTGCAATGAATTGATATCCATTGCCGACAAACACGAATCGGCAACTGAGTTGGTGGAATAGAAATTAGAATTTGCTCTGTTAGAAATAAAAAATGCAGTCAAAGAAATCCATGAGGGTAATAAGTAAAAATCAAGAACATGTCAAAGGGAAATACTAGTTCATCGGCCAGATAAAGCGAAAACAAAAGGTAGCGGCAGAGGTGGAAGACCAAAATTTAGTAGTAATCGCATTCAATCAGATCTTGAGAAAAAGACAAGCAAAAGTCCCAGACAATGTAAAACGTGCATGCAATATTCAGACCACGACTCGAGAATTTGTCATACTAGAAGGAAATAAGAAATCTTGAGTAGTTAATCTTCTTTGTGAAAATGCATTATACTTGATAATTGTCTTATGTCGTCTTTGGGATTTTGTAGATTTACAACTGAAAATACAAATAAATGGCAGGAATGACTTGCAAGGAAGATTAATATTCGTGGACAAGAAGATTAATATTCGTGGACAAGATATACATGCAAATAAGAATAAAAAACTATTATAATCTCCTACAGGAATATACATCATTTTTTTATTTTTGATATACATACTCTAGTAAAAATAATACGTTTTTTTGAAACATTCTATATACTCTTATTTTTGTTGAATATGTTAGGTTTTGTTCAACGCAATGGTGAATGAGTACAGGTTATGTACCTTGAATGACTGTAACTATTAGCTGTAATCTTACGGTAACAACTATAATATCGACAAACTGCTGTAATATTATTTTTCAAAACGTAATATTAGAAGGGTATTACACTAACCATAAATAATATGAAGATGTAATATTAATTTGCTAGACGTAAGATACAATTATTTTTAGTCCTTCCCAATTAAGAAAATGGATGCCTAATAATGTGTAAAATGTAACGTGGTTCTTCATATAATTGGAGGTTTACAAACGTTTCAAAAAAAGTGATCGAGAAGTACAACATGTGTTATGTAACTTGTATGAATATATCTATTAGCTGTAATATTATGGAACATTCTAGATACTCTTATTTTTGTTGAATGTGGAGTTTTCTATAGGGTCTCACTACGAAACAAGTATTTATTGTGATGGATGCGTCTCATTTGATCTTTGGATGTCCATAGGATATATATGTCAGCTATTATTTACCTTTGACGTCTATACCTAAAGAATAGACGTCGGTTACGATGTCGAACCAACATCTATTTGCACAGAAAATTGTATATACGTCGGATATAAGGCTCCACTGAAACCATCATCTCCTTTTCATGGCAACAACCCGAGCTTGAGGTCAAACTCTGTTCGAGAGGGGGAGTTTGATGTAGATCTTCCAATGACAACAATCATACAACAATCTGAACCAACATCACCACCGTGTCTTAAACGAGAAACAAGACCAGAACTTCACGTTATTTGTTATAGATGTGTTATTTGCTATTTCTTGTTTTTAATTTATGTCAAAACATAATGTTTTTTTATGTTTTATATGAATAGTGTGGGTTTATTAGAGTAGAATTGGGCCCATGTCACGCAGACCCATCATGCAAGGGGTGTAGATAAACATGTTGTAAACCAATTATGGTAGCTATCCAATTTAATTTTCTTTTGGTTCAAAACATTGAACTTATCTTGTTGTTTTTCTCTTCTCTAACACAAGGGAGATAGTTCATGTCTTGTGTATGGATTTGTGATGGATAATTTCCTAGTTTATTGAATGCAGGAAGGAAATGACATCACTTGGTATTGGGTCAATACGCCTTAATTGTGATTCTTGATGAGTTATATTTCTAACTTACTCCAAATAATTTGTGTTTAAAGATTTTATTATTTTCAAATAATTTAGAGTATTTCTAACTTACTCCAAATAATTTAGAATCAAAAGTTGTATACGTTTCATCTAAAGATAATAAGAATTTGATGCACAACTAAATGACAATTAAATCTAAACTTGTCATAAAACTTCTATTAGGGGTACCCTTTGAAAAGAATAAAGAAATAACATAACACATTATTAATGCAACGGGGAGGAAAGTGTTCCAAAACCGAATGTTTGGAGGATAAATTAAATATTTTAAAGTTCACAAAGGTTAAGTGAGTAAGCTCATAGTTTGGAGGGAGAACTATGAGGTTAAGTGTCGTGACAAAATTTTCTAAGTCATTATCTTAATAATAGATTGATAATAGAAACCCTTCTCTTATATATCTCTACTTAATCTTGACTTTTTCAAATGAACTTCCCAGTGTTTGTTAGGAGAGCATCTTTACAGAAGTGAAATACATATATCCAAAGATTCTAACATGATGTTATTATATCCACAATCATCGATCATTGTCAAAGGCTTTGCCATCTGATGAAAGTTTTATGTATATGATCATAACTATCATGTATTTTTATGTTTATTGTTTGGCCAAATCGTTAAATAGTACATTTAAATATTTCGTACTGTTTTTGCACATTGAGTGCAATTTCGACCATTTCTTTTTAAAGTAAATTCATTTAATTGAAATAATCAATACAAGGAATCAAATTTCAGAAGTCTCATTCATATGCTTGAGATTTAAAATGAGGATGAGATAAATTAAATATATTAAATAGAAAATAAGTTTGGGCTTTGACGTTTTAGGTGCATCATATTTGCTTGTAGATAATGTATAGAGTTAAATTATATACCAGTAATGGATCTAAACAACTGTATATATTGGTTCGAGTGACTAGAGTCCTGGACCGTCATGAAAGTGATGCAGTTTTGTAATTCTTAGGCTTAATTTTCACAATTGTGTCCAACCCGCAACCAAAAAAAATCCAAATCCATCCGATCCAATCAGTTCAAATATTTTCGAATCCATCCTAAAATTCAAGGTTGTTGCTTATTATTGTTAGGTTGAAAAGCCCCTATACTTCTTTTCTTCAAATTAAGATCTTTCTGAAACTCCTGCTCTGCTCCTAAAATATGATCCAAATTTCTGATTTGGCGTGGTGTTCTGTTAAGTTATGTTCTGTTGGTGTGGGGTCCGTCCAACACCCTCCAACAACCACCCAAACCCAAAGCAACAACCCAACCACTTTTTATGGCCAACATTAAGCCACATTCTCCCCTACTAATTAATACCATCTAACACTTTTTCCTTTCACTACAATTATATATGATAATAATAAATAAATACATAATAAACATAAATATTTCATAACTCTTTTTCTTTAACAAGTGGCAACACACCACCACCACCACATTGGAGTTCTCTTCTCTTGGTGAGTTTTATGTTCTTGTCATTTGTATATTTTTTGGAAAAATAATACACATGCCTGTTGATTGTTTTGTTGGTGTTAGTTTTAATGTGTCTTGGTTGTTTTGTTTCTGAATTTTGTGTGTGTGGGTCATAGATAAAAGTTGGTTTCTTGTTACTGTCTTGAGGTCTTGATTGTTATGGAATGTGAGAAATGGGTCCCTGTTTTTTGTGTGTGAGTTTTACTTATGAAACCTAATTGTTTTTGGAACTTTTTTTTCTTTCAGATTTCTTCTGAAAGTGGTGTTCTTGATACATCAGTATTGATTTGTTGGTAACTCGTCGAAAGATCAGTTTTTGCAATTGGATTTCTTTTTCCGTATACTTGCATTTGTATGTATTTTCCCTTTTCTTGGGTATCAAATGTTTTTCATCAGAGTACATTTTGCAGAGATATTTGAGTTGACTCAAGATCTATCCAATCCAAACTTTACATCAAACCACACAATTATATAAAAGCCACACAATTGCATCGTACGCGAAGGTCACATTCCCAAACCTTTTCGTACACTGCATTTCATCCATACACAATCTCAAATTAGAAAATTATTTAAAAGGAAAATACAAAATAAATAAACCAACATAATTTAGCTAGGACTATTGGTTGATGAGATAATAATTAGCTAGTAAGAATTTCTACTTTAACACAAAAAACCATGGAAATATGCGAAATAAAACCACATAAAAGTTTAGATATTTAAATTATAATTTTAACAGTATCATTTGTGGTGGAATGATAAATTAGATTTGATCACACATTTACATTATCAGAAAATAAGAATAAGAAAGCATAAATTAAATATGATCCATAGAAACTATTCCACTCACAGTCCTACCTACCGTGTCCTGTCTACGGTAACCTAACCTACTAAGGACTTCTTCAAGGAAAATTTGGTTTTTTATGCCTTTAAGTGACCCAACCTCTGCAAAAATCCTCACTTTGACATCCTCTGAAAAATATGTTTATCTTTCCACTTCTTTACAAAATACGTACCACTACCTATCTCGTGGGACCACTAACATAGAACAACTTATGCCTGCTTTGCTGGGATTGATCATTGGTGACGTCAATATGCCCTTTAACTGATGAGCTCGATAGTGGTTCGCTAATTCAGTCGACCTACAACTGAGAAAAGTCTTCGACGGTTCCGTTTCCCACTTTGACTCAAATAAATGGTGTTTCTCTGTCTCTATTTTAAATTGTTTCAGAAATCGATAATGTTCGATTGTACTCAACGTTATGTGATAATAACGTTGTCGATGTGTATGCTCGAGCATTATACTTCGTCATGGTTCAACATGTGTTATATAGAAACTCGACATGGGCTCGATGGTGCTCGATGGTCAACATCATAAATGTTCACATGTCGAAGTGAAACATCCCATGACGGGACGGGTCATTATTATGCGAAGAGACGCAACTGGTCAACATTCCTTCCTTTTGAGGACACAACCTTTCACACAAAAAGGCGCAACCATTCATGACAGGGTCTATAAAATCAGAGGTTAGGGTGTCTTCCATTTTGTTGTGTATTCGATCCCCTCCCAAGTCCCAACTAAGTGTATTCGATTTGTCTCCAATCCAAAAAAATGGCCTTCCAATACAATGACTCAAACTATTCATCCGACGAAGCTGAGCACATCGTCGGTGGACCAATATGAGGAGACTGTCCCCCCATACCGGGAGTGTCCTATCACACTTGTAGGTGCAGGCTGAAGGCAACGGAGTTGTGGGCCAACACTCCGAACAAGATTAGCAAGAAGTTCTACCTTTGTGGCTCCTTGGAGCCAATCCGTCGTTGTCGGTACTTCGGCTAGGACGGTGGAACACCGGTACCAACGATGGATAAACTTGACCAGAGCGTAAATGGCATAGGGATGCGGAAGCTTCTCTGGAAGGCTGCTAAGTTGAGTCAGAGCCAAAAAATAGACAAAACTATCTTTTGGGCTTGCAGGAGACATCTGAGCAAATCATTCTCTTCCAATTGACTTGGAAGATATTTATAATTTTTGTGTGTTTGTGTTTGTATTTTTTTGTTTGTGTTTGTGTTTGTGTTTGTGTTTATGGTCTCTTGTTGTTCTCTCCTTGTACCTCGATAATAGTTACTATCAATAATAGGTCGACGTTTGTGTTTTTTGTTTGTCTTTGTGTTTGTGATCTGTCCTTGCTCTCTACTTGAACCTCGATTGTGATTCGATGGTCGTTCGATACACACTCGACGGTCTACGACTACAAAAGAACATCATTTACTTGTGTCTTTTCAAACGACGTCTAAATGAAGTCTCTCCTTTAACCTCGATTGTGATTCGATGGTAGTTCGATACACACTCGACGGTCTACGACGAAAAAAGAAACATTATTTACTAGTGTCTTTTCAAACGAAGTCTGAATGAAGTCTCTCCTTGTACCTTGATTGTGATTCGATGGTAGTTCAATACACACTCGATGGTCTACGACTAAAAAAGAAACACCATTTACTTGTGTCTTTTCAAATAACATTTGAATGAAGTCTCCCCTTTAACCTCGATAGAGCTCGACGGTTGCTCGACGTTGGTCGATGGTTTTTCTATTATCTCATTGACTACGTCGTTTGTATGAGGAAAAGTGAAACAGTCACACCATTCACAACATTCAAATATTAACAGAAAACAATATAAATCATTAACAACATTCGAATATTAACAAAAAACAATGTAAACCATTCACAACATTCGCATATTAACAAAGAACAACGTAAAAAAGTATCATAGAATAAAACATTAATTAAAATAACTACAATAACTTCGCCCTCTTCCTAGTCCACTCGGTGTGTTCTTCGAAGTCAGGAGGGACATCAGGCAGTGGGGAGGGCGTTGGGTCAGGGATGAGTGTCTCGGCGAGGCATGTCGCCCTGTATTTGGGGCAGGTGTGCTCCAGGAAGAGGGGTGTTGGGGTTGGTGTCCTCGGAGTGGAAACTACGCAAACAAAATAGCAAAATATCAGTGGACATTAACTTACAACCACAAGTAACTGAAAAATAAAGAAAGAGACGATTAAACCGACCACTGTCGATGAGGAGGTCTAACAGCATGTCTTGTATGACGGCCAAACGACACTCCACGTCGGCTATCACGCGGTGGAGTTCCACCAAGGTATGCTTGACCTCCTCCAGTGGTTCCGGGGGTGGTCGAACTAGAGATATGGCGTCGTGGGGCCCTACAATGGCAAGTATGTTACACCACCCTAGTTGAGGACTCCACATACATCTATCGTGCGAGGTAACTGTAGAAGCAAAGGATGTTGTCAATGGGTGAGACCTCGACAATGTCGTCGTTGCGCATCAATCTGGGACTGGAATGTGGTCGAGGGAATTAAGAAGGCGTTGGCAAGAGAAGTGTAATGGTGTAAGGTCGAAAGATGGGAATGATGTCTTATACTATTCTGATGACAGACATGACGTCTGAAGAGAAGGTAACCGAATTGTCGAAAATGCTCTCGATTATCATGTGTTTCAGTCACACTCATATGGTAGATAGTAGGCTAAGAAAATATCGAGCTCCTGTCGAGTACATATCGAGTTCATCGATCCCAACGTAGAGAACTCTCTTTCTTCATCATATCGTGCGCACATCGAGCCTCCTACTGGTATGGTTTTTCACACTTTGCTCATAACAGACGAGATGTTTCGATAGAAGGAAATTCGATTGTCAAAAACACCCTAAAAATGTGTCATTGACGGTCTCGTAACCTATTGAGCTTAGATCGAGTATGTATCGAACTCATCGATCCCAACATAGTGTCACCTCGAACCACACATTAGTACAGTTTTCACACTTCCCTCTTAATTGTTGAGTTGACGTTTGGTGATTAGGTAAGTGAAACGAAAAAAAGTCCTCAATAATCGTGCCGAGTAAAATATCGAGTCGTACCGCCATCATGCAGTTTTCACGTTTCGCTCTTAATGACTAACGTGACGTGTAGAGGGAAAGAAACAGAACCGTCAAAGACTTTCCTAAGTAGTTGTGTCCTTGTGGGTCGACTGAACTATCGAATCGCTATCGAGTGCATATCGATCTTATCGGTTAAAGGGTATATCAGCGTCATCAATAATCAATCCCAACAAAGCAGCCATAGGTTGCTCCATTTTAGAGGTCCCAAGAGATGGGCGGGTATTTTGAGAAGAAGTGGAAACATAAACATATTTTTCAAAGGATGTCAAAATGAAGTTTTTTTGTAGAGATTTGACCACTTGAGGCATAGAAAGCCAAATTTTCTTTTTTTAATTAGATCGTCAAAATTAGCTAAATAGATTTTACGGGCACAGATAATATGTTTGAGTCCAACAACAACCCAAGCCCAACGAAGAATTTCTCAACTATTACTAGTCCAAATAGTCCAACCCAATAATTTCTTACGCTAGACATTTTCATCTTCTCTTGTACTTGGAAAAATCTAAAAGTTTCAAAATTAGAAACTTCAGCCTTTTTATATTATGGCCTGGAAAGTGAAATTGCTGATTGCTTCAAGGAGACAAATTAAGTTGGTTTAATTAATAATGACAGAGATGGAAGCAGAGCAGTTGGCGAGTTCCATGCTGAATATGCTGAAAAGGAAAGTTGATGAGTGCTTTGAAGATCTTGTAAGAGATCATTTCGATCCAACTAAGAAATTATTTGGTAGGGTTCCATCGCAGCTTTGCGAGGATGATTGGCATCCTTTCGATCCAAAGTTTGTCTCGATAGGCCCACTACACATGGGAAAGGCTGAACTGGAACAAATGCAGAAGCGCAAGTGGGAGTACATGAAAAGGCTACTACAACAACATTCATCGACGTCGGAACCAGAAATTTATTTGTCGGAGCAGGCGTTCGATGCGGTAAGGAACTACGAAAAAAAACGAGAGAAAAAACGGTAATGTTTACATGCTTTTTAGAGTTTTCAAAAATAATATGCATTGAAAAACAAGAAACTATTGGTGAAAAATGAAATAATGAAATCGATCTACTGTAAAAATAGTAAAAATAAAACAATAGATCGAAAGATTTCGAAGTAAATCAATGTTTTTAAGATCTTTGGAAAATACTTCTGAGTATTTGAATTACATTCACGTGACACTCTCTTGTCTCTATGTAGCTTAATCCCTGTCTCAAAAAATGTGTGAGTGCGGTTCGTGAATTGGAAGAGTCCGCTCGGGGTTACCATCTAGAAGAGTTACCGCACGACAAGGATGAGTTCACAGAAATGCTAGTTCTGGATGCATGTTTCTTAATACAATGCTGCTGCTACGGATATGATGGATCTGATTCAGATGAATTTGATGAACTAATGTTACATGATATTCTGTTGATAGAAAATCAAATCCCATTTGATGTCCTTAAAGCCGTATATCTTTCGGTCTTCCCTGACAATGAAACAAAGGAATTGGTGGTGCGATTAAGGGCGTTCTTTTTTCCGAATGAAGGTTTTTCTTATGTGAATACTGATTACATAAACCTCCTCGATTTGTATTGTCAGAACTTGTGTGATTACCAACACAACAACATTGATTACCAGCACAACAACATGGCAAAGTTGAAGACTTATGTTTGTTATCCCTACAAATTCTTCCTTAAGAAGTTACCTCGTGATAAGAACGAAGTTGATCGTCTGCCAATGGTAATGAAAACCAGTACTGCTGCGGAGTGTGTCGAAGCTGGGCTACGCATAAAAGCCACCAACAGAAAATCATTTATTCCACACATAATGTTTACAAATGGATCATTGATTATTCAGCGTATTGAAATGAATCATCTTATGTATTCCACATTACGGAATATAACTTTGGCAGAGGAGTGGAGGGGGAGGTATCAACGACCTATGTCAGAATACGTTTGTTTTTTATGTTCACTGGTGAAGTCGGAGGTTGATTACAAGGTGTCAGAGGAGAAAGGAGTCGTCTCTGCAGATTCAATAAAGGAGGGAATGCTCATGTTTGACAGACTAAAAAGACTACCGCTGCGCAAACTACATCCTGAAGGACGTGCATACTGGATTCGTGACTCCATCGAGAAATATGTGGCAGAACCGCATCATCGATGGCGTGTGAATCTAGTCAGAGACTACTTCGATAGCCCATGGACGATCATCGGTTTGGTGGTCGGTTTTGTTCTCCTTAGTCTCACTGCTCTCCAAACTGTTTACACCGTACTCGGCTACTACTACAACAAAAATTAATTGCCTCCATCTTAATTAATTGCATGTAAGCACATACTTATCTTCCCTCCCTGATTTTAACTAACTGCATTTCATTTCTATCAATTGCATGCCTTTCGGTTATTGGCTCTCCTTATTATTTACATGCCCTATTATCAACACCTATACAAATTAAAGATATGCTCTTTAATCACGAAGAAACTGAAAAAAATATACATGTACTAATGACTTTGAAAGTCGATTTATAGCTAAGACAATTCATTGTCATGAGATGAAAGATTTGGTTCAAAGTTATTTGCAAAATCTTTAGGATTGTAGTTTCTGTCCATAGTAATTTTCCTTTATATTTTGAAGCTTAATTTCACTATATAAATTGGATACGTAATGCATTTCCTATATATTTGCTTTCAATTTTTAGTTTTTATATTTGCTTTTAGCCAATTTAGGTTGTGTTTCTTTTTAATATTACCTTCGTGAATATTCATATGCAAAACTTTGATGCATGTAAGATCATTCATAATCATGACATCTACGACCTGGTCATGAGTTTTTTTTTCTCTTTCATATCAGTTTTTTTATCATCCACATCAGTTTTCTCTCTTCCTAACCTATTTTCTTCTCTTTCCAATACTATTCATTTCTTAACCACAACTCATTCACCAATTCATGCAATTAATTCTAATTAATTGAGAAGAAAATGTTGGTGGCTTTTATGTGTATCCCAGCTTGAGAGGATTTTGGATCCAATCTAAATAATTTCAATGCAATGGTGTATATTTAATTTATCATTAATGGCAAATGCAATTTTGTTATTAGGAATTTTCAATAGCAACATGAAATTAAATCTGACTTAATTACTCAAATCTATATGTTTAAAACTAAAAAAGTTAAAAAGCTTGAAAGGATTCCTTTATTTTTATATTTAATATGATGTTATTAAACATGGTTAACAATTATATATGTTACAAGTTTCCAAGTTATAAGTGGGCAATTTTATAATATTTGAAATTTTATGAATAAATATTCTTATTATTCATGATTGCAGACCTCACCTTAGAGTTAGATTTTATGTATTTGAATGGTATTCATGAACGGTGGAATTGTATATTTAGGTTTTTATTTTAAACATATTGAAGACTAGTGCTATTGGGAGTTAATTGCCTTTTTGTTATTTATGATAGACTAAATATCCTCCTTTAGATTGGAATTGACCGTTGAGAAATGATGATTTTGATCTCTAAATTTCAAACCCAACTTGAGAGGATCCAAATTTGTGTTTAATAGTGCATCGGTGTCTCAACAACCTTTGAAACATTGTCTGAGTACTTGGCTATGAACTACAAAATCAAAATATTTTTCGTAAGAAACTTTGAACAAGTAAAATATACCGACCAGATTAATATTTATGTAATTGACCAATTAATGTTCAATTTTAAAATTTGTCATTTAAAAATAATATTCTTTAAGCATACTTTAACTAGTTTGGAATTAGATACCGACAGATTTTTTTGTTCACTACTACAGAAAAGGGAATATACGTCGGATGTACGATGCTATATACGTCGGATATAAGCACTCCCAAATCCGACGTCTCTGTGTGCGTCGTCTATACATAGATGTCGGTCATAAGATAGCCGACGTCTATGCCTAAAGAATATATGTCGTCTGTATGTATAGACCGACGTCTATTCTTTTAGGTATAGACGTCGATGAAATAACAGACGACGTATATTCTTTAGGTATAAACGTCGCTGAACTAACAGACGACGTATATTCTTTAGGTATAGACGTCGGTGAACTAACAGACGACGTCTACTCCTAAAGAATATACGTCGGATTCAACATTAAGCCGACATCTATGTCTTTCTTCAGAGGAATAAACGTCGGCTAATACAAACAGCCAACATCTATTTCTAAACCTGGACAAAAAATAATAAATAGCATCCTGCAAACTTGTTTTTAGTCATCGTATTCGTGTACATACAACTGCACCAAATTCGTTCACCAATAAATTTGTTCACAAATACTCACAATTTCATCCACATGTACATACAAGCACAAACACACAAGCATACATGCACAAACACAAACATACAACCATACATGCACAAACATACAAGCATACACAATTGACATTCAACACACTTGCAATTAATTCATTCTAAAATTAAGACGATTATATTAAGGTATAAATTGTAGGTTGTAATACAAGTGCACTTGTTAACTAAATTACAAAAAATGCTAGTGACAGGAGAACCTCTTAGTTCGTCAACATGTTTCTGATAAAATAGCGAGTCCATCGGTCACGAGTTTCATCGAGCTCCTGTTGCGAGAAGGGATCACTACTTTTTGGGAAAACCTATCAAAAAAATACAAGTGTGTTGAATATTAATAACTAAATATTAAAACTACACAACTATACAATTGAATAACGATCTACATTACCTCGGATAGGCATACGTCTTGAGTTGCCAATTCGATGATTTCCTCCATGTATCTCATCACGTAGTAACCGCATTTCGTATTTCCAACCTGCTTCCGGTACTACAAACATAGAAATTCGCTAAATATTTGTTCCTAACTTAATTAACAAAAATGGGATAGAACGTACTCTCATTCCATGTCATGTTATTCCTGCTTTTGTGGTTGTTCTCCTACCACTTAAAGCTCTGTAAACCTTAATAGCCCTGAGTAGCACAAGTTAAAATATCATTCAATAATACTAATGAAAATTCACGAATTACTTTTTTCACGACTAAACAAACTTACAAATTTAGAAGTTTCTTTACTGAGTCCCTTGGTTTATTCGACCCCAACGGATCAAACCAATATGCCGAATTAGTCGTGGGGCATACAACGACAAACATCCAATGAGCCTTGTTATATATTTAATTAGAAGCTTATTACAAAATAAATTTTCACTTTGAATTACAAAGTTTATCTTTTGTCTTTTTTTTAAATATATATGTAGATGGACTGATAAATCCAAACACTTGATCATCGGGAAAGATTGACCTTCTGGCGTCGTAAAGATGTCTATAAAAATTATACTTTATTACAGTTTTGATAAAATTATTCAATACTTTTCATTGTATACAAAAAAAAACACTTACTTCAATTGCACGTCGATAATCATGATACACAACTAATCCATCGTCATGATCTGCATGATATCCTCTTTGGCGACGTACAAAGCGGGAGGCAACCCTTTATCCCCCTCAAACTCCTAGGTACTTAAGGATTGTGCTTCCCTACCTACCATACATTGATACAACATTTTGCACTGTAATATCCTGAATTTTTGAATTTGAGGTAATAATCAATTAAATTAATGACTATGGACTTGACTTGTGTTTCATGAATTGCTTCTAGTTTGTTCTCAATATTTCATAGAGATGTGGACTTTGATGCAATTTTCCCCAAAAGTTGGACATATGTCAAGACTTGATGGTGTTGTGTTTTGTCAGTGGAATGAGTGAAGATAAGAAGTAAGAAATCAGAAGTTGAAGTTGAAGAGGAGGAAATAAAGGTAAGGTGGATGACAAGTGAATGGTTGGAGAAGAGTTTGGAAGAGAGAAGATGAGGAAATAAAGGTAAGGTGGATGAATTTTTAGTTAATTAGTTGGACTTAAATATCAGAGTGCATAGCGGTCAGGATCGTGGATCGAATCTTAACGCACCAGGTTCGGGCGAGTAAGCACATGTCCGGGCTCGGGGCGATACATGCAACTACTTGGAAGCGAATTAATGTCGATCGGAGATTGATTGTTTGACCCTTTGCTCCGGGGGCTTGACATCTTACAGATATATATACAACCGTTAAAATACAATTGTTAACAAATTTGAAGTTTAAAGTCTTTCAAAGTTAAACTATACCTCATGTTTGTCCTTTAGCTCTACTAAATAACTAGGTCACCGCACGAACCCACCGATAGCATCGCCAAGAGTAACAATCTCTTCTTCCGGAAATGGCACAAAAGCACCAGCATCTAAACAACTCTCAACTGCAACCTTCAATTCTCATATCCCTCAAGTTATTAAAGGTCAAGTTACTTAAGGGGGTCAATGAGTTATTATCATAATATTGAAAATTCAAAAAAACAAGGCAATAAACATTTTAAATATTAAAAACAAGTATTAAGAATAGTTACTTGGATTGACATAAAAATATTTTAAACACAAAATATCATGTTAAGCCCAAAGAAAGAGCATCTACCTCTAAATGGAGATCAAAATGAAAACATAATTTAAAGATATAGCAAGCACATAATTAAACACTTTAGGATGTTGATGATATTTAAATATTACCCTAATTTGGTTGATATTCAACATGTAAAATTATATTTTTAATTTTTCAATCCCTGAAAAAAATAGACAAATACGAGACCTATTGATGGGCTATGCTCATTTTTTCTTTCGAAACCTAAAAGCTAAATAAAAATGATTGTATGTATTTAGTGTTTCGGATGGTTATCAACTTTAAGTTCCCCTCGTTATATGGAGTCGTGGTTAGTTTTCGACTCAGAAGGATTTTTGGACTGGTTTGTCTCTACGTTGTTGCTTTTTAGTTAGTTTGCTAATTTTTTTGTTCTTTCTAAAATTGCTATCTTGCAAGGAAATAATTGTGTATAAATGGATGTCCGGTGTTTATGATTTGTTCCTAAAGAATATGACGTCTATGTGTATGTGTGCGACGTCTAATACACATAAAAGTTTCTGAACCAATACCCAATCACCTAAAAGTTTCTGAACCAATACCCAAAATGATCGAACGACAAACTTTACCACTAAAATCATCCCCACAATCATCTAACAATACATGCATTAGAGCTAATCATCTAACAATACATGCACAAGATCAGGGCTTCGAGACCATACCAAATTATCATCGTCATTTCTTATATATGCAACAAGTTAGTTACTACCATAAATCCCTATCTCTAACTAATCAACAGTATGAGCATGAACCAGAGAAGGAGGAGGTTGTGGCTGTGGTGAAGCGGTCGCGGAGGAGGGTGCGGTGACGGTGGTCGCGGCGGGCTACGGAGACGGTGCAGAGGGACGGAGAAGGGGAGGAGAGCACAAAGGATGTCGCTGCGGTGCCGGAGACGGTGCAAATCGGTCGCGGAGGAGAGTTCGGTCGCGGGACGACTAGGGTTTGGGTGGGTTTTCGTCTGAAATGAATGTCAGAAAACGCATCTGTTCGTTTTCTTTAAGACCTATAGACGTCGGATGTTATAAATGTCCGACGTCTATACACCGACGTCTATATGCAAGGATTATAGATGTCAGACATTTATCACATACGACGTCGATAGGTCGACGTCTATACCTCATAGACGTCGGCTGAACAGGGTATTCTAATATCCGATTTCTATTTGTCGACGTCTATACCCCATAGACATCGGTCGTAGTAACAACCGACGTCTATGTTATGCTCTCCCTCCTAGACGTCGGCTGTTATAACAACCGACGTCTATTGGTCGACGAATAAAGCCTATTCTGCACTAGTGGTTGTTGCATGTAAACAAATTATTCTCAAACGAAACTTTCTGATTCTCACATGATTCTCATTGAGTGCCTCCGAAATATCCGAACTTTGAAATCATGCATTAACTATTTTTTAGAACAAAACAAAACACTTCATATATGTCTACAAATGATGTGTAGATTACAAGTGTGCACGTATACCTAATCTATAGTATTATATAAATGGTTTGACGTGAATACCGTTTTTTCCTAGTCTTTTCGTTAAATCACGACCGTCCATTTACTAAAATCTCAAATCTGAACCCTCCAATACTAAACGTAACTTTCCTGGTCCCCTAAAGCCATCTAAACCATCCAATTAATTACACCAATCCCTCCGGAACATCTCATCCATTCCCACTCATATCTCTCTCTAGATTGAAATCTCGGCCGTCCTGTCCAAATGTCCAATAGCTCCCCCTCCCACATCCGAAACCCCATCGGCAACTGATCTCCCCAAGCGACGCCGACCATGCGTCGCCACCGAAGCCAAACGTTGTTTCTACCTCCTTTAAAATGCCTACACCTTCCACTCCATTAGTTATTGTTGGTGGTTTCTCTTGAGATTCAATGCCCCCCAACAAATGTGTGAGCGATTCAACACGGAGCACGTCTGTTTGTTTTTTTCCTTGTCTGGTTTTTGCATTTTTTGATTTGTCTTCTGTGATTTTTGAATTGTTTATTCGTTTTTTTGTTTTCTCTTCGATGCTTCCTGCGAGGTATGTTTGTATTCGTTTTCTTTTTTTTAGGCCTTTGCTTTTAGATTCATATTTTGTTTTCTCTTCCATGTTTTCTGTTTTTTTGGGATATTTGTATTCTCTGTTTGTCTGGAGTTTTCAATCAAAAAATGTATTTTGTTTTCTCTTTCTATGTATTGGGTAAAACTTGCGTTAGAGTTTCTGGAAAAGGTTAGATCGGTCTCATTAGTTTTCGCGGATGTAGATGGCTTCATCCCAAGATTTTTAGAATTTAACTTTTCCTCTTTCCGTTAGATTAGAATTAGCGGTTGAAAATTGATTTTCCAGAAAAAATTTGAACTTAACTTTTCCCTTTGGAGATTTCAGATTCGAGGAAAAAAATCTAGAACTTCATTTTTACCCTTTTTTAATGGCGCTAGCTTTCCGAAAAATTTGACATTTCCATTTCATAAGTTTAATAGTTGAAAATTGGATGATCTCAAAGATTTTTAAAATATGTTTCTAGATTTCTAAGGACAATATATAGTTGCATTCATTATATTTTTTCGCATCTGTTGAACTTCTTCTGTATATTTCTTACTTCATATATATGTTTTATTTTGTAATAGGATATTTTGGTAGAAAAAATAGAAGTTTCGACAGCCAACTCTGAATTTGACCATTCAATTGATTCAAAATGTCTCAGTGAAGAACAAATACACCTAAAAAGGTTGATTTTCTTATAAAAATTGAATTTACAGAGTCCATTAAGTTCTTGATTTATGATTTTATGTTTTTGTCATCCAAGGTAACCTGATGTGGAAAATCCTCGGCCTCTATGGAGATTGTTTTTATAGAGGGACATGCCATTGAGCTGCCCAGTGAATCTGAAGGTTAATATCCGAGATTGTCTTTGTTTTCTTTTTCGCTGAAATTTCACAATTTTAATACAATTACTTATTTATCTTTGTTTAGATTGATTATATCATTTTTTTAATTTGTAATTCCAAAGCATTACCAAATGCCATGTAAAGTAAGCATTTTTTTATATTTTGTCATCCGAAAGGGACGTCTTACTATCCTAGAAGGCTAGATTAGTGCAATTTACCTTGTCTTTGTTTTTCTTAAATTGCATGTCTTGGGTTTTCATCTAATAACTTTGTTGACCTTATGCCTTTTGGTTTCTTTTCTTCTTCTGAAGTGCTGGTTCTGATGCAGATTGTTCCAACCGAATATAGTTTTCTCTCGAAAGATGTTTTACCAACAAACCAGTTTTCAGTTAAGGAATACTTTGTTGCTATAAAAGAGACTGATAGAACCTTAGTTGGGCATTCTAACCTGTAGTGATTATTTGTTATTCTTCTCTCTGGTATTTATAGTTTACTTTCAAATAATGCAGGTGTTTATTTTGTATGATATTTCACCAATTATTGTGACAATTAAAGAGGAATGCCGCAACTTTCTTCACTTCATAACAAGGCTATGTGCAGTTCTTCGTGGAACATTTGCTCTAACATGTTTCACTCTCACTCCAATAATCCAATGAGTCCTGTCTTTTCAATTTCCTTTTACCATTTATACCTTTTTCTGCATTATGATAATCATTTTTTGTTTTATTTCCTTGGATCGAAACCACACATGAATGCTTGATCGGTGGATGTATAGACTTATTGAGTCAGTTACCAAGACAAAAGGTGGACGCATAGTGAGATGATCTAGATCTTCGTCATTTTGAAGTTGATCTTCAGGTGTCTAGCTTCACATGTATGTTCAGTGTCATGTACAAAACTTTTGGTTCATGAGGCTTCATACATGCTGAAGTTTGATGCATGTGCTTGTGATCGCACACCAAGCTTGACAGCAAGTTCTTCAGACTTGAGCTGTTTATTCTTATATTAACTAAAGTAGGCAAAGCGGGTGGTTTGTGCTATTTCTCATGGTACAGTGTCCGGAGCAATTTTGTAGGAATATTTATGCAGTGTCATTTCATTTGCACAGAGATTTTACCAAAGAGAAGATGTTTATTTATGGAATTTTCAATTTTGTTTATCTGTTGCTCTGACAATTACAGATTGCACTTAGGAGTCCTTAAAATTTGGAATTGATTACTATTCCCATACACTGTAGAACAACTCAGGTATCCTATTGACTTTAGTAACATAATAATTTACTACTGGAGGAACAATACTTGGGGTCTTGTGAGTTTCACCAGGTATAACCGTGGTCCTACAAACTGAAGTACCATATCCATGCATTTTATTATAGTCTAATAAATTGTTTCTTCTTGCCAATGACAAAATGCCCTTGCGGCGTTTTGGATTAAAAAAATTGCCTATTTTCTATTATATATACAATTTTGGTTACTATGTCTTTTTTTACATCTTTCCATCAGTTTTGATTTTGAGTTGATTTTAGCCTATTCCATCATTAAAACCTCCATGTTCTTACCTTCAGTCCTTTCACAATTCACATAGATTATTCCATCACTTATGCCATAGAGGGTTTATCCTATTCCAAGTTGAGATTGCTTTTAAGACACACTGAATTCTTATGTTCTATCTTATGGGCCATTGACTTATGTTCTATCTGTCATTGACTTCTGTTATTTCTGTCATTAACTGCTGAAAGTCACAATGGTACTCATGTTTTGTATGCCATATGCTTTAGTAATCATTTGTTGTAGGTGAACAAATTCTACCAATTTCCTATATTATTGACTTTTATTGTTAATTGGAATTCAAAACCCAAGACTACATGCATGATGAAGAGATGTTCTCGCGTTGAAAGATATATCTTTTAGCATTTTTTTGAATGTGAAAGGGGGTTGCGGTTGTGAATCCCAACTGAAAGCATCTTTTGGAGTGCAATAAGTAACTATTTTGACATGTACTCTTATTTTACACTATTTGATCATTTAGTAGTGATATATTTGACTATAGTAGTGCACTCTCATCACGTTTTGTGAGTGATGTTTGTTCATGGTGTGCAACAGATCTTGAAGATAAATTAGTTGAACCACATTCTATAGGAATTTTTTCCATCGATATTTTGTTTGTTCATGTAACTATGTTTAAATTTAGTTTTTTTTCGTCCACTATTGGGTGTTTGCATCTAGAGGAAGGTACATCATACGTGTTGAACAAGTAAAGTTGAGAAATAACCAATAGCAAAAATTACCATCTATTGCTTTCAGTCAAGAAATTAGCGTTTATGGTCAAATGCTACTAAATCCTGGATCAAATTTCGAAGAGCAACAAACATTTAGATGTGAATATTTATAGTCTATGGAGTCAACAATTTCAATGTAGAGGCATCTTTAATTTCACAGAAGAATATTGTTTGTCTTTTTTCATCATAAACTTCGATAAACCAATAAATCTTATTGTTGATTTCTGAGATTTAGTATGACGATAAGAGTATAAGACTATTCTTCTGTATGTTAAGAGAAATTTATATTCCATTTTTTATTTTTCAATTTTGTTTAATAAAAATAATATTTGCATTTTTTTTATCATTTGATTCTTCACGAGGTCAAGTAAGACATGTAAGTTACCGAATCACCTGCATCACATATTATAATTTGGGCATCTAGATTGTTTAGAGCATGTTTGGGTACAGTACGAGGCATATGGTGTGAACATGTCATACAATTCTTTTAAATATAACTAATCTTTTACTATATGCACTAAAAGGTATAATTAGTAGGACATATATTCAAATAAGCAAACTTATTGAACAATCACTTAATATGCTTATGAATGATTTGAGCCACAATTATTGCTTCCTACGACATGAAACACAAATATGTAGTTTAAATGGAGAATAATCTCTACTCTATCATGATTTGCAATCTCTACTCTGGTTTAGTAAGCTTGACATCTACAATGGCATGTAGTCTTTCTTGGTTCATAAAATTGAAATTGCACATTATTATGGTAACAGATCAGATGTGCACTTCCAATATGAACCTGAAATTTGCTAACATAGTTTTAGATTTTGATTAGAGAGATTCATATTTACCATTTATCAAAATCTCTCTACATAGCACTGCACAATTGTAATATTTTCATATCCTCATTCGAACAATGGTAATTAAATTACACATACACGTAACACATTTTTCATGTGTATTCTCTTTTGTATCCTCCAATGTGATGTTTTAATAATCTATAGACCACAAACATATGGAGTAGAGGAAAGAAGTGGACTACTTGATTGATATATTATATTGTCATGTTTTTTTAGAACATTTCAGTTGTGTTTTGAAATTGCTACTTTGAGAACTTTGATGTGCCACTGTGATGCGCAATCAAAAATAATTTTTAATTTCAAATTAAAAATCTTACAAATAAATCCTTCAGAGTTGAATCAAGGATGAATAATTGAAACAATTTTTTACTCTGCTACAACCGTGTCATCTTTAAGCATCATTTATCTCATATGTAATGATCAATATTTAAGAAGTGATCGTGCAACGCTCGTGTCAAACGCTAGTAACTAATAAGCATCGTAAATTACAAGTTTGTGTAGGTTACAAGTTTGTGTACGTATACCACTGCATTAACTTTGGAAGGAAATTTACAACTTTTGCATTCACCAATTCATGCAATTAATTCAAATTAACTTACTCATTAACAAAAATGACACGTACAAAATGCATCAATATATACCGGCATGCATCAAATACAACTAGCTATGCTTGTTTAATGCTGATTAAAATTATTCGCATAATTATATTCATCAGACAACAATTAACAACAACATAAGAACTCCAAACATTCATGAAAACAAAAGTAGCATTCTCAATTATATCAGCAGCCCTAATTAAGTGTCAACCAAATTAATATTGTAGTATTCTCCTACAAAGATGTTTACATTCTTCTCTCAAAGACGTCTCTTTTTTCTTTAGACTACTCAATCTCACGACTGCGAGTACCGAAGATAGCCGTTGTATCTCAAGCTCTCCATTCTTTCGATTGTCGCGTTTACCAGAGGACTTAGTTTCGGATTCCACTTTTCAAATTCCTCTGGAATATGTTCAACCGTGGATTATTCCTCCATATCCTCCGAGTCAATCGATGTTTTGAGTTCAACCTTAAGACGCTGACTCATGACAACTTATTTTTGAATTGCTCGAGATTTTGTGTTTCGGTAGTTTTGGCTGAGATTGTCCGAAGGAAATAAGCAACCAAAATCTCAAAAGGTCATCCAATTTCATGACAGTCCTGAACCAATTAGCATGAGAATTCAACTCGTACATGGCTTCAGACATCCTCGATGTTATTAATTAAATTAATTTTCGTAAAAGATTCTTAATTAAATCAATCTTCAACATAAACCACCAAACAACAACAATAGTTGTGATTGGAGTTACGTTTTAGACAAAGATACCAACATTGCAATAAGCAAAACACACGTCCTAAGCAAGTATTATGTCAATTGCGACCGTGAAAATAAAATCAAATCATGGGCAATTTACAAATTAATAGAACATCAGAAATGTATACATCAATGAAAACAAAAATTTAAGCAGCAGCAGCCTCGACCAATTACTTGTTCTAAAGTAGGATTCAAATTGAAATTCGTATGCATTCTTCTTTCAAAAAAAATCATTTTTTCTGTAGAATCCTCAATCTCACATCTTCATTACAAGAATTCAAACCTATGATGGCAAGTATCGAAGCCAACCTTTGTATCTCGTTCACAATCTTCATTCATTCGACGGTCGCATCCACCAGAGGATTTAGACTCCAATACCACCATTCAAAATTCTCCAAATGGGATCCAGTGCTTCAGTGCTGGGATCACACCCGTAAAGGATGACTCTCCGAAGCTAGTCATTCTATCACATCAGCGGAACCCTGTGCCCCGTTGGCCCCGAAATCGCAATAAATGGGAGAAAAACGAGGACTTCTCAGGAGGTCACCCATCCTAGTACTACTCTCGCCAAGCACGCTTAACTACGGAGTTCTGATGGGATCCGGTGCTTTAGTGTTGGTATGATCGCATCCATAAAGGATGCCTCTCCGAAGCTAGTCATTCTGTTACGTTGGCGCGGAACCCCGTGAACGTCGCGGCCTCTGTGGCCCTATCTCGTGTTGCGGTCGTCCGATCAGGGCGTTCCAGGTCACGTTTGAAAGCTAGAGAGAACCTTCCCACACCTGCCATGCCTCGGTGCACTTAAGCTCACCGAGGGAGTTGATGGGGGCAAAACGAGTCCCCACCGTCCTCGAAATCGTGATAGGAGCAAAAAAAAACAAGTCCCCGCACGCACCGTATGCTCCTGCACCGTGTCCTCTCGCCGAGAAAAGGGGTGCAACACGAGGACTTTCCAAGAGGACACTGATCCTAGTACTACTCTCACCCAAGCACGCTTAACTACGGAATTGGAATGGGATCCGGTGATTTAGTGCTGGTATGATCGCACCCGTAAGGGATGCCTCTCCGAAGCTAGTCCTTCTATCACATTAGCGCGGAACCCCGTGCACCTCGCGGCCTCCCTTCGTGATCCTATCTCGCGCTGCGGTCGTCCGATCAGGGCGTTCCAGGTCAGGTTTGAAAGCTCATGAGAACCTCCCCGCACCTGCCACCCCTCGGTGCACTTAAGCTCACCGAGGGAGTTGACGGGGCCAAACGAGTCCCCGCGCGCGCCCTTAGCTCTCGCACCGTGATCTCTCGCCGAAAAAATGGGTGCAACACGAGGACTGTCCAGGAGGTAACCTATCCTAGTACTACTCTCGCCGAAGCACACGTAACTACGGAGTTCTAATGGGATCTGTGTGTGATCATACCAGCACTAAAACATCAGATCCCATCATAACTCCGTAGTTAGGCGTGGTTGGGCGAGAGTAGTACTAGGATGGGTGACCTCCTGGGAAGTCCTCATGTTGCATCCTTTTTTCGATGAGAGGTCACGATGTGGAAGCTAAGGGCGCGCGTGGGGACTCGTTTTTCTCCCTCCTATTGCAATTTCGGGACCAGTCGGCGGGGTCATAGATGTTTGGAAGTTCAAATGATGTTTTTATGTTTTGTTAGTTTTTTTTACAATGCAGGTTTTAATTTTTAAAATATGAAAATACATGGGAGGTTTTGTCAAAAAATTTAACAAAATGTTAGTTAACCTTTTATGATGTTGTTTTATAATTAGGGAATTAATATTATTTATTGTTATGTTGTACTGTTGTAGTGTAATTAAAAGAACATATCTAACATTTTATTGTAGTGTTTTTGTTGGTTTAGGAACTCGTTTAATTAGGTGCTAACCCGATTCAAATTTTGGGTTTTAGGCCGAATTTTTTTTTCTTGATTTTTATTGGTTAATTGAATTATGTTTTGTTGATTTTAAGTTTAAATTCGTAATTATAGAAATCGTTCAATTTATGCTCGATAATTGTGATTGAAATCATATTTGTTGTTAAAACCAAATTTTTTGATTTGTTGTAAGACTCTTTTTTTTCATTTTCTTGTTGTTTTAGGAATCATCTATTATTATTGAAATTCATCTTACAATCCATAATGCAATGTTATATTTGTTGGTTTTAACAAATTTTTTAAGGTCTTTAGTGGAGAATGTATGTGGTTATCAGTGGATAAGTAAATGATTTGTTCGTTAAATATGTTGTAATTTGAATAAATGTTATTATTTAGATGTTTGGAAGTTCAAATGGTGTTTTTATTATTGTAAGTGTTTTTTACAATGTAGGTTTTAATTTTTAAAATATGAAAATATATGACAAAAATTAACAAAATGTTAGTTAACCTTGTTATTATGTTATTACGTTTTTTATAATCATTGAATTAACATTATTTATTGTTGAATTAACATATCTAACATATTTCTCAATTAAATAGTGTGTAGTTGCTCCCGTCATGCACCTACTTCCTTTCAAAGTATGTGATATATATATTTCAAACTTGCTAGCGATGTATGAACTAATTAATAAATAGTCATGGATGGTGTGAGCTCAGCTTTGTTTATTTGACATTATTATCTCATACATAAAAGAAGAAAGATACATCTTTCGGTCTAACATCGATCAACAGAAAATCAAGTTATATATTATTCAGCAAGATTCAACGTTTTTTGTTTGTCTGTCTTCAAACTGATCAAGTTTTACGGCAAACACGAGCTTCCTTGTAAACAATTCCTCGTTTACAGAAGTACCCCTTCTCGGGGGCGCAATGCTCATCACAAGAGCAAACACACAAACCCTCCAATGCACAACCCTTCTTCTCGATCACGACGTCACTGCTATTTTTGGGATGCAGACCCAGAACTGCATCCGTCCAATCCGAAGAGAACAACCCTTTGCGATCGTACTTGCGCATGGCTTTTACGAACTTGTCGAGTTTCGACCCGAACTTGTGTTTGATGCCTAAGAAGGCTATGTTCCTATTCTTTCCAAAATGAGGTAATCCATTGTACTTGAACAATGCCATTTGCTCTATCTCCTCCATCACGTCCTCGAAGAGTCTCGGAATATTTGGGTCGTGTGAGCGGTAGTAGATCATGTCAAACTCCACAGAATCGCTGGTTTTGCCTAGGTAGGCTGTGGAGTTGCGGATGAACCTCATAATGAAGCCAGCATAGGCATCGACAGCACAGAGGGAATGGGGTTTGGCGTGTCGAAGCCTCTTGATATCAGAGATGAAGGAGGGAACTGAGGTTAGTGGAATGCTTATCGCAGTTTGGTGGAAGAAGCTACCTTTCACTCGAGGATCCCAACCGCAACTTGTTACTACATTCCCTTGGTCTCTAGCATTCAAGCATGATCCTGCATTCAAATTCAAATATTAATTGTTGGATTTTGTATCTTAATATTAAAACAAAAATAAAAAAGTTAAAAACAATAAAAACAAAGTCTCTTTCCTCTCCCTCTCTTCCACCTCCCGACGTCGATGTTGGGGGACGAGAAGAGTAGCGTGACGACAAGATTGTAGGACTCGTCGTCACACTTGGAGGGGATCATCATTTTGTCAAGCAGGTTCTGTGCGGGTTGGATATTGTTGAACTGACACATGGCCTTAAGGACGAGGTTGAAGGAGGCAGGGACGAGGTTGAGATGGTTTGCAAGTGTGGAATCGAGCATGAGGTTGGCTCGGAGGTAATGGTTGTATAGGGGAACATTGGGGTGGTTGGGCTTGCCGTGGTGGGGATCGAGGGCTCGGGTCCGTACCTTGAAAGTTTGCTTGAGGTTTGACCAACGTTGCGATGCCATCCAGTTGGTGAAAGTGTTCATCAGTGACTCCGCGTCAAGGGTGCGGGAGTTGGCTAGTTTGTTGGCCGACGATGGGGACGAGGGGAAAGACATGTTTCTCATGGATGATGATTATGGGACAATGGATGATGATGATGAGGATGATGATGAGGATGGGACAGTGGTCGGGTTCCTCCAATTTTCCTGGTAGAGTGGGTGGCTTCTAGTTCCCAACGACAGGAGAAGGTTTGGAGGGAGGTGGAAAGGAGAGAGACTTTACTTTTTTTTTGGTTTTTTTATGTTTCTAATTTTTTTATAATTGTTTTTAATATAAAGGATATTTGTGTTTTACGAGGTTTAATTTACAAATTATCTAACGATGTTTGTCGGAAACGGTGACAGAGTGGACCCTGATCTTACTAACGACAGAAGTGCATATGAGCAAATATGTTCGACTTACAAGTGCAACTCCAGTAATAACAAAAATTGATGTGCATATCGTCTCTTAGGACACCTGCGAGGTGTACCCCAAGCCAAAAACCCAACAATCTACTCTCTACAGCTCTACAAAAAGGCTGGATGATCTCTACAAGTTTTGTGACTTTTTTTCCATGTTTTGTGTACTTTCTCCGTCAAGTTTAATTTTATCATTTGAATTCCTTTATGATTTTAATTCGAAGAGTATGGAATAATCAACACTAACCAACATGTCATGCAATATTACCTGAAAAACAACACCAAGAACTCCCAAGGAGACCTTGGCAGCAAGAAGGTCGGGATCACCTTCCCGGAGGTCAACAATCGTCGCACCACCACCCTTGACCGGCACGACCAATCTCATGCCGACGACATACTCGTGCACCGCCGACCCTTTACCGAACAAAGAGCTCCCATGCGCTCCAGTGGCGAGCAATCCACCAACGGTCAAACCGTACCAATACGGCGAGGACGGCAAAGCAAGCCCATGTGAGGCACTGGCGTCGAGGAACTCCTTGAGAGTTATCCCGGACTCCACGGTCATCTTATGACCAACATGGTCAACGTTAACCACCTTGTTCAAGTACAAAGTGCTTATCGCTAGGCCTTCTCCGGGGGGCCCGCCGGGGCACGAAAGCTTGGGAATGCTGTGGCCGTACTTGGTCACCACCTTCATGTGTTGGTGCCGCTTCGAGGCGGCTGAGACCACTTCCAAAAGCTCCACTTCGTTGGAAGGGTACACCACCACCGCCACCTTGCACGTGCTCCTGTCCGGGAAGGTGCCATAGGTGTTGGTCACCACGCAGGTGGTGTTGCCGGAGGAGCATTTGACCACCTGCTCCGGCGGGGAAGCAACAACAAAAGCAACATTTATTAACGCAAAAAGAGAGAGCAGTTGGAATAGAAGGGAAGCCATGGATAAGTTGAATTATGTTTGGCTTCTTTGGTTTATGTAGAGTTGATGTTATTATGTCAACCAGTGATTGAAGCTTCCACCTACTTCCGGTGATAATATAAAAAAGAAGAGCATATGATGGATATTTTGTATATTGAAGTTAAAGGGTATGTGAATCAAATGTGTCATTATTTATTAAAATACTAGCAATATAAGTCAATGATCTTGACATCACAAAAACTGGCCAACAAGTTTTTGTACATACCTTCTTGCAATATAAATACATGATCTTGTCTTCATGGGGGGTTTGGCTTTATTCTTATTGTACAATCAACAACTAACATGACACCAAGTACAATGTGATTATAATACGCTCGTTGCGCAATATGTCTCTTATGATTCCAATTTCTTATGTAACCACCTCGATGATTAACATGCATGGACCAAATGTCAACGTTTTGAAAGCAAATATAAGTTAAGGAGCAAATGGGTAAGTTCATTGACCTATAGCGTTACTACAATACCGATCTTTAATCCAATCGGATAACCCGTAATGGTCCGCAGTACTTCCTTTGTTGTCCTCAGCTGGCACTGCCAATTAATTCCTTTCTGTGATTAAGTACGTGGCTGAAACAAATTAACATTAAGATAATAACATTACTACTAACCAGTAGCTCGTGCTGAAACGGAGGTAGTGTTGGATTGGGTTTGTCCGGAGGCGACAAAATCACACTCCATGGGATCGATGAAACCTAATCCACAGGACGATTCCTCTATATCTACATAGATATAACTAAATATATGACCTTTGAAATAAAAATGATAGTATTTGTTAGGAATTAAAATCAATTTCAAATACGCAGCGGAACAGAAATAGCAAATTCAATTGGTTAAACTTGAGAACAAAACGCAAATCCAAAATCCAAAACACGCAAGATTAACGTGGAAACCCAATGCGGGAAAAACCACGGACGACACAACTCCAAATCCACTATAGAGAAACGTATTACAAAGAGATGCTTACATGAGACGCGAACGACCCGACGAAACACCCGGCTCAAATTCTCCCACCGAATCACAAGGATGCTCTCTCTCTTTTCTCTCAAGAATGCAAAATGGACAATCACAAACAAACTAATTGTTCTCCTATTACAAATAGGACAAAATTGCCTTTATATATGAGGTCAAAACAAGTATAAGTTGCACCAAAATCGGGTGGAGAAATGTGCAAAACGTGGGCAGGAACTGGGTCAAACGGTCGACCGAACGGGTGCTTCGGTCGACCGATTCTCTGACCGTATCGCAAACCAGCTTTTACCGGTCGACCGAAATTGAAGTACCGGTCGACCGAAAAACGACAGTAACTTTTCTGGCTTGCTCGAGTGCATACTCGGTCGATCGTACACTTAAGTTCCGGTCGACCGAAAAACAACAGACACTTTTCTACCAGCTCCTCGTATGTTCCCGGTCGACCGAATCCTAGATTCCGGTCGACCGAAAACCGACAGTAACTTTTGCCCAGCTCCTATTGTGTGCCCGGTCGACCGAATCTTGAGTTTCGGTCGACCGAAAAACGACAAGCACTTTGCTGGGCTAATTAGAACACACATCTGGTCGACCGAACACTCATTCCGGTCGACCGATCGTCTATTTTTCTGCACAAATACTTTAAACACATATTCAAGCTAAACAACAACAATCTCCACCTTTACCTTGAATAGCCCATGTAAATCTTTGAAGGAACACTTCCTTCCTCATTGTGTCGTCGTCTTAGCTCCACCTACTCGGAACTCAAACCAACCAAGTTCACGTATACCATCAACTTAGTTGAAATAACTGAATTCGTCAACATATTAGCCAGATTATCTTCAGTCCAGAGCTTGTTTTTATGTCACAGTATCTTTTCCAGTCGTGGGGTAAATCGGCACATATGTTTCCTGGGCAAGACCTCTCAAATTTGTCTGTTTTCCTGGGGTTCAGATCATTTAGTCCCGGATTTTGGGGCCTTGAGTCAGGATTAAGAGGACAAGCACTTTGCTGGGCTAATTAGAACACACATCTGGTCGACCGAACACTCATTCCGGTCGACCGATCGTCTATTTTTCTGCACAAATACTTTAAACACATATTCAAGCTAAACAACAACAATCTCCACCTTTACCTTGAATAGCCCATGTAAATCTTTGAAGGAACACTTCCTTCCTCATTGTGTCGTCGTCTTAGCTCCACCTACTCGGAACTCAAACCAACCAAGTTCACGTATACCATCAACTTAGTTGAAATAACTGAATTCGTCAACATATTAGCCAGATTATCTTCAGTCCAGAGCTTGTTTTTATGTCACAGTATCTTTTCCAGTCGTGGGGTAAATCGGCACATATGTTTCCTGGGCAAGACCTCTCAAATTTGTCTGTTTTCCTGGGGTTCAGATCATTTAGTCCCGGATTTTGGGGCCTTGAGTCAGGATTAAGAGGACGTGTTCTGGTTATAGTTGCTTGTACTCTTCAATATAATGTGTTTTATCGGGCAGACAACATGTTAGCCAATTTGAGAAATAAGGGGAAGTGGGAGGAGCCGTGTTACTTATTTGTGTCGCCTGAGCGCACTCATACAGAAGCCGACGAAGAGAACACATCGTTGCTGGATTCTAGCGGCCTTGCCCTGAGAAGAAAGAATCTGTCCTCAAAATCTTGGCCTTTTCGTTTAGACGATGGCCAAGCATTAGATTCTGAGCCAGTCGAAGTGGACAACACAAAAAATAAACCAAAAAGGTTCACATTTGGTTATACATGAGGAACTTGCAAGTGGAGAAATCATTATAGATAAGTGTTGGGAAATTTTATCGTGAGAGGAGTGGTGGAGTTTCGAAGATACGTAGAAATTTTTATAGATAAGGGTTTTGGAATGCAAAGTGGCAATTGGAGTTGGTGGTATTTTGCCACCTTAATTTGTATATATATTATTTGGTAAGGAAAAAGCTGGAAGATGGTTGGAAATCTTATGCATGCATGTGTGTATTCGAGAGATAAACTCAAACCAGGGGGCATCAAAAATAACCTAGACTTTAGACTCGTATTTTTGCCGAAGGATTGAAATCGGGATTAAGGGTGTGTTTGGATGGAGGAAAAAAATAGGAGGGTAAATATTTCATGGTAATCATAATTAGGAAAGTAATCTTTTAGAATGTATGATCGGGCGGGGATTGAGGATCATGCCATCATATATAGCTAGAATTTCGGTTGCACATAGTAGGATATGTTGCCCGCCTCTTGCAAGTTTTAGTTATACGTAATTTATTTTGAACTTGTTGCAACATTCGTTACTTGTACGTTTCTTTAGCATGTATGTAAATCATTAACAATCTTTATCATTTATATAAAGGAGATCAGCTCCCATTTTTCACCTTAATTAATGAATCAAACAAATTTAGATCCTTTTGTCTGATCTTCTCACACTTTTGTTTATTAAATTTTAGAATTCTTTGAATCATGCATGCATGTGCTCTTTTTTGCTGATTTTGTTTGGAAACCAGATTTAAAGCATTTTCTTATATCCTGCGTGATATTTTCAAGATATTTAATTTCAAATGTGAAAATGCCACTTTCTATTTTGTGGATTTTGTCTAGGATCACATTTTACAAGTGCCTTTTTTAACCTGCATGCATGTGGATTTGGGTTTCGGTTAGGATCTTATTTCTATCTTTTCTCATCAAATTTTGATTTTTTTTTCTCCTTAAAGGGTTGTTGCTAAGACAAACCCATGATTCCAGCTTCTTCCAATATTCAATCTGAAATCAATGGATTAGGACAACTTTTTTTGTGTTTTGCTCAAATCCCATTTCAATTATTTTTTTGTGCAGGTGCTGTTGTGGCATTTCTATTTTGGCATATGCTAATCACCCTTTCTTTTGATGATTGAATATTAGTTATATATTTTTATTTGTATATTTTTTCTAAATAGTTGTTTCCAAACTCAACTACAACGTACGTTACATACTAGCAAATGGAAAATCACGAGCCGGTAACCATACAAGGGATATTCTGCTTATCTTCTATAACCATAATTTCCTGTTTAAGATCCTATATTCACACGCCTTTTGAAACTAAGATAGGTCTGCTCGAAAAAATTCTAATCAAAAGTACTAATTCCCAACTTATAGTTACAAAATTAATACCTAAACAACCTCATATTAAGTCAAATGCAGTTCGAGGTTATCATATCACATACTCTTTTTTGTCGGTAAATCCGAGCATTTAATCATTCAGAATCTATAGTTTACGTGAAAGAAAGGAAAAACGTGATTATGTTTTACTCAAAAGCCTAAACTTGCACTTGATTTCCAGCAACACAGTGAATGATTGATTACAGGAAACCAAAACTCGCTCTGAACATACGAAGACGAGCAGTATACAATTTAGAATTTCTTCTGTTACATCACAAATAAAGGAAGAGGACTGTGACATAGTTTTGTACATGTGTTTACACAAATCAAAGAAAGTAAATAAGTGATCTTGTTACTAAATTAGTCACGAGAAGAATAAAAATTAGCTAACTGAGAGAACAGAACAAATCCACTGAAAACACGTACACTTTAATTGTTTGATTTTCGTCAAACTTTTCAAAGAAAAATGTAAAGAACTTAGTTGCTAAAGTGGAAAACATCTCCATTAACCATTCCTTTTAGCTCAACTACCGGATGAGCATTACAACTTGGTAATCTTGCATGTTGGCAGTAAAACCTACAATCATCTTCTTGTATGATTTTAAGCTAATCTACCAATATTCTCTTTGTTTTTGTCTCATTTTGCTAGCATTACATTTATGAAATCCTGTCTTAATATGGGTAGAAATACAAAATACAGGTCCGGATTACAATAAAACAGAATTCCAATACAAAATTACAAAACTCACGCACTACAAAAACTCACAACTAATTCTCACAAACTTTGGTGTTGCAACACCATTATCACAACTCTCTCTTCTATACTCTAGCTAGTTCTCATCTTTTCTAGTAAACAATTGACATGTCGGTTTGCATTGGCATGTTTGCAACCACAAACTTACACTTATTGGAACCTTTGTAGTTTTTTTCTTAAATATTCTCATGGAGGTTAAGAGGAGAGTTAATTTGTTTTCCAACGGAGCGCGGCTGCATTGGGTTGATTCAAGATCGATGTGTGTATTCCTTTCTTAGAACTTAGCTTTGACGTTCAGGATACCAGTAAAAGATATAAGTCTGGTTTAGATGTAATTTTTTATAGTTTTTTTAGTATTTAGTGAGCCCAAGAGAAATTCGTTGATCAATGTTATTTGCACATGTAACAAGTTAATAAACTAGCACAACCAATTGCATTTATTTATTTATTTATGACCCTTTGAAAAATCACATCCACGTACTTTAGTAGTCATCTATGTCTTTTAAACTTTTGGATAGTTTATCATAAATTACTGTAGAATTACAAGATGATATAGTTGTCTAACACAATTTAAATACTAGAAAACTTCTACCCTTGACCTTGATATTTTCTCGGATGGTAATAATATGTATCTTGTTGGGCTGAAAGAATTTGGAAAGTGAGTTATAAAACTTTTAACATGCACAATTAAAGATGTGCGGTTGAAAACAAGCACATGATTCGTTCTTCTTTGCCAAAAGTGTATGGATGAAAGATGTGTGGTTGAAGACAAGCACATAATCCGTTCGGCACATGATTGGTTTTTCCTTGGCAGAAAACAAGCGCATTTCAAATTAATAAGCTTTGTTGGTTTATTTGTTGTGAGTTGAGAGGATCGATTAGGAGATGGGGATTTGTGGCAGTAAGAATATGGAAGTTGCTGACTCTAGTAGTTCGGTGGTTGAAGAAGATCTAGGTATCAGTGAGGGTGAGAAAAGGGTTGGAAATTTTGGCAGTAAGAATTTGGAAGTTGGTGACTCTAGTAGTTTGGTGGTTGAAGAAGATCTAGGTATCGGTGAGGGTGAGAAAATGGTGGTGGATGGACCAGTGATCGGAATAGATCTTGGCTATAGCTATTCACGTGTTGCGGTGTGGCATAACAACCGAATCGTGGTCATCCCCAACGACCTTGGCGAGCTTCATACGCCGTCATGCGTCGCCTTCACCAAAGAAGACGGGCTTCTCGTTGGGGAGGCCGCAATGAACCAGATCGGTTCCAACCCTGAGAATACCATCTTCGGTTAGTTTGTTCTTCTTCTATCTCTCACAATCCAACTAATAAATGTTGTATAATTGGATTTTTTGTTGTTGTAGTATTTATGTTGAAAATACAATAAATTAAACAAATGCAGGTATGAAGCGTTTAATTGGTAGAAGATTTGAAGAATTTGAAGAAAATGAAGAAGAAAGAGAAAAGATGCAAAGGTTCATAAAGCGTTTGCCGTATAAGTTGGTGAAGGGAGAGCAAAGTGACATTATAAAGATAGCCGTGATGAATCACCGGCAACGTGAAGAGAAGACATACGCGGTGGAACAGATCTTGTCATTCCTTCTTCGTAAGATGAAGGATGTTGCACAAGAATTCCTCGGCATCGAAGTTGAAAATGCGGTTATCACTGTTCCCGCGATGTTCAACAACTTGCAACGTCTGGCAACCATAGATGCGGGTAGAATGGCTGGTCTCAATGTTGTCCGAATACTCAGTGAAACCACCGCAGCTGCTCTGGCGTACGTCCATCAACAACAACATAAATCCATAGAGAGAGAAAAAGTGCACGTATATGACTTTGGAGGCAGTAAGGTTGACGTGTCTGTTGTCACAATCGATGGCCCCCATTTGTTGGTCCATGAGGGTACTGGAAACCTTTGGTTGGGCGGAGAGGAACTCGATGAGATTATGGTCGAATATTTAGCCAAACAATTCAAAAGGCAGAGCAATGTTGACATAGGAAACCCAGAGCAGCTCTGGAGACTTCGAAAGGAGTGGGAGAAAGCGAAGAGATTATGGTCGAATATGGTCGAATATTTAGCCAAAGAAGGAAACCCGGAGCAGCTGTGGAGACTTCGAAAGGAGTGGGAGAAGGCGAAGAGATCACTTTCAACCACAAACCTTGTCACCCTCGAAATTGATTGCCTCGAAGGAGAAATTGACTTCAACATTCAAATCAGTAGAGAGACATTTGAGAAATTGATTACCCACAATTTCTTGGATTCAATTAAACGTTATTACGCTTTCGGGACACCTGATGAATTGGTATTTGTTGGCGGATTGAATCACATTCCCATGATCCGGGAATTGGTGCGTGTTAGGAGAGGTTACCAAAAGGAGTACCGTCATCTTGTCAACCCAGATGAGGCAGTGGCAATTGGTGCTGCAATACAAGGTGCTATGCTAAGCGGAGTCCAACACATCGACATTAGAAATCTTCGAATTGATCAGGACATCACTCGTACCCGCCTATCGATCACCGACTATGAAGGTATGGAAACTAATTAAGTACATATATAGTAGACTTGTATTACATATTAATTGCTTCTTAAACAACGAGAGATGTACTATATATATTCTAGATAAAAGTGGACAGAAAGAAGAGGTGGTTTCCGGATCATCTCCATTTCCAATTGGCGTCGCCAGTAGTTGTCGCACAACGTCAGACTACCAAAAGAATATGACATTCAGAGTGTACGAGGACATGGAGTATCCTAACGAATATAACATTTTCCTTGGGGAAATAGTAGTAGAAGGGATCACTCCGGCATCTGCTGGTGAAGCTGAGGTTGAACTCATGTTCAACATTGACGATAACTGTATCTTGACGGACGTCACTGCCAAAGAGATCAGTCATACCGGGAGAGAATTGAGCGTTACATTTACACATGACCCTCCTAGGTTGAGTGATGAGGAGATCGAAAATATGATGGTGGAGTTGGAGACATGGAGGTCTTATGACGACATTTTGAAGGACAAGGATTTCGCGAGGAATAAACTTGAGGCAGATCTTATGGGCATCACAAACAAGCTTGAAGACGAGAGATTGAAGGAGAAGATGGAGTATGTTATGTATAGGGAATTGGAAGTCTTTGCTTCCAATCTCAAGGCATGGATACGGGAAGAGGGAAATGATGCAAATTACCAAATACTTCGACAAAAGAAGATCGAACTGAAGATAATGCAACACAAGATCTCACCTTTTGTTGAACCAGGTATGTATGTGTCTTTCCATCTTTAATTTGTTTCACATTTTTACATATATGACGTTTGGTAAGTTGAAGTGTCTTGTTTAATATGGTAGATAAAGTAGAGGACAATGCCAGTGGAAGTGTAAAAGTAGCTTATGAGTCAGTGATAGGGGTCGACCTTGGCACGTCCAACTCTTGTGCGGCTGTGTGGGAAAATGGAGATGCAAAGATTATTCTTAGCGAGCAAGGAAACAGATTTATACCTTCCTACATTGCCTTCAGCGACGAGGATGATGAGGTGTTGTACGGCGAGGTTGCAAAGGCACAACTAACTTACAACCCTGAGAATACGATCTATGGTTAGTCTTCTCCTCATCTTTACTATTTTTCTTCATTTACGATTTCTAATTCCATTTCCCCAAGATGAGATTATGGAGGTCAACCGTTAACCTTTGTGTTTTCTCAACCAAAGGTTGCAAGTTCATTTTTTATTACTACGAATACATTCATTCCTTCATATACTAATGACGAACGTTAAAACATTTTAATTATTTTTATCTCCCCCCAAGAAATTGTCTTATGTTTAATTACATCAGTTTGTCTTTGATTAATGTACAATTTTTTATTTATTCCAATCTTAACTACATTTCTCAAACTTTGTATATCCAATTGCTTATTTACATTTATCGTCGTTTGATTCAACTCGATCAATCCTTCATAAGTATTTGATTTACATTTAGGCCTTATCTTATAGTTTTATTTTCATAATATAAATATCTCTTATACCCTCCAATAGTGAAGAGTATTTCATGATTCTTAGTCTTATGTTTCGATTTGATTTTTGAGAAGCCTCTCAAGTATTCAAGTTAAATTGCACGCCTTACAACTTCGTATATTAGGAAGTATATATGTGTTGATCAATCATTTTCATCGGGTTGCTTGTCCAAGTCATGGAAAACATTAATTGATCAACGAAAACACGCTTAATGAAATTACTTCTATTAAAAGTGAATTTTCATTTGGCAAACAAAGAGGGGACCTACTTGAAACTTCCAATTGGCATGAGCTAGTTTGTATGCATTTGTAAAGTCAAGAAAATTTATTCTTTCATTGTGATATCTAGTGGCTTATATTTGTTAAAAATAATCAGCACAAACGAACTATATATACTTTCATATTCTGTATCAAAAAGGATTTAATTTGTATAGACTTTTTTTGTCATTTGTGGATTCCTTTATTAAAAGAATAACAATACACTCTAGTTGTGGATTTATTTTGAGATCTTTTGAGTCAAGGACTTGAGAGCATGATTAGATTTTATTTCTATGGAAGAGGATGAAATTAAAGAACCACATATCATATTTCACAAGAAATGTGTCAATTAAGCTATTACCATAATACTATTTTTATTTTTTTAATTGCACAAGTACCTGACTATCACTTATTTTTCATCAGGTATTAAGCGCTTAATCGGTCGAAAATTTAATGACAAGATGGTTCAAGATGAGATAAAAATGTGGCCATTTCAAGTAGCCGAAGGAGAAGACAATGAGCCGATGATCATCGTCGAATACAGAGAGAAACATTACAACGCACCAGAAATTATGTCCATCTTGCTTCAAAATTTGAAGGGGCTGGCTGAGAAAATGTTGAACAAATTTCCAATTAAAGATGCAGTGGTAACTGTTCCAATTCACTTTGGCCAATTAGAGCGCTCAATAATGACAAATGTTGCTGCAACAATTGGACTTGAGATCTACCAGATAATTAGTGAGCCAGTTGCCGCTGCTATGGCTCACCTATCAAACAATATCTCTGACGAGAGAAAGAAGGTATTGGTGTTCGATCTAGGCGGTGGGACGCTTGACGTCTCACTACTTGAGATACAAAAATCAACCGTGGAGGTTAAAGCTGTGGCAGGGAACTCCTGTTTGGGGGGTGATGACTTCGATAAAAGCCTGATGAAACATCTTATTGATATTTTCAACCAGAAAAATCATGTGGACATTGGCAAAAACAAAAAGTCAATCGGTAAGCTAAAAGCAGCGTGCGAGATGGCTAAGTGGCGGTTATGTGCTAAAAAGGGTAATTCCACCACAGTAGAGATTGAAGCACTCTATAAGGGAGAAGATTTGTGCGAAACGATCCACCGTACCACATTTGAAGAGCTTAATCAAGAGCTATTTGAGAGATGTATTGAACCTGTTGAGCAGTGCTTGAAAGAGGCTAAGTTGAGAGCAAAGGAAGTTGATGAAGTGGTTCTAGTGGGAGGATCAACTCGAATTCCGAAGATCCGCGAGTTGTTGATGGAGTTCTTCCAAGGAAAGGAATTGTTCGATGCCCACCCACCTGAGGAAGTTGTGGCTTCAGGGGCAGCCCTCATAGGGGCAAAGTGCAGTCAAGGTAAAAAAGACGACTTCATAATAGAATTTCACCCCGATGATGTCACACAGGTTTCCCTTGGATTCATGATGAGTGATGGAACAATGAATTTCGTTATTCCAAGGAACAATGCCATTCCGACAACAAAAATGATCACCTTCAACCAGATGCAGCGCCTAACAAATCTCGATGTGTACGAGGGGGAGAAAGAAATAGCAAAAGAGAACAACTTCCTTGGGAGACTCATGCTTTCTGATATTACATCTTCATCAACAGGTATATCTATTATATATGTTCATCAAGGGATAACCACAATTATTTAAATTTACCAACTAATTAGTAGTCACCAACAAATCACCTACGTAAAAAAAGGAAATCATAATATATGACAAGTCATGTACCCAATTAACAATGCAAAATCAACACAACAAAACCATCTCTATAGAGTGTTCATTTTAATGTTGTTTTTGCAATTTTTCAATTCAGGTGATTGTAAATTGGAGGTGTCCTTCTCTGTGGATAAGAATAATGAAGTACAAGTCATAGCAAACAATGTCATCACTGGCACGACTACAACAGAAACGTTTTCCAAGTATCGAATCGCCAACAGGAGAAGAGAAAATGAAAAGAAAAGATTTGAGGAGAAGAAAGAAAAGAGAAAATGGGAGGCTTGGGACAAACTAAAAAAGGAGTTAGACTCACAAAGTACTAAACTCAAAGAAGAAAATGTGAAAGCAGTCATTGGAGAGTACATTTATGGCATTTTTTTTACGGCGAATTCAATGGCTATAGAGTGGTTGAACAAGGAAGGGTTAGAAGCAGACCAAAAAGATATTGAAAGAATGGAGAAAGATCAGGATTGGCTCTTCACTACACTTACAAAAAAACCTGACCTTCAAACAGATGAAGTTTTGCCTTCATGTGGAGCTATGAAAGGGGCAAAGAACAATAGTGGCCGAAAGGATGACTTCGAAACAATACCCAAACTCCTTGCCTCCCTTGGCTTCAAAAGGAATGATGGAAGCATGAAAGTTGTCGTTCCAAGGAACACCAAACTCCCAAAGAAAAAAGTGATCACCCTTCACCAAAATGAGTACCCAATAACTCTCAAGGTGTATGAGGGTGAGAAGGAAATGGCAAACGAAAACAATTTACTTGGGACACTCGGGCCCATTAGTCCTACATCTACAACCACAGGTATATCTAATACGTCCATCAATGTTGAGAGTATTCCTAACCTACAAACTGAGTAGTATTTGAAATAAACAAACTAAAAATATGTTTGAAATTGTAAGCAAAAGAAATTATATGTTTGAGACATAAATTGCTAAAACCTGAATATTATTGACTTGATGCTTACTTTACTTGATATTTACTTTTTACAATTGTTTGTTCAATTTATTCTCAGGTGGTTGGCTATTGGAGGTAACATTTCATGTGAGTAAAAATAAAGATGTTCAAGTAACAGCCAAAGATACAAGAAGTGACAACATCATGGCAAAAACATTTTCAGACAATGATCGTAGGTTAAACCCAACCGCAATTATCATGATGATACAAGTAAATGAAAAGATGACTTTTGAGCAAAAGAAGGCACAAGAAAAACGAGAGGCTTTCCGTGTTATGGAGGAGCATCAAAACTTGCTAACTTACGCACTTGAAGATTCAAAGGTAAAAGAAAGACTTGGAGAGCATATACATGCCATTCTACAGAAAGCAAATTGGAATGCTAGACGATGGTTGAAAAGGGCAAAACAAGGAGAATTGAATGATATCACCCAGATGAACGAAGATGTTGAATTGATCATCAATGCATTGAGAAAACGTATCAGTTTCTGACGATTAAAAGGAACATATGTCATTATTTTTATTATTAGAATTTTCTAGTAAGCATCCTTGCCTTATGCAAATATGCAATGATATATTTTAAAGATGTATTGGTAATGAGTTTACTTTCACTTTATATGGCTACTTGTATTTGTTTTCTTGAGAATAATTTATATGAGAATGCATGTTTCCCTTACGTACAACTTTGTAGTTGAATTTCTTTCGAGCTATGAATTCAATTTTTTTTATCCTTTTTTGGCAAAGGAAAATGAAATTCTACTTTTTTTTAGAACAAAATCCTAGACTAATACCATTGCAACGAAGTTCAAGCCTATTTCCACTCCTAGAGATTGAGGTAGTACCCTTTTACAAAAGATGTACTCTTGTACAAGTGAACTATCAAAAATATATAAATGCTCATAATTTTCATTAATCCTTCTATTATGTACCACTTGCAATTGGTTATTACTCTAATTTATTTCTTGATTTGCGCTCTATTATCTATTCAACATCAAAATTGCTTCAGTTTACATGCTATACATTTATACTGCTTATATCATTTATTATGACTTAGAACAAAAAAATATATATATATATATAAGCAAGAGCGAAACATTAACCTTAGTACCATGCAAATAAATTCAAACTGAATAAGTTTTTTCTTCCATTTTGGCACTAATTTTTGCTTTCAGTTATTTGTAGTAAACTAATGAAAGCAAATACAAGAAAAATATTAGGTCTCATTTAGATAACTAAAGGTTTTAAAAGTTGATTTAAAAGTACATTTTCAAGTTTGAATCCATTTCCAATGTATTTTGAAAATAAATTATCATAGGGACTAATATCTTTAGCAAAAAAAATATTTTTCGTAAATTCAAAGTTTTACAAGAAATAAATCAAGAAGAAGAGACACAACATAAATGAGAAGAAAAAAACTAAGCCTTCTTTTTTGAAAGAAGGATTTTCAGCCAAAATTGCATATTTTTAATTTGTTAGTCGGGGTGAGACAAAAACCGTCGTAGGATTGAAAAATGTATTTTTCAGAATAATACCATTTTTATCAAAAACCATAGTATTATAGGGCTATCTAAACATACTCTTAATAGTTGAGTACTGATGAGCAAGGAGTGAGATTTTATAAAATAATGGTAATTATTGATAAATAATAAACAAATAAATAAGTTGATACAAAAATGTGTCAATGTAAAACTAGTACTTGTAGTATATATTCCCAAAAGAAAAGGTTCATGTCAAACCATAAGCAATAACACAAGTTGTGTTTGGATGTGGTTTTGGTGGTGTCTTATTCCTGCGCTGATCATCGATGATCGTTTTTAGGGTTTAGCGTTGATTACGTAGTAGTTTTGCCATTCGTAAGCATGCAGTCTAGTGACGTTAAAGGATGCTCGATCATAAAGATTGGGTGAATATTTGGGGATATATATACTAGCACTTCTTGCTTGCTTGACCGACTGGACTTGCGGGAGATCTCGACACCAAAATGTGGGAGGAGGTGAGGGAATTGATCAAGACAGATAGGGTTGGGTGGTTGTGGTCTCCAAGTGCACAAGACAATCCACAAGAAAACAATTTAACCAATGCAAATATGATCTACCACTATCAGAATGCAATTATAAAAGATAAGAAATTACTGACATGGTTTGGGCTATGATCCAGAAGAGAGTATTCATATTCTATACACTTTAGGGACCAACCTGCTTTGATACCAAGTTGTAACACCCCCGATCTCGCGGGTACACACACTGAGAATGAACACTAGTGTCGCGATCAGAGACTTCCGCAACGACCGAAGGAGTTACAAAGAACTGACAACGACTGACTCAACTACATACAAATAGAAAGACATACATAGATAACTGACACATAAAGAACGGAAACAAGTGAATATCCATATATGAAAAGAGTCAATACACTACTTGAGTTTCAAAGGAAATACAATAACATAAGCGGAAACAACGATAACTGAAGACTCTGGTCGACATGTCTCTCGTGTACAGAATCTTCAACACTCGTCTAGTCTGCCCTGTGGGAACCTAAGTACCTACAAATACCGCATTAACAAATGTGTGAGTTTTCAATTAAGAAAACTTAGTATGCCACAACCGAGCAATAACAGAAATATATCATGAAGTCTAACAAGACATGCATCAGAAATAGAACAGAAAAGCATCAAATGCAACATAAGGCTATGATCCATAAGCCCTGCCAGCCGGGCGCACCCGAACACATTCCTCGAAAGGAACCAGAACACCAGCCACGTTGGTCAGAAACAGAACGGGTCACTTGACAGTGACCCACCACTCATCACAAAGCGGTACGCCGGATAAATGCCCTAATTTGCGGAAATAAACCTACATGGTGCCATCGCGAACTTGGAAACACCTAACCTGAGATAGAATGGCAGTGCGCATGCCCAAGACTTATCTTACGCATGGCCCTCACATAAGGGTCTTAATCGAATGGCCTCTAAAGCTAGAGGACCCATCTGTGGCCCGTCGGCCCAGAAAATAGGACGTGCCCAGAATTAATTATCAGATTAAATGCAATGCAAGCTACTAAAGCATCTAAATCTAGTGTAGCTACAGGTCCAGAACGAGCTCAAGGAAGGGTATACGAATGCCCTCCTCACAACCCCAAACAAAATCAGAATCAGAACATCCTAATCAGGGATCAAAAAGCACTCACAACAGTAAGCAATCATAATTGGAATCGTAAATCGATAAATCAACCAATCAAGCATCTACGGGTCATGATAAGGATGTTATAAGGTATGATATCCCAAGGGTCATACCCCAGCACAACATCACACATCACATCAAAAACGCATCAACATGAAAGAAACAATGGGATGATGCAAGACAGCAAAACATGTCTTAGTTGAATGCTATAATAATCGAATACACACATTCGTCAATTTCAGAGCGTGCATGCGATTGTACCAACACCTCAGAATATTATCAGAGTTTATAAACATATGAAATTCAATAAATACTAGTAGAACCACATGACAGAATGTGCATATAGCATCAACAATGCTATGGGTATCTCCTGGCATATATGCATGCAATTGGTGTTCTACAACATGAATTTCAGAGCACATGCATGATAGGAACTTAGAATCCCACACCATAATAGACTTTATATGAATGTAAAACAGAGCTAATGCATGAACATGTGTACTATGATTTGTAAACAAGTCATGAAAGATTGTACAATAGGTTAAAGAAATGATGCACTATTACATGACCTAGGGTCAGCAACCGATCATGTCAGAATCATCTATGTATGACACGAAAAATACATGCATGCGTATGAAATCCAAAATCAGTATCCAAGTATAGGACATTATCAGAATAAGGTTACTAAATAATGATGAGCACATATCATCTCATTTCAGCACACCATCGTGGTTTGTTAACAGAATGTAATAATTAGTTACTCATGACTATGTATGATCTGAAATCAGCAAGGAGTCGTTGACATACTATCCGAGTATAGTAGCAATTAATGCATGAGTAACGATTTGAAATCAGTAACAAGGTACATGCTAAGGTATGAACGAAATCATGAATCAAAACATGAGTATAAGAACTAATATTATCAAGCTCCTCTTACATGAAAATCGGGACAATTTTGACAGTCACGCATAACACTAGATCTGAAACTAATGATGATTTATGACTTATATCTATACATAAAGAGTCATGAAATCATGCCAATAAGTGAAATCACTAATCAATAACACGACCAGGAGAAAGATTATGCTACATCATGATAAACGTATTAACAAACCATCAAAGAATCTAAAAAAAAATCAGACCATACGTGTAACGCCCCGAAACAGCGGAAAATTTAAAACTTTAATCAGATAAAGAATTAACACAGGGGACGTCACCAAACCACAAGTACAGATATATATAATAGGAAAACTGTACAATACAAGAGTCAAGGATGATTACAACCCAACACAAAAGATATACAACACATGTACAAAGGAAGATCATCCACCTCGAAGAACCAAAAGAGACAGGATCTGGTCTGGGTGCTCCTGTCCGTAGTCACCACCTCCTACTGACGCGTACGACCTGACATAAAACATGAATATGCCTGAGTTTCCCGTGGGAAACCCCGTATGCCAAACCCCTAAATTATGAACATAAAATGCGTAATGAAACATGAAATGAAATGAAATGCAGTAAAACACAACAGTCTCCCGTGCACACCAGGCACCGCCAGAACACATCGGCCTCGGGTCTCAAGGGTCCTCTCACCCCAACCCCTCAATCACACGTGCACACAAGGCACCGCCGGAACATCATTGGCCACGGGTCTCAAGGGTCCTCTCACCCCAACCCCACAATCACACGTGCACACAAGGCACCCGCTCCTCAGAGCCACAACAACAACGTGCACACACGGCACCCGCTCCTCAGAGCCACAACAACAATGTGCACACACAGCACCCGCTCCTCAGAGCCACAACAACAACGTGCACACACGGCACCCGCTCCTCAGAGCCACAACAACAACGTGCACACACGGCACCCGCTCCTCAGAGCCACAACAACAACGTGCACACACGACACCCGCTCCTCAGAGCCACAACACGACCCTCCTCTCAGGCCGGCAATGTCTGTACCGTCGCCCCAAAAAAGGCCGGAGACCCGTTGCCCTCGAGGCGGATCCAAGAACACACGGCACAAGCATCCATATGCAAAACAGTGCCCAAACGGTCGAACGGAAGAACCCAAACGGTCGACCGAACACCACAACTATTCCTCAGAAAAAACCGAATTAACGTCTAACCGGTCGAACGACTCTCAAATCACGGTCGACCGAAATCCAACAGGGAAAATCCTCTCTCGCTCAAAAGCACCAACGGTCGACCGAAAACAACCAGGGAAATTCCCCAACAAAACCGTACTACACGGTCGACCGAAACCACACTCCCGGTCGACCGGCCAATAAGTTAACTTAAACGTCGGTCGAACGAAGTCAATGAGCGGTCGACCGTTTAGATGGTCAACGCCCCCAACCGACCTACAACAGTGCTTTTCGGTCGACCGGCAAAGGGGACCCGTTCGACCGAAAACACACAGAGCATTTCTCCCTTGGTAAAACGCACCACCGGTCGACCACTCGAAGAGTATCGTTCGACCGGTGCAAGGGTTTTCCGCCCAAAATACACTACGACCGGTCGACCGCGCCATACCGTCGGTCGACCGTTGCAGAGCAGAAATGCTGCTGCAAGGTTTTCGACGAGCCTTCCGGCCTACCGTCGGCCACTCCAACCCTCGCAAAGGCTAAAAGGAGGTCTACACTAAAGCTTGGCATACCTTAAGGCTTGAAGAAGCCTTTGAAGAATCCCGGCGAGCGCTTCCTCGCAAATCTCTTCTCCACCGACGAACTCCTCGAACACGATCACCTTCCTCCGGCCACACGATCCGACGAGCCTCGAGCTCCTTCTCCGCTGGATGTGAAGGATCGAGAGAGAGAGAGAGAGAGACACGTGTGAGAGAGAGAGAACGAGTGAGGGAGAGAGAGAGAAAATCCAACCAACCTTTATACTCCTCCTCCTTCAATCCCCACCATCCATCACAATTCCTCCCATCCATCTCAGCCCTCCATCTCCTCCTCCCCTAAGCCTCCACCTAAACACAATTAAGCCCAATAATCAAGGGTTAGGATGTAACAATCCACCCTCCTTAAAGAATTTCGTCCTCGAAATTAGGACCAATTCTCACCGAACAAATCCGGGTACTTCTTCCGGACCTCATCCTCAACCTCCCAAGCGGCTTCACGCTCGCTATGGTGCTGCCACCTGACCTTCACCATCGGAATGGCTCTCCTCCTGAGCTGGTGCTCCATCCGGTCTACAATCTCCACGGGTCTCTCCTCGAGAGATAAGTCCTGACCGATCTCCGGAACACAGACCTCAATCACATGCGACGGATCGGAAACGTATTTCCTCAACATAGAAACATGGAAAACGTTGTGAATACCCGAAAGCTGCGGCGGCAAAGCAATACGGTAGGCAACCTCTCCGACACGATCAAGAATCTCAAACGGTCCGACGTACCTCGGACTGAGCTTCCCTTTCTTCCCGAATCTCATCACTCCACGAGCTGGTGAAATCCTCAAGAAAACGTGATCGCCCACCTCAAATCTCAACTCTTGTCTACGCCTGTCTGCGTAGCTCTTATGTCTGCTCTGAGCCGTCGCCAACCTCTGTCTGATCACGCCAACCTTCTCAGAATACATCTGAGAAATCTCTGGTCCAACCAACTGCCTCTCGCCTACATCACTCCAGCATACCGGCGATCTGCAAGGCCGACCGTACAGAGCCTCGTACGGTGCCATCCCAATGCTCGAATGGTAGCTATTGTTGTAGGCGAACTCGATCAACGGCAGGTGTTCATCCCAAAACCCTGCCCAATCCAGAGTACACGCTCTCAGCATATCCTCTAGCGTCTGGATAGTCCTCTCTGACTGCCTGTCCGTCTGTGGATGAAAAGCTGTGCTGAACTTCAACTGAGTCCCCAAAGCCTTCTGCAGACTGCCCCAAAATCTGGAGGTAAACCTCGGATCTCAATCAGAGATAATACTCATAGGTACACCATGTAACCGGACTATCTCCTCGATGTACAGCTTCGCCAAACCCTCCAACGGTAAGGTGGTCCTGATCGCCAGAAAATGCGCCGACTTGGTCAGTCGATCAACTATGACCCAAATCGCGTCGTGAGATCTCCTCGTCTTCGGCAACCCTGTGACGAAATCCATAGTCACGTGCTCCCACTTCCACTCTGGCAAATCTATACTCTGCAACTGCCCTGCTGGCCGCTGGTGCTCAATCCTCACCTGCTGACAAACCAAGCACCTGGACACGAAGTCTGTTACGTCTCGCTTCATCCCTTTCCACCAGAAACTCCGCTGTAAATCTTTATACATCTTGGTACTCCCCGGGTGAATGGAATATCTGGCTCTATGTGCCTCCTCCATGATAGTATCCCTCAGATCACCTGCTCTCGGTACCCAGATCCGACCTCTGAACCTCAAGCCCCCATCGACTCCGACACTGAAGTCTGATCCGTCCTTAGCAGCTAACTGCATCAGACTGACCAACTCATCATCTGCTCTCTGAGCCTGAACCACTCCCGAAACTGTCTGCGGCTCCACTCGAAGTCCCGCAATCACTGCCCCCTCAGAGCCCTCCGTAAAAGGTCTCCACTCCGTGAAGGCCTCAAGTAACCTCCACTCCTGAATGCACAAGCTCGCAGCTGACAACTCCACCTTCCTACTCAAGGCATCCGCGACAGAATTCGCCTTCCCCGGATGATACGAAATGGTGAAGTCATAATCCTTTATGAACTCTAGCCATCTGCACTGCCTCATATTCAACTCTTTCTGCGAGAAGAGATACTTCAGACTCTGGTGATCTGTGAAAACCTCAAACTGCTCTCCATATAAGTAATGCCTTCAGGTCTTCAGCGCGTGAACCATCGCTGCCAACTCCAGATCATGTGTCGGATAATTCTTCTCATGAACCTTCAACTGTCTCGAAGCATAAGCACCACTTTCCCGTGCTGCATCAACACGCAACCCAGACCGATACCAGAAGCGTCACTGTAAATCACATAGCCTCCGCTACCACTCCGTAACGTTAAAATCAGTGCTGTAGTCAGTCGCCTCTTCAGCTCCTGGAAACTGTCCTCGCACTTCTGGGACCAAACGAACTTGACACCCTTCTGTGTCAAAGCCGTCAGTGGGGAAGCAAGTCTGGAAAAGTCCTGAATAAACCGACGATAATAACCTGCTAAGCCCACAAAACTCCTGATCTCAGACACACTGGTCGGAGCTCTCCACTGAGTCACAGCCTCGACCTTCTCTGGATCCACAGAAATCCCTTCTGCTGACACTACATGTCCCAGAAAGGCCACCCGATCTAGCCAGAAATCACACTTCTTGTACTTAGCATAGAGCTGCTGATCTCTCAGAATGCTAAACACAATCCTCAGGTGCTCCCGATGCTGCTCTTTGTCTGGTGAGTATACCAGTATATCATCCACGAAGACAATCACAAACCTGTCGAGATACGGCTGAAAGGTCCGATTCATCAGATCCATAAACGCTGCTGGTGCATTCGTCAGTCCAAACGACATCACCAAAAACTCATAATGCCCGTACCTCGTCCTGAACGCTGTCTTCTGGATATCTGCATCCCGAATCCTCAGCTGATGGTAACCGGATCGCAGATCGATCTTCGAAAAGACCCTCGCTGACTGCAACTGATCGAAAAGATCCTCGATCCTGGGTAAAGGATACCGATTCCTAATGGTAACCTTATTCAACATCCGATAATCAATACACATCCTCAGCGAGCCATCCCACTTCTTCACGAAGAGCACTGGAGCTCCCCAGGGTGAAACACTGGGCCTAATCAAACCTGAATCTAGCAGATCCTGCAACTGCTTCTTCAGCTCAGCTAACTCCGTAGGCGCCATCCTATACGGAGCCTTCGACTGTGGTGTAGTCTCTGCTACCAGATCGATACCAAACTCGATCTCTCTGTGAGGCGGTAACCCGGTGATCTCATCAGAAAATACCTCAGGAAAATCCTGAACAACCTCGATATCCTCCAACTTCTTCACCTCAAAATCTGGCACCACTAGCATCGCTAAGAACGCTCTACAACCCTGGTGAATCATCCTCTGAGCCTTCACTGCCAAAACCAAAATCCGACCATCTCCACTCTTAGTCCCTCTGATCAGCAAATCAGGAAGACCCTTCCTCGAGATCAGAATCTTCTTCTCTCGGCACAAGACCCGAACATCGTACTTGGACAGCCAATCCATCCCAAGTATGACGTCGAAGTCTACCATCGACAATAAGACCAGGTCTGCCGGGAACTCCTGGTCTCCCGAAGCAACTGTGGCGCCGGGGAGGAAGCTCCCCACAATGCCCACCAAACCCAAGGGTGTGCTGACTTCCAACGTGGCAGTCAACATCGCAGGGGTACGGCCTAACACGCTCGCAAACTGCTCAGAGATGAACGAGTGTGTGGCCCCGCAGTCGAAAATCGCTCTAGCAATCAAACCATCAACATAAAGCGTACCTTCCACCACAGCGCTGGCATCTCTAGCCTCCTCCGCCTGAATGGTGAAGACACGTCCCACACTCTTCCCCTGCTGGGAGGGTGCAACTGGTCGGCTCGGCCCCGCTCCGCTAGCAGAGGAGGAACCCGGTCGTCCACTAGGTCCACCTGACCTACTCGGGCAGGAACGAATAAAGTGACCCATCTGGCCACAACCATGGCACGCACCCGATCTAGCCCCACACCCGCGCCCGGGGTGAACTCTACCGCACTGCCTGCACTGCCCTGAGTACTGAGATCCACCACTATCAATCCGGGGCCTCTTGCCCGGATTTCCCGAAATCTGATCTCCAGGTCGCACACTGGTCTTCCTCTGCACCTTCCTGGCCTCTATCGTCTCCTGGTAGTCCTGCTCCATAATCGTCGCAAACTTCACTGCATCAGCTAAAGTCTGCGGCATACTCGTGGTCATACGTGACCTGAACTGTGGCCTCAACCCTCGGATAAACTTCCGAGCTCTCTGCTCCGGTGTCACATAAGTATCCGGGCAGTAACGCTCCAGGGCGTGAAACCTGCTAATATAGGCCGTCAGCGTCATCTCTCGCTGCTCGAGTGCCAGGAACTCCTCCTCCTTCTTCCTATCCCGCACATGCTGGGGAAAATACTGTTGGTTGAACTCCGCGAGGAATTCCTCCCAGCCCACCTCCTCGCTGTCCTCAAACACAACAGCCGACATGGACTGATGAGAATAAAATTTATACCGCAAGTGCACGGTGTCAATGAAGACGTGGCAAATACGGGTCGAACACAAGGAGGGAGAGATTCTGTTATTAGTGTGATTTCCGATTAAGGGGAAGAAGGAGAGAAGAAATAATTGGGTTTTGAGATTTTTGGGTTTTAATTATCTAAAGCAAGAACAAGAACAATTAAAATTAAAACAAGAACAAAGATGTGAATTCCGTCGGGTGGAGGTTTAGATTTAAGGTTTAGATTAGAGAATTTAGAAACTTATAATAAATCATATTAGTTATAAAGCATTACATGATAAATGATTTAACATAAACTCAAGTAATCAAAACATACTAACACGAAATTAAAATAATAACATTCATTCATCTTCTCTTCACCCTAATCCGTCACCTCCACCCTTTGGAAAGAGTTAGAAACTCATAGAGGGAGGAAGAAGGGGTCCTTGAGACATTACAAAAGAAAACTAAAAGTAAGAAATAAAAGACAGAATTTTATTAATGAAAAGAAGATTACAAAACTAAGGTTAAGAATAAAAAATAACACCAAAGACTAATGACCCTTCTATCGTTCTCGGGTCTATTTATAGTTGCTACAAGAATATTGGAAAGTACACGTGTCGAGACACGACTGGACGAAATTGGAGCACACGGATCGACTAGGGGGCGGCGGAATCGCCGCATGGTGTGTGTGATCTGCGGCGGAATCGCCGCACATCATGCTCTGATTTGGTCCAGATTTTGGTTGAATGTTTATGGTATGATTTGATCCTCCTTTACGCGTCTGGATTGATTCTTTCCATTCTTTTGAGCTCCGGATTAATTCCTTCACATATTTGGAGATATACATTGATTTTTCTATATATTTTCTCCAAGAGAATAAAGGCTACTCGTGATTTGCAATTAGGTCCTTGACTTTTTGCAGTTAAGTCCCCGGCTACTTTTGTGCTTAAGTCCTTGTTCTTTTTGCAATTAGGACTTGAATGCTTTTATGCTTGGGATGCATTTCCATTCGTAACCCGATAATCTTGAACTTGGTCTTTATGATAGAAATGAGTCTTTTGCATGCGTTTATGCTCGGGATGTGGGTAAATTGCATTCAGGTCCCTGTAATCTATAAATAAGACTAAACACATACCTTAGTAGCATTTATTGATGTAAAAGTAATCTAAATGAAAGACATATGATGCAATGTATGCAATGCATCAAATACCCCCACACCTAGATTTTGCTAGTCCCTAGCAAAACAGAAGATACGAAAAATAAAAACAGGGAAATCCTAACTCACTTTCGTAGGAATCACGGTTGCACTTAGCATGTGCAACAAGCCTTTAAACCTCCAAGTTTCCTAGGAGGAGGAGTGTTGTCTCCTGAGGGTTTTCAGCGGATATACCCACAAAATCCTAAATCAACGTTTCATTAATAGTTCTCAATATCCCTACCTAAACCTTATACATCTCACTAAGAATTTTTGCTTGCTCATTATATAAATCTAACTCATTAAAAATATGACTTGGTCTTTGTTCCTCCAACATTCACACCACTAACCCTTCTACACATGTTTATCACTTGAATTATTTTGCACGCCTCCTCTGGTGGTGAAGTATCATTCGGATCAACCATGGCATGGATCATTCTTTTAGCTTTGGGCCTTGAGTATTATTATTATTTTTTTTTCTTCCGTGATTCAACACATTTGCTTTTTGACACTTTTACCCTTTTGCATTCGTGTAGCGAGTTTGGTCGATAATCCTGAGCTGGTAGACTCAAGTTACCGGGTTTCAAGATACCCCTACGGACCAGTGACTCAAAGGCTTGGGCTTTTGTAATCATTTTGCAAAATGTGTTTTCTTCACTTTATTCCTTTATTTTTATTTTTATTTTCCTCAAGGCTTAATTGCTATTAGAAGTCCACACTTCCCGGTATATTTTCCTCAACCTCTGCTTTTTATCAACCACTTCAAAGATTTGATTCATCCAATTTAAGTGCATACATGTCTTAAAGGGCAATGAGTTATCTCTTTGGAACTTAGATTTATGTCACAATTTCTACAAGCAGAACTATATAATAAGGAACAAAAACTCAATGCAATTTGTACACGGGTTTTAGCAGTTCAATCTTAAGCTATGTCATGAAACATTGATATATTTTTTTTATTTTTTTTTAAGAAATAAAAGACAGATCTATAGATAAATATATACATAAACATCCCCCCACACCTAAATCATGCATTATCCTCAATGTATGCAAATATAAAGCAAATGCACTTATTACCTTGGTGAACTGCGGTGGACGGATGGAATTTGCTCAAAGTCAACCATAATCAGAACTAGATTGAATGACACCATATTGGTGCATGTATCCAGTTGAATTGTTCCCCATGTTGCAATGAGCGTCCTGAGTTACAGGTTCCACACCCCTCACATAAATTGGTTCTCTTATTTGCTCGAGTGACGGTGGGTGTGTAGATGAATTCCTCCCCTTTTTCTTACTTCCTTTTTGATTTTGTGATGATTCAGAAATATTATAGATACGCGATTTCATCACAACATCACTTTGATTGCATGTTATTTCTGGCTCACTATCAATATGAAAGATATTAAATTCAGCTTTTAAGTTCCCAAAAGATAATTGCATGAGCCCATTTCGACAGTTTATCAATGCTTCCGAAGTGGCTAAAAAGGGTCTGCCTAGAATTACAGGGATTTTTCGATTAGGATTTACAACAGGTGTGGTATCTAGTACGACAAAATCCACTGGGTAAATGAAGTCACCAACCTTGATCAAAACATCCTCTACTACACCTCTTGGTTTCTTAATAGAGCAATCAGCAAATTGAAGGGTTGTCCTAGAGGGTTTTAGTGGACCAAGGTTCATTTGCTCATAGACAGAGTACGGGAGTAGGTTAACACTAGCACCAAGGTCTAGAAGGGCTTTGTTGATAAAAGTATCTCCTATTGAACATGAAATTGTGGGACACCCAGGATCCTTATATTTTATAGGAGATGTATTGGACAAAATAGAACTTATGTTTGCAGTTAAGAATGCCTTCTTTGGTACGTTTGTTTTTCTCTTTTTAGTGCACAAATCTTTTAAGAATTTAGCATAAGCAGGTATTTGTTGAATCATGTCTAAGAGTGGAATGTTCACCTTAACTTGCTTAAATACTTCCAAGATTTTCTCTATTTGTGCACTTGAATTCTTTTTGAGTCTATTGGGAAATGGGGCTTTAGGGACATAGACTCGCTCAGGTTCAGGTTGAGCTACGGGTTCAGATTGAGTAGGTGGGGTGGGCGTTTCAGATTGGACGTCGGGTTCAATGGTCAGGTCATATGTGGGTGCTTGATGGCTAGATTGATTGGACACTCTAGGATTTACCACATTGTTATCAACTTGTCTTCCGGACCGTAATGATGCTACTGCATTTATTTGTTGGAACGGTCCTTCCTCATTAACCATTTGAACCGGTCTAGGGTTGTTATTTCCTGAAGGTGCTTGATAGGATTGATATGAATTATTATTAGATCTAGGGTTCACCTCAGGTTGACTTGGAAACCGACCCTTTTCTCTTTCACCTACTATTTGTGCTAGTTGGCCGACTTGTGTCTCTAGCCTTTGGAAGGTCTGGTTGGTTGTTTGTATAAAAGTTTTCATCAAATTTTCCAAGCTTGTCAACCTAACCTCATGATCGTTATTGTTATTAAACCCAGATGATGTATTATTTTGGTTATACGGGTTTGGTTGTTGTCTAGGAGGTTGACCCTGTTAATTTGATGAGAAATTGGAATTATTACGCCAACCCGAGTTATAGGTTGATGCGTAAGGGTCATTTCTAGCATGGTTATAGATGGCATTAACTTGGTCCCATTCCGCACAATCCTCCTTTACATGACCAGTCTGACCACATCTAGAGCACGGGATAGTCGAGGCTTGATTCACTCGGTTTTGGGTTTGTAGCTCTAAACTTTCCATTCTGCGCATAAGGGTAGCTAGTTTTGCTTCAGCCGCTATGTTGGCATCTACAGCTAAGACAACTGGTTTGGGTTGACTTGCTATTCTAGATCCAATACTCGGGTTAAGCGGTGTTCTAGCATTGTCCCATTGCATACTGTTTTCAGCTAAATCCTCAAGGAAAGTCCAGGCATCATTTTCATTTTTTGACATAAAGTTCCCTTGGCTTACGGATTCTACCATAACCCTAGATGTGGGTGTCAATCCCTCATAAATAATTTGGCATAATTGCCATCTTGGAATTCCATGATGAGGGCATTGGGTCAGAACACTCTTAAATCTTTCTAGATAGGAATAGAACGGCTCGCTCTCAGACTGAACGAATGCAACAATTTCATTCCTAATCCTCATAGTCTTATGGTTGGGGAAATATTTTTTCAGAAATACTTGAACAAACTCAGCCCAACTCCTAATAGATCTTTCGGCTAGACTATATAGTCATTTCTTAGCGTCGTCCTTTAGTGCTAGAGGCACAAATTTCAGACGCACTGCCTCTTCAGGGATATGCTGGTATTGCATAAGAGAGCAGATTTCCTCAAATTCTCTAAGGAAGAGATATGGATCTTCCCTAGAGGTGAACTTAGGCAACATACTCATGTATTGTGCCTTAAGTTCGAAGTCGCGACCCGGTATGGTGGGCATAACGATGCACGATGGCTGAGCAGCCATCGCTGGATAGCATCGATCCCTCAGAGTTATAGGTTGTGCAACAGGCGGGTCCACTACGTTCTCACCCATTGGATCTGGGTGAGGTGGTGCAACAGGTGGATTGGGGCTAAGTTCCAGACTAGAATCTAGATGAACTCGTGAGAGTCGATTACTCAAGTCCCGAATCCAAATCTGAGTGCACCGGGTTGAATCAATTTTTGAATTCAAATTCGAAATTTAAATTCCAAATTTAATTTCAAGAATTAATTACAATTTTTTTTTTAATTTTCGTTTTTTTTATGTTTTTTTTTCAAAAGGGAAACAAACAATAGAATGGGGCAAGATGAGAAAGGAATCCTAATCTAGAGAATTTAGGTGAGAAGAGAAAGAAGACTCAGATGAGAAGGGAAACCTAACTCTAAAGATAGAAAGAGGGTTGGTCAGAAAATTCCTAAGAAAGCACGGTTCAAACAATCCTAGACCTAGTGTCGCTTAGATCTAGACGACTCCTAACTGGTTGAGTCGAATTGATTTGCTTGATTCACCTCCCTCACTAATCAAACCAACTTGGCCAGGCCGTGTATAGCTAGTGGGGGCGCTTCCGACAGAATTGGTGTCAATTAGACAACCACTTCGCTTGGAAGACTTACGTCAACACAAAAACACTTTCTAGACACCAAATTAAATTCAATCGGCTTCAGGTCATAGCAAGTCAAACCAATTCTTCTCCTTAAATGAGTCCGAGTCCTTAGGGGCCAATGTCTAATTGATTTTAAATTTAAGGCTTAGGTGACACTTTAGGATTGTGATTTGTGGGCCAGGGAAGGGTGATGAAATCCCCACCGTATCTTTGCCTACGGAGTTGCCCTTAAGATAGTTTAACTTAGATCTAGCAAAGATAGTCAAACAATGGTCTTTAGAGGGGGGCAATTGCAAGGTTGTATGCAACTAGATTATATGCTTAAATGCGATCGATGAAAACCACGATACGTACCTTGACTCCAGCACTCTTCAACAGAAATTGATTTGCAAGAATTTAGCAAGAATAATGCATACAAAACACTAGATGATGCATGCACTAAAGCCTTTCTAATTTTTCCAATTTTAGGTCAGAGTTGAATTATTGCAAATTATGGAATTTTGCCCTAACACATGCAGTTCTACGAAAAGGAAATTTTCTGAAAATAGAAATTACGAGGAAAAAGGCAACAAAGGTTACCTACGCAATGCTCAGTCGGGTTCGCCGCCCGCTCTCGAAATTTCAGTAGCCCTACGCGTGCACCCAGAGATGAGTCGCGTCCCAGAAAAAGTTGAAGCCCAGAAGCTTCAGGTGTGCGGTGATTCCGCCGCAGGTTGTTCTTCAGGTGCGGCGATTTCGCCGCTCGTTTAGCTCAGATGGTGCTCGGATTTCGCCGCGCACTCTGTTGTCTCCTGAAATACAAATCCAAATAGTTAGATCGCGCACAAGATAAACAGAACAGAATCGAAATCAACAAAAAAAAACAAAATCTGCGTCGCCTCCCCGGCAACGGCGCCAAAAACTTGATGAGAATTAAATTTATACCGCAAGTGCACGGTGTCAATGAAGACGTGGCAAATACGGGTCGAACACAAGGAGGGAGAGATTCTGTTATTAGTGTGATTTCCGATTAAGGGGAAGAAGGAGAGAAAAAATAATTGAGTTTTGAGATTTTTGGGTTTTAATTATCTAAAGCAAGAACAAGAACAATTAAAATTAAAACAAGAACAAAGATGTGAATTCCGTCGGGTGGAGGTTTAGATTTAAGGTTTAGATTAGAGAATTTAGAAACTTATAATAAATCATATTAGTTATAAAGCATTACATGATAAATGATTTAACATAAACTCAAGTAATCAAAACATACTAACACGAAATTAAAATAATAACATTCATTCATCTTCTCTTCACCCTAATCCGTCACCTCCACCCTTTGGAAAGAGTTAGAAACTCATAGAGGGAGGAAGAAGGGGTCCTTGAGACATTACAAAAGAAAACTAAAAGTAAGAAATAAAAGACAGAATTTTATTAATGAAAAGAAGATTACAAAACTAAGGTTAAGAATAAAAACTAACACCAAAGACTAATGACCCTTCTATCGTTCTCGGGTCTATTTATAGTTGCTACAAGAATATTGGAAAGTACACGTGTCGAGACACGACTGGACGAAATTGGAGCACACGGATCGACTAGGGGGCGGCGGAATCGCCGCATGGTGTGTGTGATCTGCGGCGGAATCGCCGCACATCATGCTCTGATTTGGTCCAGATTTTGGTTGAATGTTTATGGTATGATTTGATCCTCCTTTACGCGTCTGGATTGATTCTTTCCATTCTTTTGAGCTCCGGATTAATTCCTTCACATATTTGGAGATATACATTGATTTTTCTATATATTTTCTCCAAGAGAATAAAGGCTACTCGTGATTTGCAATTAGGTCCTTGACTTTTTGCAGTTAAGTCCCCGGCTACTTTTGTGCTTAAGTCCTTGTTCTTTTTGCAATTAGGACTTGAATGCTTTTATGCTTGGGATGCATTTCCATTCATAACCCGATAATCTTGAACTTGGTCTTTATGATAGAAATGAGTCTTTTGCATGCGTTTATGCTCGGGATGTGGGTAAATTGCATTCAGGTCCCTGTAATCTATAAATAAGACTAAACACATACCTTAGTAGCATTTATTGATGTAAAAGTAATCTAAATGAAAGACATATGATGCAATGTATGCAATGCATCATGGATCTCCACCAGTTGGCCGCCTCACCGTCCAACACATAGGTGGCCAGATCCACCTGCCTCTCAGAAGGACACCCAATCGCTCTGAAGATCTTCCGGATCTTGAAGACCCAATCCTCAGCTACCTCCGGCTCACCACTGCCATCGAAGGAAGGAGGGTGCTGTCGCATGAACCGATCCAGCACTGCCCCCGCCCCTGCCTGCTCGGCCTGTGCAGACTGGCGCTCAAGAAACTCGCCCAGCCTACCAAGAGTCCCCTGAAGGGTCCTCCTCTCCTCCTCCTCTCTGTCCTCCCTACCAGTCTCCTCACTGGCGTCCCTAAAACGTGAAGGTGGCCTCACACGTCTCGGAGCCATCTACACAAGAGGACAGGAAACGACAATGAATTAATGATTATGAATGAATGTATGATGAATGGAAACTAATGCAAGACCTCTAAGGTGGTTTCATTGGACAAGCACACCGGGACCGAAGGCTCTGATACCAAATTGTAACGCCCCGAAACAGCGGAAAATTTAAAACTTTAATCAGATAAAGAATTAACACAGGGGACGTCACCAAACCACAAGTACAGATATATATAATAGGGAAACTGTACAATACAAGAGTCAAGGATGATTACAACCCAACACAAAAGATATACAACACATGTACAAGGGAAGATCATCCACCTCGAAGAACCAAAAGAGACAGGATCTGGTCTGGGTGCTCCTGTCCGTAGTCACCACCTCCTACTGACGCGTACGACCTGACATAAAACATGAATATGCCTGAGTTTCCCGTGGCAAACCCCGTATGCCAAACCCCTAAATTATGAACATAAAATGCGTAATGAAACATGAAATGAAATGAAATGCAGTAAAACACAACAGTCTCCCGTGCACACCAGGCACCGCCAGAACACATCGGCCTCGGGTCTCAAGGGTCCTCTCACCCCAACCCCTCAATCACACGTGCACACAAGGCACCGCCGGAACATCATCGGTCACGGGTCTCAAGGGTCCTCTCACCCCAACCCCACAATCACACGTGCACACAAGGCACCCGCTCCTCAGAGCCACAACAACAACGTGCACACACGGCACCCGCTCCTCAGAGCCACAACAACAACGTGCACACACGGCACCCGCTCCTCAGAGCCACAACAACAACGTGCACATACGGCACCCGCTCCTCAGAGCCACAACAACAACGTGCACACACGGCACCCGCTCCTCAGAGCCACAACAACAACGTGCACACACGGCACCCGCTCCTCAGAGCCACAACACGACCCTCCTCTCAGGCCGGCAATGTCTGTACCGTCGCCCCAAAAAAGGCCGGAGACCCGTTGCCCTCGAGGCGGATCCAACAACACACGGCACAAGCATCCATATGCAAAACAGTGCCCAAACGGTCGAACGGAAGAACCCAAACGGTCGACCGAACACCACAACTATTCCTCAGAAAAAACCGAATTAACGTCCAACCAGTCGAACGACTCTCAAATCACGGTCGACCGAAATCCAACAGGGAAAATCCTCTCTCGCTCAAAAGCACCAACGGTCGAACGATCCTCAGATCACGGTCGACCGAAAACAACCAGGGAAATTCCCCAACAAAACCGCACTACACGGTCGACCGAAACCACACTCCCGGTCGACCGGCCAATAAGTTAACTTAAACGTCGGTCGAACGAAGTCAATGAGCGGTCGACCGTTTAGATGGTCAACGCCCCCAACCGACCTACAACAGTGCTTTTCGGTCGACCGGCAAAGGGGACCCGTTCGACCGAAAACACACAGAGCATTTCTCCCTTGGTAAAATGCACCACCGGTCGACCACTCGAAGAGTATCGTTCGACCGGTGCAAGGGTTTTCCGCCCAAAATACACTACGACCGGTCGACCGCACCATCCCGCCGGTCGACCGTTGCAGAGCAGAAATGCTGCTGCAAGGTTCTCGACGAGCCTTCCGGCCTACCGTCGGCCACTCCAACCCTCGCAAAGGCTAAAAGGAGGTCTACACTAAAGCTTGGCATACCTTAAGGCTTGAAGAAGCCTTTGAAGAATCCCGGCGAGCGCTTCCTCGCAAATCTCTTCTCCACCGACGAACTCCTCGAACACGATCACCTTCCTCCGGCCACACGATCCGACAAGCCTCGAGCTCCTTCTCCGCTGGATGTGAAGGATCGAGAGAGAGAGAGAGAGAGAGAGAGAGAGACACGCGTGAGTGAGAGAGAACGAGTGAGGGAGAGAGAGAGAAAATCCAACCAACCTTTATACTCCTCCTCCTTCAATCCCCACCATCCATCACAATTCCTCCCATCCATCTCAGCCCTCCATCTCCTCCTCCCCTAAGCCTCCACCTAAACACAATTAAGCCCAATAATCAAGGGTTAGGATGTAACAATACGTGTAGATTTGTACCTCACACAACCCCACCCGACATACTCCCCACAACCCCGTCTCCTTCCTACTGATTTCTCCATCAACCACCCAGGTAGGGGTGTAAACGAGCCTAAACGAGCCGAGCCCACAGTGTTTGAACTTGGCTCGTTTAATAAACGAGCTAGATGTCATGTTTGGGCTTGACTCGTTTATTAAACGAGCCTAGCTCGAGCTTGACTTGTTTGCTCGTTTAAAATTTTCAACAAGTTTTTCAGCCCGTTTAAGTTTGTTTAAGGCTTGATTAACTTGTTGTAAAATATAATAATTACATTTTATAAATATTGTTAGCATATAAATGGAAAATTATATAAATTATATGTTATACTTTTAGGTAATTGAGATATAGAAAATAATATGTTTATTTGTGACATATATGTAATATGTGTATAAACTTAAACCAGCCAAACGAGCTCTTATCAAGCTAACCGAACCAAGCTGGGGCTTGACTCGTTTATTAAATGAGCAGATTTTGGTGTTTGAACTTGACTCGTTTAATAAATGAACCGATCTCGAGTCGAGCTTTATCGAGCCGAGCTCGAGCAGAATTTGACAGCCCTACACCCAGGAGACATGGAGAAGAGAACGTGCTAGAGGGAGGGATGCACAATCAGCCACTGAACACCTGATTTACACCACAGTCCACCCGATCGGTGGCACTCTTGTTGTGCAAACCCTAGCCCTCGTGACCGACCAACCACTGGTATTGAGCAACATTCCGCCCAACACCCACCACTATATCCTATGCTAAGGGCTAGAGGCATACCTGATAAGCAAGAGCATGCCTGAGCTTAACGGAGATCAACCAAGGTCCTTCTTCTAGCTACCCAAGAGTTGCACTAGTTGCTTCTACCAAAAGCCACCAGAGAACAGCCAGCAGCCGGCCGGAAATTGATGTGGTGGAGGTGGACAGAAGGTGGAGTGCATGAGGAAGAGATGGAGAAAGGGGAGGGAACGACTAGGTTGGTTTGTGCTTCTGTTTCAAGGAAACAAACACAAAAGGAAGACTTTGATTGCAAATAAAAGCCAAATAATAACATACCAAAAAACACCACATTCAAATTATATGCAATCTCAAAGAATCTCCTCAAGCTGACATGGCAGTCACATCATCCAACTCCAACACATCAGCCCTACACGCCTAAACCAAATCCAAGCCAACTCATACACTTGACTTGCACCCGATCGACCCGATTAAGTCAACCGATTGCAAAACCGTCTGACGGGTCACACCCGCCTACGAGTCAATTTGACTCGCCCAAAAGGAAACTTTTTCCGAACTCAAGCATAAAGTCACAAACATACATCATACATTAAGAAAACACAAAATCGATCACAAGGATGAATAAGACATAATATTGTAGCAAGAGAGCGGGTCTTACAATAGTGGTTTGGACGTGCATCTCGCAGCATAGTTGTAAAATCCCTAACCTAGATTAGGGCCTAATGAGAGATTAGGTGGTGGTTTGCATGGGTTTTGGGGTGGCATGGTTGAGGTGACGTGAGGGATGGGGGGAAGCATAGATTTCCAGGCTTGGGTAAGGTGTGTGGTGGTTTATAAGCACAAACACATTCTCTTCTCTCTTTTCCCCTCCTCTCCTCTCACCACACCATCCTCCACTCACTCAACTCTCCTTCTCATCGGTGACGGAGGCACGACCGGAGGAACCCGAGCATGGTCGAGTGGAGGTGATGATCGGAGTGTGAACGTGAGCGTTGGCTGAGGCACGTGGACGAGGACTCCAACGAGAACGTTTGAGGTATGCCGCGGGAGTAGGTGGTTGGGTGAGTGGTGTGGTTGGAGTTGTGACTCCGATGGTCGGGCAGGGTGCCGAGGCTCTCCTATTTGTTGCTGAGTCTTGATTTTTATTGACATGTTGCTTGCTTCAACATGTAGGTTAGATGCATAAGTCGATTCAAACCTTTATGACTTACATGTTGATCTTAGTATCCATCCACAACTATTTTTGCATGAATAATTAATAGTGACCTTCTAAGGTTGTGCATGAGTCTATTAAGAGTGAGTACTGTTGCGATGCACTTGTCTTGCTTGTGTTAGAATTAATCTTTTGTTGCATTGATCTTTTTGTTAGTAATATATGCATGAGTAGGTGAATGAATAAATGTATGTATATATGTACATGATTATTTTAATGCCTTGAACTCTGAAACCAATTTAGAAAAGCTATATTTGTATTGTGATAATGAAGTGGAGCATGATTTTATTCCATCACTGACCAATGCATATCGACTACTGTGATGCTACTGCCCTTTCTTAGTATTAATATTATGATTAGTGATGGTTACCGATGGTAACTTAGTTTAAGCATATGGCCATTTCGTTGGTTTCCAATTTATGTGTACATTAACACTAGTTGATTTCATATGCTGCCACGTTGACACTATCTACCATGTTTGCATTAATATAACTTCTTTAGTTGACACATCACTTTATATTACATATGAGTTGTATTCAAGGTTGGACGTTACATCTTGAAGTAGTATTGCATCCATGATTTATATATATGACATGATATTTTGGTTGGGTTTTGCATGCTTCCATATTAGTGACCTTGGGAGAACTTTTAATTATCTTGTATGCCATGTTCTGGCATTAGATGGTCGCACACCATGGTGGCGTAAGAAGAGGGGGGAGTCTTGCAGAGAAGGTGGAAGAAGTTCGAGTTGCCGTTTTGCCAGATTCGAAGAGAGGAGGTGGTGATCGCCGGGGTCATCGGACGTCGTTGACCTTCAGAAGCTTTTTCAAGCTTCCAAGGTATGCCAAGCTTCAACTTCAGACTCACCTGAGATGCGTGAGTAGTGGATTTTGGTCGACGGTAGTTGTTTGGCTCGTCGAAGGTTTGTGCAGCAGAATTTTGCACTATAACGGTCGACCGATGCTAGGTTCGGTTGATTGGTCGTAGTGTAATTGTGTAGAAGAAGAGGACTCTGAGTGTTTTTGGTCGAATGAGTCCCCTTTTGCTGTTCGACTGGTTGGTATTTATTTTGGTTGGACCTAGGCCTTTGCGTGGGGTTTCGGTCGACCGCGGGTTTGGTTCGGTCGACTGTTTCTGCCCAGCATTGTCTTGTTGCTTTGAGATGTTGTTTTGTGTGATTGGTTTGAGGACGACGGATCCCCGGCCTTTTTGGGGCGACGGTTTGGACGTTTCCGGCCTGATGGCGATCATTGTGTTTCAGTTCGATTTGGTGTGGGTTGGAACGGATATCCTTGGTGCCCGTTGTGGTTGGGATTGACATTCTTGGTGCCCAGTTGTGCTATGTGAGCATGTGCGATGTGTGGGTTGGGGCAGATGTCCTTGGTGCCCTATGGGTTTGGCGCAGCTGCTCTTGGTGCGCAGTTTGTTTGTCGTGTGAGCTGTGGTTGAAACTGATATCCTTGGTGCCGTTGTGGTTGGGATTGAGGTTCTTGGTGCCTAGCTTGACGACGTTGGTGAGTTGTGGTTGGAATAGATATTCTTGGTGCCCAGCTTGATGGCGTTGGTTTGTGGTGTCATTTGGGAGTCATGCGAGTTGTGGTTGGGTTAGATATGATTATTGCTTTTGTATACTTGTATTCATGTTATTGTAGTAATTCATGCATTTAGATGAGTTTGGTATATGGGGTTTCCTTATGGAAACTCAGGCATAGTTTTGTTTGTGTTTCAGGACGCGAGCAACGTTGGGGGTGGTGACCGAGGAGAGTGCACTCGGGATCGGATCCTGCTATCTATTATCTTTTGAGGTTGTTATGATTAATCATGTATATGTTGTATATCTTTTGATGATGTAATACTCTTGACACTCTATATTTTGTGGTGCACCACTGTATATATTATGGTTTCCGTAACGTCTCCGGGTGATTTGATTTGGTTAATATATCTTTTAAAAGTTTAAATTCTTCCGTTGTTTTCGGGGTGTTACAATAGTTATTATAAGGTGATCTGCAGAAATAGAAGACAATTGTGGTCGACATAATTTGATATATTAATTAGTTATGAGTAGTCATATATGTTAACATTATTGATAAGATCTAAGTGGTAGGCAAAGATAACATGTGACACATAAAGTGGTCTCGGATCACCTATGTTGTCGGCAATTGACACTTTCACGGTATCAAGTGTTGGAGAAGGCTCGAATGTGGTTATTTGAGTGGGCACATTGATTGATGGATTCGTTTCAATTTCAGCAGTGGAGCAGAAGTTGTCTGCTGAAATTACTTTACCACGTTTGTTATGGGTGGTTTTTTGATTCCTGTCTTGACCCGACGTCGTGTCTTTGGCTCTAAAATCTTGTGTTCATTTACATTGACATCCAATGAAATTATAGTTGTACCATGAGTTTGTTGGCTTTTTGGCCTTAATCTATGTTTTGATGATTTAATTAACCTAATCTTAATTATGATGATGTAGAGTAGCACACACATTGCATTGCATATATATTGTATTGTGCTAACCTCTACAGGTGATCAAGACTCAAGAAAGAAGGAAATGAAGTCAAGACATGTAATTAAAGCTAAATCGAAGACATGTAATCTTGATTTATTTTTGAGTCTTACGAACATGTGTAAATTGAGCATACAAGAGTTAAAAACCAATCACATACACACTAGGTTCCTTAGAGAAGTCACACACAAAATTTCATCTTATTTGGACTTCATTAGATCACCCAAACCTTAGTCGGAAATCACTTAAAACCTAAACCCAGAATTCCTGTGTGAACCGGTCGACCGAACCAGTTCTCAGTTCTGCCGGTTTATAACAGACTCTCCACAGTGATTTTACCGAACTCTACCGGTCGACCGGTTCTACCTTTTCGGTCGACCGATCCCGGATTTTAATATGGCCGTTTTCCTTGTCGTATTCCTATAATGGTCGTATTCGTATAAAACAAACTTAACCCCAAAATACATTCGGTAACCGGTCGAACGACGACCTTGATTCGGTCGACCGGTTGAACAGAAACAAAATTCCCTGCTATCGGTCGACACATTTTCGTTCGACCGTTTCACCTTTGTCTCAACCGAATCCCCTGAACGGTCGACCGCACCATACTTTGGTTCGACCGATTCACTTAAGTAGAGTTAAGTTCTAGCGCGTTTGTCCGACCGAATATTCTTTTGTTCGACCGTTCTCCTTGAAATCAAGTGAATGGTCGACCGGTTTAGTAGTTTCGGTCGACCGGTTCTGGACAGATTTGCAGCCCGATTTTCTGCCTTGTGTATCTTGCACAAAACTCAATCAAATCTTGTCCAAACGGCTAGAAAACTTTAGGAGCTTATAAATAGAGGATCAAGACATGTTGTTAACACAACTCTCCAACTCCAATTGTCCCAATACATTAGAGAGAAACCTCAATCCTCAAAGCTCCCAATTCTACACTCCATAAGCCTAAACTTCACACATTTGATCATATACTCATCCTACTCAAAGTGTGCTCAATTAGAGAGTGAATCCCACTCAAGGTTACATTTGTTGTAAAGAGAGCAAGGGTCTTGGTGAAAGCCCAAGACAAGAAGCAAGGATTTCGGTGAAAGCCCGAAGTGTTCCTCTCGGATTGTGAGAGGTGGTGCCAAGCTCGGCGAGGGTTGTTCGCGAGCTTGAAGACTTGTAAAAGGCGTTGCTCCCGGCCCGGAACGGGGAGGCATAGTGAAGACGCAAGAGGGGCTCGAACGGAGATTCGAGAGGGGCTTGCAAGAGAGGACGTAGGCACGGCCGAACCTCTATAAAAACCGACGTGTCTTCTTTGTGGTTTGCATTACTTTCTACTTGTGTTTGATTTAGTTTAATTTCCGCTGCATTTCTTTGATCGATCAACCAAGTAGTTAATTAGGGGTTAATAGGTGATTAGCTTAAAAGTGATTAGTGGACCCATAACCCACACGATCCCACATTTGGTATCAGAGCCTTGTTCGTTAATTTTGTTCTTAACCGAAAAATTAACATGGCTCTTAATGCATCCACACCAAATGAATCATGTAAACCACCTTATTTTGATGGAAATAACTTTAGCTCATGGAAATTTAAAATGTCTTCATTTATTAAATCCATGAATGCAAACTTGTGGTTTATGATTCAAACTCCATATGAAACACCTAGATGTCATATTAGTAAATGGAGTTTAGAAGATGAGAAAAATGCATCCCTAAATGCTAAGGCTATGAATGTCATATTTTGTGCATTAGGAGATGAACTTTTCAATGTTGTTTGCTCATGTGAGAGTGCTTATTCAATATGGCAAACATTAGAAAGGAATTATGGTGAAGGAGATTCACCAACCGGGAAGAAGGGAGACACCACTCCAAAGGATGTAGCTCGAGTTAGATGTGAAGAAATCTCCTCAACATTTTCATCATCATCAAGCTCATCCTATGGAGAAAGTGAAGATGAGGTATCTTCTAGTCATTCTTCAAGTTGTAGTTCAAGTGAAAAATCACATAAACTACAAAATGCATTTCTGAAAATGGTAGAAAAATGTAAAGAGCTTCATGAATCAAATAAATTAGCAAACAAGCAAATAGATGAGCTTAAATGTCAAAATGCATCTATATTAGATGATAAAGTTGATTTGCTTGCTAAAATTGATGCTCTTACTTTAGAAAATGCATGCTTGAAGAATGAGTGCTTAAATGATAAATCTACCTCATCAAATGCAATTGATAGTCATATGCTAAAATTTGATACTAATGAATTGCTTATTAAACGTGATAAATCTAATCTAGAAAGCAATCAATTATTACATGACTTAAGTTGCATGAATGAAAAAGTTGCAAATTTAGAGATTCACATGCTTAACATGAATGAAAAGCATAATTCAATGATTCAAAATCTAAATTGCTTAAATGAATCTCTTGCAACTAAAAACAGTGAACTTAATGCCTTAAATGAAAATTTGTCAAATAAATTGCATAAGTTCACTCATGTCAAACAAAATAACTTTTATGTTAAAAACATTCCATTTCAAATTAATGTTGAACAAAATTTTGCCATGAAAAAGAAAGTAAGTGTAGAGGTACCAAAATCGACTTGGATTTGGGTACCAAAAGCTAAACTTAATGGACCCAAGCAAAAATGGGTACCAAAATCTACACTTGTAGGAGATTGAGGAGGAGATTGGTGGTGACCGGGTGAGCTTAAGAGTCAAATTGAAATCCAGTTGCATCACCAAATGAGATTGGAACCAATTCAAGCTTCAAGTTGGTATAAATTCCTATCCTTTAAATTTTTCGACAAAATTGGTTCTAATCTAAGGTGTTATATGCTCAATTGTCATATCCTTATAAGGTTAATTCATTGCAAATCATTAATTCAATTCATTGAAAATCATATACCATATTCATTGCAAATCAATTATCACATCCATTGATTTTAATTGTCAAATTTTAAATGGATGTTAGAATAAGGCTTGAGTAGAAACTTAAATGAATTTAACTTGTATCATACTCATTGTTTCCATTTAGCCTTATTGATAGGGGGAGCTTAAATGTTATATTTTTTTAGTAATGAAGTGCAAAATTTAGGGGGAGCAACTTCATTACAAGACATCCAAAATTCTATGCTTAAAGTCATAATTGTTATTGTTTTTGATGGATGTCAAAGGGGGAGAGATAATTAAGGGGGTAACTTGGAATTTGGCATAAAATTGAACAAAAACTATGCACATCCAGAGGGGGAGCATTAATATGCATAGTTTGTAGGATCTAAATGCCCTAAATATTAGTCTTAAGGGGGGGTTTATAGACTAATTTCTCACTACCAACTATTTGTGCAATAACAATATAACCAATGAAAATAGTGAGATGAAAAAGGCAAACCAAACACCGGATGTATAGAGGTTTGGATCCAACCACCGGATCCTAGTCCTCTCTTACGAAATGCTCTTCCTTGAGCAACTTTGCGATCTTCACTAAATTGATCTTCTTTCCGGGCAAAGATCGAGCCTTTACAATTCAAGCTTGCGAACACCCTCGCCAAGCTTGGACCTCCTTCTCACAACCCGAGAAGAGCTTCACTCCGGAAGCTTGTACAACTCCTTTGTAGTAGACTTTGTGTAACCTACTCTTGAGCACTTGGATTGATGATGAATGCAATTGAATGATTGGTCAAGAGAGTGGTTGAGAGCAATAAAGAGAGTAAGAGCACTTGGAAGTTTTTAGCACAATGGGAGCTTAGAGAATGGATTGGTAACCTTGTAAAGATGATCTAAGCTCTATATATAAGCCTCTTAAGTTTTCTAGCCGTTTGAGAAAGATTTGATTGGGTTTTGTGCAAGATACACAAACCAGAGATTCAGGAAGCAATTCTGTCAAAGTTCGGTCGACCGGTAAGAATGAAACGGTCGACCGGTTACGTGAATAGTAGTCAAACGGTCAGACAAACGAGGAACGGTCAAACTAACTGGGAGGGAACTTAAGTGTACCGGTCGGACGAAACAAGGAAACGGTCGACCGATGTGAAGGTTCGGTAGAGACAAAGTGTGACCGGTCGAACCAAGGTGGTATCGACCGATAGCAGGAAGAATGCTACGAACGATCAATGGTCAAACGGTCGACCGGTTAATAAGATTTGTTCGACCGGTTAAGCTATGTATTTCGGGGTATGGTGAAAGTATGTGTATACGACCGTTGTATAATACGACAAGTATAACGGTCACAAAAGAGGACAAAAATAGGAATCAACCGGTCGAACAGAAAAGGACTTTCGGTCGACCGGTTTGCACTAAGGCACGTGTCTTCCAGCACGTATGAACAGTTGATCGGTCGACCAAAACACCTTAAGTTATTCTAATGAACCGGTCAAACCAGAACACAGTTCGGTCGACCGAAAGGGTTCAGAAAATAGTTTTTAGATTAAACGGTCGAACCAGATGGTCGACCGGTCGACCTGTTGAGTGCAGAATTCCTGGATATGGTTTGATTGATTTCTAAAGAAGTTTTGTATGGAATTTGAACGTTTAGTTCTACTTCTATGGAATCCTAAAGAGTAGTGATATGCAATGCATCAAGATTTAAGTGCTCAAGTTACATTTAAATCCTAATGACAATAATGTAAACCTATCTACTCTTCAACTTCATTTCTCGTTAAACTTGTCACCTGAAATGTTAGTACAAAACAATATATGTGTATTGTGCAAGAGTGATATGAACGAATTACATGTGTTTAAGTTATATGTTGATTAATCATCAAAACGGATAAGCAATCATTTGCCAAAAAGCCAACAATCTCCCCCTTTTTGATGATGACAACTTATTAAATTAAATACATGTTATTTCAATGAATTTTACTCAATGCTCCCCCTATCTTATAGCTCCCCCTAGCTATATGGCATTCGTAAACCCAATAGACATGTATGAGTAGTATTACTCTCCCCCTTTGGCATAATCAAAAAGCTGAAAGAGAATATCCAACAACTAAAGTACAACCATTTGCCAAAACAACAATGAAGAAGTAGTAAAACATGCATGAAGAAAAGAAGGGTTCAAAATACAACACACGCAAACGAGACACCACACATCCAAAGCAAAAAAGAAATCATACAAGACACACACGACCAACCCACATTAAACCATTAAAACAAAACGACAACCAACTCAATGTCCAAAACGATCACGAAACATAGATGTGAGAGAATCAATGCCAAGAAGCACCGAGTCGAACTTAGCGTCAAGACGCTCAAGGTGCTGAGATGTCGAAGCTTCAAAACGATCAAGTCGTTGAGAAGTGGAAGCTTCAAACGCATCAAAACGATCCGAAATCTGCTGAAAGGAATGATCCGGAGTGTAATCAGTATAAGCGGATCTCCACTGACTCTCCTGCCAAGCAGATTCGTCGCCTTCTTCCCAAGAACAGTGACCCTCCTGCTGAAATGGCTGGGGCATCCAACGAGGATCGGCCGGCACATCATCTTCATCTTCTTGCTCAGAATCTCCCTCAGATGACGCTTGAATAGAAGATGATGCAATGGTTTTCATTTTAGAGAGAGTGGTCTTACAGATTTGGTATTTGTATGTGGCCGATGGACAATCGGTAACACGAATTTTCAGAAGGTCAAAGAGAGCGGTGAGCAACATGGGATAAGGGAGATACCTCCCTTTCTTAAACAAAACGAACGGTCGGACAGAAGCATATTTCGGTCGACCGGATCGAAGAACAAGGCAGACAATCCCCTGCTATCAGTCGAACAAAACCTACCGGTCGACCGAACAAAATAAAATCGGTCGCACGGAAGACACGAGCGGTCGAACGAAAACTCAAAGTCAAAAACTTAAGATCCCTGCTATCGGTTGAACAAAACCAACCGGTCGACCGAACAACAAAAAAACGGTCGCACGGCGAGCACATGCGGTCGAACAAAAACTCAAAGTTGAAAACTTAGGATCCCTGCTATCGGTTGAACAAATCAGACCGGTCGACCGATATATTGAAAACGGTCGCACGGATAACACTTGCGGTCGAACAAATACTCAAAGTCGAAAACTTAGGATCCCTGCTATCGGTTGAACAAAACGGACCGGTCGACCGAACTACTAGCACCGGTCGACCAAACTCAGGAAATCGGTTGAACAAACAGAATTCAGTCAAGAAACAACTCAGCACCGGTCGAACGAAATCTCAGTTCGGTCGACCGATGGAACAGTAAAAACCAGAACAAAGCTTCAAAAAAAAAAGAGACACTAGAACCAAATATAGTCAAATGGGCTCAAGTAAAACGTACTCAAATGTCATTTAGGGTACACATGCCAAGATTGAGTCTAATGAGATTGAATTGATCAACATTTAAGGGTTTGGTGAATATATCCGCTAATTGATCATTTGTGGGAACAAATATAAGTTTAATGTCTTCTTTATTTGCATGATCTCTAAGAAAATGATGTCTAACTTCTATATGCTTAGTTCTTGAATGCAAGATAGAATTTTTGGAAAGGTTGATAGCACTTGTATTATCACAATAAATTGGTGTAGTTTGAAACTCAAGTTGCAAGTCCTTGAGGGTTTGCCTCATCCAAAGGACTTGTGCACAAGCACAACCGGCGGCGATATATTCAGCCTCGGTTGTTGATAATGCAACACTATTTTGTTTCTTACTAAACCATGAGACAAGAGATTTACCCAAAAATTGACAAGTGCCACTAGTACTCTTACGATCTAAAATACAACCGGCATAGTCGGCGTCGCTATAGGCAACAAGATCGAAAGTCCTAGTCTTAGGGTAGAAAAGTCCAAAATCAAAAGTGCCTTTTAGATAACGAAAAATTCTTTTTAATGCATTCAAATGAGTTTCTTTTGGACATGCTTGAAAACGTGCACATAAACATACAGCAAACATAATATCGGGACGACTTGCAGTAAGATAGAGTAAAGAACCGATCATACCACGATACTTCTTGATGTCCACATCTTTGCCATTTTCGTCTTTGTCCAATTTTACGCTTGTACTCATAGGTGTCTTTTGAGGTTTGCTAGTTTCAAGCTCAAAGCGTTTGAGAAGTTCCTTTGTGTACTTTGCTTGATGTATGAAATTTCCCTCTTGAGTTTGCTTTATTTGGAGTCCGAGAAAGAAATTTAGCTCACCAATAAGGCTCATCTCGAACTCTCCCTGCATAGACTTAGAAAATTCTTCGCATAGACGCGGGTTACTTGCACCAAAGATAATGTCATCAACATATATTTGTACCACTAATAAATCATGATTAAGAGTTTTAACAAATAAAGTGGTATCTACTTTACCCATTTTGAATCCTTTATTAATCAAGAAATTCTTCAACCTCTCATACCAAGCTCTAGGAGCTTGTTTGAGACCATAAAGAGCCTTCTTGAGTTTAAATACATGGTTCGGATAAGATTCATTAATAAAACCGGGGGGTTGAGCAACATAAACTTCTTCAGAAATAATTCCATTTAGGAAAGCACTTTTAACATCCATTTGAAAAAGTTTAATGTCCATAAAAGAGGCATAAGCTAAAAGCATACGAATAGCTTCCATACGAGCCACGGGAGCATAAGTTTCATCAAAGTCTATTCCCTCCTCTTGGCGGTAGCCTTGAGCAACGAGTCTAGCTTTGTTTCTAACTACATTCCCATCCTCATCAAGTTTATTTCGGAAGATCCATTTAGTTCCAATAACGGTTTGATTAATGGGTTTTTCAACAAGTTCCCAAACGTTATTTCGAACGAATTGGTTTAACTCTTCATGCATAGCCATTAACCAAAATTCATCATTCCAAGCTTCGTCTACTTTCTTAGGTTCTAATTTAGATATGAAAGCATAAGAATCACAAACTACATGAGCCTTTGATCGTGTTGTCACACCTTGAGAAACATCTCCAATCACAAGGTCCTTTGGATGTTCCTTTCTATAGGTCCAATCCTTGGGAAGCTCCTCTTTGTTTTCTTGTGGAAAACTTGGAGGATCTTGATGTGGCTCATGGGAGACATCTTGAGATGAGACATGTCTAATTATATCCATATAGTCATCATCAAGAGAGGAATTATCTACACAAGCCAACTCATCAAAGTTAACGTGTAGAGACTCCTCGACACAAAAGGTTCGTTTGTTATAGACTCTATAGGCTTTGCTCCTATCGGAATATCCTAAAAAGATGGCCTCATCGGATTTTGCATCAATTTTTCCAAGTTATCTTTAGTGTTGAGGACAAAACATTTTGACCCAAAAGCTTTAAAGTAAGAGATTTTTGGAATACGTTTGTGCCACAATTCAAAAGGTGTTTTCTTCAAAATAGGTCTTATAAGAACACGGTTTAACACATAACAAGAAGTATTTACGGCTTCACACCAAAAATATTTTGGAAGCCCTTTTCCATAAGCATGGTTCTTGCCATCTCTTGAAGAGTTCTATTTTTCCTTTCAACTACCACATTTTGTTGGGGAGTGCGAGGAAAAGAAAAATTATGTTTAATCCCTTGTTTTTCACAAAACTTTTGAAATAGCTCATTTTCAAATTCTCCTCCATGATCGCTACGGATAGTAATGATATGTAAATCTTTTTCTCTTTGAACACGTTTGCAAAAGCTTTTAAATCTTTCAAATGCATCATATTTATTAGCCAAAAACAAAACCCATGTAAATCGTGAAAAATCATCGACAATCACAAAAGCATATCTTTTACCACCTAAACTAACGGTTCTTGAAGGACCAAAAAGATCTAGATGTAAAAGCTCAAGAGGTTTTGAAGTTGACACAACATTTAAAGATTTGAAAGACGATTTAAATTGTTTTCCAAATTGACATGCATCACAAAGTTTATCCTTTTTGAAATCAATTTTAGGAAGTCCTCTAACTAATTCAAGTTTGGATAATTTGTGTAATTGTGACATACTAATATGTCCCAATCGGTTATGCCATAACCAAGCTTCGTCATTTGAGGCAACTAAACAAGTCTCTAAGGCTAGATTGCTAATGACATCAACAAACACAATGTAAATATTATGAGATCTACAACCTTTAAATATAGTTTTCATGTTATGTTTTGAGACAATATAGCAATTTGAATTGTCAAAGATAACCATATAATTTTTATCTGCTAGTTGACTAACACTTAGCAAATTGTGTTTTAGCCCTTCTACTAACAAAACATTTTCAATATGAGGAGTAGAGGAATTGCCAACATTACCAATGCCGACAATTTGACCTTTAGCGTTGTCTCCAAATGTGACGGTTCCTCCCTTCTTAGGCTTTAGATTTGATAGAACTTGAGAGTCTCCCGTCATGTGCCTTGAGCACCCACTATCGAGTATCCACTTGCCCTTTCTCCTTGCTTTGATCTACATGCAAAGAGACAAGTGAAGACTTTGGTACCCAAATTTGTTTGGGTCCTTGAGGGTTAGCTTTTGGTACCCAAACTTGAGAGATCTTAGGTACCCATACATTTGACAAACTTACTTTCTTAACATATGAATTGTTATGTTTAACAAAATAAGATGTAGCTTCCTTTTGTTTTCCACCCATGTACCCCAAACCATGCTTAGTCAAAGATTGAGTTTGGGTTCCTAGAAGCATGTCTAGCATTTTCCTACCCAACGTGAATTTCTCTAGATCTTTTGTAAGTTGTTCATTCTTGGCAATAAGATCTTTGTTGTTGTTACAATTACTAGTAGATTTCAACATGTTTATCTCATTAGCAAGCAATTCATTCTCTTTAAGTTTTCATGTTTAGTAGATAAATCTAGATGCACTTTTCTTCCTAATTTGTTTTTATGACAAATCATCTCATATCTTTCAGCAAGTTCATGAAAAGCATCTAATAACTCATCATAGGAAGGGGTTTCTTGAATTGATACCTCATCGTCATCAATTTCCACCACTTGGGGTTGATTGCTTCTCCTTGGGGATGTAGCGGTGCTTGAATCCGAATCCTCATTGTGTGCCATAAAGCACATGTGTGCTTCTTCCTCTTGAGAGTATTCGGTGTCGGAGGATGTAGATGAGCTTGAATCATCCCAAGTGGCTTTAAAAGCCTTCTTTCCGTCTTTGTCATGGTGATCCCTTCTTTTGTGATCATCACGTTCTCGTCTTCTAGGTCTCTCTTCTTTATCTCTTCTAGGAGGCCTATCTTCCCTAATTCTCCTCGGTCTCTCATCTCTTTCTCTTCTAGGAGGGAATCTTCTTGGTTCTCGTTGTTCACGATCTCTTGACTTAAGGAGTGGACAATCCTTCTTCATGTGCCCCGTCTTGTTGCATTCGTAGCACGTGAAAGTACGGGATGATTCTCCTTTCCCTCTAGTGAACCTTCCTTTGGCGAGAAACTTCTTGAAGTTGCGGGTTAGAAATGCAACATCATCATCGGTGTCATCGTCTTCGATACTTTCCAAATCCGACGTTGCTTTGAGAGCAATTGTTTTCTCCTTTCTCCTTAACCCCTCTCGCTCCTTCTCCTTCTCTCTTCTTTCCTCCATTTGAATCTCATAAGCCATGAGGCTTTCTATGAGATCCTCCATCTTTAGCTTTGAGAGATCTTTGGCCTCCTCGATTGCCGTTGTCTTCTTCTCCCACTCCAATGTCAACGATCTAAGAAACTTCCGTACCCTGTCACTTTCAATCAAGACCTTACCAAGGTTTTTCAAGGAGTTAGTGATATGAGTAAAGCGAGTATGCATCTCGCTAATGGATTCGTTGGGTTTCATGGCAAACATTTCATATTTTTGCATATATGAATCTATCCTAGTTTCTTTCACGGATGATCGTCCTTCAAAATGACTTTCTAACATATGCCATGCCTCAAATGCAGAATCACAAGCATTAATTCTACCATATTCCTCTTCGGTTAATCCACACATGAGAATGTTCATTAATTTTGCATTCATTTGAACCATTGCTAGTTCATCATCACTCATGAGTTCAAACTCTTTGTTTTGAGTATATGGAATTTGAAAGAAAACCCATAGCTTAACATCATATGATTGAATGAAGATTATCATGCGTTTCTTCCAATAGGCATAATTGGTTCCATTAAAAAGTGGAGGTCTACCGGTGTGGAATCCCTCACGTTGTTGGGTCATTGCTACAAATGTTAATTTGTTTATATGCAATTAACAAGGCTCTGATACCAAATGTAGGATCTAAATGCCCTAAATATTAGTCTTAAGGGGGGGTTTATAGACTAATTTCTCACTACCAACTATTTGTGCAATAACAATATAACCAATGAAAATAGTGAGATGAAAAAGGCAAACCAAACACCGGATGTATAGAGGTTTGGATCCAACCACCGGATCCTAGTCCTCTCTTACGAAATGCTCTTCCTTGAGCAACTTCGCGATCTTCACTAAATTGATCTTCTTTCCGGGCAAAGATCGAGCCTTTACAATTCAAGCTTGCGAACACCCTCGCCAAGCTTGGACCTCCTTCTCACAACCCGAGAAGAGCTTCACTCCGGAAGCTTGTACAACTCCTTTGTAGTAGACTTTGTGTAACCTACTCTTGAGCACTTGGATTGATGATGAATGCAATTGAATGATTGGTCAAGAGAGTGGTTGAGAGCAATAAAGAGAGTAAGAGCACTTGGAAGTTTTTAGCACAATGGGAGCTTAGAGAATGGATTGGTAACCTTGTAAAGATGATCTAAGCTCTATATATAAGCCTATTACGTTTTCTAGCCGTTTGAGAAAGATTTGATTGGGTTTTGTGCAAGATACACAAACCAGAGATTCAGGAAGCAATTCTGTCAAAGTTCGGTCGACCGGTAAGAATGAAACGGTCGACCGGTTACGTGAATAGTAGTCAAACGGTCAGACAAACGAGGAACGGTCGAACTAACTGGGAGGGAACTTAAGTGTACCGGTCGGACGAAACAAGGAAACGGTCGACCGATGTGAAGGTTCGGTAGAGACAAAGTGTGACCGGTCGAACCAAGGTGGTATCGACCGATAGCAGGAAGAATGCTACGAACGATCAATGGTCAAACGGTCGACCGGTTAATAAGATTTGTTCGACCGGTTAAGCTATGTATTTCGGGGTATGGTGAAAGTATGTGTATACGACCGTTGTATAATACGACAAGTATAACGGTCACAAAAGAGGACAAAAATAGGAATCAACCGGTCGAACAGAAAATGACTTTCGGTCGACCGGTTTGCACTAAGGCACGTGTCTTCCAGCACGTATGAACAGTTGATCGGTCGACCAAAACACCTTAAGTTATTCTAATGAACCGGTCGAACCAGAACACAGTTCGGTCGACCGAAAGGGTTCAGAAAATAGTTTTTAGATTAAACGGTCGAACCAGATGGTCGACCGGTCGACCGGTTGAGTGCAGAATTCCTGGATATGGTTTGATTGATTTCTAAAGAAGTTTTGTATAGAATTTGAACGTTTAGTTCTACTTCTATGGAATCCTAAAGAGTAGTGATATGCAATGCATCAAGATTTAAGTGCTCAAGTTACATTTAAATCCTAATGACAATAATGTAAACCTATCTACTCTTCAACTTCATTTCACGTTAAACTTGTCACCTAAAATGTTAGTACAAAACAATATATGTGTATTGTGCAAGAGTGATATGAACGAATTACATGTGTTTAAGTTATATGTTGATTAATCATCAAAACGGATAAGCAATCATTTGCCAAATAGCCAACATAGTTTACATATACAAATTCCATGTATTTAGATAGAATTAAGATATAGGTTGCCATCATCAAAAAGGGGGAGATTGTTGGCTTTTTGGCCTTAATCTATGTTTTGATGATTTAATTAACCTAATCTTAATTATGATGATGTAGAGTAGGACACACATTGCATTGCATATATATTGTATTGTGCTAACCTCTACAGGTGATCAAGACTCAAGAAAGAAGGAAATGAAGTCAAGACATGTAATTAAAGCTAAATCGAAGACATGTAATCTTGATTTATTTTGAGTCTTAGGAACATGTGTAAATTGAGCATACAAGAGTTAAAAACCAATCACATACACACTAGGTTCCTTAGAGAAGTCACACACAAAATTTCATCTTATTTGGACTTCATTAGATCACCCAAACCTTAGTCAGAAATCACTTAAAACCTAAACCCAGAATTCCTATGTGAACCGGTCGACCGAACCAGTTCTCAGTTCGACCGGTTTATAACAGACTCTCCACAGTGATTTTACCGAACTCTACCAGTCGACCGGTTCTACCTTTTTGGTCGACCGATCCCGGATTTTAATATGGCCATTTTCCTTGTCGTATTCCTATAACGGTCATATTCGTATAAAACAAACTTAACCCCAAAATACATTCGGTAACCGGTCGAACAACGACCTTGATTCGGTCAACCGGTTGAACAGAAACAAAATTCCCTGCTATCGGTCGACACATTTTCGTTTGACCGTTTCACCTTTGTCTCAACCGAATCCCCTGAACGGTCGATCGCACCATACTTTGGTTCGACCGATTCACTTAAGTAGAGTTAAGTTCTAACGCGTTTGTCCGACTGAATATTCTTTTGTTCGACCGTTCTCCTTGAAATCAAGTGAACGGTCGACCGATTTAGTAGTTTCGATCGACCGGTTCTGGACAGATTTGCAGCCCGATTTTCTGCCTTGTGTATTTTGCACAAAACCCAATCAAATCTTGTCCAAACGGCTAGAAAACTTTAGGAGCTTATAAATAGAGGATCAAGACATGTTGTTAACACAACTCTCCAACTCCAATTGTCCCAATACATCAGAGAGAAACCTCAATCCTCAAAGCTCCCAATTCTACACTCCATAAGCCTAAACTTCACACATTTGATCATATACTCATCCTACTCAAAGTGTGCTCAATTAGAGAGTGAATCTCACTCAAGGTTACATTTGTTGTAAAGAGAGCAAGGGTCTTGGTGAAAGCCCAAGACAAGAAGCAAGGATTTCGGTGAAAACCCGAAGTGTTCCTCTCGGATTGTGAGAGGTGGTGCCAAGCTCGGCGAGGGTTGTTCGCGAGCTTGAAGACTTGTAAAAGGCGTTGCTCCCGGCCCGGAACGGGGAGGCATAGTGAAGACGCAAGAGGGGCTCAAACGGAGATTCGAGAGGGCTTGCAAGAGAGGACGTAGGCGCGGCCGAACCTCTATAAAAACCGACGTGTCTTCTTTGTGGTTTGCATTACTTTCTATTTGTGTTTGATTTAGTTTAATTTCCGCTGCATTTCTTTGATCGATCAACCAAGTAGTTAGTTAGGGTTCAATAGGTGATTAACTTAAAAGTGATTAGTGGACCCATAACCCACACGATCCCACAGAGTTTTGTCCTCGTCATTAGCTGTTATTGTTGGAGGATCGGTTGTCTCCATTGATTCTGCAATGCACGACAAACCAAAGTTATTGTTGGAGAAACGAACATAGTAATCTAATGAGTTGTTGGACAAACCGGATGGTGTGTGTGTGTTTGCCCAATATGTGAGTTTCTGATCTTGAAGACAAAAAGGGACAAACAGATTTAATCACCAAAACCAATCCAACCAATATGAAAGAAACACTAACTCATTGTAAAACACAATTTCTATTCGAAATCATTAGATATTTGATGAACATGGTCATCCTTTGTTGGAAATTCTCTTGTTTAAGGCCAATAATTAGTGAAACATATGAAAAGTACGTAGTTTGGTCAAGTGTAGTATCCCACAAGTAATAAACATGCAAAAATAATATTTCCCCTTATAATAAGAATTGGTGGACTGCAGACTTGATGCTCTGACGCATATTTCGATTATTTTCTCTTGATTGCAAAGTTTTAATTGCAAAGACAAACTACCTTGCAACATCAGACAGAGAAGATTGGTTTAAAAGGTCACCCGATTTTCATATTCCTGATGTTAGGATCCCACTGCAAAATGCTTAGATGTGCATATGTCCCTAAATATGTGTTGATAGTAAAAGTGTGTTGATATTGAGTGGAAGAGACTTTGTCATTAGTTGTTGGCAGCTTTGTTGCGTAATCATCCATACTTGTGAAAAGAATATTAAAAAAATTAAAATTGAGAATTCATTTAACATTATATGTTACAAACTTAGCCTAAAAAACTTCATGGAGTATTAAACCACTTGGATTTGTCTACCAGCTTTGTTGGCAGTGCCTTTTTCTTTCAGATATACATCCTATTGAATTGAGTTACTATTTGCTTTCATTGGTAGTGGTCTCGTTAAAAAAGAGTTGTCTTTCTTTATTTTTTTGCTAAACTTTTAAAGCATCCAAAATATGAAGGATGATCCTAATAGGCTTTGATCAAGATTTAGTAGAACCAAATTGATGGTGTACCTAACCACTAATGGATGCTGAAAATATTTCTACTTTACAAATATTTTAATCAAATCTGTATCAAAACCCACTTTCAAAGCATATTGTATGCTTTATAAACATTAGGACCTCAACTTTGTTACCTTTCAAGTACTAACTAAAAAGAGAACAAACACCAATACTAACACTTGTACCAAATTAAGCTTGGTATTAGTCCCATTTTTTGCAGATGATAGAAACCCCACTTTAAAGGGTGATCTAGTAACCCCATTGGACGGTGAATTAGAAGGATGCATACTGAAACTCTAAATTCTGATGGGTTCTGACTTCTGATACATGAAACAACGACAATTGCATAAATAGCATGCCAATGGAAAGAGATTATGTAAAAACATGTATGTGCATAAGGACGTGGTGTAACGTCCTCGAACAGCGGAAAATTTAAAATTTAAAACATACAAACAATAGAGGACATTACCAAAGATAACACAAGGTGCACCAACGTATATATCAATATACAGATCTGAGTTTACAACAAGTGGTGATTACATCAAAAGCTATAAGATGAAATATACAACTGTAATCACAACAACCTCAAAAGAGGGGAAATCAGAATCTGTCCCAGAAGCTCTCCTCCGCAGGCACCACCCTCTACCGCTGCTCACGGCCTGAAAGCAGACAAAATATGCCTGAGTTTCCAGAAGGAAACCCCGTATGCCAAACCCTAACACATATATGGACAATAATGAAATATGCAATGAATATGAATAGCACAACCGACACGACCGGGTCTCAAGGGTCCTCTCACCCCAACCCACCAACACTCGTGCACACAAGGCACCGCCGGTCTAAATCACGGCCACACAACCGGGTCTCAAGGGTCCTCTCACCCCAACCAACCAACACTCGTGCACACATGCACCGCCGGTCCAATCACGGCCACACAACCGGGTCTCAAGGGTCCTCTCACCCCAACCCACCAACACTCGTGCACACAGGCACCGCCGGTCCAATCACGGTCACACAACCGGGTCTCAAGGGTCCTCTCACCACAGCCCACCAACACTCGTGCACACAAGCACCGCCGGTCCAATCACGGCCACACAACCGGGTCCTCTCACCCCAACCCACAAACACTCGTGCACACAGGCACCGTCTGTCCAATCACGGCCACACAACCGGGTCTCAAGGGTCCTCTCACCCCAACCCACCAACACTCGTGCACACAGGCACCGCTGGTCCACTCACGGCCACACAACCGGGTCTCAAGGGTCCTCTCTCCCCAACCCACCACAAGATATCAGGCCGATAGTCCGTGTCGTTGCCCACTGGGGCCGGAGAGACGAGCCGCCTTCAATCAACCACTTATACTGCTATCACACGACAGTCTGTGTCGTTAACCAAGGGGCCGGAGAGACGAGCCGCTTTCAAGCTTATAAGCACACCACTATCGGGCGACAGTCCGTGTCGTTGCCCATTGGGGCCGGAGAGACCAGACTCCGTCAAGTGTACTCATAAAACCATGAATCCACCAAAAACAGGCAGAAACGGTCGAACGAAATCTGTTTAACGGTCGACCGACCCTCACCTAGAGAACTGGTCCAACCGAAAAACCCGCCAATCGGTCGAACGGCAAAGGGGGCCCAGTCGACCGAAAAACACCAGTAAGAAATCTATTTTCGCAAACCACGATAAAACGGTCGAACAACCGAACACCATCGGTCGACCGAAAACCTCCAGTACAACTCACCAGCAAATCACACTACACGGTCGAACAACAAGACACTATCGGTCGACCGAAATCCACCAGTGCAAATCCTTCAACAACCCACTCTACACGGTCGACCGAAACAACACTCCCGGTCGACCGACTAATAAGTTAACTTAAGTCGTCGGTCGGACGAGTTAAACAGGCGGTCGACCGTTTGGATGGTCAACGCCCCAACCGACCTACGACAGTACTTTCGGTCGACCGACAAAGGGTCCCGTTTGACCGAAAATACCCAGAGCCTCAATCTCTCGCTCGAATTGCACAACCGGTCGACCACCATGAAGGTATCGTTCGACCGGTGCGAGGGATTTCGCCCAAAATACACTATAACCGGTCGACCAAACCAAAACACCATCCACCGTTTACAGTTCAGAAACTGTTGTGCAGGTCCGACGAGCCAATCGGCCTACCGTCGATCGCTCCCACTCCCACACTAATAATAGGTGAACGTAAAAGCAAGTTTGACATACCTTAAGGCTTGAAGAAGCCTTATAAGAAACAACGACGATCGTTCCACGATAAAACTCCAACTCCGGCGAACTTCCTTTACCCCGATCTCTACGACGACTCCGGCGACTCCAACTCTCCAACCGGAACTCCCTTGCCTCCACCAACACCGACGCAACGACTGAGGGGAAGAGAGGCGAGTGAGATAGAGAGATTGTGAGAGAGGGAGAGAGTGAAGTGAGAGAGAGAGATCTAACCTTATATACAAAACCCACATCCGATCTCAGCCGTCCATCTCAATCCTCTCTAATCCTCCCCTAAACCCATCAAAACAGTAAGCAAGGGTTAGGATATTACAATCCACCCTCCTTAAAAGAATTTCGCCCGCGAAATTAAATCCAGCGCTTACCAAACAGCTCCGGATACAACTTCCGGACCTCCTCCTCAACATCCCAAGTAGCCTCTCGCTCAGAGTGATGCTGCCACCTGACCTTAACCATAGGAATAGTGCTCCTCCTGAGCTGGTGCTCCATCCGATCCACAATCTCTACCGGTCTCTTTTTAAGAGACAAATCCTACTGGATCTCTGGAACTTCAATCTGGATCACATGAGTAGGATCTGATACGTACTTCCTCAACATCGAAACGTGGAAGACGTTGTGAAGACCAGAAAACTGTGGCAGCAGCGCAATCCGGTAGGCGACCTCTCCAACTCGGTCTAATATCTCGAACGACCCAATATACCTCGGACTGAGCTTCCCCTTCTTCCCGAATCTCATCACCCCACGCGACGGTGAGATCTTCAGAAAGACATGGTCGCCGACCTCAAAACTCAGTACACGCCTACGCCGATCCGCGTAGCTCTTCTGCCTGCTCTGGGTCGTCGCTAGTCACTGCCTGATCACATCAACCTTCTCAGCATACATCTGTACAATCTCAGGCCCAACTAACTGTCTCTCGCCTACCTCACTCCAGCACACCGGTGATCTGCAGGGTCTCCCGTACAAAGCCTCGTACGATGCCATCCCAATACTCGCATGGTAGCTGTTGTTGTAGGCGAACTCAATCAACGACAGATGCTCATCCCAATGCCCTGCCCAATCCAGAGTGCACGCTCTCAGCATGTCCTCTAACGTTTGAATAGTCCTCTCGGACTAACCGTCTATCTGCGGATGAAATGTTGTACTGAACTTCAGACGAGTTCCCAGAGCCTGCTGCAAACTCCCCCAGAATCTGGAAGTGAATCTCGGATCTCGATCTAATATGATACTCACTGGCACCCCATGCAGTCTGACGATCTCCTCAATATACAACCTCGTCAGACCCTCCAACGGTAAAGTAGTCCGGATAGCCAGAAAGTGTGCTGACTTGGTCAGTCGATCGACTATAACCCAAATCACATCGTGATATCTCCTCGTCTTCGGCAACCCGGTGACAAAGTCCATCGTCACGTGCTCCCATTTCCACTCGGGTAGCTCTATACTCTGCATCGGTCCCGCTGGTCTCTGGTGCTCGATCTTCACCTGCTGGCAAACCAAGCACCTAGCCACAAAATCAGCCACATCACGCTTCATCCCTCTCCACCAGAAGTTCCGCTGCAGATCTTTATACATCTTCGTACTCCCCGGGTGAATCGAATATCTGGCTCGGTGTGCCTCCTCCATGATGTCATCTCTCAACTCATCGACCTTCGACATCCAAATCTGATTTCTGAACCTCATACCTCCATCCACTCCCACCGTGAAGTCAGATCCATCCCTGTCAGCTGACCGTAGCAGACTACTCAACTCCTCATCACTGTGCTGAGCCTGAATAACTCGACTGACGGTCTGCGGTTCCACTCGAAGACCCGCAATCACTGCCCCCTCCGAGCTCTCCGTGAACGGCCTCCACTCAGACAATGTCTGGAGTAGCCTCCACTCCTGAATGCACAAACTCGCAGCTGACACCTCCACTTTCCTGCTCAGTGCGTCTGCAACTGAATTCGCCTTCCCCGGATGATAGGAGATGGTGAAATCAAAATCCTTAATCAGCTCGAGCCATCTGTGTTGTCTCATGTTCAGCTCTTTCTGTGAAAACAGGTACTTCAGACTCTGATGATCAGTAAAGACTTCAAACCGCTCACCATACAAATAGTGACGCCAGATCTACAGAGCATGAACCACGACTGCCAACTCTAAATCGTGAGTGGGGTAATTCTTCTCGTGTACCTTCAGCTGCCTCGATGTATATGCCACTACCTGCCCGTGCTGCATCAGTACACATCCCAAACCAACACCTGGGGCGTCGCTATAAATCAAAAACCCTTCTGCTACCACTGGGAAGAGTCAGAACTGGAGCAGTCGTCAACCGACTCTTCAGTTCCTGAAAACTGTCCTCACACTTCTGGGACCAAACAAACTTCACTCCTTTCTGCGTCAGCGCTGTCAGGGGGTGAAGCAAGTCTCGATAAGTCTTTGATGAACCGATGGTAATAACCCGCCAATCCAACAAAACTCTGAATCTCAGTCACACTCGTCGGGGCTCTCCACTGTGTCACTGCCTCGACCTTCGCTGGATTCACTGATATCCCAGCTCCCGATACTATGTGCCCCAAAAATGCCACACTGTGAAGCCAGAACTCGCACTTCGAAAACTTGGCATACAACTGCTGATCTCTCAGAATGCCAAGTACAATCCTCAGATGCTCCCGGTGTTGCTCCACATCTGGTGAATAGACCAAGATATCGTCCACGAAGACAATCATGAACCGGTCGAGATACTGGCTGAATGTCCTATTCATCAGATCTATGAATGCTGCAGGCGCGTTCGTCAACCCGAATGGCATCACCAGAAACTCAAAGTGCCCGTACCTCGTCCGGAAAGCTGTCTTCTGAACATCTGCCTCTCTGATCCTCAACTGATGGTACCCGGATCACAGATCAATCTTCGAGAACACCTTCGCTGACTGCAACTAATCAAATAGGTCCTCGATCCTGGGCAAAGGATACCGATTCGTCAGGGTAACCTTATTCAGCATCCGGTAATCTATACACATCCGCAACGAGCCGTCCTTCTTCTTCGCGAAAAGAATCAGCACACCCCACGGTGACACACTAGGTCGGATAAACCTAGTATCCATCAGAACCTGTAACTGCTTCTTCAGCTCAGCCAACTCTGCAGGCGCCATCCTGTATGGAGCCTTCGACTGTGGCGTAGTCCCAGCTACCAGATCAACGCCGAACTCTATCTCTCTGTGAGGTGGTAGACCGGAGACATCATCAGCAAACACCTCCGGAAAATCCTGAACAATCTCGATGTCCTCCAGCCTCCTCAACTCCGGATCTGGAACTACCAAGGTGGCTACGAAAGCCCTGTAACCCTGCTGAATCAACTTCTGAGCTCTAACAGAAGAAACAACCAACTGACCTCCACGGTCCTTCAATCCTCTGATCAGAAGATCAGGCAAACCTCGCCTCGGAATCAAAATCCTCTTATCACGGCATAAGACTCGAACATCGTACTGGGACAACCAATCCATCCCAAGTATAACATCGAAGTCCACCATCGGTAGCAAGACCAGGTCAGCCGGAAATTCCTGGTCTCCCGAAGAAATCGTGGCGCCGGGAAGAAAACTCTCCCCACAGTGCCCACCAAACCCAGGGGTGTGCTGACTTCTAAGGTGGCAGTCAACATCGCAGGGGTACGACCTAACACGCTCGCAAAACTGCTCAGAGATAAACGAGTGTGTGGCCCCAGAGTCGAACAACACCCTAGCTACCAAATCATCAACTAGCAGCGTACCTTCCACTACCATGCTGGCATCCCTAGCCTCATCAGCCTTGATAGTGAAGACTCTCCCGGCTCTCCTCCCCTGCTGAGGTGGTGCTGCAGGTCTGCTCGGTCCCCCTCCACCAGACGTGGATGGTCCCGGTCGTCCGCTAGGCCCACCTGGCGCGCTCGGACAAGAACGGACGAAGTGTCCCATCTGACCACAACCGTGACAAACGTCGGGGCGGTGTCCGCACCCCCGTCCCGGATGAACTCTGCCACACTGCCTGCATGTCCCACTCTGCGGTGCTCCACCTCCGTCAATCCGGGGCCTCTTGCCCGGATTCCCCTGTAACTGTCCTCCTGGACGTCCTGCAAGCTTCACCTGCATCCTCCTAGCATCCTCCAGGATCTCCTAACTATCCTGGTCCATAATAGTCGCAAACTTCACAGCATCAGCTAAAGTTTAAGGCATACTGGTGGTGACACGAGCCCTGAACTGTGGCTTCAGACCCCGTACAAACTTCCGAGCCCTCTGCTCCTGGGTCACATAAATCTCTGGGTAGTATCGTTACAACGCATGGAACCTGCTGATATAAGCAGCTAAAGTCATATCTCTCTGCTCAAGGGCCAGGAACTGCTCCCTCTCCCGATCACGGATGTGCTACAGAAGTACTGTTGGTTGAACTCCGCAAGGAAGTCCTTCCAACTCACATCCTCACTGTCGTCGAACACCACCGTCGACGTAGTCCTCCACCAGTTGGACGCCTCCCCGTCCAAAACATAGGTGGCCAGGCCCACCATCCTCTCTGGTGTAACTCCAATAGCCCGGAAGATCTTCTAGATCCTGGCCCAGAAGCTCTCCAGAAGCTCACCCAACATCTTCAGTGTCACCGGCTCAGACGACCTCTCCTCTGCTTAAAGCAGCCCCACCAGTCTCCTCACTGGTACTGCGGTAGAGCGTGGGAGGTCTTACTAAAAAGCCGACTCAACTCCGAAGGGAGGTTTCTTTGGACAAAGACTCAGGAACCGACCGCTCTGATACCATATTGTAACGTCCTCGAACAGCGGAAAATTTAGATTTTAAAATTTAAAACATACAAACAATAGAGAACATTACCAAAGATAACACATGGTGCATTAACGTATATATCAATATACAGATCTGAGTTTACAACAATGGATGATTACATCAAAAGCTATAAGATGAAATATACAACTGTAATCACAACAACCTCAAAAGAGGGGAAAGCAGGATCTGTCCCAGAAGCTCTCCCCCGCAGGCACCACCCTCTACCGCTGCTCACGGCCTGAAAGCAGACAAAATATGCCTGAGTTTCCAAAAGGAAACCCCGTATGCCAAACCCTAACACATATATGGACAATAATGAAATATGCAATGAATATGAATAACACAACCGACACGACCGGGTCTCAAGGGTCCTCTCACCCCAACCCACCAACACTCGTGCACACAAGGCACCGCCGGTCTAAATCACGGCCACACAACCGGGTCTCAAGGGTCCTCTCACCCCAACCCACCAACACTCGTGCACACATGCACCGCTGGTCCAATCACGGCCACACAACCGGGTCTCAAGGGTCCTCTCACCCCAACCCACCAACACTCGTGCACACAGGCACCGCCGGTCCAATCACGGCCACACAACAGGGTCTCAAGGGTCCTCTCACCCCAGCCCACCAACACTCGTGCACACAGGCACCGTCAGTCCAATCAAGGCCACACAACCGGGTCTCGAGGGTCCTCTCACCCCAACCCACCAACACTCGTGCACACAGGCACCGCCGGTCCAATCACGGTCACACAACCGGGTCTCAAGGGTCCTCTCTCCCCAACCTACCACAAGATATCAGGCCGACAGTCCGTGTCGTTGCCCACTGGGGCCGGAGAGACGAGCCGCCTTCAATCAACCACTCATACCGCTATTGGGCGACAGTCTGTGTCGTTGCCCAAGGGGCCGGAGAGACGAGCCGCTTTCAAGCGTATAAGCACACCACTATCGGGCGACAGTCCGTGTCGTTGCCCATTGGGGCCGGAGAGACCAGACTCCGTCAAGTGTATTCATAAAACCACGAATCCACCAAAAATAGGCAGAAACGGTCGAACGAAATCTGTTTAACGGTCGACCAATCCTCACCTAGAGAACTAGCCCAACAGAAAAACCCACCAATCGGTCGAACGACAAAGGGGGCCCGGTCGACCGAAAAACACCAGTAAGAAATCTATTTTCGCAAACCACGATAAAACGGTCGAACAACCGAACACCATCGGTTAACCGAAAACCTCCAGTACAACTCACCAACAAATCACACTACACGGTCGAACAACAAGACACTATCGGTCGACCGAAATCCACCAGTGCAAATCCTTCAACAACCCATTCTACACGGTCGACCGAAACAACACTCCCGGTCGACCGGCCAATAAGTTAACTTAAGTCGTCGGTCGGACGAGTCAAACAGGCGGTCGACTGTTTGGATGTTCAACGCCCCAACTGACCTACGACAGTACTTTCGGTCGACCGGTAAAGGGGTCCCGTTCGACCGAAAATACCCAGAGCCTCAATCTCTCGCTCGAATTGCACAACCGGTCGACCACCATGAATTTATCGTTCGACCGGTGCGAGAGATTTTGCCCAAAATACACTATAACCGGTCGACCGAACCAAAACACTGGTCGACCATTTACAGTTCAGAAACTGTTGTGCAGGTCCGACGAGCCAATCGGCCTACCGTCGACTGCTCCCACTCCCACACTAATAATAGGTGAGCGTAAAAACAAGTTTGACATACCTTAAGGCTTGAAGAAGCCTTAGAAGAAACAACGACGATCGTTCCACGATAAAACTCCAACTCCGGCGAACTTCCTTTACCCCGATCTCTACGACGACTCCGACGACTCCAACTCTCCAACCGGAACTCCCTTGCCTCCACCAACACCGACGCAACGACTGAGGGGAAGAGAGGCGAGTGAGATAGAGAGATCGTGAGAGAGGGAGAGAGTGAAGTGAGAGAGAGAGATCTAACTTATATACAAAACCCACATCCGATCTCAGCCGTCCATCTCAATCCTCTCTAATCCTCCCCTAAACCCATCAAAACAGTAAGCAATGGTTAGGATATTACACATGGAGCAACAATTTATTATGCTTTGAGTCTATGTAAGGCAGTTCCTGTAGGAACCAAAAACAAAAAGGTTAAAAAGTTAGTTGCTCTATTCAAGTAAGAGAAGTTTTTGAAAACCCAAAAAAGAGAAACAATGCATAAGTATTGAGAACCATTACCTTTGCTGCAGAAATTGTACTGAGCTAGATTAACACAATCTCCCTCAAGTCATAGTCCATGGAATTGTTGAAATAATATCATAAAAAACGAACCAGTGTGAAAGATAACATTTGATGGTGTGGATGAAGAACTCATTGTAAAAATATGAGTAAATAAGAACAAATTAACATCATAAAAGATCAAACTATAAAATAAGAACCGTGATAGACGGACGCGCGCGTCACGGACGCGCCTTACGTGGAAGCGTCCAGTCAGCGAAATTTCTCTTCGTGCGTTTTGGTCTTTTTAAAAAACGCCGGTTCTTTAAGTTGAACGATTCATTTCCCAATACACAGATAAGACAGTGTGCAGACCCTAGGACATCGTGCAGTCTCATTATTCGTGCAGAGCCCACACTTATCATAATAAAATATTTGTTTTTAAGTTTTACGTTGGATCAACTTAATTTGTCTAGCTTACTTTATGTGTATGTGCAGTTTACATTATGTGTTTGTCCTGTTTACGTTATGTGTCTGTCCGGAATAAGTGTATTTGCAGTCCGGAATAAGTGTATTTGTTGTCCGGAATAAGTGTATTTGTTGTCCGGTTTAAGAATAAAGTGTGTCCAGAAACAGAACATAAAGTTTGTCCGGAATAAGTTGATTTGTTGTCCGGAATAAGTGTATTTGCTGTCCGGAATAAGTGTATTTGCAGTCCGGAATAAGTGTAGTTGTCCAGAATAAGAAGAAAGTGTGTCCAGAAACGGAACAGAAAGCTTGTCCGGAATAAGTGTATTTGCTGTCCGGAATAAGTGTATTTGTTGTCCGGAATAAGTGTATTTGTTGTCCGGTTTAAGAATAAAGTGTGTCCAGAAACGGAACATAAAGTTTGTCCGGAATAAGTTGATTTGTTGTCCGGAATAAGTGTATTGGCTGTCCGGAATAAGTGTATTTGCAGTCCGGAATAAGTGTAGTTGTCCAGAATAAGAAGAAAGTGTGTCCAGAAACGGAACAGAAAGTTTGTCCGGAATAAGTGTATTTGCTGTCCGGAATAAGTGTATTTGCTGTCCGGAATAAGTGTATTTGTTGTCCGGTTTAAGAATAAAGTTTGTCCAGAAACGGAACATAAAGTTTTTCCGGAATAAGTGTATTTGCTGTCCGGAATAAGTGTATTTGTTGTCCGGTTTAAGAATAAAGTGTGTCTAGAAACGGAACATAAAGTTTGTCCGGAATAAGTGGATTTGCTGTCCGGAATAAGTGTATTTGCTGTCCGGAATCGGAATAAGTGTATTTACAGTCCGGAATAAGTGTATTTGCAGTCCGGAATAATATATGGCTTCATTATTGTCGGAATAAACGAATCAATATATGGAATGCAATAATATGATGTCAAAACAAAAAAAACGTCCGCAAAGCGCGCTCCCTCTGTCCGCTCGCTTTGCGGGGGGGGGGGGGGACTCACGTCCCACGCAGGGGCTGCCGCCCCCTGCCACCCCCGCACAAACTCAACAAACCTCCCACTGTATATTTTACCCCAACAATGCAGCAAAGATGTTGTGGTGCGAAGTCTTCACCACCGGATCATCACATTCACGATGCTAACGCTGACAAGAACATCGGGAAGTCTTCGCACCATCCCATTCACGCTGCTTACGCTGTGAAGAATCCTGGGAGTCGGCATCAGACGCTTCTTCGACCTAATATCTTGCTCCAAATGGTGATTTATTCTGGAGAGAAAGAATGAAGAAGAAAGAAAGAGTGTCATCATATTTGTATTTGGGTGGAGAGAGAGAATGTGCTGAGTTGAAACGCATTTAATGTGATTTGAGTGGACATCAGGAAGAAAAAACAAAAAAACATTCATGCATTGGCCACGTAAGGGCTGACATGGATGTCCACGTAGAGCGCGTCCGTGACGCGCTGCGTTCATAAATCATTTTCCATAAAATAAGGGAACTACTAAACGTCGCCCCAAAACTACTTAAATCGCCCCTTGAAATTACCAAATTGCCCTTAACAATATATTTAATACCCATATCGTCCCGTGTCTATAAATAAGGCCTATGGTCTTGTATATTCATAATTTATCAGTAAAAACACCACGAAAATGTCTGGCGAGGGTGATGCATCCGGTGAGGTAAGCCTGGCGCGGGGAAATTTTTTGGCCGAGCGTCTGCATTAGACGCCTCCCCCATGGTAAGGGCGTCTGCGTAGGACGCCCTCCCCATGGCCGAGGCGTCTAACGCAGACGCCTACACAATGGGAGAGGCGTCTTATGTAGACGTCCTCCCCATGGGTAAGGCGTCTGTATTAGACGCCCTTCCCTACGGCAAGGCGTCCTACACAGACGACTTACCGTTGGGGAAGGCGTTTAACACAGACGCCCCATCCATGGGGCAGGCGTCTAATACAGACGCCTGTTTTTTTTTTTTTTTTGATTTTGTTTTTTTAATTTCGACTTTATTTTTTAAATTTTTTAATTTCGATTTTATTTTTTTATTTTTTTAATTTCGATTTTATTTTTGTAGGTTCCAGATTTCGGTGGTGATGGAGTGGATTACAGTGAGTTATTTCAAACTACACAAATCTTTGAAACAATCGATGAAGCATGTAAATGGGCCAAACAAGTATATGGAGACGTTCCCCAGAAACTAGGAATGACGCTCCCATCTAAAGGACCACCAGGCGTCATACTGCTCACGATCCAAGAATCGTCCTGGACCCTCTTCTTCTTCTGAGCGCGGGGATCAACAGTGCACGAGCTCGAATCCCCGGTCGTAAACCTCCCACCCCTACCCTTCCGCACCATCCATCCGGCAGAAGTAGAAGTACCCGCTCGACCACGTCCTCCGCTATAATCCCCCTGCCTCTCCACCTCCGGCCGCACTAACTCATACGGGCCATCATCGTCGCTCTCGTCGTCGAAACTATCTACATGCTCATCATCGAAGGAATCATCCTCCTCACGACGACGTAATGCCTCCCTCTCCCTCCTGACCGAAGCAGATATCCCCCGTCTACGTGGATGACGCGGTGCTGAATCATCAACTAAAGAACGGAAGGCGTGTAATGGTATCGACTTGCCTTTCCCTCCACTGTGACCCGATGACTATTAATTGAAATTTTAAATACAAATTTGTTAAATTTGTTAAACTAAATTATCATATTTATCAAAATTGTTAAACTAAATCAAAATTTGTTAAACTAAATTATCAAAATTGTTAAACTAAATCAAAATTTGTTAAACTAAATTAAAACAATTGTTAAACTAAATCAAAATTTGTTAAAACTAAATATCACAAATGTTAAACTTAATAACAATTTGTTAAATTAATTTTTTTTATTTTCACTATTTATTAAAGTAATTATGATATTTATTAATTAAAAAAACAAAAAAGGTGGAGGCGTCTGCGAGAGACGCCTCCAACAAGGTGGAGGCGTCTGTCGGAGACGCCGCCTCCTACGGGGAGACGTCTTCGGAAGACGTCTCCCCCATCGGGGAGACGTCTTCCGCAGACGTCTCCCGCTACGGGTCCGCGTCCGAGGTAGACGCCCCCCGCATGGGTCGGGCGTCCTCGGAAGCCGCTCCCCCTATGGGGGGAGCGGCTTCCTCGGACGCCCGCCCCATGCGGGGGGCGTCTCCCTCGGACGCCGACGACTTTTTTTTTTTTAAAAACAAATAAATAACGTAATGTTACCTCATACGGGTACACCGGGGGAACTGCTGGCTGCTTCCCTGGCCTCCGAGACATTCGTAATCTTGTGTAGTAGGTATAGGAAGAGAAAGTTTTGAAAAAAGATTGAAATTGTGAGATATATAAGCAAAAATAGGAGAAAAGGGCAATTTGGTAATTTCAATGGACGATTTAAGTAATTTTGGGGCGATGTTTAGCAGTTCAGTAAAATAAATAAGACAAAAAATACCAAAGACCTTTTAACACATAAAACTTGAAGAAAAAGCAACAATTTGACAAAAAATACCAAAGACCCCTTAACACATAAAAATTGAAGAAAAGTTCAACAATGGAAACCAACTAAAAGTTTTCATCGAACCACAAAGTCAATTCATTAAACAAATTGCAACAGAAATTCATTTTCTGTTACATACTCCAATTCCAAAATTACATCTCACAGTTTCAGAAATGAAAACATCAAATAACATCATATGCAATTTAATATTTAGGTCATAATTTCAAATCTACACCACCAGAAGCATCCAACTTATTGTAAATCCATGACACAAAATCTCAACTAAGCACCGTATTTGACTCCTCAACATTTTGGGCATGGAAATAAGTAGCAAAACCAAAAGACTCTTTAACTAATCTGCTTATTAACAAAAGAAGCCAACAAAAATAGCAGAAGAATAATCAATAGAATCCAGGTTGCAAAACAGAGATCAAATCAAAACCACGTAAATGAGCATGCCAAAACCTCCAAACTCAAATTTCACAATTTTCATCTCCTAAACCCCAACTTGCAGATTTAGTTACCAAAACCAATCTAACAAACGTGAAAAAACTGCACTAATTCAACATAAACTCCACCATCATAGATTCCAAACCATCATCCTAATAGCTTTTCAACGCACAATTCGCAATTCCAATTACTTCCAATCTCCCAAACTCCAACATCAACTTCAAATCAACACAAATGAACAAAAATCGACGGAATTGCCAAATATCTAAATCGATTCAAAAAAGTTTCCAACTCAAAATCCATGATTTTCACCACCCAAACCCCAATAGGCGGATCTAATAACCAAAACCAGCCCAACAGAAATGAAAAAAACCCACTAATTTATCGTAAAATCCATAGTTCTTATTCCAAACCATAATACTAAGAGCTTTCCAACAAAATATTTCACAACTTCCACCACTTCAATTTCCCAAACTCAACTCCACACCAAATCAACACAAATGAACAAAAATTGACGAAATTGCCAAATATCTAAATAGATACGACAAAAGTTCCCAAGTCAAATTTCACGATTTTCATATCCTAAACCCCAACAAACATATTTAATCACCAGACCCAATCCAACCAATATGAAAGAACACCAAGAAATCCAAGCCAACCCAACAACAGTAGTTGTGATTGGAGTTACGGTTTAGACGAGGATACCACCATTGCAATAAGCAAAACACATGTCCTAAGCAAGTATCATGTCAATCGCAACCACAAAAATAGAATCAAATCATGGGAAGTTTACAAATTAATAGAACATCAGAAATGTATACATCCATGAAAATAAAAATTTAAGCATCAGCCGCCTCAATCAACTACTTCTGCTTAAGTAGGATTCAAATAGAAATTTGTATGCATTCTTCTTTCAACAAAATCGCTTTTTTTGTAGAATCCTCAATCTCACGTCTTCATTACAAGAAAACCTATGATGACAAGTATCGAAGCCAACCTCTCACTATAGGAGAACATAGATTCATCGACGGACAATGTCTAAGTGCCTTATAGTATCTATGTGAATGTGTCTTAGGATAGAAGAAGCACAATGTTGTTGGGTAAGAAACAATCAGAGAAGTCTCTACTAACTTCTATGCCTAGAAAATGATCCAAAGGTCCTAAATCTGTCATGAAAAATTCAGATGCAAGAGTAGAAATGAAGTGTGGGTAACAACTCACATAAGGATCATGAAAGAACTTAGGATGTCAACTTTGACGAAAAAATTTCTTCATGTACACGCGATGACATGTATGAAAAATGAAACAATTCCTATTTGACAAACACGTATTAGGACAACCAATGAAACATAGTCCTATTTGACGAACAAAGATAAGATAAGTGCGTGGATTAAATGATGTTTAAATTCTACAAAACAAGTGATACATGCTTATCAATTTAATCACACAAAATACAAGATGAAGATTATGTCATATCTATTTTTTTTATTGTGTGACAGAATTTGAATATAGATACAGATCCTTTAACAAATATATAAAAGAGCATATTCATATCTATATTCTAATAGATGATCATCGACTAGTTCTTACGGTTGGGACGAGCGATTTAAAGTCACAACAAAAATGTTGAGGTTGAAATCGTAAATCTCCCAAAACAGGGGACACTCGTCGTCTTCCATCCTTCCTCCGAAACCAAACCAAAACAAAACCCCAAAAAAAGGGGGAAAAAACCCTGAAAAGGCGGAAGCGGAAAATTCCGATTCCGATTCCTATTCCGATCCGGATGCGGAATTGGTGGCTCGAAGAGGAGGGGTTTGATCGGCCGTGGAGTTCCTCGGCGCCTTCGTGCTCCCTCTCCTCCTCGTCGCAGGTTATCCATCATCTTTCCCTTCGATCGAAAAATGGTTTTTGGATCGTAGTGATTTTTTTTAATGTGATTTTGGTTTTATTTTGCACTCGAAAAGTGTGTTGTGTGTTATTTAGTGAGAATTCAATCCGGATTTTTTAAGGTTTTATATTTTGTTTTTAACTTGCAACTTGATTATTGTTGGCAACTTCGATCAAAATTGTGATGTTGTGGTTTCTGTTTGATCCACTGTTTTCCCCTTTTTTCGGTGCTTTATGATTGATCGGATGTTTTTGTTGACGATTTTTCGTTCAAAAATGGGGGTTTTGAGGCTATTTTGATCTGAACCGTCGGATTCGTAGTGTTTTTTTTGCGATTTAGTGAGAATTCGATCCAAATTGTGAGTTTTGCTGAGATTTCGATCAAAATTGTGATTTTTGCTGGGATTTCGATCCAAATTGTGATTTGCAATGTTATGTGTTTGCAGTCTTGTTTTGTGAAGTTATTTTTAATGTGTTTTTTGGCCTAAAAGAGTGTTTTTTATTCGAGTTTTATCTGACGGGTTTTATCTGAAAAATGGGGTTTTGAGGCGATTTTGATCAGATTTCCATTTGTGACTATATTCGTAGTCAATGTCTGAACAACAATTTCACTCGTAAAGGATTCCAAAATTGTGAATAAGATTTATGGAAGACCAATTCCCATCGTCTATAAGTGGAGATATGTAGACCAATTCCTTATGTGGCTTATAAATATACCCTGACAACACTCTTTCCGTATTTCCTATTAGATTTGAGTACTTGATGATAAACTTACATGTGAGGTAATTTCTAATTTTGGTGACGAACATCAATTGTGAAATCAATACATCAACTAGGAGATGATAATGCATTTATCTAGGGTTTAAGAATACATTATTTCATACATACTATCCAACAAGGATCAGTTTCCTTAATTTAATTTTATATTATAAAAAGAATGATATTGGTATCGGGAAAAGTCGGTGCATTCATATGTCAATTTTTCATTGAAACCCGAAAAATGTATCATATATATGAATTAAAAGATTACAGTGCATTTATTTCACAACTACTATGACATTAAATATTTTGTATTTCACAACCAAAATAGTGATTATATGATGTACTTAGACCTGACAATTCGACACGAAACACGATAACACGACACAAACACGACACGAAAAATCCGTGTCTGGGTTCACTGATTTCGTGTTTTGTGTCGTGTTCGTGTAGTCGGTACGCGAATTTTTTTTCGTGTCGTGTTCGTGTCTGACTAGTCGGGTAACCGAAAGTACATGAAAACCGATTACTCGATTACGGATTACCCAAGTATTAAATTACCCAAATACCAAGCTATCCAATTACCCAAACACCCAATTAACAATCATCCAATTTTAAGAAAATCGTGTATTTTCGTGTACATCGTGTAACTTCGTGTATAATCCTATATCGTGTCGTGTCGTGTAGTCGGCACACGATATGTACACGGAAAAAAATTCGTGTACAAATCGTGTCGTGTCGTGTTGACACGGTTACAACCGTGTCGTGTTCGTGTCTCCAAAACGAGACACGAAATCTAACCGTGCCGTGTTCGTGTCCACAAAAAACGTCTAATATACACGAAATTACACGACACGAAAGTACACGAAATGACACGATTGCCAGGCCTAGATGTACTGGATCATCCTTCTTTTAAAATAAAGAAAATAATTGAGTTTTCCCCTTCTAATAACCTTCTAACGTGGTTATATAAAGTCTACTCCAAAAACATCCATGTTTAACCAAATTCAAATATTATCAGGGGTAATTGCGCAGAAGTGAGAAGAATAATAACTTCCCCATGACCCATACTCTTAAAGAGAAGGGAAGCACAGAAAAGTTATTAGAATCAAACACATAAACTTTTGAATTCATTACGAACCACTGTTTTAAAAACTGGACCGGACCGGCCGGTTCAACCGGTTCAACCGTGAACCGGTGGCTGGTCCGGTCCGATAAAGCCCAAAAACCGGAAATTGCATTGAACCGGCTTGAACCGGCGGTTCGGCCGGTCGAACCGGTTGAACCGGCCGGTTCAACCCGGTTCAGACCGGTTCAACCTCAAATTTTGTGTATTTTTAATTTTAATTTACCTAAACTCCTTCTTATGTACCTAAATTTCTTATTTGGATATTTATATATATTTATTTAATTATTTATGACGTCACCGGTTCAACCGGTTCAACCCCGGTTCAACCTTTGAACCTTTAAGAATTCCGGTTCGACGTCCGGTTCGGTTCTGAAACCCATGTTACGAACAAGTCCTCAACCACATCCGACCGTTAGATTTTAGACTGTTGGAACCAAAAAAAGAAAAGAGCCGTTGGTTTCTCCACCTTTTGATCTCTACTTTCTCACACTCTCTTCTTCTACTTTGAACTTCTGTTATCTAAAGACATTCTTTTCTCTCCAATCTTTGCTTGCTGCCAACGAATCTCCAATGGCGTGGTCTAACAATTGTATGCTCTCTTTGTTTGCAGCTTCTGAATTTGATCGGAACCTGATCTCCTTTATCAACCTAATAGCTTTCTTTGTTGTTCAATTTACCAAACATAGAAGAGGTAATATCTTCATTTGTTTTTTGTAATTTTCTCATTAGTTTAATTTCTTATTATTATATACAAGTGTCGAATAAAAAATTACTTAATGCAATTCGCAAAGTCACCTTCTTGGAAGATCAACGTATGTGATGGACTTTCAGTAGGAGATGATTATTGTTGTATGTATTTATGCTTATTGTGACCCTTTCTAGTTAAGTCGTACAATCTTTTATCCAAAATGTGGATGTTTCTCTAGCCGATTTATGCACTAGTGACATGCTAACTTAGGTTATAGTGAGAGTGTCTTAGTTCCAGGAACTTAACTTGCTGCAGTTACTTTAAGTGGTGTATGTTTATATTTGTTACTTTATATCCAAATTGAATTTGCAGTTGTGTAGGTATCTTTGAAAGGGATAATTTTGAATGGTGTGTGGCGATAATCAAATGGCAAACAAGTGATTATTCTTTTGTCATTTTATATTAATTGTTATATTAATAGAAAAAGTGTAAATGGACGACACTAGCAAATTATCGTGGCATCTGTTGTGCACTTGTGCCTATAGATTGATAATCAAATTTATATTAATTTTTTCTTTCATTTGCTTCACCACTTTAGGCTTCAGCTTGTCTATGTTGTAACTGTCTTTCATATTTTATTCTTTTGAATGCTGCAACTTCAGTGTACTCTATCTGCAGGATTACACATCTGGTGGAGGTCATGGTTTCTAATCATCTTCTCTCTCTCTACAATAGTGGCACAACTTGTATTCAATATCATTTGGTTTATTGAGGGAAATGAGTGGACAAAGACACATGCTTGGTGGGCCAAGCTTATTGGTTTGGTGAGGTAAATGATATTACGTACGTTGAATTTTCTAGTGATGTCATTCAAATGAATTAGGATGGGCTGTAAGCAGTTCGTGCTGTGTTAACTTCCTTCATAGGTATTTTGATAACACATTAAATATGAAATATTTCATAGGCATATTTCATCTACCTTGAACCACAAAAATATGTTCAAACAGAAAAGATGCCCTGTGATCCTTTGGGTGTGCTAAAGTGTGACATGAATAGTCTAAGATTTAAACCATCCAAACATCATATGATCCAAATACTTGCAGCAGAAGGTACACTGTCTCCTGAGACATAAGAAAAATAGTTTTGAAGCCAAAGTAGCCTTGCTTCCTACATAATGAATCATAATCATGTTGTCAGGACCTCATGTGAAGTCCCTCACTGGTTTTAGCATAAACTCATCCAAAAATGGAGCATTTAAAGATTACTGGACATTGTCGAGTACTTCTGGACAACTGACTAGTGCCAGCCACATATAAATGTTATTGAGGATGGGTGTTGCTTATATGGTCCCAGTTAATTTTTCTTTTGAGTTTTGTCGACAAAAAAACGTAAATTATGAGTTATTATCCTATTTCCACCCATGGATTTTGTAACTATTCATAACAAACATGTGCTTAGTTATTACCCATCTTTACACTGAGTTGTTGGAAATTCATTGATTCCTATGCTCCTCATCATTGACTTTCTTGGATTTGCTGATTTAAGTGTCTTGTTGTAGCCAGGAGTAATGAATATTCGGTTTTGTCAAGAAAGAGGAGAAACAACTAGATCAATTGGTCAAAATGTCCTCTTGAATGGCATTAGACACTCAAAGAGATACCCTGCTACCACATTGGCAATTCGTACTTTCCAGAACTAGCCCGTAATCTGTATAAATAAGATATTCCCTGTCTCATCTGTTGGCATCGTATTGAATTATCTAAGATTACTTGTTTTACTGACAATTTTGCTGTAGAAGTTGTTTTGGAGTTTCCTTGTTTGAATCAAACACCTTCTTTCCATATTTGATTATAGTTTTTACACAAAATTTTCCTGTTAAGTAATATATTTGGTTCTATATTCCTAAGTTAAGTACAGTTATTTTCATACTGATTGTGTATTTCTAATATTTGATTTAGCTTTATTCATATTTTCTCGTTTTCAATGGTCTAGATGTTGATTTGCAAGTCCTTAGTTTTTGTAATACTTGATGTTAACATTCACTTTGTATTGTCGTTTATATGGATTTCTTTTGTTCAAATCATGCTGCCCAGTAGATAATCTTGTTGACATGGACTTTTCTCTCTCTCTTTCTTTTGTAGAATTCAGCCTTGGGGACCAATGCCAATCGTCTACTTCCTCATCCTACAACTTGCGATTGCTTTTATTGCTTATGTTGAAACACAATCTACTTCCATTAGATACCAGTGCTCTTCGTGGCGGAAGTTCACACCAGCTGTTAGCCATTTAGGTTCGTCTTTTGTTGTCCACATCATTCCTTTTTCCTCGCAATTTTCTTTTGACGGCTAATTTTGTCTATAATTTGTTGTACCCAAAGGAGTACTTTGAAGTATCTAGCTCAAAGGATTGTGTGGTTCTCTTTTACATATTTCATCAGTATCTGTTTCAGAAGAGTTTTAACTTATTTAGAGGAGCACTGCTATTATAGCTTGTCAAAAAATTGTGCTTGCAGTATTAATTTGCACTTCCTTTTCTAATTTTCAGAGGTTCACATCTCAAGGTGGCCAGCTGCTTACTGTTGCCTGCAATACAGCTTGTTGTGGGAATCAGCCATTCCTCATGGATTTTCTTGCCATTCTTCATTTGCAGCTGCGTGAGCCTTGTTGATTGGTCTTTGACCAGCAATTTCTTAGGTCTTTTTCGGTAAATCTTATAATTTCTCCTAGTACACTTTCCTGTTGTCCATAGAATGCCCCTTTTTGGGTCATCATGACTTTTAAGTGCATTTTTTTTGTTTAGTTCCTCTAATTATAGTTGCATTTTATATTACATGTGTTTTCGAAAATTGAATTTATACTGTTTAATAGTGTTGTTCCCAACCAAAAGAGGGTGAAAAACAGGTAACACGTAGTCAACCCAAGATGGTGGTGGCAGAGAGGCTAATGCACATTGTCCTCAAAGTTAGTCACATGTAGTCATCTCCAATCACCTGACCATGACAATTCAGTATATGTGATGCCTTTAATTTTGGAAGTCTTTACATCTTCTGTACACGTACTTAAGTTTTGATTACCAACTAGCACCTTACCAATTTCAGGCTAAAACAAATGATATATGATATACCCCATAATTTGTGGTTTTACCAATCCACCTAGGAATCACCATGCTTGGTACAATTGTCATTAAGCTTGTATTCATCAACATTGCCCTAGTGCCTCAAAAGAGGCTCCCGCCTAAGCGAGGTTAGGGGCGAGGGGTTGGTGTACGCAACCCTACAATTATAAAACTGCAGGGTTGTTTCCAATTGACCAAACGATGTGAAGTACAACTGACTATCTGCGACTTCGCAATAGATAAGAAATGCAGATCGTTTAAATAGACATTTGATATAGTCCATGATGCTCCAAATGCCAAAACAATTTTATCTTTGACACAAGGGAAATTGTCATTAATCTTGTATATTAGTATATGTTTACTAAATCCAACAAAACATGACACCTCAAACCAAATGTCTAGTTCAAAAGTGAATATCTGAGAGCTTGATTAAATAGTCATGTTACTGTTAGTATTATAAATGCTGGATTAGTAGCAATATGACATTTATTGTAAATGTGAAGGTGGTGGCGAAGTTTCCTCCTATATGCATGTTTCAGTATCATTATGCTTTATCTGTACCAGTTGCCTGTTGAGCTTCCAAAGATCCTTGTGACAATTGCAGAATTTATTGGTTTATACAAGATATCCTCATCTTCAGACTGGCCTGAAATTGTTTCTTCCCTTTCACTCTTGCTCTTCTTCTTCATGGTATGCAACTCGTTATCCACATGGGTTGTCTGCACCTTGTAGGCCATTCTAGGTTTGCTTTTACAAGTTTGGCTGGATGGGAAGATCGGTGAGCTGCATGTTTGTTTATCTGGTATTGCTATGTATGTTTGTCTTATGCAATATGATAATGCATTCTTAACTATTTCCTCATCGTGGGAATTGCTCATGTAAATTTTCCCTTCCTCATTGGGTGACTAGAAGCACTTGGAGGGAACTAACTACAATTTTTTCTATGGTTTGATATTTCCAATCGTATGCTCGAAGTGAAGTCTGTCTTTGAGAGCAATGATTAAAAGTAGGGTTGGCATGGTATGGTTATTTGCATGGAAGATCACATAGTATAGTTAAACTAGGAAAGTGAACACTATGACAGTTTTATGTGCACACTTATTTGCTTGGAAGATCATATTTAAATTTGTAAATAAATCCATCAAGAGTGAAAATAAAGATTAAAATTTTGAAACAGCTCAAGCTAAAAAAATGCCCTATTTTGAAGGCTTGATCCTGTCAATGCAGTAAATGATACAATCATGTGTAAGGAAAATGTTGATTGAGTACCATCTACTAATCTTTATACTGAGACATGTTTGACTTTGGCGCATGAGATGCCACTGATGTTGATTTTATGTATAATTGTTTTACCTAACGTTCTCTTCTGATAGCTATCGTCTGTTAGACATGACTTGGAAGATATGAATTACATAATGTCTACGCAAAGAAGTGGCTTGACAGAGCATCTTATACCATCTAATCATTCATTTTTCATACGAGAGTCAAGGTGGTGACATTTTTTCATCTACAAGTTCATGATTTATGCTCTTGATGTTTTCTAAAATAACCTTGATTGATGTTTTGCTTCTCTATGTAATAGATGATAATGTATATTCACTTTCAGGTCTGGAGTTAAGCACACTAATGTGTTGCTGAGAGGATCAATGTACCGTCATTTTAGTATCAACTTTTTCACATATGGTTTCCCTGTAAGTATGTAAATGAGATCTCATCATTCCAGAATCATGTGATGTTATGTTTGCATACCTAGCATTTCCCAATTTTCATGTTTTCTATCGTTTATAAATTGCACAGTGATTTTTGTTTCATTTGTTATTTGTATGGTTATCACAGTACAGTAATTCTGGAGTACCATATGGACTTGTGCTAGTTCTAGACAGAGATGCACTTTGGTGAATTATTCCAAGGGATGCTCTGTCACCAGATTCCATGCCAGGACCATAGGAAATGGTTAAAATTTCAGTCTGTGCAAAGTAGCATAACCACCAAACTTCCTCCTAATCTATTTTGCTTCACCTTGTCCAGGCTAGCCATGTTATGAATAGAATCAGGACTCCAGTCAGTGTCTGTTATTTTATTTCTTTTGATTGGTTGATGACTCCTTTTTCTTCACCATGGGCTATGAGTGTTTTTCAATATGGGAAACTTGACACCTATAGCGGCAGTGTGTTTAAAGCTGGAGTGTAAAGGCACCTCAAGTGATTTCTTATTGTTTAATTTGTTAGGCCTTATACCGTTAATTTTTTGTTCATAGGAAATTCATAAGATCCAATCTGTAAAGCTTCTATTACAAACTCACATCTAAGAACCAATCATGATATGTTGAAAATATGTAACATGAAATACAAATTCTCCTTCCTGTTTAGGTTCTTTTGACATAACTCTGAGAGTTGTCTGGGTATGTAACGTGTTAGGGTAATTCAATACTTTTTTTGAAGTCAACATGATCCATCTCATTTGAACTTTCTTTGTGTTGATTCTGTCTGCTGGCTTGCTTCTACAGTGCATCTTATTACTTTAATACTGTTTACTGTATAAAATCTTAAGCCTTTACTAATTTTTATGTTTTAAAAGAAAACTTAGTTCCGTTGCTATTATTATAATTATTATTGCTGCCTATTGTTGTCGTTTATTATATATTGTTGCTGCCTATTGTTATTACTTTTGAAGTTGGAGTTAGCCTTATTATATTATTATTTCCATAACTTTTTTTGTTTATGAAATTTCATGCTTGATAATTCCAGGTCTTATTGCTTGCTCTTTCATTATGGAGTTTCTCCTTTGCAAGTATATGTGCTTTTGGACTGTTAGCTTATGTTGGCTATATCTTATATGCCTTCCCTTCACTCTTCCACTTGCATCGCTTAAATGGGTTGCTTCTCATCTTCATTCTTTTGTGGGCTGCTAGTACGTACGTATTTAACGTGGCATTTACCTTACCGAACAAGAGCAAAGAGGTTTGTTACTTCTCTCCCCACCACTCTCAGACCATAGACCCCTGTTATCCGCACTAACAAATAACATTGCGCCGTTGTGCTTTAGGATATGGAAATTTGGGAAACCATTGGTTTGTGGCACTATCCTATTCCTGGATTATATTTATTCTCTCAATTCTGCCTTGGGGTACTTGTAGCGATTGGCAATCTAGTTAATGATTCTGTATTTCTGCATTTATCCAATGAAGATGGGAAGCCCCGTGATGATGAAGATGACGATGAAGGTGATTGAAGTCATGTTAAAGGCTCAATATGTGGATGTTGTGGGAGTCGATAGTTATTGATATCTATCATCATTTATATATAATGTCGTACTGCTTCTCTTTTCCTTAAAATTACTATATAACTTCATTGCATATTAGTATTTCCTGTTTTCGGGATGTGGGTTAATTTCTTTTTTTTAATATAATATAATAATATGGTTTTTGATGTAGATGTTCCTGTTGTAGTAATTTGATTGTTGGGGTGGTTGTACGACTAATACTGGTTTAGTTTTCCATTGTACCTAATGGCGTCAGCCATAAAGTTGTCCCAGGCGAGGCCTTGGTATAAACGTTTCATAAGTTGCATTACCATCTAATTAACATTTTCCTTATGCAATGATTTAGAGTTTCTAGGAGTTGAAGCAATACTAATTTATATCAGCAGTTAAATTTATTTGCTCCAGTATATCTTTCCTACTAGTAGATAGCTTTCTGCATGATATAGTCTACAATATGTATTGTACTAACAAAAAGTTGTTAGCATTTGCTGCTTTGTGTTTAAATATAAGTTTTATCTTTACACTCTGGTCTACCTTTCTGGTGCTGCTACCTAGCAGCAGCAAGTCTCCTTATTTGTAACATGTACCTTCCTATTTTATGTAACAGTCTGAATTGAGTCTCATTGAACTCCTTTTGTTGCAGACAAAGAGGACAAAAAAGTACTTGTGGTAGCTACAATAGCTTGGGCAATGCACAAGTGCTCCCGTGCGATTACATTGGCTCTCATTTTTGTCCTTGCGATGAAGCCTGGATTCATTCATGCTGTATACAGTATGTTAAACATATTCTTAATCCTTAAAATATAAAATGAGGTCTGACCTCAGTATATATTGTTGGGAAATTAGTCCCACTTTGCTTAAGTTCTGTATCTATTATGTACAGGTTGTGTGTGTGTGATGAAATATACTAAAATAGATAATTTCATCAGAATTTGAACATTTAATGATTGCCCATGTCCTTCTTGCCTCCGATGATCTTTCTAGTTGCTTGATACATATTGCTAGTTAACATGGCAGGTTGCACTTTATTATTCATATGCGTAGCTGACTTATATGTTTATGTTTTTATTCTGTAGTGATATGCTTTCTGGTGCACCTGTTAAGCCATTCAGTTAGCAGGACGATTAGGCAAGCTCTTGTTCTTCTATGTGAGGCTCATTTTGTGGTCTTGTACATTCTTCAGCTTGGTCTCATTTCCAAGATTGTAGAGAATGGGGGTTCTTTGACGAGGGAGATACTGTTTCTGTTAGGTAGATCCTTGAACTGATTTCTGCCGTATTAGTAGCCACTTCTCCTTGAAAATCTCTTAAGTCACAGGTGGTTGGATCAAGATTTTCCATTTTTGGTCAAAATTTCTTTTCGGTGCTGGATATGTTTTTATCAGCAATTTGGTCTGTATTGTTAACCTAGTTTCATTGAACCTGTTTTGGTGGGTGGATAAATCACTGTGTCAACTGTTAAGAGGAAAAAATTAGAGTTCAAATCAATTATTAAAACCTGAACAGATTGTCAAAAATACTTGGCTTGCTTGCATAAGTGATTGAACTGTGATTGATTAAATAACAAGATTTCAATGTCTATGAGATGATTCATCATAAAATAAAGGAAATAAATGTCAAGACATTATTTGGTTTTATCATGATATGAGGAGAGCCTCAAGGAAGTTTTTTTTGGGTGTAGTTTGAACTTTGAAGGCAGAGATTAGTTTAAAGGACCAAGACCAAGACCAAGAAACATAAACAAATAGAAAAAATAAAAAATGTCAACTAATGTGGCACTATTTTGATGGTCAGATTGGCAAAATCGGTCAACCAGTCCATTTCCAACAGCCCAACTCCAGTCTGATTGTGTTTCAATAATCAATACTATAGAATCTACAGTCACCAGAAAGAGATGTATTTTACTCTTCTATTACATTATAACATACCTTTTAGTTTAAAGAATTCTAATGTAAGAAGGTAAACCTATGGTGAGCTATATCTGTATCTATAAATTTTCATGATATTGATTATGATGTTAATTATCCTTTCTTTTTTGGACTTTAGTAACCATCTTCTGGGATCACATGCAAATTGCTTGTGGGAACACACCAATGCTTCCATTTGATGGTCTAGCTAGATTATAGATGTGCTAATGATTTTTGTTTTTCTTGTAGGCCTGCGAGATCATGCTAATATCTTGGATTTCACAGAAATAAGTGCCCTTCTTTGTTTCTGTGCACTTCAAAATCATGGATTTAAAATGATTCTGTCATTCTCCAACATCATTCAGCGTACACCATCTCCTCCTTTTGGTTTTAGTATTCTAAAAGCGGGGCTTAACAAATCAGTGCTGTTATGTGTCTATGCTTCGCCACATGTTAAAGATGACCAATCTGACCCCTCGTCTCATGGTATTTCTTAAATCTTCTATCCTGAAAGCATCACATCTCTTTACCTAATTATATGAACCTCTTTTAAAATGCAAGAAAAATATGTCAATATTTGACGATTTTTTTTCTTGATATCCTGATTGTCTTTTCTTTCCACTCAGAACAAAGGATATCAGCTTACCTTAAAAAGGTTGAGCAGAAGTTCTCGTATATGTACCGCTCATGTGGAACATATGTGGCACTTTTGACGATACGTCTTGTCGTCTACTAAGTTACTCCCAATTATATTTCTTTTGGTTATCTTTTTTTCTTATTATTTTGGATAACTTGTAGGCAGCTTGCCGGGAAGACAAAAAAACGCTTATGGTTTCCGTTGAGAATTTATGCAGTTCTCATTTTTGTATTCAAGTACAATTTGAGTAATTTTTCAAGGTTTGAGGCCTGGGTGTCTGCAGTTGTAAGTTTGTATCCAGATCTTGGGTTTAAGCCTGAAGCCTCACTTTTAGGGAATGTTTGGGAATCTGTGATTGTCTTGATTGTTATGGAACTTTATAGCTATGAAAGGAGAAAAAGTGCACATGACATGAAAACGAATGATTATTCTTCAAAAAGTGGGTTTCGTGGATTTGCAAGGAGATTTTTGGGTCGAAATAGTGAAAAGATTCTATTTGTTGCTGTGTTTTATGCTTCTCTTTCGCCGATCAGTTTATTTGGTTTTATCTATCTTTTAGGCCTCGTGGGTTATTCTACTTTGCCTAAGATGTCCCGCGTCCCTTCGAAGTTATTCTTGGTTTTTACAGGGCTTGTTTTTATGTCAGAATATCTTTTTCCAGGGGTAAATCAGTACATATGTTTGCTGGGCAAACCTCTCAAATTTGACTGTTTTCCTGGGGTTCAGATTATTTAGTCCCGGATTTTGGGGCCTTGAGTCAAGATTAAGAGGACGTGTTCTGGTTATAGTTGCTTGTACTCTTCAATATAATGTGTTTTATTGGGTAGACAAATGCTAGCCTATTTGAGAAATAAGGGGAAGTGGGAGGAGCCGTGTTGCTTATTTGTGTCGCCTGAGCGCACTCATACAGAAGCCGACGAAGAGAACACATCGTTGTTGGATTCTAGCGAAGAAAGAATCTGTCAAAATCTTGGCCATTTCGTTTAGACGATGGCCAAGCATCAGATTCTTCTAAGCCAGCCGAAGTGGACAACACAAAAAATAAACCAAAAAGGTTCACATTTGGTTATATATGAGGAATTTGCAAGTGGAGAAATCATTATAGATAAGTGTTGGGAAATTTTTTATCGTGAGAGGAGTGGTGGAGTTTCGAAGACACGTAGAAATCATTATAGATAAGGGTTTGGAGTGCAAAGTGGCAATTGGTGCAAGTTTTAGTTATACGTAATTTATTTTGAACTTGTTGCAACATCTGTTACTTGTACGTATCTTTAGTATGTATGTAAATCATTAACAATCTATATCTATAATATAAAGGAGATCAGCTCCCATTTTTCACCTTAATTAATGAATCAAACAAATTACATCCTTTTGTCTGATCTTCTCACACTTTTGTTTCCTTAAATTGTAGAATTTTTTGAATCATGCATGCATGTGCTCTTTTTTGCTGATTTTGTTTGGAAACCAGATTTAAAGCATTACCCTTCATGATTTTTGTTAGGAAATTCATAAGATCCAATCTGTAAAGCTTCTATTACAAACTCACATCTAAGAACCAATCATGATATGTTGAAAATATGTAACATGAAATACAAATTCTCCTTCCTGTTTAGGTTCTTTTGACATAACTCTGAGAGTTGTCTGGGTATGTAACGTGTTAGGGTAATTCAATACTTTTTTTAAAGTCAACATGATCCATCTCATTTGAACTTTCTTTGCGTTGATTCTTTGTCTGCTGGCTTGCTTCTACAGTGCATCTTATTACTTTAATACTGTTTACTGTATAAAATCTTAAGCCTTTACTAATTTTTATGTTTTAAAAGAAAACTTAGTTCCGTTGCTATTATTATAATTATTATTGCTGCCTATTGTTGTCGTTTATTATATATTGTTGCTGCCTATTGTTATTACTTTTGAAGTTGGAGTTAGCCTTATTATATTATTATTTCCATAACTTTTTTTGTTTATGAAATTTGATGCTTGATAATTCCAGGTCTTATTGCTTGCTCTTTCCTTATGGAGTTTCTCCTTTGCAAGTACATGTGGTTTTGGACTGTTAGCTTATGTTGGCTATATCTTATATGCCTTCCCTTCACTCTTCCACTTGCATCGCTTAAATGGGTTGCTTCTCATCTTCATTCTTTTGTGGGCTGCTAGTGCGTACGTATTTAACGTGGCATTTACCTTACTGAACAAGAGCAAAGAGGTTTGTTACTTCTCTCCCCACCACTCTCAGACCATAGATCCCTGTTATCCGCACTAACAAATAACATTGCGCCGTTGTGCTTTAGGATATGGAAATTTGGGAAACCATTGGTTTGTGGCACTATCCTATTCCTGGATTATATTTATTCGCTCAATTCTGCCTTGGAGTACTTGTAGCAATTGGCAATCTAGTTAATGATTCTGTATTTCTGCATTTATCCAATGAAGATGGGAAGCCCTGTGACGATGAAGATGATGATGAAGGTGATTGAAGTCATGTTAAAGGCTCAATATGTGGATGTTGTGGGAGTGGATAGTTATTGATATCTATCATCATTTATATATAATGTCGTACTGCTTCTCTTTTCCTTAAAATTACTATATAACTTCATTGCATATTTGCATATGAGTATTTCCTGTTTTCGGGATGTGGGTTAATTTCTTTTTTTTAATATAATATAATAATATGGTTTTTGATGTAGATGTTCCTGTTATAGTAATTTGATTGTTGGGGTGGTTGTACGACTAATACTGGTTTAGTTTTCCATTGTACCTAATGGCGTCAGCCATAAAGTTGTCCCAGGCGAGGCCTTGGTATAAACGTTTCATAAGTTGCATTACCATCTAATTAACATTTTCCTTATGCAATGATTTAGAGCTTCTAGGAGTTGAAGCAATACTAATTTATATCAGCAGTTAAATTTATTTGCTTCAGTATCTCTTTCCTACTATTAGATAGCTTTCTGCATGATATGGTCTACAATATGTATTGTACTAACAAAAAGTTAGCATTTCCTGCTTTGTGTTTAAATATAAGTTTAATCTTTACATTCTGGTCTACCTTTCTGGTGCTGCTACCTAGCAGCAAGTCTCCTTATTTGTAACATGTACCTTCTATTTTATGTAACAGTCTGAATTGAGTCTCACTGAACTCCTTTTGTTGCAGACAAAGTGGACACAAAAGTATTTGTGGTAGCTACAATAGCTTGGGCAACGCACAAGTGCTCCCGTGCGATTACATTGGCTCTCATTTTTGTCCTTCGGATGAAGCCTGGATTCATTCATGCTGTATACAGTATGTTAAACATATTCTTCATCCTTAAAATATAAAATGAGGTCTGACCTCAGTATATATTGTTGGGAAATTAGTCCCACTTTGCTTAAGTTCTGTATCTATTATGTACAGGTTGTGTCTGTGTGTGATGAAACTTATTATAATAGATAATTTCATCAGAATTTGAACATTTAATGATTGCCCATGTCCTTCTTGCCTCCAATGATCTTTCTAGTTGCTTGATGCATATTGTTAGTTAACATGGCAGGTTGCACTTCATTATTCAGATGCATAGTTGACTTAAATGTTTATGTTTTCATTCTGTAGTGATATTGTTACATCCTAATCCTTGGTTTATGGGTTTATTTGTGTTTATGTGGTGGATTAGAGAAGATCGAGATGGGCGGCTGAGATTGTTTTGGTTTGGGTATAAAAGGTTGGTTTTCTTACTTCTCTCTCTCTCACTTTTTTCTCACGCTCTCTCCCGCTCAACTCTCTCCCTCCCTCTCAGCTGCCGGTGTGTGGTGGTGTGGATCGGCGAGGAGACGACTCAGTGGAGTGCGCGAGGATCGTGTTCATCGGTTGCTCGGTTGGATTCGCCGGAGGAGGAGAAATGCTTGTGGAGGCGACCTTCGTGGGTTCTTGGTGAATTCTACTAGAAGATTTCGGTCGACCGTGATTTTAGGGTCGTTCGACCGTTGGTGCTTTTGAACAAGAGAAGATTTTCCCTATTGGATTTCGAACGGGACCCCTTTGCCGTTCGACCGGTTGGACGTTATTTCGGGTTTTCTGCGGAATAGTGGTGGTATTCGGTCGACCGTTTGGGGTCTTCCGTTCGACCGTTGGGGCACTGTTTGCATATGGATGCTTGTGTCGTGTGTGATTGGATCCGCCTCGAGGGCAACGGGTCTCCGGCCTTTTTTGGGGCGACGGTACAGACATTGCCGGCCTAAGAGGAGGGTCGTTGTTGTGGCTCTACGGAGCGGGTGCCTTGTGTGCACGTCGTTGTGGTTCTACGGAGCGGGTGCCTTGTGTGCACGTTGTTGTGACTCTGAGGAGCGGGTGCCTTGTGTGCACGTTGTTGTGACTCTGAGGAGCGGGTGCCTTGTGTGCACGTTGTTGTGGCTCTGAGGAGCGGGTGTCTTGTGTGCACGTGTGATTGAGGGGTTGGGGTGAGAGGACCCTTGAGACCCGAGGCCGATGTTTTTCGGCGGTGTCTGGTGTGCTCGGGAGATTGATGTGCTTTTACTGCATTTTCATTTCATGTTTCATTACGCATATTATGTTCATATTTTAAGGGTTTGGCATATGAGGTTCCCCACGGGAAACTCAGGCATATTCATGTTTTATGTCAGGTCGTGCACGTTAATAGGAGGTGGTGACTGCGACAGGAGCACCCAGACCAGACCCTGTCTTTTGTTATTCGAGGTGGTTGATTTTCCCTTGTACATGCGTTGTATATCTTTTATGTTGCGTTGTAATCATCTTTGACTCTTGTATTGTACAGTTTACCACCTTATATTATATATACTTGTGGTTTGATGACGACCCCAGTGTTGATTCTTATCTGTTTAAAGTTTTAAATTTTCCGTTGTTTCGGGGCGTTACAATTTGGTATCAGAGCTTTCGGTCCCGGTGTGGTTGTCCAATGGAACCACCTTAAAGGTCTTGCATCTAGTTGTCATTCATCATGCATTCATTCATAATCATTAATTCATTATTGTTTCCTGTCCTATTGTGTAGATGCCTCCGAGACGTGTGAGGCTACATTCATGTTATAGGGGCGTCAGTGAGGAGACTAGTAGGAAGGACAGGGAGGAGGAGGAGAGGAGGACCCTTCAGGGGACTCTTGGTAGGCTGGGCGAGTTTCTCGAGCGCCAGTCTGCACAGACCGAGAAGGCAGGGGCGGGGGCAGTGCTGGATCGGTTTATGCGACAACACCCTCCTTCCTTTGACGGCAGTGGTGAGCCGGAGGCAGCTGAGGACTGAGTCTTCAAGATCCGGAAGATCTTCAGAGCGATTGGATGTCTTTCTGAGAGGCAGGTGGATCTGGCCACCTATGTGTTGGACGGAGAGGTGACCAACTGGTGGAGTTCCACGTCGGCTGTTGTTTTTTAGGACAGTGAGGATGTGGGCTGAGAGGAATTCATCGCGGAGTTCAACCATCAGTATTTGCCCCAGCATGCGCTGGATAGGAAGAAGGAGGAGTTCCTAGCACTCGAGGAGTGAGAGATGACGCTGGCGGTTTACATTAGCAGGTTGCATGCCCTGGAGCGTTACTGCCCGGATACTTATGTGACACCGGAGCAGAGAGATCGGAAGTTTATCCGAGGGTTGAGGCCGCAGTTCCGGTCTCGTATGACCACGAGCATGCCGCAGACTTTAGCTAATGCAGTGAAGTTTGAGACGATTATGGAGCAGGACTACCAGGAGACGGTAGAGACCAGGAAGGTGCAGACGAAGGTCAGTGTGCGACCTAAAGATCAGACTTCGGGAAATCCGGGCAAGAGGCCCCGGATTGATAGTGGGGGATCTCAGCAGTCAGGGCAGTGTGGTAGAGTTCACCCCGGGCGCGGGTGTGGGGCTCAATTAGGTGCATGCCATGGTTGTGGCCAGATGAGACATTTTATTCGTTTATGCCCGAGTAGGTCAGGTGGACCTAGTAGACGACCGGGTTCCTCCTCAGCTAGCGGAGCTGGACCGAGTCGACCAGTTGCACCCTCCCAGCAGGGGAAGAGTGTGGGACGTGTCTTCACCATTCAGGCGGAGGAGGCTAGAGATGTCATTGCCGTGGTGGAAGGTACGCTTTATGTTGATGACTTGATAGCTAGTGTGTTTTTCGACTGCGGGGCCACACACTCGTTCATCTTTGAGCAGTTTGCGAGCATGTTAGGTCGTACCCATGCGATGTTGACTGCCACGTTGGAAGTCAACGCACCCTTGGGTTTGGTGGGTATTGTGGGGAGCTCCTCCCCGGCGCCACGGTTGTTTCGGGAGACCAGGAGTTCCCGGCAGACCTAGTCTTATTACCGATGGTAGACTTCGATGTCCTACTTGGGATGGATTGGCTGTCCCAGTACGATGTTAGAGTCTTGTGCCGAGAGAAGAAGATTCTGATCTCGAGGAAATATCTTCCTGATTTGCTGATCAGAGGGACTAAGAGTGGAGATGGTCGGATTTTGGTTTCGGCAGTGAGGGCTCAGAAGATGATTCACCAGGGTTGTAGAGCGTTCCTAGTGACGCTTGTGGTACAAGATTTTGAGGTGAAGAAGTTGGAAGATATCGAGGTTGTTCAGGATTTTCCTGAGTTATTTTCTGATGAGATCACCGGGTTACCGCCTCACAGAGAGATCGAGTTTGGTATCGATCTGGTAGCAGAGACTACACCACAGTCGAATGCTCCGTATAGGGTGGCACCTGCGGAGTTAGCTGAGCTGAAGAAGCAGTTGCAGGATCTGCTAGATTCAGGTTTGATTAGGCCAAGTGTTTCACCCTGGGGAGCTCCAGTGCTCTTCGTGAAGAAGAGGGATGGCTCGCGAGGATGTGTATTGATTATCGGATGCTGATTAGGGTTACCATTAGGAATCGGTATCCTTTACCTAGGATCGAGGACATTTTCGACCAGTTGCAGTCAACGAGGGTCTTTTCGAAGATCGATCTGCGATCCGGTTACCATCAGTTGAGGATTCAGGATGCAGATGTCCAGAAGACAGCGTTCATGACGAGGTACGGGCATTATGAGTTTTTGGTGATGTCGTTTGGATTGACGAATGCACCTACAACGTTTATGGATCTGATGAATCGGACCTTTCAGCCGTATCTCGACGGCTTTGTGATTGTCTTCGTGGATGATATACTGGTATACTCACCAGACAGAGAGCAGCATCGGGAGCACCTGAGGGTTGTGCTTAGCATTCTGAGAGATCAGCAGCTCTATGCTAAGTACAAGAAGTGTGATTTCTGGCTAGATCGGGTGGCCTTTCTGGGACATGTGGTGTCAGCAGACGGGATTATAGAGAGCGAGTGTGCGTCTATTCCTCCTGAGATGGAGCGTGTCAACGCCATCTATGACAGAGTTAGGAATGACCCATACTCATCATCTTATAATCTTGGATGGAGGAACCACCCCAATTTTTCATAGAACCAAACTAATGTCCCGGGTGGTCCTTCAAACTCCTCTAGACCACCTTACCAATCACACCAACCTCCCATACATGCACAATCTTATCAGCAACTCCAAGCGCAAACCACCAATCAATCGGGTTTCCCAAATTCCAATAATATGGAAACCCGATTCAATTCGCTTGAGACCTTGACTCGTGGACTTGAAAACTCAATGAAAAATTTTATGTCAACCACGAGTCAAGTTCTCACTTCAAATCAGCAGACCATCAAATCTCTAGAGCTTCAGATGGGCCAATTGACTCAGTCTGTACATGAAAGAGAGAGAGGATATTTTCCTAGCCAGCCTGAGGCTAACTCCCGTATGTACCAACAACAATACATGCAAAATGAGAATGTGGTACCTCGGGGGAGGCAAGTGAACCATGTGGAGGAACCTATTCACCATGTCAATTCCATTGTGACCTTAAGGAATGGAAAACAGGTTGACAATCACATTTCCTTGTCACAACAACCACCATCTATGCAGCCCCTTAGTGGGAATGATGGTGAAGAAGAAGCTGAGGGTGAGGGTAATACACCAAAGCTTTCTTCTCAGGCACCGCAGAAAACCTACCTGCCAAAAGCTCCCTATCCAAGTAGGTTAACCAAAAATCAGAGTGACAACATGGACAATATATTAGAGGTGTTTAAGCAAATAAGGTTAACATCCCCTTGTTGGATGTCATCCAACAAATACCTCAATATGCCAAAGTGTTGAAGGATCTCTGTACAACCAAGAGGAAGACCAATGTTCCTAAGAAAGCATTCTTGGTTGCAAATATCAGCTCACTTTTGTTCAATCCCACCTATACAAAATACAAGGACCCTGGGTGTCCTACTATTCAGTGTACGATAGGGGACACTAGAATGAGCAATGTTTTGCTTGATTTAGGATCAGCAGTCAACCTCCTCCCATTCTCTGTTTATCAACAATTGAACTTGGGAGAATTGAAACCAACTAAGATCACCCTTCAATTGGCGGATAGATCCATTCGTATTCCAATGGGGATTATCGAGGACATGCTTATCAAAGTTGGAGATTTTATATTTCCAGTCGATTTTGTTGTCCTCGATACCAATCCTGTTGCGAACACCCACTCTCAAATACCTTTGATTTTGGGTAGACCATTTCTGGCAACCTCCAATGCCTTGATTAATTGTAGAAATGGTCTCATGAAGCTCTCATTCGGTAATATGAGTGTCGAGTTTCATGTGTTCAACTCTGGTAGGCAACAGGAACCCATGGATGAACCTTTAAATCTAAATCTCATCCGCCAATTGGAGAAAACACCACAAAATCAACGAACACCCCGAACCCCAATGCAACCCGTTGAGAATGTTCGTGGGCCCAGCGAAAACTCATCGCATGTTTTTGCAATACAATAGAGTGAGCTGACCTCGAACATGAATGTCCAAAGGGAGTGTTCGTTGCATGATTCAGTTGAGAGTACTAGTAAGAGTGAGACACCTCATCATATGCCTATACCAGAATGTGTCTCTACCTCATGTCCCATGTCCATTGAGCCATTTGAGCTTCATATTGACTCCAACAAGGACTCACCTATGACCGAGCTTATGCTTGATGATCTAAATGATGGTAGGAGGTCCTTGTTGGATGACTTGGGGAGAAGCCCCATTCTTAGTGATGCAGGTCTGCTGCATCCATCAAATGAGCTTGAGGAACTCATTCCGATGCACCTGCCTATTGGTTGGAGGGTTTTGTTCGATGAGCAACTAAACCCTAGTGAGGCAACACAATTTCATTCTTTGTTGCCCACACCCAACCAATATCATGAGGGGTTCGAGCCTTTCAACTTTGACCTTTCACCCCTCATGACACCTCATAGGACCGGTAAAGTTTGCCCATCTCGGTAAGTCTCTGGTCCTCATGACTTTATGTTCTCATTTGATGTTCCTTGACCAAATGATTATGAGAATATCGTTGTTGTATATATCATTTAAAAAAAAAGAAAAAAAACAAAAGAAAAAAAGAAAAAAAGAGAGCGAGTAATAAAAGACTCCATGAGCGAGCATTGATTGTTATGGGCCCCAACCCTTGTGTACTTGGGCCCCAATTTCTTCACGTATTTATCTCTCTTCTTCAGCTTCTCACAGGTTTTGAGGGAATTTGGGTTTGTGTCCATCAACATGACCCTGAACGTCCCTTTGTACTTCATGTTGGTGAGATCTTTCCTTTTTCTTGCATATATCCATGTAGTATCTTGCTCACATTCATTGAGGACAATGCATGAAGTAGGTGTGGGGGGGTGTTTTACGTGTGTACATACTCGAGTCTTTTTCCTTTGATTTTGTTTTCTTTTGTGTGTATTGATAGGGTCATGTTAGTGTGCCGCATTTAATATCGATATATCTGCTTGCCATGATCCTTGGGTGACTTGTCTTCTTTTGCTTGCCTAGTGCTTTAAAATTTTCACATTTCTTTCAAAATCTTCATGTGCTTGCGAAAGAAAATGTTTTTGTAGGTTTTCCGAGTGTTTAGCATGTGCAAAACCGTTGAGACGCAAAGTAAAAAGAAAGCTCCCAAAATTATCTTGAACTTGATGCATTAGGATTTCTAGTTTACTGGCTTTAGGTCTTATCGAGTTGTTAGGATGCACCCTGGTTTTCCCTCGGGGGGCGTGTAATCATAGGGTTTCAGCACTCAAACATTTAATGAAGTCCACCCTGAACCTAGTGAGTCAAATAATTCGTGTCTGTTGGTATAAGGAAGTTTGTCGTAGTCAATGACCCTTAATCCCTTTTTGTGAAACTTAAGTGTAGGGGTTTCGGTTCCCATGTAGATAAATAAATAAGTAGTGTTCTCTCTTCTCGCACGGCTCCTATCACTCGGGAAAGTAGGTCTGAGGGGACTTTGTGCCTGACGCTTTCGAGTCATCTGACTTGGGATGCACCGACCGAACTCTCGTTACACGGGTGGTAGGGATCGCCCTATGTGGAGATTTAGGGGAAGGTGTACGTGATAGTGTAAGTACTCATAGGCAATGATGCACGAAACCTGACCCTAGGAGAATCAAACACCAACCAAAAAATGCTCCAAAGAAAAAGAAAAAACATGTATTAGAAAAAAAAAGAAAAAAAAGAGTCAAATAAGAACCAAAATGGACTTTACACATTGTATCACATTCAGAAGTTTAGGTTGCCCATGTCTTTCACTTAAGTCCTTAACTAACTCTCACGAATACCTCATTAGGCTAGGAGTGTGGACCAATTACATATATAGAGTTGACCCGTAGTATTACCGCGTCCCGTGATCGACAAAATGAGTCCAACGAGTCGTGTAGCTAGATTGATTAATGCATGTTGTTCGGATTTTATGGGTATATCCGCTGAAAACCCTCAGGAGACAACACTCATCCTCCTTGGCGACAAAGAGGTTTAACGGCTTGTTGCACGTGCTAAGTGCAACCGTGATTCCTACGAAAGTAAGTTAGGATTTCTTGTGTTTTCGTATGCTTTTCTCTTTCTTTGATTTGCTCGGGACTAGCAAAAGTTAGGTGTGGGGGTATTTGATTGACATCATTTCATGCTTATATTTGTATCTTATATCCATTATCTTTCACCTAAACAATGTTATGTTACGAGTTTTATGTTTAGTTTTCAGGAATAAATAGGTTTGAAGAGATGAAGCATAAAAGGACCCAAAAGCTGGGAAAAAGGACTGAATTGTGCGATCTGGGGACTGAGATGCAAGGAAGAAAGACCTGAACGTAAGACGGAAGGACCTAAGAGCAAAACAGAATACTCCACACCATAATGGTGAGTATTTTAGACATTCGATTCGGGTCGGAGCTCTAACAAACCAATTAAATGCATACAAGACCAGCAAATATATCAAGAAAAGCCCACAACAAAAATGAGCAGGATCTGAACCATATATACCAATTAAACATCTAATTAGAACTTAATTAGAATTTACATTTTTCAACACTTTTACTCACTCAATTTACGAACACCATCTCTAACTACAGGTAGCTTTAGTTACTGGAGGAGATTCAGGTATTGGTCGAGCAATATGCCACGCCTTCACCTTAGAAGGTGCGACGGTGGCCTTTACGTTCGTAAAGGGGGAGGAAGACAAGGATGCTCAAGATACTCTCAAAATGATCCAAGAAGCAAGAGGTCACCATTGGATATATAATTAACAGTCAAGCTAACATTCATTAGCAAATTAATTAGTCAACATCATTTGTTTTGGTTTTTTGGTTGTTAGTTTCGGATTCGGGCGAGGCGGTGGCTGTGCCAGCAGACCTTGGGTACGAGGAGAATTGCCGACGGGTGGTCGAGGAGGTGGTGAACAGGTACGGGCGCATCGACATCCTCATAAACAACGCGGCAGAGCATTAATACGAGAGGAAAAGCATGGATGACATAAGTGAGGATGAGCTCCATAGGGTGTTCCAAACCAACATCTTTGCTCACTTCTTCACCACCAAGTAATTATAACAAGTCTTCAGTCACACCGATTAGTCGTTCTAATTAGTGATTGATTTGTCATATTTTTCATGGTATTTTATAAACATCATGAACTTTTGAGTGTTCGTTAACTTTTAACAACAAAATTTACTATATACTTGAATCTTCTGTAAACGTTAAATCTCTTAGAGAGCCTAAAAATTTGTCTATTTATTGACTTAAACAAACAATATTTTTTCTTAAATATTTCTAAAGTGATTTCTATAACGCAGTACTTGGTAGTGTAAGAAATTTACAATTTCAAGTGAGACGAACAATAACTCTTCTTTATATATGTCCAAAATATATTTTTATTAAATATGTCAATGTTATCAGGCTTTAGTTAGTTTCTTCAAAATGTAGAAAAAAATATCACTTTTGTTGCACTTAATTATTAAGATACTTACTAATTAACTACATTGAGTCATATTAAATCATGTTCGTAACATAGGAAATTTACTAGCTAATTGAGTTGATGGATGATGATATTAATTATACATGTACATGTATATGTAACTATTTTTCCCCTTAATCCAATTAAGGTTCGTGCTGAAGCACATGGGTGAGGGTGGGTGCATAATCAACACGACGTCGGTGACCGCCTACAAGGGTCATCCTGCACTGATCGATTACTTTTTGACGAAGGGCGCTATTGTGACGTTTACTCGAAGTCTTGCCTTGAAGCTAGCCCAGAAGGGAATAAGGGTGAACGCCGTTGCGCCTGGGCCGATTTGGACACCCTTGATAACCTCCTCATTCTCAAAAGAGAAGGTGAGCAGCTTCGGGTCAGATACGCCGATGGGGCGTGTGGGGTAGCCAAGCGAGATCGCTCCGACTTACGTCTTCCTTGCTTCTCATGACTCATCCTATTATACTGGCCAAGTCTTCCACCCTAACGGTAATAACAACTAAAACTCATCATCATTTCTTACGATCTTTGTTTATTCGAGATTTAAGTTTTTTGGAAGCTACAACTATAGATTATAGGTAATCAGTTAACATGGGCACACACAAGGATGAATTTCATATATCTTGATTGAAAGTATATTGCATTTATTGTTAGAACAATATGTATCCTTTCTAATCTTTTTTCTCTTGTATCTGTATTGTAGGTGGGACAATTGTGAATGGGTGAGATTTGGGATCATTTGTGTCTTATGTACGAAAACTCTAAATTAAAGTTGCTTCGCTTCATGTGTTGGTTGTTGTTAGGTGTCTTGAGTACGTAATTAAATGTGTAATGTGGAGTATTATGTGTATAGTGCAGTACAGTTATGTGCTAAAAATGTTGTGGAAGATATATATGTTATCTTATGTGTACCTCCACAGAAAAGAGGAAACGTATCCTAGAAGTCCAGTGATTAGTAATTACTTGTTTGCCAATCAGGGGTCCCATTTTAAATCAAATTCCCAAAAATCAATAATTGAAATCTAGAAAGTAGAGTTCAGATTGTGATGTTAAATAAGTAGTTTGGAATTTCATTCCCAAAAATCATTAATTGACATCTAAAAAGTAAAGAGATTGAAAATTTGATGTTAAATAAGTAATATGGAATTTTCATGGGAAGAGACTTGGGAGTTAATTTTGAGATCTGGACTTTTTAATTTGTTGCAAAAAATTGATTTTAGAGATGGGAAGAGATTTGGGAGTTAATTTTGAAATCTGGTCTTTTTAAATTGTTGCAAAAAATTGATTTTAGAGTAACTTTTTTACTTCTTTTGTTCTTTGCATTTAATAAATCCGTCATTTAGCAATTGAGTTAGCAGAGTACTATTCTTTTGAGATGTTAGTATAAGTCTAACCTCAAAATAGAACCTACGGAAAAGATTAGAGTGCGACACTGACACACATTAGAAATACATCAGAGAAATCAATAAGTGCAACTAAACCTAAATTGTCCACCAAGAAGAGCGACAATAATCAATAATTTACAAGTGTTTCTTAAGTTTCTGCCCAAAACAAGAGAAAGATATATGATTACTGATTGACATCATTTCATGCTTATATTTGTATCTTATATCCATTATCTTTCACCGAAACAATACTATGTTACGAGTTTTATGTTTAGTTTTCAGGAATAAATATGTTTGAAGAAATGAAGCATAAAAGGACCCAAAAGCTGGGAAAAAGGACTGAATTGTGAGATCTGGGGACTGAGATGTAAGGGAGAAGGACCTGAACGTAAGACAGAAGGACCTAAGAGCAAAACAGAATACTCCACACCATCATGGGGAGTATTTTAGCAATTCGATTCGGATCGGAGCTCCAACAAACCAATTAAATGCATCCAAGACCAGAAAATATACCAAGAAAAGTCCACAACAAAAATGAGCACGATCTTAACCATATAGACCGCCAATTGGCGGTCCAAGACCGCTAATTGGTGGTCCATTTTGGCCCAAATCCGCTAACATTTCTCCAGCACATGTATTAGAGGAGGTTTAGGCTATTTTTGGTATTGGTTTAGTCCCACATCGGGGGATTGTCCCGGATTGCCTTTTTCTTTGGCTATAAATAGAACTCTTCACCTTCTATTGTAATCACTCCATATTTTAAGTGGCTATTCTTCCTACTAGAAGTGAGGCCTTGAAGCACACATTAAAGTAGGAGGATGCTACTTTTAATGTAAGTCATTTTAATACAAGTTTTCTTTATTATGTTGTTTGTTTTATGTTTCTTGTTTTGCTTTGCTTAATCTCATTTCATTAGTTTTATTAGCTTAGTTAATATGCTTTCTTTGTTTAGTTTAATAATTAGTGTAATGTTTAGTGAGTAGTTCCATCCCCTTTGGGGGGTGGAGTAGATGTACATACATGCAAATGAGAATGGATTGAATGTTTTATTTCCAATGTGTTGATAAAACATGAATGTATGCTTGCTTGTTTAGGATAGAATTTATAACTTGATGAGTTTTGCCAAAATGATTAGACACCTCTCATGCTTGTTTAGATTCTGAAATAAACATCTTGCATATGTAAATGTTAAGCAACTAAGTTGGTGAATAGATTGATAGGTTTTGCCACAACATTTAGACACTTCCTATGCATGATAACACCACCTTTATTTGTGCTTAAAGAATGTGTTCAACACCCACCTCTTTGTTTTTGTGCACTCACTCCACCCTTTAGGGGTTTTCCAATTTCTGTATTCCAGCATTCTTGTTTTGTCCTTAGCTTAGTTGTCATTTCATTGTTTGTTTCTTTCGTTCGCATTTCATACTTCTTAGTGTAGTTTATTGTAGAGTAGCATAATCAATCTTTCTCCCCCAATTTTTGCCACTTGATTTCTGATAAACAAGAGGCTGCTCACCTCCCTGGGGACGACCCGTACTTGCCACCGCTTCATCGCGGCCGTGCACTTGCGGTTTTAGTGTAAGTGCACATCGCGACCGTGCACTTGCGGACGAAAGTGGTCGCTTATGCTTCGAGGCAGTTGAAGGTTCATGAGAAGAATTACCCGACTCATGATCTGGAGTTGGCAGCGGTGGTTCACGCGCTGAAGACTTGGAGGCATTACCTTTATGGAGAGCAGTTTGAGGTCTTCACAGATCACCAGAGTCTGAAGTATCTGTTATCGCAGAAAGAGTTGAATATGAGGCAGCGCAGATGGCTTGATGTCATAAAGGATTATGACTTCACCATTTCGTATCATCCGGGGAAGGCGAACTCTGTCGCAGATGCCTTGAGTTGGAAGGTGGAGTCGTCAGCTGCGAGCTTATGCATTCAGGAGTGGAGGTTGCTTGAGGCCTTCACGGAGTGGAGACCTTTTACGGAGGGCTCTGAGGGGGCAGTGATTGCGGGACTTCGAGTGGAGCCGCAGACAGTTTCGGGAGTTGTTCAGGCTCAAAGAGCAGATGATGGGCTGCTCAGTCTGATGCAGTTAGCTGCTAAGGACGGATCAGACTTCAGTGTCGGAGTCGATGGGGGCTTGAGGTTCAGAGGTCGGATCTGGGTACCGAGAGCAGGTGACCTGAGGGATACTATCATGGAGGAGGCACATAGAGCCAGATATTCCATTCACCCGGGGAGTACCAAGATGTATAAAGATTTACAGCGGAGTTTCTGGTGGAAGGGGATGAAGCGAGACGTAGCAGACTTCGTGTCCAGGTCCTTGGTTTGTCAGCAGGTGAGGATTGAGCACCAGCGGCCAGCAGGGCAGTTACAGAGTATAGATCTGCCAGAGTGGAAGTGAGAGCACGTGACGATGGATTTCGTCACCGGGTTGCCGAAGACGATGAGATCTCACGACGCGATTTGGGTTATAGTCGATCGACTGACCAAGTCGGCGCATTTTCTGGCGATCAGGACCACCTTACCGTTGGAGGGTTTGGCGAAGCTGTACATCGAGGAGATAGTTCGGTTACATGGTGTACCTGTGAGTATTATCTCTGATCGAGATCCGAGGTTTACCTCCAGATTTTGGGGTAGTCTGCAGAAGGCTTTGGGGACTCAATTGAGGTTCAGTACAACTTTTCATCCGCAGACAGACGGGCAGTCAGAGAGGACTATCCAGACGCTAGAGGATATGCTGAGAGCGTGTACTCTGGATTGGACAGGATTTTGGGATGAACACCTGCCGTTGATCGAGTTCGCCTACAACAACAGCTACCATTCGAGCATTGGGATGACACCGTACCAGGCTCTGTACAGTCGGCCTTGTAGATCGCCGGTATGCTGGAGTGAGGTAGGCGAGAGGCAGTTGGTTGGACCAGAGATTTCTCAGATGTATGCTGAGAAGGTTGGCGTAATCAGACAGAGGTTAGCGACGGCTCAGAGCAGACAGAAGAGTTAAGCAGATAAGCGTAGACGAGAGTTGAGATTTGAAGTGGGCGATCACGTTTTCCTGAGGATTTCACCAGCTCGTGGAGTGATGAGATTCGGGAAGAAAGGGAAGCTCAGTCCAAGGTACGTCGGACCGTTTGAAATTCTTGATCGTGTAGGAGAGGTTGCCTACCGTATTGCCTTGCCGCCGCAGCTTTTGGGTATTCACAACGTTTTCCATGTTTCTATGTTGAGGAAATACGTTGCCGATCCATCGCATGTGATTGAGATCTGTGTTCCGGAGATCAGTCAGGACTTATCTCTCGAGGAGAGGCCCATGGAGATTGTAGATCGGATGGAGCACCAGCTCAGAAGGAGAACCATTCCGATGGTGAAGGTCAGGTGGCAGCACCATAGCGAGCGTGAAGCCACTTGGGAGGTCGAGGATGAGGTCCGGAAGATGTATCCGGAATTGTTCGGTGAGAATTGGTTCTAATTTCAAGGACAAAATTCTTTAAGGATGGTGGATTGTTACATCCTAATCCTTGGCTTATGGGTTTAATTGTGTTTAGGTGGTGGATTAGAGGAGATCGAGATGGACGGCTGAGATTGTTTTGGTTTGGGTATAAAAGGTTGGTTTTCTCACTTCTCTCTCTCTCTCACTCTTTTCTCACGCTCTCTCCCGCTCAACTCTCTCCCTCCCTCTTAGCTGCCGGTGTGTGGTGGTGTGGATCGGCGAGGAGACGACTCAGTGGAGTGCGCGAGGATCGTGTTCATCGGTTGCTCGGTTGGATTCGCCGGAGAAGGAGGAGAAGTTCTTGTGGAGGCGACCTTCGTGGGTTCTTCAAAGGCTTCTTCAAGCCTTAAAGGTATGCCAAGCTTTAGTGTAGTCCTCCTTTTAGCCTTTGCGAGGGTTGGAGTGGCCGACGGTAGGCCGGAAGGCTCGTCGAGAACCTTGCAGCAGCTTTTCTGCTCTGCAACGGTCGACCGGCGGTTTGGCGCGATCGACCGGTCGTAGTGTGTTTCGAGCAAAATCTTTTGCACTGGTCGAACGATACTCTTCGAGTGGTCGACCGGTGGTACATTTTACCAGGGGAAAAAAACTCTCGGTGTTTTCGGTCGAACGGGTCCCCTTTGCCGGTCGACCGAAAAACACTATTGTAAGTCGGTTGGGGGCGTTGACCATCTAAACGGTCGACCGCTCATTGACTTCGTCCGACCGGAACTTAAGTTAACTTATTGACCGGTCGACCGGGAGTGTGGTTTCGGTCGACCGTGTAGTGCGGATTTTTGGTGAATTCTACTGGGGGATTTTGGTCGACCGTGATTTTTGGGTCGTTCGACCGTTGGTGCTCTTGAGCAAGAGAGGATTTTCCCTGTTGGATTTCGGTCGAACGGGGCACATTTCCCGTTCGACCGGTTGGACGTTATTTCGGTTTTTCTGCGGAATAGTAGTGGTGTTCGGTCCTCCGTTTGGGGTCTTCCGTTCGACCGTTTGGGCACAGTTTGCATATGGATGCTTGTGTCGTGTGTGGTTGGATCCGCCTCGAGGGCAACGGGTCTCCGGCCTTTTTTGGGGCGACGGTACAGACATTGCCGGCCTGAGAGGAGGGTCGTTGTTGTGGCTCTACGGAGCGGGTGCCTTGTGTGCACGTCGTTGTGGTTCTACGGAGCGGGTTCCTTGTGTGCACGTCGTTGTGGCTCTGAGGAGCGGGTGCCTTGTGTGCACATTGTTGTGGCTCTGAGGAGCGAGTGCCTTGTGTGCACGTGTGATTGAGGGGTTGGGGTGAGAGGACCCTTGAGACCCGAGGCCGATGTTTTCCGGCGGTGTCTGGTGTGCACGAGAGTTTGACATGCTATTACTGCATTATCATTTCATGTTTCATTACACATATTATGTTCATATTTTAGGGGTTTGGCATACGGGGTTTCCCACGGGAAACTCAGGCATATTCATGTTTTATGTCAGGTCGTGCACGTCAGTAGGAGGTGGTGACTACGGACAGGAGCACCCAGACCATATCCTGTCTTTTGTTCTTCGAGGTGGATGATTTTCCCTTGTACATGCGTTGTATATCTTTTGTGTTGGGTTGTAATCATCCTTGACTCTTGTATTGTACAGTTTACCACCTTATATTATATATATACTTGTGGTTTGGTGACGACTCCAGTGTTGATTCTTATGTGTTTAAAGTTTTAAATTTTTCGCTGTTTCGGGGCGTTACAATTTGCTTTCTGGTGTACCTGTTAAGCCATTCGGTTAGCAGGACGATTAGGCAAGCTCTTGTTCTTCTATGTGAGGCTCATTTTGTGGTCTTGTACGTTCTTCAGCTTGGTCTCATTTCCAAGATTTTAGAGAATGGGGGTTCTTTGACGAGGGAGATACTGTTTCAGTTAGGTAGATCCTTAAACTGGTTTCTGCCGTATTATTAGCTACTTCTCCTTGAAAAACTCTGAAGTCATAGGTTGTTGGATTAAAATTTTCCATTTTTGGTCAAAATTTCTTTTGGGTGTTGGAACTGTTGCTGCATTTTCAATTTGGATATGTTTTTATCAGCAATTTGTCTGTATTGTTAACCTAGTTTCGTTGAACCTGTTTTGGTGGGTGGATAAATCACTGTTTCAACTGTTAAGAGGAAAAAATTGGAGTTCAAATCAATTATTAAAACCTGAACAGATTGTCAAAAATACTTGGCTTGGGCGCTTGCATAAGTGGTTGAACTGTGATTGATTAAATAACAAGATATCAATGTCTATGAGTCGATTCATCATAAAATAAAGGAAATAAAGTCAAGACATTATTTGGTTTTATCATGATATGAGGAGAGCCTCAAGGATGTTTTTTTTGGGGTGTAGTTTGAACTTTGAAGGAAGAGATTATTTAAAGGACCAAGACCAAGAAAAATAAACAAATACAAAAAATAAAAAATGTCAACTAATGTGTCACTATTTTGATGGTCAGATTGGCAAAATCAGTCAACCAGTCCATTTCCATCAAACCAACTCTAGTCTGATTGTGTTTCAATAATCAATACTAGAGAATCTACAGTCACCAGAAAGAGATGTATTTTACTCTTCTATTTCACATTATAACATACCTTTTAGTTTAAAGAATTCCAATGTAAGAAGGTAAACCTATGGCAAGCTATATATGTATCTATAAATTTGCATAATATTGATTAACCTTTCTTTTTTGGACTTAAGTAACAATCTTCTGGGATCACATGCAAATTGCTCGTGGGAACACACCAATGCTTCCATTTGATGGTCTAGCTAGATTATAGATGTGCTAATGATTTTTGTTTTCCTTGAAGGCTTGCGAGATCATGCTAATATCTTGGATTTCACAGAAATAGGTGCCCTTCTTTGTTTCTGTGCACTTCAAAATCATGGATTTAAAATGATTCTGTCATTCTCCAATATCGTTCAGTGTACACCATCTCTCCTCCTTTTGGTTTTAGTATTCTTAAGGCGGGGCTTAACAAATCAGTGCTGTCATGTGTATATGCTTCGCCACATGTTAAAGATGACCAATCTGACCCCTCGTCTCATGGTATTTCTTAAATCTTCTATACTGAAAGCATCACATCTCTTTACCTAATTATATGAATCTCTTTTAAAATGCAACAAAAATATGTCAATATTTGACGTTTTTTTTGATATCCTGATTGTCTTTTCTTTCCACTCAGAACAAAGGATAGTAGTTTACCTTAAAAAGGTTGAGCAGAAGTACTTGTGTATATACCGCTCATGTGGAACATATGTGGCACTTTTGACGATACTTCTTGTTGTCTACCAAGTTACTCCCAATTATATTTCTTTTGGTTATCTTTTTTCCTTATTATTTTGGATAATTGGTAGGCAGCTTGCCGGGAAGACAAAAAGACGCCAATGGTTTCCGTTGAGAATTTATGCAGTTCTCATTTTTGTATTCAAGTACAGTTTGAGTAATTTTCTAAGGTTTCAGGCCTGGGTGTCTGCAGTTGTAAGTTTGTTTCCAGATCTAAGGTTTAAGTCTGAAGCCTCACTTTTGGGGAATGTTTGGGAATCAGTGGTTGTCTTGATTGTTATGGAACTTTATAGCTATGAAAGGAGAAAAAGTGCGCATGACATGAAAACAGATGATTATTCTTCAAAAAACGGGTTTTGTGGATTTGCAAAGAGAATTTTGGTTCGAAATAGTGAAAAGATTCTATCTGTTGCTGTGTTTTATGCTTCTCTTTCTCCGATCAGTTTATTTGGTTTTATCTATCTTTTAGGCCTTGTGGGGTATTGTGGGATTCTGATCCTAATCCTATACTAATTGTGCCTTAATCATGTTTTAGGTGGTGATTAGAGATGGATGGCTGAGATTGAGAGGAGATGGATGGATGGCTTGGATTGATGTGGATGTGATGAGTGGTTGAGATGGAAAGGGAGGGAATGGATGGTGTGGATGAGTTGGGAGAAGATATTTGGGTATTTTTTCCATCTCTTTCCCCCCTCTCATCTCTCACGGCTCTCTCTCTCTCTCTCACTCTCGTTTCTCTCTCTCTCCTCAGTGGTGGTGGTGGTCTCCGGCGTAGTGGTGGTGGAGTTCTTCGGAGTCGTGGTGGGGATCGGAGGTGAGTGTGGTTTACTAACCTTCCCTCGTCTTTTTCCCCTTCTCCTTCCTTACCTTGTGCATGTTCTACGTTTGTGGTGGTAGAGGAAGGTGGAGGTGTTGCTGTGCTCGAGGGTGTCGAGAAGAAGCGTTGATCGTCGTTTGGACGCGATAGTCGTCGACGGATCGTGTTTGGGGAGGCAAGCTCGTGGAGGCGTCGTCGTGGTTCTTCAAGGGTCTCTTCAGACCTTTAGGTATGTCAAGCTCGCTCACTTAATTACCGTGAGTATTTGGAAGTCGACGGTAGGCCGTTCGGCTCGTCGCGAGTAAACTTGCAGCAGATTTCACTGCCTGATCGGTCCACCGGTTTATGCAAACGGTCGACCGTTCGTGAAGAGAATTCGGGCTCTGCCTCAAATCGGTCGAACGATGCCTGTGGGGCGGTCGACCGATTGTGCATAAGAGGCAAGTCTGGTGGAATTCGGTCGACCGGGTCCCCTTTGCCGGTCGACCGTGTGCACTGTCTTAAGTCGGTTGGGGGGCGTAGACTATATAAACGGTCGTCCGCCCTTTGATCTTGTCCGACCGTGACTTAAGTGGACCTTGTGGTCGGTTCGACCGAATGAGGGTTCGGTCGACCGGACTTGTGCGCTGAGCGTGGGAAACGCTTTGGTGGAATTCGGTCGACCGAGATGTGCTCGGCGTTCGACCGAATTCATGGCGCGAGTAAGGGATTATTCCCTGGACAGATTCGGTCGACCGAGGTGTGCTCGGCGTTCGACCGAATTCGTTGTGGAGTTGTGGGATTTGTTCCCTGGTGACTTTCGGTCGACCGGGACCCCTTTTGTCGGTCGACCGATTGGTCATTTTGTTCGTTGGACTGGGAGTTGACCATCTAAACGGTCGACCGTCCCTTGATTTGGGTTCGACCGATCGAGTGTGGTGTTGGGAATCGGTCGACCGATGGAGTGCCGGTCGATGTAGATTGCCCTGTATTTGCTTGATTCGGTCGACCGGGACTTTTGGTTCGGTCGACCGTTTGTGTCCTGTTTTGCACTATGGAGGTGCTGTGGTCGTGGTTGCCCGTGTGGGGCGAGTCGTGGTGCCGATGTTCTTCCGGCAAGTGTGCGAGGTGCACGAGGGTTGCGGTGGTTGGTTGAAAATAGACCTGGAGCCCCGTAACCGTGTGAGAGCTGTGGTTGGTTGAAAATAGACCTGGAGCCCAGCTAGTCTGTACGGAGTTGGTTGAAAATAGACCTGGAGCTCCGTAGTGCGTTCGGGTTGGTTGAAAATAGACCTGGAGCCTGAGCAGGGACCGCGTGTAGGGGTTGGTTGAAAATAGACCTGGAGCCCTTATACGTTTGGGTTGGTTGAAATTAGACCTGGAGCCCTTGGTCGTGTCGTGGTAGCTGTGGTTGGTTGAGATTAGACCTGGAGCCCAGCTTGGCGACGTGTGTGAGTCGCGGCGGTTGGTTGAGATTAGACCTGGAGCCCCGTGACTGTGTGGGTGCGGCGGTTGGTTGAGATTAGACCTGGAGCCCTGTACCGGTGGTGTGTCCTGTGTTGGAGTTGAGAGCCCTGGTGCAGGGCGTGTTGTGATGCTTTTCTTGTTGAGTAGAATTGCATGCTAGGATGCTTTTATTTAATACATTTAGAGTTTGGCATACGGGGTTTCCTTCTGGAAACTCAGGCATTGTTGCATGTTTACTTTCAGGCCGTGATCGGCATTAGGGGGTGGTGACCGAGGAGAGGAGCACCGCTACCGGATCCAGCTTTCTCTCAGTTGAGGTCGTGTGATTACTGTTTCCTTGTATATGTTTTTGATGTAATCATAACTTTTGTATACTCTGATGTTCACATATATATATATATATATATATATATGATATATGTCGGTGCACCTGTGTTCTTTTATTGCGTAATATCCTCTGTTGATTGAGTGTTTAAAATTTTAAATTTTCCGTTATTTTGAGGATGTTACAACTTGGTATCAGAGCGGTCGGTTCCAGTGTTTTTATCCAAAGAAACCACCCTTAGAGTTTTAGAGTCTGCATTAGTTCATGCATTCATGGTTTTGATGTGTGCTGTTCTTTGTGTGTAGATGCCTCCGAGACGCGTGAGACCTCCCCCACGGGACCGTAGCACCAGCGATGAGACTGGGGGCACGGACTGGGCAGAGGAGCGACGAATGCTCTATGACACAGTGGGGCGACTGGGAGCGATGTTGGATCGCCAGTCAGGCAGAGGAGAGCCAGCAGCGGCAGGAGCGATGCTCGACCGCTTTATGAGACAGCACCCGCCTACCTTTGACGGTAGAGGAGAGTCTGAGGCCGCGGAGGATTGGGTCCTGAAGATTCAGGAGATCCTGCAGGCGATTGAGTGCACGCCTGAGAGGCAGACAGGCTTGGCAGCTTATGTGTTGGGCGGAGACGCGTCCAACTGGTGGAGGACCACATTTGCAGTGGTATTTGAGGGCAGGACTGATGTCAGTTGGGAGGAATTCCTATGGGAGTTCAATGAGCAGTATTTCCCTGAGCATGTCAGAGACGGGAGGAGAGAGGAGTTTATGGCTCTCGAGCAGGGAGAGGCGACCCTGGCTGAGTATACCCGGAGGTTCAACGCGCTGGAGCGTTACTGTCCAGAGATCTGTGTGACGCCGCTGCAGAGGGCGAGGAAGTTCATACGGGGGCTGAGGAAGCACCTCCGTACTCAGGTGACCTACAGTATGCCGCAGACGCTGGCAGATGCGGTGAGATTCACGACGCTCATTGATCAGGATTACCAGCAGAATTATGCTGAGGCCAGGAGAGCACCGGGGAAGGTCAGTGGACGTCCGGGTGCTCCACTAGCAGGGAACCCGGGCAAGAGGCCCCGGATCGGAGGAGGTGGATCGCGCCAGCCTGAGGCGTGCAGAGGTTGTGGCAGAGTTCACTCTGGTGAGTGTTGGGGTCGCGCAGTGTGCCACGGGTGTGGCAAGCCAGGTCATTTTATGAGAGATTGTCCGAGTGGACCAGGCGGGTCCAGCAGGCAGTCGGGACAGTCGGCAGGTGGCAGAGGCGGAGGTCGCCGACCTTTTGCGCCGCAACGACAGCAGGGTCAGAGGATCGGTCGAGTCTTTATCATCCAGGCGGATGAGGCGAGAGATGCCAGCACGGTGGTGGAAGGTACGCTCTTTGTTGCTGGGTTGAGTGCGAGAGTGTTGTTTGAATGTGGGGCCACACACTCGTTTATCTCGGAGCGATTCGCGAGCGTGTTGGGCCGTACCCCTGCGATGTTGACTGCCACGTTGGAAGTCAGCACACCCTTGGGTCTGGTGGGCATTGTGGGGAGCTTCCTCCCCGGCGCCACGATTGTTTCGGGAGATCAGGAGTTTCCGGCTGACCTGATCTTGTTACCGATGGAGGACTTCGACGTCATACTGGGGATGGATTGGCTGTCCCAGTACGATGTGCGAGTTTTGTGCCGGGAGAAGAAGATTCTGATCCCGAGGAAGGGCCTACCTGATGTGTTGATCAGGGGGGCGAAAGATAGAGGAGGCAGAGTGATTGTATCAGCAGTGAGGGCACAGAAGTTGTTGCAGCAGGGTTGCAGAGCTTTTGTGGCCACTTTGGTAGTTCCAGATCCAGAGGCGGAGAGATTAGAGGACATCGAGATTGTTCGGGAGTTTCCAGATGTATTTGCAGATGATGTCACTGGGTTGCCGCCTCACAGAGAGATTGAGTTTGGGATCGATTTGGTAGCTGGGACTACGCCGCAGTCGAAGGCGCCGTATCGGATGGCACCTGCGGAGCTGGCAGAGCTGAAGAGGCAGTTGCAGGATCTGATGGATACAGGGTTTATCCGCCCCAGTGTCTCACCTTGGGGAGCGTCGGTACTCTTCGTGAAGAAGAAAGATGGATCACTGCGGATGTGTATTGATTACAGGATGCTGAACAAGGTTACCGTGAGGAATCGGTATCCCTTGCCCAAGATCGAGGACCTGTTTGACCAGTTGCAGTCAGCGCAGGTGTTCTCGAAGATTGATCTGCGATCCGGTTATCATCAGCTGAGGATCAGAGAGGCAGATGTGCAGAAGACAGCTTTCAGGACGAGGTACGGGCATTACGAATTTCTGGTGATGCCGTTTGGGTTGACGAACGCGCCTGCAGCGTTTATGGATTTGATGAACAGGACGTTCAGTCAGTACCTCGACCGGTTCGTGATCGTCTTCGTGGACGATATTTTGATTTACTCGCCAGATGTGGAGCAGCATCAAGAGCACTTGAGAGTGGTACTTGGCATTTTGCGGGATCATCAGTTGTATGCCAAGCTATCGAAGTGCGAGTTCTGGCTGAGCAGTGTCGCCTTCTTGGGACACATCGTGTCAGGTGATGGGATTTCCGTCGATCCAGCGAAGGTCGAGGCCGTTACACAGTGGAGAGCCCCGACGAGTGTAGCAGAGATCAGGAGCTTTGTGGGTCTGGCAGGTTATTATCGCCGTTTCATCCAGGATTTCTCGAGGTTGGCTTCGCCGTTGACGGCTCTGACGTGGAAGGGCGTTGAGTTCGTGTGGTCCCAGAAGTGCGAGGACAGTTTTCAGGAACTGAAGAGTCGGTTGACAACTGCTCCAGTTCTGACACTTCCCAGTGGCAGTGGTGGTTTTGTGATTTACAGTGACGCGTCAGGTGTTGGGCTGGGATGCGTACTCATGCAGCACGAGCAGGTGGTTGCATATGCTTCGAGGCAGTTGAAGGTGCACGAGAGGAACTACCCCACTCATGATTTGGAGCTGGCGGCAGTGGTACACGCTTTGAAGACCTGGAGGCATTACTTGTATGGCGAGCGATTCGAGGTATTCACCGATCATCAGAGCCTGAAGTATCTGTTTTCGCAGAAGGAGCTGAATATGAGGCAGCGCAGATGGCTCGAGCTGATTAAGGATTATGATTTCACCATCTCGTACCATCCGGGGAAGGCGAATTCGGTTGCTGATGCTTTGAGCAGGAAGGTGGAGGTTACCGCAGCAGGTCTTTGTATCGAGGAGTGGAAGCTGCTCGAGGCGTTGACCGAGTGGAGACCGTTCACCGATGAGTCGCGAGGTGCAGTGATCGCAGGGCTGAGAGTGGAGCCTCAGTTGGTCTCGAGTATTGTTCAGGCTCAGAGTACTGATGATGAGTTAGCCGGGTTGCTGCAGTTAGCTGCCAGAGATGGATCAGACTTCAGTGTTGGGGTTGATGGTGGACTGAGGTTCAGGGGCCGTGTCTGGGTGCCGAAGGGAGGAGACCTGAGGCAGGACATTCTGGAAGAGGCGCATAGATCCCGTTATTCGATCCACCCGGGCAGCACGAAGATGTTTAGAGATCTTCAGAGGAATTTCTGGTGGAAGAGGATGAAGACGGAGATCGCAGAGTTTGTTGGCAGATGTCTGATTTGTCAGCAGGTGAAGATTGAGCACCAGAGACCTGCAGGGCCGATGCAGAGGATCGAGCTTCCAGAGTGGAAGTGGGAGCACGTGACGATGGATTTTGTCACCGGGCTGCCGAAGACGAGGGGATTCCATGACGCGATTTGGGTTATAGTCGATCGACTGACCAAGTCGGCGCACTTCGTAGCTATTCGGACCACTTTACCTCTGGAGGGTCTAGCTAAGTTGTATATTGAGGAGATTGTCAGACTTCATGGAGTGCCCGTGAGTATTATTTCAGATCGAGATCCGAGGTTCACTTCCAGATTCTGGGGGAGTTTGCAGCAGGCCTTGGGGACTCGGTTGAAGTTCAGTACGGCATTCCATCCACAGACGGACGGTCAGTCTGAGAGGACCATCCAGACGCTAGAGGATATGTTGCGAGCGTGTACTCTGGATTGGGCAGGGCATTGGGATGAGCATCTGCCATTGATCGAGTTCGCCTACAACAACAGCTACCATTCGAGCATTGGGATGGCACCGTACGAGGCCCTGTACGGGAGACCGTGTAGATCACCGGTATGCTGGAGTGATGTAGGCGAGAGACAGCTAGTTGGTCCTGAGATTGTTCAGATGTATGCCGAGAAGGTTGATGTGATCAGACAGAGATTAGCGACTGCGCAGAGCAGGCAGAAGAGCTACGCAGATAGGCGTAGGCGTGAGCTGAGATTTGAGGTTGGTGACCATGTCTTCCTGAGGATTTCACCATCTCGAGGAGTGATGAGGTTCGGGAAAAAGGGGAAGCTCAGTCCGAGGTATGTCGGGCCGTTTGAGATTCTCGATCGGGTTGCGTTGCCGCCGCAGTTTTCAGGTCTTCACAACGTCTTCCACGTGTCGATGTTGAGGAAATACATAGCAGATCCTTCTCATGTGATTCAGTTGGAGGTTCCAGAGATCCGTCAGGATTTGTCTCTTGAGGAGAGACCGGTTGAGATTGTGGATCAGATGGAGCATCAGTTGAGGAGGAGGACCATTCCGATGGTGAAGGTCAGGTGGCAGCACCACGGTGAGCGAGAGGCTACTTGGGAGATCGAGGAGGAGGTCCGGAAGGAGTTCCCAGAGTTGTTTGGTGAGCTTCAGTTTAATTTCGAGGACGAAATTCTTTTAGGAGGGTGGATTGTGGGATTCTGATCCTAATCCTATACTAATTGTGCCTTAATCATGTTTTAGGTGGTGATTAGAGATGGATGGCTGAGATTGAGAGGAGATGGATGGATGGCTTGGATTGATGTGGATGTGATGAGTGGTTGAGATGGAAAGGGAGGGAATGGATGGTGTGGATGAGTTGGGAGAAGATATTTGGGTATTTTTTCCATCTCTTTCCCCCCTCTCATCTCTCACGACTCTCTCTCTCTCTCTCACTCTCGTTTCTCTCTCTCCCCTTAGTGGTGGTGGTGGTCTCCGGCGTAGTGGTGGTGGAGTTCTTCGGAGTCGTGGTGGGGATCGGAGGTGAGTGTGGTTTACTAACCTTCCCTCGCGTTTTTCCCCTTCTCCTTCGTTACCTTGTGCATGTTCTGCGTTTGTGGTGGTAGAGGAAGGTGGAGGTGTTGCTGTGCTCGAGGGTGTCGAGAAGAAGCGTTGATCGTCGTTTGGACGCGATAGTCGTCGACGGATCGTGTTTGGGGAGGCGAGCTTGTGGAGGCGTCGTCGTGGTTCTTCAAGGGTCTCTTCAGACCTTTAGGTATGTCAAGCTCGCTCACTTAATTACCGTGAGTATTTGGAAGTCGACGGTAGGCCGTTCGGCTCGTCGCGAGTAAACTTGCAGCAGATTTCACTGCCTGATCGGTCGACCGGTTTGTGCAAACGGTCGACCGTTCGTGAAGAGAATTCGGGCTCTGCCTCAAATCGGTCGAACGATGCCTGTGGGGCGGTCGACCGATTGTGCATAGGAGGCAAGTCTGGTGGAATTCGGTCGACCGGGTCCCCTTTGCCGGTCGACCGTGTGCACTGTCTTAAGTCGGTTGGGGGCGTAGACTATATAAACGGTCGACCACCCTTTGATCTTGTCCGACCGTGACTTAAGTGGACCTTGTGGTCGGTTCGACCGAATGAGGGTTCGGTCGACCGGACTTGTGCGCTGAGCGTGGGAAACGCTTTGGTGGAATTCGGTCGACCGAGATGTGCTCGGCGTTCGACCGAATTCATGGCGCGAGTAAGGGATTATTCCCTGGACAGATTCGGTCGACCGAGGTGTGCTCGGCGTTCGACCGAATTCGTTGTGGAGTTGTGGGATTTGTTCCCTGGTGACTTTCGGTCGACCGGGACCCCTTTTGTCGGTCGACCGATTGGTCATTTTGTTCGTTGGACCGGGAGTTGACCATCTAAACGGTCGACCGTCCCTTGATTTGGGTTCGACCGATCGAGTGTGGTGTTGGGAATCGGTCGACCGATGGAGTGCCGGTCGATGTAGATTGCCCTGTATTTGCTTGATTCGGTCGACCGGGACTTTTGGTTCGGTCGACCGTTTGTGTCCTGTTTTGCACTATGGAGGTGCTGTGGTCGTGGTTGCCCGTGTGGGGCGAGTCGTGGTGCCGATGTTCTTCCGGCAAGTGTGCGAGGTGCACGAGGGTTGCGGTGGTTGGTTGAAAATAGACCTGGAGCCCCGTAACCGTGTGAGAGCTGTGGTTGGTTGAAAATAGACCTGGAGCCCAGCTAGTCTGTACGGAGTTGGTTGAAAATAGACCTGGAGCTCCGTAGTGCGTTCGGGTTGGTTGAAAATAGACCTGGAGCCTGAGCAGGGACCGCGTGTAGGGGTTGGTTGAAAATAGACCTGGAGCCCTTATACGTTTGGGTTGGTTGAAATTAGACCTGGAGCCCTTGGTCGTGTCGTGGTAGCTGTGGTTGGTTGAGATTAGACCTGGAGCCCAGCTTGGCGACGTGTGTGAGTCGCGGCGGTTGGTTGAGATTAGACCTGGAGCCCCGTGACTGTGTGGGTGCGACGGTTGGTTGAGATTAGACCTGGAGCCCCGTACCGGTGGTGTGTCCTGTGTTGGAGTTGAGAGCCCTGGTGCAGGGCGTGTTGTGATGCTTTTCTTGTTGAGTAGAATTGCATGCTAGGATGCTTTTATTTAATACATTTAGAGTTTGACATACGGGGTTTCCTTCTGGAAACTCAGGCATTGTTGCATGTTTACTTTCAGGCCGTGATCGGCATTAGGGGGTGGTGACCGATGAGTGGAGCACCGCTACCGGATCCAACTTTTTCTCAGTTGAGGTCGTGTGATTACTGTTTCCTTGTATATGTTTTTGATGTAATCACAACTTTTGTATACTCTGATGTTCACATATATATATATATATATATATATATATATATATATATATATATATGTCGGTGCACCTGTGTTCTTTTATTGCGTAATATCCTCTGTTGATTGAGTGTTTAAAATTTTAAATTTTCCGCTGTTTTGAGAATGTTACATGTATTCTACTCTGCCTAAGATGTCCCGTGTCCCTTCGAAGTTATTCTTGGTTTTTACAGGGCTTGTTTTTATGTCAGAATATCTTTTCCAGTTGTGGGACCAATCAGCACATATGTTTCCTGGGCAAGACCTCTCAAATTTGTCTATTTTCCTGGGGTTCAGATTATTTAGTTCCGGATTTTGGGGGCTTGAGTCAGGATTAAGAGGACGTGTTCTGGTTATAGTTGCTTGTACTCTTCAATATAATGTGTTTTATTGGGCAGACAACATGCCAGCCTATTTGAGAAATAGGGGGGAGTGGGAGGAGCCGTGTCACTTATTTGTGTCGCCTGATCTCACTCATACAATAGCCGACGAAGAGAACACATCGTTGTTGGATTCTAGCGACCTTACCCTGAGAAGAAAGAATCTGTCCTCAAAATCTTGGCCATCATTTCGTTTAGACGATGGCCAAGCATCATATTCTGAGCCAGCTGAAGTGGACAACACAAAAAATAAACCAAAAAGGTTCACATTTGGTTATATATGGGGAACTTCTAAAGAAAGTAACAAGTGGAACAAAAAGCGAATTTATGCTCTGAAGAAGGAAAGGTTTGCGATGCAGAAGAGTGCACTAAAAGCTTATATGAAGTTTTACATGGAAAACATGTTTGTCGTCTTCAGTTTGGAGATCAACATGGTTGTCTTACTTCTTGCAAGTTTTGCATTACTAAATGCCTTCTCAATGATTTACATTGTATCAGTGCTGTCGTTTATTCTGCTGAATCGACAAATCCTTCGTAAAGTTTGGTTTGTCTTTGTTATCTTCTTTGCTTCAATCCTCATCCTTGAATATTTTGCTATGTGGCAAGACTTGCCATCTTGGGTTTCTTCACCTAAAGATGCAAGCGTCCACTGCCATGAATGTTGGCGTAGCTCCCACCTTTTCTTTAATCAATGCCAAAAGTGCTGGTTAGGTGCCTAATCTTTATTGTTGGTGCTTAGTTTATAATTTTTGCCTTGAAAAAATATCTTTTCGTGGTTTCTATATAATATTATTCCGTTTATGACCTAAAAAGAACTTCATTTGCAGGATTAACTGTTGACGATCCGCGAATGCTTGTGAGCTATTATGTGGTTTTCATTTTCTCGTCTTTCAAGCTCCGTTCAGATCATTTGGTTAGTTTATCTGGCTCTTATACGTATTCACAAATGAGATCCCAACTTAAAAGTGCATCACTTTGGAGGGAACTTTCTTTTGAGACAAAGAGCATGTGGACCATCCTTGATTACTTGAGGCTGTACTGTTACTGTCATTTAGTGGACATTGTGCTTATTTTGATCTTAATAACTGGAACATTGGAATATGACATCCTACACCTTGGTTATCTTGGTTTTGCGCTGGTTTTCTTCCGAATGAGACTTGAAATTTTGAAGAAGAAAAACAAAATTTTCAAATACCTGAGGATGTACAATCTTGTTGTTATTGTTCTCTCCCTTGCGTACCAGTCTCCTTACTTAGGAGGCTACAACTCAGGGAAGTGTGAAAAAATCGATTACATTTTGAGTTTATTGGATTTTATAAATATGATTATGGGTTTCACATTACATCACGGTCTGCATTGGTTGAAATAGTAATTTTTATGTTAGTGGCTATGCAATCATACATATTTTGCTTTAAGGAGTTTGATTATGTATCGAGATACCTTGAGACCAAACAGATTGGAGCCATAGTGCGTGAGCAAGAGAAAAAAGCTGCTTGGAAAACTACTCAGCTGCAGCATATTCGGAAGTCTGAAGAGCAGATGCATCAGAGGAACTTGCAAGTGGAGAAAATTAAAACTGAGATGCTCAACCTGCAAATTCAGCTCCATAGCACGGATTCTCTTTCCAATGGTAGCAACACCCCTCCAAAGAACGAAGGGCTACGCCGGCGAAGAAGTTCTCCAAGATCTGATGAGGTTGCTAAAAAGCAGGATGAGGAACAGCCATCTAGGAAAGAAGAAGAAACCATCACCTCATTTCCTCAATTTCCTTCAGATTATTTTGCTTCTGATATACAGATAAATGATTCTTTTTCCCAGGAGGCATCACCTGAGTTGCATGACTCCCCAGTGAGCAGGAAAAGTGAGAGTTCATTTTCTATAGAGGCTCTCAGACATTCAATGAACTCTATCTGTGAGATCACAGAACTTGGGGAGAAAGTCCATATATTTTTTCAAGGTGCAAAAGAAGAACGAGAAATAGATAAAGCAAAGCATAAAGAAAATCGGCTGCGTTCTGCTGTACAGTTAATTGGTGATGGTGTCTCACAAGTTCAGTACCTTGGCAATCAAGCTGTTACTAATATCGTAAGTTTTCTAAAAATAGAGCCCAATGAATCAGGTTCGGATGGATATATATCTGCAGAAGATGGTTTATACGATGAAGTGGAAAGTCAGCCCAAACCTAGTACAGGGGGAACTGGTCAATTGAATAGGGGATTTTCTGCTCATTCTGGGTGTAACGCCTCAAAACAGCGGAAAATTAAAACTTTAAACACATAAAGAATTAACACTGGGGTCGTCACCAAACCACGAGTACATATATATATAATATGGGAAACTGAACAATACAAGAGTCAAGGATGATTACAACACAACACAAAAGCTATACAACACATGTACAAGGGAAAAATCATCCACCTCGAAGAACAAAAGAGACAGGATCTGGTCTGGGTGCTCCTGTCCGTAGTCACCACCTCCTACTGACGCGTACGACCTGACATAAAACATGAATGTGCCTGAGTTTCCCGTGGGAAACCCCGTATGCCAAACCCCTAAAATATGAACATAATATGCGTAATGAAACATGAAATGAAATGCAGTAAAACATAACAATCTCCCGTGCACACCAGGCACCGCCGGAACACATCGGCCTCGGGTCTCAAGGGTCCTCTCACCCCAACCCCCAAATCACACGTGCACACAAGGCACCCGCTCCTCAGAGCCACAACAACAACGTGCACACACGGCACCCGCTCCTCAGAGCCACAACAACAACGTGCACACACGGCACCCGCTCCTCAGAGCCACAACAACAACGTGCACACACAACACCCGCTCCTCAGAGCCACAACACGACCCTCCTCTCAGGCCGGCAATGTCTGTACCGTCGCCCCAAAAAATGCCGGAGACCCGTTGCCCTCGAGACGGATCCAACAACACACGGCACAAGCATCCATATGCAAAACAGTGCCCAAACGGTCGAACGGAAGAACCCAAACGGTCGACCGAACACCACAACTATTCCTCAGAAAAACCGAATTAACGTCCAACCGGTCGAACGACAAAGGGGCCCCGTTCGACCGAAATCTAATAGGGAAATCCTCTCTTGCTCAAAAAGCACCAACGGTCGAACGACCCTCAGATCACGGTCGACCGAAATCATCCAGTAGAAATCCCCAACAAAACTGCACTACACGGTCGACCGAAACCACACTCCCGGTCGACCGGCCAATAAGTTAACTTAAACGTCGGTCGGACGAAGTCAATGAGCGGTCGACCGTTTAGATGGTCAACGCCCCCAACCGACCTACCACAGTGCTTTTCGGTCGACCGACAAATGGGACCCGTTCGACCGAAAATACCCAGAGCCTTTTTCCCCTGGTAAAACGTACCACCGGTCGACCACTCGAAGAGTATCGTTCGACCGGTGCAAGGGTTTTTAGCCCGAATTACACTACGACCGGTCGACTGCGCCATGCCGCCGGTCGACCGTTGCAGAGCAGAAAAGCTGCTGCAAGGTTCTCGACGAGCCTTCCGGCCTACCGTCGGCCACTCCAACCCTCGCAAAGGCTAAAAGGAGGTCTACACTAAAGCTTGGCATACCTTAAGGCTTGAAGAAGCCTTTGAAGAATCCCGGCGAGCTTCTCCTCGCAAAACACCTTCACCGGCGATTCAACCGAGCAACGATCGACTCCTCTCCGGAGACCGTCTGATCTTCGCCTCGCCTCTGAAAACCACGGCTCGAGCTCCTCCACCCACGGAAGATCTGATCAGAGAGAGGGAGAGGGTTTGAGCGGGAGAGAAAGAAAAAAACGCGAGAGAGAGAGAGAGAGTAAACTCACCAACTTATACTCCCTCCTCCAATCTCCACCATCCACCTCACATCTCCCCAAGCAATCCCAGCCCTCCATCTAAAACACAATTAGCAAGGGGGGGTTAGGATGTAACAATCCACCACCCTTAAAGAATTTCGTCCTCGAAATTAGAACCAGATTCTCACCGAACAATTCCGGATACTTCTTCCGGACCTCATCCTCGATCTCCCAAGTGGCTTCACGCTCGCTATGGTGCTGTCACCTGACCTTCACCATCGGAATGGTTCTCCTCCTGAACTGGTGCTCCATCCGATCTACAATCTCCACGGGTCTCTCCTCGAGAGATAAGTCCTGACCGATCTCCGGAACACAGATCTCAATCACATGTGACGGATCGGCAACGTATTTCCTCAACATAGAAACATGGAAAACGTTGTGAATACCCGATAACTGCGGCGGCAAAGCAATACGGTAGGCAACCTCTCCGACACGATCAAGAATCTCAAACGGTTCGACGTACCTCGGCTGAGCTTCCGTTTCTTCCCGAATCTCATCACTCCACGAGCTGGTGAAATCCTCAAGAAAACGTGATCGCCCACCACAAATCTCAACTCTCGTCTACGCCTATCTGCGTAACTCTTCTGTCTGCTCTGAGCCGTCGCTAACCTCTGTCTGATCACGCCAACCTTCTCAGCATACATCTGAGAAATCTCTGGTCCAACAAACTGCATCTCGCCTACCTCACTACAGCATACCGGCGATCTACAAGGCCGACCGTACAGAGCCTCGTACGGTGCCATCCCAATGCTCGAATGGTAGTTGTTGTTGTAGGCGAACTCGATCAACGGCAGATGTTCATCCCAATATCCTGCCCAATCCAGAGTACACGCTCTGAGCATATCCTCTAGCGTCTGGATAGTCCTCTCTGACTGCCCGTCCGTCTGTGAATGAAAAGCTGTGCTGAACTTCAACTGAGTCCCCCAAGCCTTCTGCAGACTACCCCAAAATCTAGAGGTAAACCTCGGATCACGATCAGAGATAATACTCACAGGCACACCATGTAGCCGGACTATCTCCTCGATGTACAGCTTCGCCAAACCCTCCAAGGGTAAGGTGGTCCTGATCGCCAGAAAATACGCCGACTTGGTCAGTCGATCGACTATAACCCTTTGGAACTTCAGCTTGATGTCAATGGTTTACATAGCAGCTCTTTTCTATATGCACTATGTGTGAACTCTGGTCCTAGTTACTTGTTTTGGGTTATCATTCTAGTTTATACCGAAGTAAATATTTTGCTTCAGTATTTGTATCAGATAATCATTCAGCATTGTGGTTTCACAATTCGGCCTAGCATATTCCAGCGGCTGGGTTTTCCTACCCATAAAATAACGACATCATTTGTTATCAGCACCCTTCCCTTGTTCATGGTTTATGTATCCGCTCTTCTACAGAGGTCTATAACTGCAAAAGATGGTGAATGGTCGTCACTTACAGACGGAGTTTTCAAAAGAAAAGTTCTTTACCGAGAAAATGTTACACATGATGACACTTGGAAATTTAAGGTTGGAAAGATTATGTCGCCTATCACAAGATTTATAAAAATAGTAGGAAGGTGTTTCTGTCGGTATTGGGCATCACTTACACAAGGTTCAGAAGCTCCACCTTATTTTGTGCAACTCTCTATTGAAGTCAAAGACTGGCCAGTGGATGGAATTCAACCAGAAAGAGTAGAGTCTGCGATAAATGACGTGCTTATTGCGGCACATGATGAGAGATGCGTAGACAAAACTCATAGATCATGCCAATTTGCTAGTAGAGTTCGTGTTCAGAGCATTGAACGAAGTCAAGAGAATGCGAATGTTGCATTGGTTGTTTTCGAAGTTGTTTACTGCTCTCCTCCAGACAGGAGCACATGCCCAACAGAAGTATGGTACAGATCTCTAACACCTGCTGCAGATGTTGCAAAGGAGCTTGTTAGAGCTCAAAGTATGCATCTTTTTGAGGAAATAGGCTTCCCTTACCCAATCATATCAGTTGTTGGAGGTGGCAAAAGGGAAATTGATTTGTATGTGTATATTTTTGGTGCTGATTTGGCTGTTTTCTTTCTTGTTGCGATTTTTTATCAGTCTGTCATAAGAAATAACAGCAAATTTCTTGACGTATATCAACTTGAAGATCAATTTCCTAAAGAGTTCGTATTTGTCTTGATGGTACGTTATATGTGATGAAGCTTTTATTTTTGTTTCTGATGCAATAATAGAAATTTCAGTGAACCTATTATGGATGTTGTATCAAGTATTTAATTTTGGATCTTAAGTAAGGTAGTTTTATAACCAGTGTTTCATCCTACAGGTGCTCTTTTTCTTGATTGTGGTGGATCGTGTGATATATCTATGGTCATTTGCTACGGGAAAATTGATATTCTATATCCTCAATCTCATTTTATTTACATGTTCAGTCACAGAATATGCTTGGTATCTAGAACCTTCCCACCCAGCAGCTGGAGTGCTAGCTCTGCGTGCAATTTATTTAACAAAAGCTGTGTCACTGGCTCTTCAGGCCTCACAGATTAGATATGGAATTGCTCAAAGGAGCAGGCTGTACCGACAGTTTTTGACGAGCAAGGTTTCACATGTAAACTATCTTGGCTTTCGCCTCTATCGTGCCCTACCCTTTCTGTATGAACTTCGATGTGTGCTTGATTGGTCCTGCACAACAACTTCTTTGACAATGTACGACTGGCTGAAGGTAAGCTCTATATTTTCATCAATTAAATTTCTCTTTCCATTATCAGCATGCAACATTCACATTTGCACTAGAGTTACACCTCTGAACATCTTTGCTTAATTTACTGGGATGTCCTATCTTATGCATGTCATTTTCAGCATTATAAAATTTATGTTGTATTCTATTATTGCATGGTGTCCATTTCTAGTGTGTCAAAGATTAAGTTATTTTTTGACATTTGGAGCATCATGGACTATATCAAAGGGCTATTTAAACGATCTGCATTTCTTTTATTGTGGAATCGCAGATAGTCAGTTGCATTTGCATCATTTGGGTCAATTGGAAACAACCTCACTGTTTTACAGTAGTAGGGTTGCGTACCTCCGACCCCCCCCCCCCTTACCTCGCTTAGGCGGGAGTCTCTTCTGAGGCATTGGGGTTATGTTGATGTTGATGTATTCTATTATTGCATGGTAAAGGCAGGCACACCCTACCTGTAGAAAATGTGATTATCTGTTGTATATATTCTTATCTTGCGATTACAAATACACGCGATTATATAGTAGATTAGTATAATCTAGCCGTTTGAAAAGTAAAGAGAAACATTTAAGATCTGTGGGCATTGGATGATGAGATGCAATAAGTTGTATGATAGAGTTCCGAGATGGGGCATTGATGATGTATTAAGTCTGAGCCTCGAGTTCTTCAACACTCCCCCTCAAGTTGAGTCCGGAAGAGATTGAAGGAACCCAACTTGTGAAGAATGGTATCAAACTGTTTTTGATCCAAGGGTTTGGTGAAGATATCTGCGAGTTGGTTTTTGCTTGAGACGAAGGGGACATCGATTTCTTTAGTCTGAATTTTTTCTCTGATGAAGTGACAGTCAACTTCTATGTGCTTTGTTCGTTCGTGAAACACAAGATTGGTGGCAATGTGACGAGCAGCCTGATTGTCGCAGAACATGTGCATAGGTTCATGATATGGAACCATCATTTCTTTGAGGAGTTGTTTAAGCCAAATCAGCTCACTGGTGGTGGATGCCATGGCACGATATTCCGCTTCAGCGCTTGATCTAGCCACAACGTTTTGTTTCTTGCTCCTCCAAGTGACGAGGTTTCCTCCAACGAAAGTGCAGAACCCAGTGGTAGATTTACGATCGTGACTACCCGCCCAATCTGCATCAGAGTAACCAATGATTGAGTTAGATTGGTTTTGTTTCATCCATATGCCTTGTCCTGGAGTTTTCTTTAAATACCTGAGTATTCTATCAATGATGTCCAGATGGTGTGTGTGTGGTGCATGCATGAACTGACTTACTGTGCTAACTGCATAAGTTATGTCAGGTCTAGTGACGGTTAGATAGATGAGTTTCCCTACTAATCGTTGAAATTGACTTATATCGCTTAATGGTTCACCATCAGTGGGACCAACTTTTCGGTTGGTCTCGATAGGTGTGTTGGCCGGTTTGGATCCTAATTTTCCTGTTTCTTTAAGTAGATCAAGGACATACTTTCGTTGAGATAAAAATAGGCCTTTTTTGAGTAAGCAATTTCAATGCCCAAAAAATATTTCATGAATCCTAAATACTTGATGTCAAATTTGTTTTTTAGATATGACTTAACCCTATTAATTTCTTTGTCATTATTTCCGGTGATTATAATGTCGTCTACATAAACTAATACAATGATAGTAATATTGTGATCATGTTTGATGAACATAGAAGCATCGGCAGAACATTTAGAGAAACCAAATTGACTAAGAGATAGACTAAGTTTTGCATACCAGGCTCGGGGTGATTGCTTTAATCTGTAGATTGATTTGTGAAGTTTGCAAACCTGAGTGGTGTTATAACCTGGAGGAGGAGTCATGTAGACATCTTCTTCTAAGGCTCCCTGTAAGAAGGCATTTCGGACGTCCATCTGAAAGACATTCCATCCATAGTTGACTGCTATAGATAGGAGAACACGGACAGTATTCATTTTTGCAACAGGGGCAAAAGTTTCTTGGTAGTCGATGCCATATGTTTGGGTGTATCCTTTGGCTACTAGTCTAGCTTTATATCGCTCTATTGATCCGTTGCTATTATATTTGATTTTATAAATCCATTTACAGCCTACGGGTTTGGTTCCAGGTTTTGGGTTGACTGTGGTCCAAGTTTGATTTTTTTCTAAGGCTTCTAGTTCTTCTTTCATTGCTTTCGTCCAATTGAGGTTGCTAAGGGCTTCTTGGTAGGAGGTTGGCTCTTTAGCCTTCTCAAGGGTTTCTAGGAATGTTCGGTGGGAATTTGCTATGGCGTTGTAGGATACGTAGTTTTGAATTGGGTATGTAACGTTATAAGTGACAAAGTCTTGAAGGTGAGATGGGGGACGCGTAGGTCTTGAAGATCTTCTTGTGGGGGCTACTTCGCGGGCTGGTTCAGTGTGGTGCTCTCCTTGTCCCTCCGGAGTGTTGTTTTCTCCCCCTTCTTGAGGACCGTTTTCTCCCCCTCCTTGAGGAATAGGATTGCCTTCAAGGAGAGAGAACTCGTTTGGATGTAAGTCGACGGATGGAAGTGAGCCAGTTGACCCTGCAGAAGTGTTAGTCATAGATTCAAAGTATGATTCTTTTTCAGAGAATGAAACGTCCCTGGAAATATAGAGTTTGCAATTCGTTGGGTCATAGCATTTGTATCCTTTTTTGTGACTAGAGTACCCAAAAAGGACAGTTTTGACTGAATGAGAGTCAAATTTGTCAATCCGTCTTTTATGAACGTAACATACACAGCCAAAAACTTTGAGGTGACCAACGCCCATCTCCCTCTTATTCAGAATCCCCAAGGGTTGTTTGTTGTCTAGAATGGGGCTAGGTAGATGATTGATAAGATAAACAGGGGTTAAGATGGCTTCAGACCAAAAAATTGTGGGAACTTTGGTCTGAAAGAGCAGGGATCTGGTGACATTTAGAAGATGGCGGTTTTTTCTTTCGGAGACACTGTTTTGTTCTGGGGTATTAATACAGGTGGTTTGGTGATGAATACCTTTTTCTTTTAAGAAAGTTTGAAACAGGGAGCTAGTGTATTCAGCGCCGTTATCTGACCTAAAAGTCTTAATTTTTGTGTCATACATGTTTTCAACCAAAACAACATATTCGCAAAAAATAGAGAAAACTTCAGATTTGGATTTAAGCAGATATAACCAAGTAGTGCGAGAAAAATCATCGATAAAAGTGAGAAAGTATTTAAAACCGTTATATGACTCTATGGGAGCTGGTCCCCAAATGTCAGAATGGATCAGTTCCAAAGGTTTCCTAGTCTTAGTGGTGGAAGAATAAAAAGGTAACCTAGTTTGTTTTGCAAGGCGACAAGTCTCACAACATAATTCAATGTTTGGTATGATGCTAGGAAATATTTTTTTCAAAACAGGAAAAGATGGATGTCCCAAACGTTTATGTAGAAGGTCGGGTGTATAACGGGATGCGTTATTTGCATGGAAGGTATTGTCAGATTTTTCTAGTATGTAAAGACCATTGACGAGAGTGCCTCTACCAATCATCTTCCCTGATATACGATCCTGAAACAACACATCAGAAGGTGAGAAAATAGCATTACAATTAAAAAATTTTGTTATCCTTGCAATAGATAGAAGGTTAGATGTAAACTCGGGAACATATAATATATTTTCGGATGTGTTATTTAGGACTGTAGATTGTCCTATACCTCCAATTTTTACTCGATTTCCATTTGCTACAGTAACGAAATTGTTTATGTTTGGGTTATTTTGAATATTGCATATAAGATCCTTGTTTCCGGTCATGTGATCAGTTGCACCAGTGTCTAAAATCCATGAACTAGAGGTAAAAGTATGGTTGCAAGAGATGTGAGTTGAAATAATACCTGACCCATTACCTTGCGGCGTCTGATTTTGACCGGACTTATTAAGTAGACTGTTGAGCTGAGCCAGCACATGACCCAATTCTGTGTGCATCGATTCAGGCCCAAGGTTGTTTGAGGAGTGAAGCCCATGATGTGCTGGACTGGGCCCGTGACCAGCAGACCAGAGCCCACCTCCTTCACCTACAAACCGCGGATCAAGATTCGACCCGATCATGGAGCCCGGTTTGTCGGTAAGAGGAAGATCCGCGAAATCAGAGGATAAATATCCTCGACTCCCGGATCCAGACCCGGATGCCCATTTTGTTTTTTCGCCTTCGTTGTTAGGGTTTTGCGGGGTGACGTTTGGTCTGCCGCCGGGGTTAGGGTTTCCTCTGCTGTCGCCCCCTCTTTCTCTGGTTCCATCCTTTGGTGGTCGGAGGTGCGGGTAGAGGAACCAGCACCGGTCGCGACTGTGTCCCTTTTTCTTGCAGTTGTCACAGTGCTCGTCTTTGTGTTTTCTGAAGTGTCCTCTTCCTTTCTGGTTTTGATGTTGTACTGTGACGAAAGCTTGGTTTTCTCTGTGGTTTTCTCTGATGTTTTGTGGCATGGCATGTCTTCGGGATTCCTCTCGTTGAACTATCACAATGATCTGAGTGAGGGGCGGAAGCTCCGATGATAGTAAGATCTGAGATTTTAGGGGCTCGTAGCTAGGATCGAGACCTACCAGGAACTGGTAGACTCGGTTCTGCTCGTCCCTTTCCTCGATGATTTTAGGGTCGTTGCTCGGTGGTTCATACACACCGAGCTCGTCCCATCGGCTTTTAAGAGTACCGAGATACTCGGTAACCGATCTAGACCCTTGTTTGGTTTGCGCAAGTTCTTGTTTGACTTTAAAAATGTGGGCGAAGTTCTGTTGCTTACCATACAGAGCGTGGATGGAGTCCCACAGCTCTTTGGCCGAGTCGGAGTAAAGGAACAGCTCCGCAATATGAGGTTGAATGGAGTTCAACACCTAGGTCATTACCAGATGATCGGAGGTTTGCCATTCCTCAAACTTTTCGTCGTCGGTGTCTGTTTTTGTGTGCGTCCCGAGATATGGCCAAATTTTCCCTTGCCGCTGAGTGATAACGTGACCGACCGAGCCCAGGGCAGATAATTTGCCCCGGTGAGGAGTTGGGTGGTGAGTCGTTGTGGCGTGGACCCTTCTGATGCCATGGCGAGTTTTTTCTGAGGTCAGAAGACCGATGATGGGTTTTTTTTTGGATTTGGGTGATTCTGATGAGAAAAAACAGGGTCTGAGGTCAGATGACCGGTGATGGGGCTTTTTTGGATTTTTGTATGAGGGAAGCTTGGTTTTGGGTTTTCTTTTTGTGTGGAAGGGATCAATGAGGAAAGGAGGAAGACAGCGGAGGTGAAGGAAGGTTCGCCTCCGATGATGATCCTTCTAGATCTGAGATCGACGCTCTGATACCATGTAGAAAATGTGATTATCTGTTGTATATATTCTTATCTTGTGATTACAAATACATGTGATTATATAGTAGATTAGTATAATATAGCCGTTTGAAAAGTAAAGAGAAACATTTAAGATCTGTGGGCATTGGATGATGAGATGCAATAAGTTGTATGATAGAGTTCCGAGATGGGGCATTGATAATGTATTAAGTCTGAGCCTCGAGTTCTTCAACACTACCCGCAAAAGGGTGTGCCTGTCTAGCAGCCCAAGCATAACATTTTTTTCCGGTGAAGAAAGAAGTAAAAATGTAACTGTTGTAGAAGAGAGAACATGTTCATAATGCTAACAGAATTGGGAGAATGTGTAGCCGTTCGAGTGAATAATTTGGTTAACAAAAGCATGGTGTTGGCAGTGAGATAATACGACACTAACTAGGGTTGCTTATTTCATACAACCATAAGCTATTAATAACATAAAATGAGAAATTCATCAAAATGAGAAATTAGTGGATTTGTTTCCGGGACTTCTGACTTAAGTTTGGGAAAAGGGATAGAAAGGGGTTGAGCATGAATTAAAATTACATAACTAGAAAATTGCAATTGCGAAAAGATATAAATATACATTAACTAACAGTTGAAAGTTGAAACTGATTTTAGAAGGGTTGGGTGGTGAACATGCACTTGTATTTCTTATCCTAGTCCTAATGCCTTTATGTCATTCAGTCATTGTTGTATTGTTAACTTCTGTTGCTACATTCAAATACCTATGTTGCTAATATGGATAATTTTTCAGTTAGAGGATATCAACTCAAGTTTGTTTCTTGTAAAATGTGATGTTGATCTGAACCGTGCTGGACATCGACAAGGACAGAGGCAAACTAAAATGACCAAATTCTGCAGTGGGATATGCTTATTCTTCATACTGATATGTGTTATTTGGGCTCCTATGCTGGTAAGTATCACTTATGTTTTTCAATTTTATCCCGAAGACAAATGTTACATTGAATTTCAGTGTCGATGTTAGCCTTAGACATATGTGGATTGCCGGGGGGTGGGTTCATGATGCTATCGAGTGAACTCCACGATTTATGACTTTCTAAAATTTTATGTAATATGTACCCTCTTTTCTTGATATTTTACTCCCACAGAAACATGCCCTTTTGTTGAGCTTTCTTTACTATGTCGACCGTGGTGCAACTCAAGTGATGATAGTTTCCTTTAATAAAAAGGTTATCATGCCATTAAATGAACTCCATAAAGTGAGGTTTCATATTGTTCCTATTTATGACTTTTTAAAATTTCATGCACCCTCTTTTCCTGATATCTCACACCCACAGAATCATGCCCTTTTGTTGAGCTTTCTTTACCATGTTGACTGAGATGCGACTCAAGTGATAGTTTTTGTTCAAACAAAAGTCGTGATGGTTTGGTTCTTGCCATTCTAAAGCTATTCCTTCTTCCTACCCTCCTGAACCGACCTACCTTGCTCAAAGTTTTAAGTTCAATATAAATGATTTCTTTGCATTCTGACGATTAGAAGAGAACCCTAAACACCAACCTATGCGAAATTAACTTGACGATTGGTTTGCTGCCATAAGACCGTCTCACCTTCCTTTCGTTACTAACGACGTTTTTATAGGCTCATGTGACATGGTTTTCATGCAAATTTGTAGTTTTGAAAATAAACTTTTCAAATTCATAGATGGCATTTAGATGATATCAAATAATACATTATAAATCAGTGTTTTCCATTGAAAATCCATTTTTAGATGAAAATGTCATTTTTTGACCTTTTTTCTTCTCACCTTTATACCTCATTTCTTAGTAAAACCTATGATTTGACCAAAAAACACGTTTTTCACCTAAACACTATGAAACATGGAAAATATATTGTTGAAATGTAGAATTTGAAAAATGTAATTTTGCAATCAAAGTTGAAGATCTTCATTGATCCAAACGGCACCTATAGTTTCTTTCCTCAAAGGAATTGAAACGAACTGACAAATTGTGCAATTTATGGAATTCAAAAGAACTAACTTGAGCACATGTAAGGGACACAACTTGACCGATACATTTAATTGGGTTATTCTTACTATATAAAAATATGAGAATAAATAATACTGTCTTTGTCCATTTTCATTGTGTCAAGTTCAAATTGTTTTCTGACATTTGGATCATCATGGACTACATGAAATGACTTTTTAAACTATCTGCATTTCTTATTTATTGTGAAATTGCAGATGATTAGTTTCACTTTGCATCATTGCGTCAATTGGAAACCTCTCTGTTTTACATTGGTATGATTGTGTACACCCGATCCCCCCTTATCTTGCCTAGATGGAAGCCTCTTTTGAGGCACAAGGGTAATGTTGATGTTGGTAAAATAATATTGTCGTAATTTTCATGATAATCAATTTTGTTTCATGCTTGGAATGTCAACGATAGATGTCATATTTCTTATTAGACAACTTATGGAGAGGTATGGAGAACAAAAGAAAGATTTATACATGATTTTTATTGATTTAGAGAAGCATATGATAGAGTTCCAAGAAGTGTTATGTCGTGGGCCCCAGAAGAAGAAAGTATCAACAAAATATGTAAACTTGATTAAAGATATGTATGAGGGAGTTTAAACTAGCATTAGAATTTGTGATGGTGTGTAATGCATTTCTGATTTAGATTGGACTTCATCAGGAGTCATCTTTAAGTCCATATCTCTTTGCTTTAATAATGGACGAGGTGACAAAAGACATACAATGTGAGGTTCCATGGTGTATGCTTTTTACAGATGACATAATACTAATTGACGAAAGTAGGATAGGTGCGGAGAGAAAACTAGAGTGGTAGAGAAATAGTTTAGAAACAAAAGGTTTTAAACTAAGTAGATCTAAAACTGAATATATGAAGTGTTGTTTCAGTACCGTTAATACTGGGGAAGATGAGATTATATTAGATGGGCAAGTAATGCGCAAAAAAGATATTTTTAGATATCTTGGATTGATACTTCAAAAAGATGGAGAGATCGATGAAGATGTTAACCATATGATTAGAGCAGAGTGGATGAAATGACGACAAATCTCAGATGTCTTATGTGAAAAGAAAATTCCATTTAAGTTAAAAGGAATTTTTTATAGAACCGCAATAAGACCTGCAATGCTATATGATGTGGAATGTTGGGTTACTAAAAGACAACATATGCAAAAGATGAGTATCTGAAATGAGGATGTTGAGGTGGATGTGTGGTCACACACGAATGGATCGGATTAGAAATGAAGACATTCGTGAGAGAGTCGGAGTTGCTTCAATAGAAGAGAAACTTATACAACACAGATTGAGATGGTTTAGACATGTACAAAGAAGACCTATGAAGGCACCTATAAGAAGAGGAGTATTAAATCAGATCGAAGACAAAAAAAAGAAGAGGTAGACCACGATTAACTTGAGAGGAAGTGATCAAAAGAGATTTAAAAGATCAAAATGTTCCTCGGGAATTGGCATTGGATAGAAGCACGTGGAAGAAAGCGATTCACGTGCCTGAACCATGATTCTTTAGAGTTTCATTTCTAGTCTGTCCCAACTAGTTTGAGATTAAAGGCTTTGTTGTTGTTGTTAGTTATACACATAGAATCATCTTGGCTCTTTATTATGTATTTAGCTCTTTGTTATGCATAGCTACCGTCATTTTGGTAAATATATAGTTTTACAATATTGGTTCTTGGAGAATCTGGCTACCCTATCATTGACTCTTGTGTGTTGGTTAAGGTCGTGCCAATATTTTTCAACCCAATCCTCTTTTCACCCTTTTGACAATCCAAAAGAGATGTACAATAACAATACAACAAAGCATATAATATGAAAGTAGTTTAGATTTCAGTAGTTTAAAATCCCTGCTTGTACTTTAGATATGATTCACATTTCAATGCTTTACTTGACATTTGCTCTCCTGTTAATTTGGATATGGTGGCTTGGCTTTGAATCTCACTTGGACAGTTGTGTTACTACTTGTAGTGGCTAAATGGTTATGATTGACGTGAGTGTGGAGTTGTTTCTTGTGATGATGGATTTGGTATTTCTCCAATTTTGCCTTTGATTTTTGCATGTTCCTCTAATTCTGCTATGTTTAGTTTTATGATGTATATTGTATTTACCATGGTTTTCAGAACCGAACCGGACGTCGAACCAGAATTCTCAAAGGTTCAGAGGTTCAACCGGGGTCAAACCGGTGACGTCATAAATAATTAAATATATATATATATAAGTATCCGGATAAGAAGCTTAGATACATGAGAAGGAGCTCATGATTTAGATACCAATTACAATCTAATAACTTGTCTACAAATCATTGAACCAACGACTCTTTGTTTGGTATTCACCAGCACAAGTGAATTAAATTTAAAAAAAACAAAATCTGGGCTTGAACCGGTTCGACCGGTCGAACCGCCGGTTCAACGTCAAATGAGGTTTTGGGGGGTGAACCGGACCGGACAGGCCTCCCGTTCACGCTTGAACCGGTCGGACCGGCCGGTCCGGTTTTCATAACATTGGTATTTACTATTTTTTTGCATAAAAGGGAGGCATACCTCCAGATATATTCATTTTTTATACAAGAGGTGTGTATACACTAGCAAATCGACTAGCTAATGCTAAGTTGCAAAGTATACTGATCTATGTGTAACTAGAAAGGCAAACAAACAAAATTTCTGGCCATACGGCCAAATTAACACATCCAAGGTACCAACTATGGATGTCGGTCACTAAAATCCCGTCTGACTTGACATACCACGATCCCCATCGAGCATTTACTGATGGCTTGCCTGCAAAGAAGCACGGTACAGACACTGGTATCGGGTACAACATGATACAACATGAGGATATGACATTTTTGTAAAAAGCAAGACTATTAAAATATCAATTAAAATATAACTAATATATAATTTTTTTTATAACTTAGTGCACAAATAAAATATGCAAATAGTACCAACTTTTTAAAACATAAGTGTAGCTTCACTAATAGAGCATAAAAGCCACAAATACGTCTTTCTCGATCATTGACACCCAACATATCTTGTATTCCTCTTCAAGTGAAACATCATCATTAACAAATATACTAACAGTTGTGCCCATGAAGTATCGTATCCGTCTGTTAGTGCACGACGGGCCCATGGCGGAGAACTCTGCTTCCACAAAACATGCATCAACTCCTCGTGGTCTTCTTGAGTAACCCTTCATCTAGGCTCTTAAGCCTAACAATGTCTGCCACCTGGCTATAGCACCGATTCCACCCGCAAGTTGTCTCCTCAAATAGTCTTGCGTTCCTCTTCCTATCCTTCCAAAGCTCATGCACCACACACCCATTGTCATCCTCGTGGTACCCTTAAGTGCTTTGGGTCAGACAGATCTCGACATCCTCAAGTAAAGTTAGTGGCTTGCACACTTCCCCTCACCAACGTGTTAGGCCATCCCAGGATAGGAGTCTTGCGGATCTTAGGCCACAAAACCTGTTTTGCATGAGAATTTTTACACACGATGGGGATTCGCCAAATCCCATCTTGAATAAAGTTACTGACCGAGGTATTAATGGGTATGACCATATCATATCGCAAGTGCTCGCCAAAGTCACCACATATAAGGAATTGTCCAAGCCAAAGATCTTCCAGGAAGTTCACCGTACTATCGATCCTTATTTTTTAAAAGAGCTTATCTCGAGCAGTTTCTCAAGCTCAGAGAATGCCTCACCATCCAAATGGTAGGACTCCTCTAGTACTTTGCTTGGACTAACATGTCCACAACGTATGAGTACTGAGGAGGCCACCTAAAAGAGTCTTAGCATGCCTGCACCATTACAATCGACTAACCAGCAGATACCAAGTCCCCCTTCTTCCTTGGGCATGCAACAATCCTTCTAGGAGATCTCAACCGAGGTCTTCTTGTTGTGGCCCCTTAATAACATGATGGACTCTATCTCCTGGAGGACTGAGCGAGGGAGAAAACAGTGCTCCAATAAATGCTATAGAATGCAATGACACTTTTTACTAATTCAATCCTCCCAGCCATCGAGGAGAGTACATTGCCACAAATCAAGTCTACAACAAACATTTTCAATAAGTTGGGCACACGTGGTCTTACTCATACACTTCATGAAGAGCAGGAGTGCAAGGTAGGTCCCGGGAAAACGGCATGGATCATACGTAGGTGCTCCAGGATCCAATGCTGTTCACAGACAACTCCCCCAAAGAAAATTTGATTTTCGTGCTATTGAGGTGAAGCCCAGAGAAGGAGCCAAATGTGCCCATGACATACTTGATAGTCCTAACGTTTTTTTCAATTAGCCTTAGCAAAAGCAATAACATCATCTGCAAAAAGGAGATGAGAGATCCTTTCTTGGCTTCTGGTCACCGGATCTAGCTCCCCGAGTCAGACTGCCCGATCAAAGAGAGCCCCCACCATGGCACCACCTCCATGCAAAGAAGAGACAAGTACGGGGCAATGGGATCACCCTGGCGAAGACCATTTGATGCATCAAACGGCTAAGAGAATATTGTATTTACTACTTGCTCTCATAGTTTTTCTTCTTAATACAAGTGCATCACATTTTCGAACAATATTTGAAGTTATGTGAAGAAATAGGGTATGTTTGAGTCATTATTATGGAACTACAACTAATATTATCCTTGTCTTTTTTTATCATGGATAATTTTGCAATGTACAATTTTATTCTTGATGTTTATGCCTTTTGCTTTTGTAGATGTACAGCAGTGGTAATCCGACAAATATTGCAAATCCAATCATTGATGTAAGTGTTCGGATTGATATTAAATCAGATGGAGGCAGGGTGACTTTATACCAAACCAGCATATGTAAGAAACTTAGATGGGAAGATGTTGATTTCCATTCTGATCTTGATCCACATTATTATTTGGAGATTTACAATGTAAAGGACATTCAGTCGATCTGTTGCCAAGCTGATGCTAGCACTTCCTGGGCTCTTCCAAAGGTTGTCCAGACAAGGTTTACCAGATTTTTAAACCAAGACACGGAGATCATATTTTATTGGGAATTTACAAGAGATAGACCAAAAAATAAAGAAGTTGTCAAATATGGATCAGATCAGTTTTTGAATGTTATTGAAGTACAAGATGTGAAGAAGACATTCAATGGAACGACCAACAGATTCACAGATACTTCTGTGTCACTGGTCCCGGAGATGTACGATTTCTTGAACAAACAGTATGAAATAGGATAGGACATCTACATGATTATCATTTTGGTTAAAGTAGGAGTGATTTAATGTGATTTTAGTTTTTATTACTCAGGGTGATTTTGTAGATGTCGATGTAATACTTAATGAAGGAAACCCACCATGGTGGTCTGTTTATGATACCAATGCATTGGATATCAAAGAATGTGCAGATTTGACAGGGCCCATGGCTATTGTTGTTTCAGTGGAGAAACCACGTAAGTGCCCTATAGTGTTTCTATAATATTTGCTCTACATCTATAACATGTTGTTGACTATAGTGTCTTTCGGTTCTCCTGTATCTTGTTATTGGTTCACTGGTTTTATGTGTACTTGATCTACCAGCTTCGTAGACAAGGTTGTTAAGTCAGTTTCGTACTTTTTGCTCCTAACTTCTAACGTCTTCATGTTGTTCCATGTGCTGATATGCCATACTTTTTACTGGTTTTGCATCCCAAAAATAAGTGGTAATGCTTTTCCCTGACGAAATGTAACTGGATTTGATATCTGGTTCTTGGAACGCTTACTTTCAAAATTGCAATTTAAATTGATACCTTCTTGTCAAATGTTTAATCTTTCTGGCTGATATATAACTCAGTCTTCTAGTACATGGTATGTACATGTTGTAGGTGTCTTCATCTGTGACTATGAAAAGGATTCCATTTAGTAAGATTCTCACTTTTGTGTGCATATATTTTTTCAGAGGGCATTCTTGGTGAGACTCTTAGCAAATTCAGCATTTGGAGTCTTTATCTTACTTTTGTGCTTGCTGTTGGTCGGTTTATTAGACTTCAATATTCTGATCTGAGAATGAGAATACCCTACGAAAACCTCCCCACTTGTGAACGGTATGAAATTTTTAGTGCACCAACATTTTTCTTGTTTCCCATTATTATTAATCTTGGTATGGGAAAATATATCATGTTTCACGTAGTGACTTTGAAGTCTACGAAAAAGGAATGTATTCAGGCACAGCTTTGCGCATTTACGTTACTAGTGTCGAGATTTCTGGCCATAAAAAATATGGGATCAGTTGAAATCTCTTTTGGTCTTTGCTTTGATATATTCCCTGCCCATTTTCTGTATCTCTAAGCAAAATATTTGAAAGGGATTGTGGAAATGAGGCCCGACAAATCTAACAGCAAAGGAACAAACAATTAAAGAAGACTCATCAATAGCTCCATAAATCAGAGAAATTCCAAGATCTTGATTTGGACACATAACTGCATCCTTACTGTAGTTAATTGTACCCACATTGCAAGTGAACCTTTAAGTCAATTGAATGATATTTGGAACAATATTCATTTCAATGTAATGATTCTAGTTATTTTGTGGAAAATAAATTTCCACAGACACTTAGGCTGTGTTTGGAAACACATTTTGATAATCAATTTTCGATTCCTAAAAATTAAGATAAGATGTGTTTTTCTATTGACATTTTAAAACTTGTAATCTTCTCACTAAGGTAATGGTACGTCTGGGAACTGATTCTTACTGTTGGGCAGATTTTAGAAAATCTGATGATTAAAGTGCTAAGTCCAAATGGGCCCTTAGTGTTTGACAGGAATCACTTGAAAGCAACTAGTTCAGAGGAGTATTTGAGCATTATTCTATTCTAAATGCAAAAGCAGATTTGATTTTTTAACTTTCAACTTCTTCACAAGAAACAAAATGATGGGCCTTACATGGTGGTGTGCCTGTTATCATTTGACTTGTTGGCTTTAAACTTAAAATATTCTACATATATGCAAGTATGTCACTCCAAATACCCATTTTTTTCTTTTAGCAATCCTTCTTCTATTTTTTCCCTTCAATCTTCTAATTTGCGTGTAGATTATGAGACATGAACTTCCTTTTATTTTTTTAACAGACATGAAATTCTAATGATTTAGGGACCATTAGATTTGACAGTCACCCAAGCTACTCTCTCAGTTTCTCTCTATTATAAGTTGTATGCCTTCAATACAGAAGAGAACCTCAACAACAACGTTATAAAAAGAACTTACACGTTTCTTCTATCCTCTCGATCAACACAATCAATTTCTCTTTAATCTTCGAGAGACAATCCTAAAGGTTGTGACTATACTCGGAAAATACATATAGAATTAACTACCTTAGCAAAGGTCATTATAGAAATAAACAGTGATGAGGATTTTCTGAATTTTCATTTTAATCCTCTCTTTTAAACTTATCATGAAATGTATTTGCCTTTTTTAATCACAAAGAAAGAATTAACCATTGTCAAAACAAAATTTGAATTGTTTTTACATGACAAATCTACAAAATTTTCATGATTGAACATTCGTGCAACGCATGGGTCTAATGCTAGTTATTAATACAGCGGGGAGGAAAGTGTTCCAAAACCTAATGTTCGGAGGTATAAATGTCGCATTTTAAACTTCATAAAGGTTATGTGACTATGTTCATAGTTTAGAGAGAGAACTATGAGGTTAAATGTCATGACAAACTTTTCTAACTCATTATCTTAATAATAGATTGATAATAGAAAACCTTCTCTTATATATCTCTATTTAATCTTGACTTTTGAAATGAACTTCCGAGTGTCTTTACTGAAAGTGAAGTACATCTGGATCTGATCAAGGAATTTGATCATATTATATCCAAAGGTCATGATGTTATTATATCCACAATCATCGATCATTGTCGAAGGCTTTGCTATCTGATGAAAATTTTATGTATGTGATCATAACTATCATGTATTTTAATATTTATTGTTTGGTCAAATCGTTAAATAGTACATTTAAATATTTTCTTACTGCTTTGCACATTGAGTGCAATTTGGACCATTTCTTTTTAAAGTAAATTCATTTAATTGAAATAATCAATACGAGGAATCAGATTTAAAATGAGGATGAGATAAATTAAATAGATAAAATAAAAAATAAGTTCACTGGGCTTTGACGTTTTAGGTGCATCATATTTACTTGTAGATAATGTATAGAGTCAATAATATTGATCTAAACAACTATATATATTGGTTCGAGTGACTAGAGTCTTGGACCGTCATGAAAGTGATGCAGTTTTTGTAATTCTTAGGCTTAATTTTCACAATTGTGTCCAACCCGCAACCAAAAAAAATTCAAATCAATTCGATCCAATCAGTTCAAATATGTTCGAATCCAACCTAAAAGGCAAAGTTGTTGCTTATTATTGTTAGGTTGAAAGCCCTTATACTTCTTTTCCTTCGAATTAAGATCTTTCTGAAACTCCTGCTCTGCTCCTAAAATATGATCCAAATTTCTGATTGAACATGAGCACCTTATCCAAAGACATGAGGGAGCCAATTTGGTGTGGTGTTCTGTTATGTTCTGTTGGTGTGGGGTCCGTCCAATACCCTCCAACAACCACCCAAACCCAAAGCATCAACCCAACTACTTTTTATGGCCAACATTAAGCCACATTCTCCCCTACTAATTAATACCATCTCACACTTCTTTCTCTTCACTACAATTATATATGATAATAATAAATAAATACATAATAAACATAAATAGTTCATAACTCTTTTTCTTCTAACAAGTGCCAACACACCACCACCACCACATTGGAGTTCTCTTCTCTTGGTGAGTTTTATGTTCTTGTCATTTGTATATTTTTTGGAAAAATCATACACATGCGTGTTGATTGTTTTGTTGGTGTTAGTTTTAATGTGTCTTGGTTGTTTTGTTTCTGAATTTTTGTGTGTGGGTCATAGATAAAAGTTGGTTTTTTGTTACTGTCTTGTGGTTTTGATTGTTATGGAATGTGAGAAATGGGTCCCTGTTTTTTGTGTGTGAGTTTTACTTATGAAACGTAATTGTTTTTGGAACCTTTTTTCTTTCTTTCAGATTTCTTCTGAAAACGGTGTTCTTCATACATCAGTATTGATTTGTTGGTAACTCGTCGAAAGATCAGTTATTGCAATTGGATTTCTTTTTTTCCGTATAGTTGTATGTATTTTCCCTATTCTTGGGTATTTATGGTTTCCATCAGATGTGAAATGAATTTCAACTCTAAAATCTCAAGTTATAAAATTTTGGTTGAGTTAGAAAATGTCATCACTCCTACATTAGACTAATGATACTGTGATTAGTCAGAAATGGAACCCGACAATTAGTCAAAATCTTGTCCGATGAATATTTATGCTTTTTTATTTAAATTATGGGAAGGTGAAATTGGTGATTGCTTCAGGGAGACAATATTGGTTTAGTTAATAATGACAGAGCAATTGGTGAGGTCCATGAAAGAGATACTACGAGAGCCAGTATTAGAGTTACCTCGACGTTTGCATAGATTTGGTAGAGTTCCATCGCAGCTTCGTGATAAAACCGATGATTGGCATCCTTTCAATCCAAAGTTTGTCTCAAAGTTCACAAAAATGCTTGTTTTGGATGCATGTTTCTTGGTACTATGTTGCTGCTACCAACATCATGGTGATGATGATATCGACAACAATTTTTTTTCAGAATTTGGTGAACATATATCTAGGGAGGTCTTGTTACATGATTTTCTGTTGATAGAAAATCAAATCCCATTTGATGTCCTTAAAGCCGTATATCATTCAGTCTTCCCTTATGATGAACCAAAGGAATTGGTGGTGAGATTAAGGATGTTCTTCTTTCCGAATGAAGTTTTTAATGATTCTAGTGAGAGAACTGATTACGTAAACCTCCTCCAATTCTATTGTGAGAACTTGTGTCATGTAGAAATTCATTAGCAGCAGAGCAACATGGCAAAGTTGAATTATGTTTGGTATCCCTACAAATTCTTCCTTAAGAAATTATTTCGTGATCAGAACGACGTTGTTCTGCCGACCAAGGTTAAGAAAACCAGTACTGCTGCGGAGTGTGTCGAATCTGGGATACACATAAAAGCCACCGACAGAAGATCATGTATTCCATACATAATGTGTTGGTGATTTTAGTGTCATCGATTCATTTTAGTCGTAATGTGATTTACTTGAGACCGATGCGATTTATTGTTAGGCTCGGAAACGAGTTTGGGTAGTGCGGAGTGCACGCTTGTTGAGCTAACAGTTTATCGACCACGAATATGAAGCAGGGGTCGAGAGGCGGAGCCCCTGCGGGGTCCAAGGGGCAGAGCCCCTGGCTGGGATCCCAACCCAAAAGGATTTTATGTAGTGCGGAGTGCACGCTTCTTTATTGGATTTTATGTATTTCCGTTTGAGTGGATAATACCAACCCAAAAGGTGTTTGTGTAACCGCCCAACCGCTATTCTGCTTTTCGATTATCTCATTATAAGAGGGATTCGGTACTCAAAACAAACATACAAAAAATTCATACTCCATCTCTACCTTTCTGATCGAAGTTCATATTGCCTGAACGAGATTGTTCCTTCTCAGGATTATCCCAGCAAGGTATTCGTGCAACCCGGGCAGTGTAAAAGGGTCGAATAATCTTGTTCGGAAAGTGATTCGTACACGATCTGAGAAGAGTCCAGGATTATCACAACCCGAATTCTCCAACATAATGTTCACAAATGGAACATTAACTATTCAGCATATCCATATGAATCAGCTTACGTATTCTAGATTACGGAATATAATTTTGTATGAGGAGTCTCGGAGGGTGGTTCTCTTCCACAACTTGGAGTCTCGGATAATAATGTCAGACGACGTTCGGTTTTTATGTTCACTCGTCCAGTCGGAGGCTGATTACAAGGTGTTAGAGAAGAAAGGGGTCGTCTGCAGATTCAAGAGAGGATGGATTGCTCATGTTTCGCAAACTAAAGACACTACACTTTCTCAAACTATCGCCTTCCGGACGACCAGCTGCAAGGGACATTCGTGACTCCATCGAAAAATATGTGGCGGAACCACATCATCGATGGCGTGTGAATCTAGTCAGAGACTACTTCAGTAGCCCCTGGTCGGTCATCGGTTTGGTGGTCAGTTCTATTCTCCTTACTCTCTCTGTTCTCCAAACTCTTTACACCGTAGTCGGCTACTCCCACAACAAAAATTGATTGCATGTAAGTACTTACTTATCTTCCCTCCCTCATTTTAATTAACTGCATTTCGTTTGATGTAACGTATCAATTATGACTTGTGTAAGTTTGAATAAATAATAAGACCATAAAATGTTGGGATGGATGACATGAATTGCCTTAAGTGTTTCCTATGCGTACTGTTGAGATCCTCTCCAAATTCTCAACGACATTCTCATATTTTTTGGTTATATCAAGTCGACACTTAATTATCCAGTTATGGAATTCTTGGTGAAATCAAGTTGAAACATATTCACCTCTTTAATATTTAACCCATTATCTTTACATCTCATTTTAAATTTCAAACATATGAATCCATCTACTAACATCTGTTTTCCAATCTTGATTATTAGCTACTCTAAGTTCTTAAAAGTACGTAGTAGTCATATCTACTTCAGACATACTCTCATCTGCGTTTGGATCCTGTCGAATAGGAAAAAAACTTGAAATGTGAAATTCACTCGATCTAAATAATTTCAATGCAATGGAGGATATTTAATTAATTTATCATTAATGGCAAATGCAATTTTGATATTAAGAATTGTCAATGAGCAACATGAAATTGAAGCTGACTTGCTCAAATCCATATGCTTAAAACTAAAAAACTTTAAAAGCTTGAAAGGATTCCTTTATTTCTATATTTAATATGATGTTATTAAACATGGTTAACAATTATATATGTTACAAGTTTCCAACTTATAAGTCAGTAATTTTATAATATTCGAAACTTTATGAATAAATATTCTAATTATTTCTTATTGTGGACCTCAACTTAGAGTTATATTTTATTAGTGTGTGGGGGTATTTGATTAGTAGCATATTATATATTGCATTCATGATATATATCATTTATTTTACCTCAATTTTATACTACTTGAGTGTTTGTTTGTGGTGTTTCAGATGTGAGGTAATAAAGAAGAGAAAAGAAGAGAAAATAATTGAAATACAAGAAGAAATGACTCAAATGAAGCAAAGTAAACATATTTGTCTTGCAGAAGGACCCATTTGCAAATCAGGAAGGACCCAGATGGCACAGAAAAGATTTATGGCACAAAAATCCTTCAAAACCATGATCTTTAGGAGTATTTGGGTAATTAAAGATAAACGAGCTCGAACCAGCGGACCAGGAGTGCACTTTACGTGCAAAATACAAAAGTTAAGCATCTGATGTATTCTTCCAACGAACACCGGACGCAACTGGTAGGATGAGCATCTCCGGTATACAAAAAAGTATGGCAGCAATGCGAATGCTAGCATATGGCGTTGCAGTTGACGGGGTGATGAGTACCTACGAATGAGTGCGGCAACATCCAGAAATGCTCTACTCAAATTCTGTGAAGGTGTTATTCAGATCTTCGGCCCTGAGTATTTACGTCGGTCATTCTGCAAATGACTTGGCACGCCTACTTTACGTTGGTGAGCAACGTGAGTTTCCAGGTATGATGGGGAGTATCGATTGTATGCACTGGGAGTGGAAAAACTGCCCAGCTGCTTGGAAGGGACAACATCAAGGGCATGATCGGAAAGCAACTCTGATCCTTGAGGCGGTGGCATCGTAAGACTTATGGATCTGACACTCCTTCTTCGGAATATCGGGTTCATGCAATGACTTGAACGTCCTGCAACAATCTCTGGTTTTTGATGACATACTAGAAGGCCGAGTACCACCTGTAAATTATGAGGTAAATGGTGTTCAATATAATATGGGATACTATTTTACTGTTGGTATTTATCCACAGTGGGCGGCCTTCATCCAATCCATCCTTCACCCTCACACCCCGAAGCACAGATTGTTTGCTGAAGTGCAGGAGGCAACGCGTAAAGATGTTGAACGGGCTTTCGGAGTGTTGCAAGCGAGGTTCGTGATCATCAGAAACCCGACTATTGCCTGGAGCAAGGACGTTTTGTCCAAAATAATGACAGCTTGTATCATCATGCATAACGTGATAGTGGAGGACGAACGCGACTGTTACGCTAATTTTGGAGATATTCGTGAATTTATGGAAGATCGTCCTGGAACTTCAGCTGAGGAAACACTGTATTCGACCGATCGTATATTGGATATTCACGAGTTTTTTTGTCAATCAAGATCGAGTGCGTGACATGAACCAACATTTAGATCTGAAAGGCGATTTAATCGAGCATATATGGCAATGCTATGGACGAGAAGCGGTTTGAAAATCGGTTAACGTAGTTGCTAAGTAGTATTTGAAATTTTATATAATATGTACTGTTGTTTCTTAACTTTGAGTGTAATATTTCCTATTTCAGTTTATCTTAAATGTAATGTGGCTCCGTAATATTTAATAATAATTTCGTGATTTAGAAGTAATTATTAATAATATTTTGAGTTAAAATAGAATTGTAATGTTAGTAGAATTAGTATTATATAAAATATAATTTGTTAAATGTTGTGTGAAAATTAAAATTGTTTAATTAAGAAATGATGTGGAGGAAACAGAGTGTAGGGTGGGTGAGGTAGCCTAGACATGGGTAAGAGGTTTTATGGGTGGGTTGGGTGAGCTGACGTAGCAGAGAGAGAGACAAGACGCCCGGGGGTAGCCCGACGCTGTTATTTGTACTCTTACATCTCCCGTGACCGGCCGTCAAAATAACCATTGTTTAAGAAAGATGGACTGATAGAGACCATAGCCCCATGTAGATGTAGTTTGCAGCAATTGTTTTGTAGTTTCTAGTGGGCCCTGAGGCGAACAAAACTTCTCCATCCAAACAAAAATGCAAAAAGTTGAGTTAAACCGAATTTGAACGTTTTTCGAGACAATTGTTTTGAACTAAGACCATCTTTAACGGGTGACGACCCGGTCGTCACTGTACGTTGTCTTATAATATATTTTTTGTTATGATTTTTTGAAATTAGTTTTATTTTTATTTTTGAAAATACATTTTCTATTTTTTTCTTCCAAGATTGATCTTGAAATGATGTTGAGAGATATAGGTTGTAATTAAAAGGTGAATAGTGTTGGAAAGAGAAGAAAGTGGATGAGAAAGAAAGTTGATGTGGATAAGAAAGAAAGTTGATGTGTGAAGATAGAGAAAGCTCATGACCAGGTTGTTCAGGTCATGACTACGGATGGTCTAAACGGAAAAACTTTATGAGTGAGTTTTTTACTGCTTTTGGTGTTAAAATCACTATTTTTGTGATAGTAAGTTATGATTACATCGTCGACTTTTGATAAATGACATGTCATATTCTCATTTCTCCATCTCATTTAGTTTCGCTGTTCAACAAGATTAGGTTGTCGTATTTACATGTTTGTCATATTAAAGTGTAAAAACCAATTACATTTTCAAATAGTTGGTGTCATTTATTTTACGTTACATATCTAGCCGAAGCTTTTACCTTCCCCAACACCACCTCATTTCCCTTCCCCAAACATCCCTCTTCACCTCAGGCAACTAACCGCCTTATCCGGCACCCGGTTGTTGAAGTGCTAGGTAGGGACTTGAAAGAGGGATCATCAAGAGGGAAGTAGCACCTCCTTTGGCGTGTCACACACCTTGGTCACCTCCGGTGAACTAAACGATTGGGATGAAGGGTAAAACTATATTTTGTTGCAAAGTTACGTTTTTTTAAGCTTGTCACATGAAGCTGTGTTTGGAGGGGTGGGGGAGATAATGGCTATAGTAACAACTTTTGGTTTCATAAAATCCCTTCGACCATACATCCAAACAAGCTTTATCCCGCTCACTAACACAAATAGCAATAAGGATCATTCCATTCAAACTGAAATGATGCATTGTTATAATAAATAAATATTTAATAAATTTAATTTCATCATATTGACATATGTATCAGAGAGCACTAGTGCAGAATGCTCGATAGACGTCACCAAATAGACGTCGGATATACAAACATCCAACGTCTATAGGTATAGACGTCGGATATTTATACATCCGACGTCTATAGGTTTGTATAAACGTCGGTTGTTTAGTATAACCGACGTCTATACCTCCTGAAAGAAGAAATTTTTTTTTGTTTATTTTTTGGATTTATTTCGTATAAGAATTTATGTGGATTTCTTTTGTATCAGAAATAACGCAATTTTTGGGGATTTATTTCGTGTAAAAATTAACTCATTTTTTTGGAATTTATTTTGTATAAGAAATAACGTAATTTTTAGGATTTATTTCATGTAAGAATTAATGTGGATTATTTTGTATAAGAATAATGTGGATTTAAAAATAATTACAATCACATGTGTGTTGTGTTGTACACATGTGTGTATATGGTGACATGTTTAGTCCCACATTGGAGAAAATTTTTTATTGGTGGAGTTGAAGTACTCCACCACTCCTTTACTTCCAAATGGTAGTTTGGTACCACACAACAAAATGCAAGTGAGATACATATATATATATTTAAAGGTCAAAAGATTGGCACTTGGGGCACTTGGGAATCTTGGGCTCAAAATGGTTGCAACGTTTTTTTACTATTAACCCATGTATAGACGTCGGATGTATAGCATGACCGACGTCTATAGGTCGTGGTCTAAGTATACACGTCGGTCAACTTATATATCCGACGTCTATAAGGCGTAAAAGTTTAGTCCCACATCGGAGAATTTATTTTTGTTGGTGTGGTTGATGTACTCCACCACTCCTTTACCGCTGAACGCAAACGATTTGGGGCATCTGCGCATGTTGGGCTTGATATTCGTGGTTATTTGTCAAAAGTTGAGCACTAGGGGCACTTGGGTTGTTTGGGCTTCATTAATGTGAGTGCAGAATGCCCGATATAGGTTCCAATGTATTTTTTGTTAATTAACATATAATAGACGTCGGTCGTATATAGCCGACGTGTATACACTGTATAGACGTCGGTCGTATATAGCCGACGTCTATACAACAATGAATAGACGACGGGGAAATAGACGTCGGGTACTTGGACCGTCGAAATCCGACGTCTATACCACTATATATCCGACGTATATGAACTTTTCTGCACTAGTGGAGTGTCCACTGCTGGATTGGAAAAGAAGATTGGGTGAAGTAAAGATTAACTAACCATTAATTTTAATTAACTACCTAAAATCATTACCATATTAGATGAGATCGGTGCAAGTTGTATACTTTCCAAGACATTTTATTGGCCGGCATGTTGAATTTTATGATTTTTGAAAGCGAACCCCACATTTAACCAAAATGAAATACAGGACAAGAAAGAACTTGCTTATACATTCTTCCATAATTTATCTTTGGAGTTGCTTGTTCGTACTAACAGACGAGTGAAGAAGTAATGTTAAGACTAGACGAGATGAATCAGAACGAGCAAAGAAGATAACGTAGCGAGTTGAGCCAGAGTTGCTGCCACCAGCAACGCAACGACTTCCAATAAGTTATACAATGATTACGTTACAATATATTAACCAATCCTTTGGGTGATGAAAACCAATCTGGCTAGCCAATGGGTACTAAACAATGATTTTGTTTAGCAATAACCAATTTTTAGGGCTGATGGACACTATGATATCAAGTAAATAATGATAACGAGTAAATAATTATAATACTTAATAATTAATATAGTGAAAAAAAATCTACTAAACGCAACCTACTTATTATATGGACATGGACCCGAGAGATCTGGATCACAAAAAACTAGAAAACTATGACCGATTTACCTAAGAAGACTGCTTACACTAATGGTATATTGTAGTCGTACTAGAACAAATGCTTGGCATATTAGATGGGATTGGTGACCAGTTTTCCTTGTATAGGTTTTCTTCATGGAAAATTTGTAAGTTATCTATTTGCAAATTTCATTTTTACCAACAAAAACACATCCAACCTAACTTTAGTACACTATGGTATTGGTTGCATATTATCCCACGAATATCCTTTTTCCCGAACATGTAGTACTATTAATGGTTGCAACGAGTATTTTCTTAACATTGAATCTATAATCTCATTAATGGCTCGAACGTGGGAGCCCATAAGTACCACTAAATGGAATCCATATGATCACAAATCTATACTCATAAAAACTTTAGAATACTTTGGAGTATAACATATATCGACCCTTTAGAAAAAGATGCGGTGAAATGGGCATCGCAAGGGGCACTAAAAAAATTCAGCTTAACGGGTGCAATATGCAGTGAGCTTGAAGAGTAAATTCTTTACTACTTGTCTAACCACTGATATTATAATTTGTAATGAGGATCGAAGAAGGCTATAGTTTTGAGAACTCAAGTTCTCAGAATATGACTTCTAAATCTTCACTCACTTCTTTTGAACCAATAATGGAACTGGGGAACTCATTTGTAATAATTATGAAAGTCATGGAACTTGTAAAACTGTAGTTCTAGAACCTATAATTAAATGATCCTACAAATCAATTACCTTGCTGTGAATTCGACCAATTAGGTTACACAGTGTGTGTGAAACATACGCATACAATATCGATCTAGATCATATATGTCCGAAGTAGTAGGATTTTGTGTCTCTTTCAGACATATCACATCATCTCTACATTGTTTTTTACAATATCATGTCTTGTTATTTCATTTCTAAATATCTAACGATTCATTTCCGTAACATGTCATTTCATTTGTAGATATAAAATAGATCATTTTTTTACGAAGGTCTTGGATGTCAAAAAGTCTTAGATGCCAAAAAGCGTATTTATTAATGTACATAAGAAAATATACAATATTTTGTTAAAAAACCACATACGTGCGTAGTGCATATTTTCATGGGATAACGTAAGAGACCAGAAATAATAATATATATCGGTCAGTCATCATTTTATAATGGTTTTGTGCAGTTGTATTCGATGTTACAATCAACGTTCAGGTAGGCGACCGCCTGTCGCGGTGGTCGCCTGGGCGACCACTGCCTTTCGCTCAGCCAAGCTGGGCGAAATATGCGATCGCCTAGGCGAGAGCTGTTGGAGGCACTCTAACGGCTCTCTCCTTTTTTATTTTTTTTCTTTCAAAAATTACAAGTTTGCCACTACCCCCAAAATCTTATATAAACCCCTCCAAACCTCTTCATTTTTCACACATCTCTCATTCTCTTCTTCTTCATAATTCTATTCTCATCATCAAGTTTCTTAATTACCAAGTTTTTGCGATTAAGTCTCCGGTCTGGTGCTTAGTTTTGAAGTTGGAAAGTGAAGTATCCGATCCGGTTCTTCATTCTTCAACCGCCAAAATCAAGTGCACTCTTTCTAACTTCTCTTTAGAATTAAATTAATTAGTATTTTATTTTCATATTAGTCCAAATTTTTATATTAGTCTAGTTTTAAGATATGACTTACGTACCCGACACTAGTCTCCTTATGCATCACGAGAGTTACGATGACCTAAGACATACCCGTACAAATGACCCTGGTTGGAATACTGCCCATTACATTAGTGCTAATGATAAAAATTGCATTGTCTGTGAGTTATGTGGTAAAGAAACTAGAGGTGGTATAGCCCGTCACAAACAACATCTTGCACACACACCCGGTAGCAATGCTAGACCTTGTGATAAAGTTCCTGACTCTATTAAACAAGACATAACTGCATACATGATTAGAAACAGTAGGACATTACAAAACAAAATGTTTGTCTTGATGATTATGTAGACCGAGAAAACATAGAATTTGATCTGGAAACCGGGTCGGGTTCCGGTTCTGCTCGGACCCCAACCTCCCGTTCTCGCCCCGTTCCTGGTCGAAAGAGACAAAAACAATGTTTGTAGGCACCATTTTGCGGACGTGGGAAGGACGTGATTTCCGGCCCCCAACAAACAACCATCGAAAGAACATTTAGAAAAGAAGATAGGAAAACAATTAATCAAAAATGATCTACACTTTTCTATAGATGTGGTATATCATTCAACACTGTAAGGACTTCTAAGTGGAAGGAAGCAATATCCGCTACTTGTACATACGGACCCGGACTTAAACCAATGACGTATCATGAAGTTAGTGACTCGTGCCTTAAACAGGAAATTGACTACACTAGAGGTATACTAGAGTCGTACAGACAAGATTGGGCAACATACGGGTGTACGTTGATGACAGGTGGCTGGACTGATAGGTCTGGTAGGAATATAATCAATTTTCTAGTAAATTGTCCGACATGTACCATGTTCATGAGGTATGTAGATGCTTCCGGTCACTCTCACACTGCAGACTACCTGTACAAGCTGATGGACAAGGTAGTTGGCGAGATAGACGAAGAACACGTTGTTCAGGTGGCCACCGACAACACCGCCGCGTACGTACTTGCCGGTAGGATGTTGCAGCAAAAAAGAAGGAGATTGTTTTGGACTCCCTGTGCAGCTCATTGTATCGATCTCATCTTGGAGGATATTGGCAAGCTATTTTTGAAGACTATTGTTTTAGCTTGTAAGATCATCAAACATTTCAACAGCTCTGCCATGTTGTTGAAGAGGATGCGAATTGCCATTGAAGGGAACCTGCTACGCCCTACTGTCACGAGATTTGTCACCGCCTTTCTGAGTTTGCAAAGGTTGTTTCTGAAGAAAGACAGACTCCGAGCCTTTGTTGTTTCCCCGGAGTACAACGATCCTAATGCAAGTTGGATAAAGAACAAGAAAAAGAAGGAGATCTCTACTGAAATTGCCGAGACCATTCTACAAAGTGGTTTCTGGACCAACGTCGTGAAGGCACTGAAGGCCTCACAACCTATGGTCCAGGTTCTTAGACTTGTTGACGGCGATGAGAAACCACCGATGGGATATCTGTGTGACGCAATGGATAGAAATGTAGCTTTCAATGAGCATATGCCTGGATTCATGGATGTCGTAGAGCGGCTCGTCCCCACTCCTGCAGAACAAGACAAGATTTGCGGTCTACTTGATAGTTACAAGAACTCCCTCGGAATATTCTCGAGGTTTATGGTTGTCAGACAAAGGTCGGAAAGAAGACCTATAGATTGGTGGCAATCTTATGGCACAGACATGGGAGAGACCGCATTACAGAGGTTGGCCCTGAGGGTGCTGGGATTGACATGCTTGGCATCAGGTTGTGAGCGGAATTGGAGTGTCTTCGAGCAGTTGCACTCAACGAGAAGGAACAGGTTGGTTGTGAAGAAGATGAATGACTTGGTGTATGTGAACTGCAACCAAAAGTTAAGGCAAAGGTTTCAGCAAAGGATGAAGAAGCCCAGATTTTATGACCCCATCAGTGTGGACTACGATCACTTCGATGAGCATCCGTGGTTGGTAGAAACTGAAGATCCGGTCTTCGCTGGAGAGGAGCTTACATGGGCCGATGTCGAGGAAGCAGCTTTAGGACATTCTTCTTCACGGAGACGCTTTGCTCGATCCATGTCCACTGCATCTGACGCGCGGTGTTCCACTGCATCTGACGCGCCATTATTAGGTGGTGGCATGGATGATGTCATCGTTCACATTAGTTCTAGAGATCCAGGTGCATCGAGTTCTCAACCACCGATGGACATCGACGAGCAATATGTCCAATCCGACGATGAAGAAACTGAAGAAGATGATGTCTACGTCGACAATCCGAACGAGAACCACTCCGACGACTCTGATGGTGGTGGAGGATATGATATGGTTCCCAATTGGACATTAGATCAATGTGTCCAATGGAATTAGTTAGTTAGCTTGTAATTCTAATTTCTCTCTTATCTGCTATTGTATGAACTCTGAGTTACCTTTGTAATCATACTACTAAGCAATAAATTGTATACCTAAGTGTTTAGGTGGGTAGAGGGGGTGCCTAGTGAGGTCTTGGTCGAGGAACTAGGTGTCTTTTCGAAGCCTAAACATGTATGATATTTTTAGATAATATTTGTGCATTTTTTCCTTTTTTCCGATTTTTCCTGATTTTTTTATCTATTTTATAAAATTTAATTGAATTAAAAATAAAAAAAAAGTCCGCCCAGACTTGGGCAGTCGCACAACCACCTAGGCGATCGCCCAGGCGACCAAACGCCCCCGGTCGCTTAGGCGGTCCCAGAACGTTGGTTACAATATTTGAATACAAGAATTAATATATGTGTTACAACGTCCATAGATAATAAAAAAATATTTGACAGTTGTATTTGATGGAAGTTGTCATGGAGCACATGATCTAGCTGTCTTCCACGAAATCAATAATGGATTCCATGACCTAGATTTTTTATTGCATTATTCACTTGGATAATCTATTTCTATCTTTAATCAAATAATTCCATTTTTCATTTGAACACTCCACCATCGTCATTAACTAAGCAATTTTCAGGATCATAAACTGTCGGCTATCTTTACTTGTCAAGGCCATATTAATTTATTAGGCCTAAAAATGTTACATCACTAATAACTAATCATTTGTAGATATACAAGAGATCAACCTTTTTACGAAGGTCTTGGATGTCATGAAGGTCTTAGATGTCAAAAGGCGTAGACATGCGTATTGCATATTTCCATGGGATAATGTAAGAGACCAGAAAGAATAACATATATTGGTCGGTCATCATTTTATAATGGTTTTGCACAGTTGTATTAATTTGATGTACAATATTTCAAGGGAACTACTAAACGTCGTCCCAAAACTACTTAAATCGCCCCTTGAAATTACCAAATTGCCCTTAACAATATATTTAATACCCAGATCGTCCCGTGTCTTTAAACAAGGTTTTTGACTCAGTTTTACTAACATTCCTAGTACCAACACCACGAAAATGTCTGGCGAAACACCTAGATCAGGCGAAGTAACGGAGACGGATTTTTTTTCCGACTCGAGCGTCTGGCTAAGACGCCTGCACCATCGTGGAGGCGTCTGGCTAAGACGCCTCCACCATGGTTGAGGCGTCTTATCCAGACGCCTCCACGATGGTGCAGGCGTCTTAGCCAGACGCCTATACCATGGTGTAAGCGTCTCGCTAAGACGCCTCAACCATGGTGGAGGCGTCTTAGCCAGACGCCTCCACGATGGTACAGACGTCTTAGCCAGACGTCCCGTTTTTTTTAATTTTTTTGTCAAATTAAAATTATACGGTGTGTTATCTCAAATTATTTGACGTTTCTTTGCAAGTTTTCGGTGGTAACCCGTCGGATTACAATGAGTTTTTTTGCAAGTGATGAAGATTCAAAAAAATTCCAGATCCAACATTTTTTAAGTTCCAAAATCCCCCGGTGGTAAAACATCCTGACTTACAAATACCACCTCGACAGGTCGTTCGGGGGTCTCGCTCCCCGGTGAGCGAGCGGCATTCCACCGAAGGGGTATCGGTCATCCGAATATAGTAATTATTAACTTATTAATTAATTAATTTAACAATTATCTAAATTTATAATCAATTATTTTTTTAAAAAAATAATAAAAAATAATAAAAAATTACGGACGCCCGTAATTTTTTTATTATTTTTCATTATTTTTTTATTAAAAAGATGTTAGATATTTTACCAGATTCGAGTACACTGGGGCGTTCGTTGTTTCAATACTGACCTCCAAAACATTATTTTTTATGATTATAAGAGGAATATGAAGAGAGATGTGTGATAGGAGGGTAAAATGTCGCGTTATAGCAGTAGAAATGAGAGAAGGGCAAAATGGTAATTTCAAGGGGCGATTTAAGTAATTTTGGGGCGATGTTTAGCAATTCAGTATTTCAATAGAAGAATTAATATATGTGTTACAACGTCTAGAGATAAAACAATATATTTGCACAGTTGTATTTGATGGAAATTGTCGTGGATCACGTGATCCTACCGGCAAGTACGTACGCGGCGGCGTTGTTGGTGACCACCTGAACAACGTGTTCTTCGCCAATCTCGCCAACTACCTTGTCCATCAATTTGTACAGGTAGTCTGTGGTGTGAGAGTGACCGAAAGCATCTACAGACCTCATGAATATGGTACCTGTCGGACAATTTACTAGAAAATTGATTATATTCCTACCATAGCTATCAGTCTAGCCATCTGTCATCAACGTGCACCCGTATGTTGCCCAATCTTGTCTGTACGACTCTAGTATACCTCTAGTGTAGTCAATTTCCTTCTTAAGGCACGAGTCACTAACTTCATGATACGTCATGAGTTTAAGTCCGGGTCCACATGTACAAGTAGCGGATATTGCTTCCTTCCACTCAGGCGTCCTTACAGTGTTGAATGATATACCACATCTATAGAAAAGTATAGACCATTTTTGATTAATTGTTTTCCTATCTTCTTTTCTAAAGGTTCTTTCGATGGTTGTTTGTTGGGGGTCGGAAACCATGTCCTTCCGACGTCCGCAAAATGGTGCCCACAAACATTGTTTTTGTCTCTTTCGACCAGGAACGGGGCGAGAACGGGAGGTTGGGGTCCGAGCAGAACCGGAACCCGACCCGGTTTCCAGATCAAATTCTATGTTTTCTCGGTCTACATAATCATCAAGACAAACATTTTGTTTTGTAATGTCCTACTGTTTCTAATCATGTATGCAGTTATGTCTTGTTTAATAGAGTCAGGAACTTTATCACAAGGTCTAGCATTGCTACCGGGTGTGTGTGCAAGATGTTGTTTGTGACGGGCTATACCACCTCTAGTTTCCTTACCACATAACTCACAGACAATGCAGTTTTTATCATTAGCACTAATGTAATGGGCAGTATTCCAACCAGGGCCATTTGTACGGGTAGGTCTTAGGTCATCGTAACTCTCGTGATGCATATGGAGACTAGTGCCGGGTACGTAAGTCATATCTTAAAACTAGACTAATATAAAAATTTAGACTAATATGAAAATAAAATACTAATTAATTTAATTCTAAAGAGAAGTTAGAAAGAGTGCACTTGATTTTGGCAGTTGAAGAATGAAGAACCGGATCAGAGACTTCAATTTCCAACTTCAAAACTAAGCACCAGACCGGAGACTTAATCGCGAAAACTTGATGATTAGGAAACTTGATGATGAGAAATAGAATTATGAAGAAGAAGAGAATGAGAGATGTGTGAAAAATGAAGAGGTTTAGAGGAGTTTATATAGGATTTGGGGGTAGTGGCAAACTTGTAATTTTTGAAAAAAAATAAAAAAAAAATCAAAAAGGAGAGAGCCGTTGGACCAGGCGAGGCGATCGCCTATTTCGCCCAGTTTTGCTGGACGAAAGGCGGTGGTCGCCCAGGCGACCACCGCGACGGGCGGTCGCCTACGTGAACACTGACCTCTAGAGATAAAACAATATATTTGCACAGTTGTATTTGATGGAAGTTGTCGTGGATCACATGATCTAGCCGTCCTTCACGAAATCAATAATGAATCCCATGACCTAGATTTTTTGTATTGGGTTATTGACTTGGATAATCCATTTCTTTCTTTAATCAAATAACTTCATTGTTCATTTCACCACTATCTAAGCAATTTTCATGATCAAGAACAGGGGGAACTAGCGGGTGGGGGGAACGTCCGTCTGGTGTTTTTTTATTTAAAAATATTAAAATATTTATTTTATAATTATTTTAAATTATTTTTAAATCTTTTTTTCTTAAAATATATTTTTTATTTGTGTTTATTTTTTTAGATTTTTGTTTTTTACCTAGAATCGACTTTCAAATGATGTGGAGGAAAGAAAATATATAATGTTTGGAGGGTTTCAAGGCATGATTAAGAGAAATTTAGGAGTGGGTAGTCTAATATGACATGGTGTGAATTCGACCAATTAGGTTACACAGTGAACATTTAATTATAGTTCTAGAACCTATAATTAAATGATCCTACAAATCAATTACCTTGCTGTGAATTCGACCAATTAGGTTATACAGTGTGTGAAACATACGCATACAATATCGATCTAGATCATATATGTACGAAGTTGTAGGATTTCGTGTCTCTTTCATACGTATCGCATCCTTTCTACATTTTTTTAATATCATGTCTTGTTATTTCATTTCTAAATATCTAACGATTCATTTCCGTAACATGTCATTTCATTTGTAGATATAAAACAGATCATTTTTTTTACGAAGGTCTTGGATGTCAAAAAGTCTTAGATGGCAAAAAGCGTATTTATTAATGTACATAAGAAAATATACAATATTTTGTTAAAAAAACCACATACGTGCGTAGTGCATATTTTCATGGGATAATATAAGAGACCAGAAATAATAATAGATATCGGCCAGTCATCATTTTATAATGGTTTTGTGCAGTTGCATTCGATGTTACAATATTTGAAGGGGGTTACTATTCGTTGCCGGAAAACTACTTAAATCGCCCCAAAAATGACCTTTTTACCCTTAACAAATCAATTAATACCCATTTCGTCCCGTGTCTTTAAACAAGGTGTTTGACTCAGTTTTACTAACATTCCTAGTACCAACACCACAAAAATGTTTGACGAAGCACCTATATCAGCCGAGGTAATGGAGGCGGATTTTTTTTCCGACTCGGGCATCTGACTAAGACGCCTGTACCATCGTGGAGGCGTCTGACCGGTGAGGTGGCGGGGGTGGCAAGGGGGCAGCGCCTCCTGGAAATTTTTTGGATTTTGAAATTGTTGGATCTGGAAATTTTTGAATTTTCATCACTTGCAAAAACTAATTGTAAGGTGAGATGTCGGACGGTCGACCGTTTGCTTCTCGGTCTACCGAACATGTTCCATGCGGATGTACCGAACATTCTCAGTAGCTTCAACATTTATCTGGAAATCTCTATTCGATGTACCGAAGGGGTATCAGTCATCCGAATATAGTAATTATTAACTTATTAATTAATTAATTTAGCAATTATCTAAATTTATAATTAATTATTTTTTAATAAAAAAATATAAAAAATATAAACAATTACGGACGTCCGACGAAACCACCCCGCGTAGGAGAGAGGCATCTGGCTAAGACGCCTCCCCAATGGGGAGACGTCTTAGACAGACGCCGTCCCATCTTCATTCTTTTGTGGGCTGCTAGTACGTACGTATATAACGTGGCATTTACCTTACCGAACAAGAGAAAAGAGGTTTGTTACTTCTCTCCCCACCACTCTCGGACCATAGACCCCTGTTATCCGCACTGACAAATAACAAAGCGCTGTTGTGCTTCACGATATGGAAATTTGGGAAACCATTGGTTTGTGGCACTATCCTATTCCTGGATTATATTTATTCGCTCAATTCTCCGTAATTTTTTTAATTAATAATCTTTTAATTTTTTTTCGAAAACTAAGAAGAAGAAAAAATTCAAAAATACTCCGATCGCGGGTCGAACCCGCGATCCGCGCGACCACGGATCGCGGTTTGGACCCGCGATCCGTGCCCACGGATCGCGGCTCCAATCCGCGATCCGTGTCCACGGATCGCGCTACGTGTAGTTTTTTTTAAAATTTTTTTTAGTTAAAATCAGATTAAGTGTGTTAATCTCAACTAGTTTTTATTATCTTCTCGGGGTTCGCACGACACTTCTCTTCTAGTTTTTCTTCCATTCGGGGCTTGCACAACACTTATTTCCCAACTTATCTTGGACTCAGGTCAATTTTACACAAATTTTTTACTTAAGAATATTTTAAATTAAAATTTAATTTCTTTGTTAAATTAAAATTATTTGGAATTGTTTTGTTATTTTCTATTATTTTAATTTTAAATATTAGTTGTATTTATGTATCTGTTTATAATTAAATTAAATGTATATACATTTAAAATTTGTATAACGTACATTTACGAAATTTATTATATAATATAAGTATTTCGAATAGTTATTTATTATTTTCTGTTAAATTAAAAATTAAATATTAGTTGTATTTATGTGTTAAATTGTTATAGGTTTCATTATTTCTATAACATGCAATTTGTCATGAAATGTACGAGTAAATTATTTTTTAATTATTATAATTAATTCTGTTTTTATTTTCATGAACAGTTGTTTTGTCAAAATGAGTCATTTAAGTAGAAGTCGCTCTGTACAAAACGAACGTGAGTATAATGATGCAGTGGATAGAGAGTCTATTTCCCCACTTCTCGGAATACCAAATTGTATGTTCAAAGTCAATGATATTTGCACAAATGTAAGTACCAAAAAAATCATATTGTGTTAATTTTCTAAATATTTAAATTACATTTTTTTAATTGATGTATTTTTCACAATATATTTGAATATATTATAGCCGGAGGTTGTTTTGAAATGTCGTGCACATCGTCCAGTAATTCCTTTCTACGATTGTTTTAGTCAAGCACTCAAAATTTTGGGATTATATCAACTTGCCCAAACAAAACATACAAGGACAGACAATAGATTGATTACTGCACTTGTAGAGCGTTGGCGTCCTGAGACTCACACTTTCCACTTACCCGTTGGGGAGGTTGGATTAACATTGCAGGATATTAGCTGTTTGTGGGGTCTACCTATCAGTGGTATTCCAATAATCGGGCACAGTGATCGAGACAGTCGTGAGTTAATTAGAAATTCCTTTGGGATTGATATAAATGCCGAGATTATGAAAAAAGGTAAAAGAACGGTAGGAGGAGATGAGCTACAAATTTTCAAAGAGTCCGGATTTAGCATCAGTTTGCAATGGTTGCGGGTAAATTACGGGAATCTGCCGGATTTTCCCACAGATGAAGAAGTGGCACAATATACACGGGCTTTCATTTTAGATTTGTTTGGATCCATGATTTTCCCTGATAGCTCTGGGACAGGTGTTCCAGTTATGTATTTGAGGTTTTTGCAGGTGTTGGATAAGCCGATAGTATACAATTGGGGTGCGGCCGTGCTTTCATGTTTATATCGCAACTTGTCTATTTCATGTCAAACTGGTAAAAAGAACATTGGTGGTGCATTATTACTTCTTCAACACTGGTCTTGGACTCGGTTTCCCGTAGCCCGGCCGAGACACGTGGGTCATGCTGAGTATTTAGGTGGAGAAGACCTAGAATCACGACCTCCATTTGCTATTAAGTGGCAATACCCACAGACTTATGAGGTTAGTGCCGCACATAATTGTCTTACACATTACAGAAATGAATTTGAATGTATGTTGGATGAGCATGTAAACTGGCAGCCGTATTATGAAAATATGATGTTGCTTCCTGGCCGGGTATTTACTACTGATGCTGCATATTGGCTTGCGAGAGTGCCTTTGATTCATTTCTGGATGATGCCATGACATTATCCAGAAAGAACTATGAGACAATTTGGATTTTATCAGACGACGCCACCGTCAGAACCTCATCCGTGGACAGAACTCAAAAGACTTGATAAAATAGTACATGCGGCCCGACAGAGAGATGATTGGTCAGCGAAGCATGAAATTTACATACGAATGTGGGACATACCGCATATTCTTCAGGAAGGTCGACCATATGATCCGAGAGAAAATCGACGGTATCGTCAGTGGTTTCAGCATAATGGTATGTACACAGTCTACATACGAGGCCAAATAGAGTTCGGTCTGGAAAGGCCGTTGCCACCCCCACGTGATTCTATCGAGGACTTAGGTTACGTTCCTGGTGGACCACGTATTCGACGTATGGTATATTTTTTGAACGACTTTGACGATTATTGTTTGTTGTGTTTTACTATCTAATTTTCAAACTACAATTGCATGGCTTACGTGGTATTCAACGGGCTAAATTTGTTATCAAGCAGCTGTACAAACGTGGAACTAAGGGACTGTGTAAAATGTTGCTGAAGAGTCACCAACTCGATGCTGTCGATTGCGATCAGGTGCACGAATTTGAAAGAGTACTGTGCGATGCTGGATTACCTGCAGATGTGGAGTCGATTCCTGAAGATGATGATGGTAATAATGAGATTCGTGATGACTGTCCTGTACCTACAGTTGCAGACCAAACAACATATAGTTTTAGGCTATCCAATGCATCATATGATGATTTTGTCCCAGATCCATCGCAGTTTAGAGGTTCATATACATACGATGACATTGGCGCAGGACCATCGCAGCCAACCCAGTTTGGATATTCTCAAACATATGGTGACATTGGCACAGGACCATCGCAGCCAACCCAGTTTGGGCTTTCCCAGATTCCCGAAGATTATCCAACTTATCAGACACCTGGTACTAATTATGATACCCCTCAGTTGCCGCAAACAGACTTCGGGACTTTGTTCGATGGTATATTCAGCCCATTAACTGACCAAGGGTACACTTGTGAATTAAATCATGTACCTTCTATTGTTTACGAGACTCAGTCACCTCATTTGCCTGTTCAAAATCAGTCACATTTTCGACCTATTGAGTCTCATTCACCTGTTGAGACTCAACCCCATTCTGAGTTGGTTCCATACGTTTTCTCTGATGATGAAGAAGAATCAGTGCATGTTGCGACTCCAGTCGGTCGAGGGTGCCGACGCAAGATGAAGACAAAGATTTTCACTCCTACGCAGTAGTTCATATTGTAATTCAGTTGTACTCGCGGTTGTACTTTAAGATCCTATGATTTCGTTTTGTCATCTTAATTGATATGGTTTGACTTATAAATAAGACATTATAAACAACATTACAACACATTCAACATTACAATACATTCAACATTACAATACATTAAACGTTACAATACATTCAACATTACAATATATTAAACATTACTATACATTCAACCTTCCCTTACATTGCAACGATCCACCGTCATCCATCGACATGTACAATGACCCGGACCTATCCTTCCTTCCATGACATCCATCGTCATCGGTAAACGTTTTGACCTTCTCCTTCCTTTCTTGACGAGTGTTCGATCAGGTATTATTTTGTCTCCCATATATTCAGGCCAATCCTCTTCCTTCCCATACACATCGAAGTGACCCTCCCATGTGTGCACTAGAGAGTTGACACTGTAGTACGAATGTGTATATTCATTGGCATTGTAGTTACGTGCGGCACACACTGCCAAAACATGACTGCAAGCGATACCTGTATTTTGTAGTCCCCGACACTTACACTTCGGTCTGGTGCCGTCACATAGAATCACCTTGTAACTACGATCCCTCCTACCTCCAGTTCTGCTCACTCTTTCATGTTTGGATATGACCTCATATACTCCTGTATCGAAATCAGTTATTTTCACCTCATGTTGACATGCAACTGCTGCAGATTTTTCCAATATTTGTGTAACCCTCTCGGAAAAGATGTGTCCTCTTTGTGCCAACACACGTGCATGTTGTCTTCTGTTGTTGAACCACTCCAACAGTTTATAGTATGTCGCCTCTACAATTGCACAAATGGGTAAACCACGAGCTTCTTTGAAAACATTGTTAAGACACTCCGCAACATTGCTTGTCATTATTCCCTATTTTTGGCCTACGTCGTGACACAACGACCACTTACTAGGAACCTCCGGTTCATTCTCATTTGTTTCATTTTTTTTCCCAATCCCTTTTATGTATTGTAATGCATCTTTACTCCAATACTCAACTTGTTCCAAACTGACTTTGAAATCCCACGGATTACTGTGTCTGCATGCTGCCTTGAAGGCGTCAACTGCATATTGATTCTTACAATTTTTAGCAAGTTTTCGGCAAGATGTTGTGCGCATAAACGGTGAACTGCTTCATTTCCTTCCTCGTGCCAACCGTAACCGGGATTCCTAAAAATGTGTTTAATTGCAGCATGTCGATCAGATATGACACATATCTTCCTATCTCCAATCACCTCTCATCGCAACCATCTCATAAACCATCCCCAATTGGATATATTTTCCTTCTCAACGAGCCCAAATGCAAGAGGCAGTAGTTGATTCTCAGCGTCATACCCAACAACAACAAGTAACCTTCCTTCGTATCTACCTTTAAGAAATGAGGCGTCTATGCTGATAACAGGACGCAGATATTTGAATGCCTGAATACAATGACCAAAAGCCCATGCTGCACATTTAAACTGACGGACACCAGCGCATGGTAAAGGGTCAAAATGAACTACAACTTTACTTCCAGGATTTGATTGTTTAATAGCATTTAACAATTGAGGCAACAAAGCATATGAACCCGACCAACTTCCAAATATGTATGCAACAGCAATCTCGCGGGCACGCCATAATTTATTGTAGTTTGGATTAACACCTGGAAATATTTTTCTTACTAGACCAAACACCTGTTTAATCGGGAGCGAGACATTATTTTCGACATCTTCACGGATGATATCAGCCATCATCTTTGCAGTCAACTGAGCATGATCAAATCGGGCAGCTGTGGACCTGCATATATGCTTATACGGACATTTTCTTATAGACCATGCATCACCCGAACCGGTCCGTGCAGCGTACAACATCCAGCTACAATTTTCATCTTTACATCTCACCCTATATTTGGTTTTGCTGCTGTCTTGCACCTTGATCTCCCGATTATTGTCAATATGCCATTTCGATATTGCGTTCTTCAGAGCGTCTTTTGATGAGAATGCTTGATTCTCAGCTAACGGACCTTCAACTATTACGCTGCTTTCTATAAATGATGTATCTGCAGGAACCCAACTAGAACAATCATGAAAGCTTTTAGCTGGGTGAACCCAACCCCTTCCTCTAAATGGGTTGTATTGACTTAACTGACTTACGTTCGGACCAATATCTTCATCTTCCTCAACCTCATCAGCATCCTCATCATCCTCACCTGATGATTCATTCTCTGTATCTATATTGTAATCTTCGTCATCATTTTCTTCTTCTTCATCTGTTGGTATAGGCACGAAATCAAAAGTTCTATTTGCAGGTCGACTGGTTTCTGCTATGATGTTTGCATCACATGATTGTTGAGATATGAAACCTGCACCACTACTACTACCCGGTTGGTTACCTGTAAACATCTCAGCCCTCCACTCAATTTCCACAGGATTCAACTGTACATATAACTCCATCATTCCCATTTTCGAATAAGCTGTTTCATAGGCTATTCTCCAGGAATTCTCATCATATACAGACATCACATTAAAAAAAAAGTAACCGGTTGGTGCAATGTTGCAACGATATTGAATATTCATCGAGTACTGAGATTCTTCGACATTCAAACCTTGATAAATCCAACTCTTAAGTTCTTCTAAGGTTACATTTTCGCTCGCTGAAAGTGTAAGTCTTGGACCAATCGTGTACTCTACACCGTAATTTGCATTTTGAATTATTTCACCGCCAAAGTGCACACTTACCGCAATCATTTTGTTAACTACAATGTAAAAATCTTTAATCAGTTTTATATTAAAAATTACTTCAAGATTTGATATTATTACCAATTATTAATAATGTGAGATAAATAGAAATTAAGAATGAAAAAAAATTACCTCAAAATTCACCAGGAAAAACACACGGATCAGAAAAATTGATATCACCAGGCACAATTTGAAGACTGTGAAGAGAGTATAATTTCAAGATTCGATATTATTATCAATTATTAATAACTATAAATATAAGAATGAAAAAAATAATTACCTTAAATATCACTAGGAAAGACACACGGATCAGAAAGATTGATATTACCGGGCACAATTTCAAAACTGTGTGGAGAGTAGAAGTGAAAATGTATGAGGAATTGAAAAATAATTGGATTGAAAAAAAAATGGAGCGGATGTGTATTTATAGGAGCTCGCGCCCACGGATCACGGGTGCGACCCTCGATTCGTCACCACGGATCGCGGGTCGCACCCGCGATCCGTGGTCGCGCGGGTCGCGGGTTCTACCCGCGATCAGACTATTTTTGAATTTTTTTTTTCTTCTTAGATTTCGAATTTTTTATTAAAAGATTATTAATTAAAAAAATTACGGTCAATTCTGCCTTGGGGTACTTGTAGCGATTGGCAATCTAGTTAATCATTCTGTATTTCTGCATTTATCCAATGAAGATGGGAAGCCCGTGACGATGAAGATGATGATGAAGGTGATTAATGTCATGTTAAAGGCTCAATACTTCTCTTTTCCGTAAAATTACTATAACTTCATTGCACATTCACATGGTATTTCCTATTTTGGGGATGTGGGTTAAATTCTTTTTTCTTTAATTTTTTTAATATAATATAATAATATGGTTTTTGATGTAGATGTTGCTGTTATAGTAATTTGATTGGTGGGGTGGCTGTACGACTAATACTGGTTTAGTTTTCCATTGTACCTAATGGCGTCAACCATAAAGTTGTCCCAGGCGAGGCCTTGGTATAAACGTTTCATAAGTTGCATTACCATCTAATTAACATTTTCCTTATGTAATGATTTAGAGCTTCTAGGAGTTGAAGCAATACTAATTTATATCAGCAGCTAAATTTATTTGCTTCAGTATATCTTTCCTACTAGTAGATAACTTTCTGCATGATATGGTTTTCAATATGTATTGTACTAACGAAAAGTTGTTAGCATGCTTTGTGTTTAAATATAAGTTTATCTTTACATTCTGGTCTACCTTTCTGGTGCTGCTACCTAGCAGCAAGTCTCCTTATTTGTAACATGTACCTTTCTTTTTTATGTAACAGTCTGAATTGAGTCTCACTGAACTCCTTTTGTTGCAGACAAAGAGGACAAAAAAGTACTTGCGATAGCTACAATAGCTTGGGTAATGCACAAGTGCTCCCGTGCGATTACATTGGCTCTCATTTTTGTCCTTGCAATGAAGCCTGGATTCATTCATGCTGTATACAGTATGTTAAACATATTCTTAATCCTTAAAATATAAAATGAGGTCTGAGCTCAGTATATATTGTTGGGAAATTAGTCCCACTTTGCTTAAGTTCTGTATCTATTATGTACAGGTTGTGTGTGTGTGATGAAATATATTAAAATAGATAATTTCATCAGAATTTGAACATTTAATGATTGCCCATGTCCTTCTTGCCTCCAGTGATCTTTCTAGTTGCTTGATACATATTGCTAGTTAACATGGCAGGTTGCATTTTATTATTCAGATGCGTAGCTGACTTATATGTTTATGTTTTCATTCTGTAGTGATATGCTTTCTGGTGTACCTGTTAAGCCATTCAGTTAGCAGGACGATTAGGCAAGCTCTTGTTCTTCTATGTGAGGCTCATTTTGTGGTCTTGTACATTCTTCAGCTTGATCTCTTTTCCAAGATTTTAGAGAATGGGGGTTCTTTGACGAGGGAGATACTGATTTCAGTTAGGTAGATCCTTGAACTGATTTCTGCTGTGTTTTATGCTTCTCTTTCACCGATCAGTTTATTTGGTTTTATCTATCTTTTAGGCCTTGTGGGGTATTCTACTCTGCCTAAGATGTCCAGTGTCCCTTCGAAGTTATTCTTGATTTTTACAGGGCTTGTTTTTATGTCAGAATATCTTTTCCAGTTGTGGGGTAAATCAGCACATATGTTTCCTGGGCAAGACCTCTCAAATTTGTCTGTTTTCCTGGTGTTCAGATTATTTAGTCCCGGATTTTGGGGCCTCGAGTCAGGATTAAGAGGACGTGTTCTGGTTATAGTTGCTTGTACTCTTCAATATAATGTGTTTTATTGGGCAGACAACATGCCAGCCTATTTGAGAAATAGGGGGAAGTGGGAGGAGCCGTGTCACTTATTTGTGTCGCCTGAGCGCACTCATACAGAAGCCGACGAAGAGAACACATCGTTGCTGGATTCTAGTGACCTTACCCTGAGAAGAAAGAATCTGTCCTCAAAATCTTGGCCATCATTTCGTTTAGACGATGGCCAAGCATCAGATTCTGAGCCAGCCGAAGTGGACAACACTAAAAATAAACCAAAAAGGTTCACATTTGGTTATATATGGGGAACTTCTAAAGAAAGTAACAAGTGGAACAAAAAGAGAATTTATACTCTGAAGAAGGAAAGGTTTGCGATGCAGAAGAGTGCACTAAAATCTTATATGAAGTTTTACATGGAAAACATGTTTGTCCTCTTCAGTTTGGAGATCAACATGGTTGTTTTACTTCTTGCAAGTTTTGCATTACTAAATGCCTTCTCAATGATTTACATTGTATCATTGCTGTCGTTTATTCTGCTGAATCGACAAATCCTTCGTAAAGTTTGGTTTGTCTTTGTTATCTTGTTTGCTTCAATCCTCATCCTTGAATATTTTGCCATGTGGCAAGACTTGTCATCTTGGGTTTCTTCACCTAAAGATGCAAGCATCCACTGCCATGAATGTTGGCGTAGCTCCCACCTTTTCTTTAATCAATGCCAGAAGTGCTGGTTAGGTACGTAATCTTTATTGTTGGTGCTTAGTTCATAATTTTTGCCTTGAAAAATATCTTTTCGTGGTTTCTATATAATATTACTCCGTTTAAGATCTAAAAAGAACTTCAATTGCAGGATTAACTGTTGATGATCCGCGAATGCTTGTGAGCTATTATGTGGTTTTCATTTTCTCGTCTTTCAAGCTCCGTTCAGACCATTTGGTTAGTTTATCTGGCTCTTATACGTATTCACAAATGAGATCCCAACTTAAAAGTGCATCACTTTGGAGGGAACTTTGTTTTGAGACAAAGAGCATGTGGACTATCCTTGATTACTTGAGGCTGTACTGTTACTGTCATTTAGTGGACATTGTGCTTATTTTGATCTTAATAACTGGAACGTTGGAATATGACATCCTACACCTTGGTTATCTTGGTTTTGCTCTGGTTTTCTACCGAATGAGACTTGAAATTTTGAAGAAGAAAAACAAAATTTTCAAATACCTGAGGATGTACAATCTTGTCGTTATTGTTCTCTCCCTGGCGTACCAGTCTCCTTACCTAGGAGGCTACAACTCAGGGAAGTGTGAAAAAATCGATTACATTTATGAGTTTATTGGATTTTATAAATATGATTATGGGTTTCGCATTACATCACGGTCTGCATTGGTTTGCCTTTTATGCACAATCGGTCGACCGCCACAAGGCATCGTTCGACCGATTTCAGGCAGAACCCGTATTTTCTTCACGAACGGTCGACCGTTTGCACCAACCGGTCGACCGATCAGGCAGTGAAATCTGCTGCACATTTACTTGCGACGAGCCGAACGGCCTACCGTCGACTTCCAAATACTCACGGTAATTAAGTGAGTGAGCTTGACATACCGGAAGGTCTGAAGAGACCTTTGAAGAACCGCGACGACGCCTCCACGAGCACGTCTCCCCAAATCACGATCCGTCGACGAACCTCGCGTCCAAACGACGATCAATCGTCTCCTCGACGATCCACAGCACCACACTACCTCCGGCAACCTCCACAAGCCAACCACAACCACCGAAACCCGGGTGAGGTCAAGAGAGAGAAACCAAAACGAGCTGGAAACGAACCCAGAGAGTAACACTCACCTCAAACCACCAACGCCCTTAATCTCGCCGAAGCCCCGCGCCTCCACGCCGGCGATCACCAACTGAGGGGAGAGAGAGAGAGAGACGTGAGAGAAGAGGGGGAGAGACGTGAGAGAAGAGGGGGAGAGACTCGCCTCTAAATATCTCTTCTTCCTCTCATCTCAACCATCCATTCCATCCACCCATCTCCACCACTCATCTCATCCAAAACATCCAAGCCCCTTATCCATCTCCTTCCAATCCCAGCCGTCCATCTTCATCTCCCCCTAATCACCACCTAAAACATGATTAAGGCACAATTAGGATTAGGATCCTACAGATAACATGTTGCAAACTGTAGTAATCCAAGTTAGTTTTCTTTCTGTTCAAAACTTTGAACTTATATTGTTGTTTTTATCTTCTCCAACACAAGGGATTGATAATTTCTTAGTTTATTGAACTTAGGAAGAAAATTATGTCACTTGATATTGGGACAATATGCTTGAATTGTGATTCTTGATGAGTTATATTTCTAACTCACTCCAAATAATGTGTTTAAAGATTTTAGGAAAAAATTTCAAAATAATTTTTTTTTAAAATTGCCAAAATAGACCTCAATCAAAAGTATTTCTCAAACTAGACTCACTGCCACCAGCGGGTTTTGTTTTTTTGTGCATAGAGGACTCGACATCACCAGTGCCGAGTTCTCCCAAGAAGAACTCGACACAGGTGATGCCGAGTTCTACTTGGTTTTTTATTGGTCAACACTTGAAAATTTTCACTCAGGCGGTGATTCAAATAGAACTCGGCACTCCTAGTGCCGAGTTCTATTTAAGAAACTTCTCCTGGCGCTCAGATCGTGCGTGGGACGGTTGACGCGCCAGGAGAATAGTTTCTTAAATAGAACTCGACATCCTAGATGCCGATATCTAAAGGAAGAACTCGGCGTTTCTAACGCAGAGTTCACTTAAAAAAAGTGAACTCGGCGTTACAAACGCCGAGTTCCGTCGGGCTATAAAAGCAGCCCATCGGGCTATATAATCATTTAAGTATGATTATTGTGATTTTTTTTTTGTTATTTAGGTTTGAATGTATGTTAAATTGAATGAATGTAAACTTAAAAGTGATTTATTTGAGTTTAAATGTATGTGAGTTTGAATGTATGTGAGAATTGAAGTTTGTAGTATTGTTAGTTTTTTTCTTCTACCGTGCATGTTTAAATTTACCAATTTGAAAAATATAGGGGAGGTTCTGTCAAAATTTTAAAAAAATCTCTGACATGATTCGTAACGTTGTTTATTGTAGTTGATTTTATTGGAGAGATTGTTCGACGTTTACAGCCGTTTGCTACTACACTCGATTGGGGTAATTTCTAAAACATTAGAGTATTCTCAACTTTTTAAGTAGTTAGTAATGAAGAACAACCATCTCACTTTTTAACGTGTTATGTACAGATGGAGTTTGGTGGTTCCAGTACTGGTTCAGTTAGAGGTAGCTACGCTTCACAGGGTCCGGTAGACAGATCAGTGTTGGTTTTGCAGGCCAACCACAAGTCTGACTTGTTCAAAGATTTTGTAAGCATTTTACGTTTTCAAGTTAAATATTTGTACGTGAGTTTCAATATTCTGACATTTCTCTAAATTTATGCAGAAGGATGTTGATGGTGTAAAATGCGTTGAGCATGAATCAAAGCTCAACGAATGACTGATCACTGATGAGAGGATGTTGTTTCTGCTAGATATGGCAGGGTTTGACACAGTCACTCGGTTGGGCCGAGTTCAGTTGGATCATACCTTGCTGGGGGTGTTGGTCGAGCGTTGGAGACCGGAGACTCATTAATTTCACCTGCGACATGGTGAGATCACGTGCACCTTGCGTGACATCTCGATGATTACTGCCTTGCACATAGATGGTTTTCCGGTGTGTGAGTCTCAGGAGTACGTTTGGTCAGAGGTGTGCATGGATTTATTGGGTCAGGTCCCCGATGACTTGGGTCGTAAGGGTTCCGTAAGTCTGGGTTGGTGGCAAGCTCAGTTTCAGAAGTTGCCTTTTGATGTTGACGAGGAGACAGTTACACGACACACCAGAGCCTTCATTCTGTTCCAACTGGGATGTAGTATTTTGGCAGATAAGAGTTGCACGATGATTCACTTGAAGTACCTGTCTTTGCTCGGAGATTTGGCAGTCTCATCGGAGTACAGTTGGGGTAGTGCGGCTCTGGCCCACTTATATCACATGTTAGACGAAGCCTCACTGATTCCGACGAAACATTTGTGTGGTTTTCTTACGTTCCTGCAGTTGTGGTGCTGGGAACATCTACACATTGGGAGACCTTTGAAGAGCAGACCATTACTATACCCGGACGACGAGAAGGCACCATTAGGGTCCCGTTGGAGACGACAAAGAACATTCAAGGGTAGTGTGAAGACGACGACACTTGTTTTTTATCGGAATGAGCTGGACGTGCAGGAATTCAATCAAGTGATCTAGGACCCTTATGCAAATTTGGATCTTAGTCAGTTACCACCACTATGTATGGAAGGTTCGGAGATCTGGACGAGCCGTACTTGGCTCATAAATTTTGGTAAAGTGGTTATGCATTGTCCAGACCGAGTGATGAGACAGTTCGGTCTACAACAACACATTCCAGAGCCGATGGAGAGACATGTAGTGAAATCGGCTCAGGGGAGGTCGGATGTTAATTGGTTGGCGGAAAATCACCAATTCATTAAGCATTGGTCGCACAGAAGAGATTATCTACAGTTTGAGCGTCCACTCCTAGGTGTCACTCCTGAAAAGAGCACACGACTGTATATGGAATGGTACTGGAGCATCACCGTACATTGGATAGTTCATCACTGCTTGGCTCCGACTAATACCTTATACCGTGTCGTGGTTGAATTGTGTTTTCATTGTTTGTGTGTCGTGGTTGAATTGTGTTTTTGTTGTTTGTGTGTCGTGGTTGAATTGTCTTTGTTGTCAAACAAGAAATGAAAAAAACTCGAGTTCTTAAATCAATGAACTCTACAAGAGAACTCGGCACTGAGGATGTTGAGTTCCCTTGTAATTGTAATCCATAATTTTTTGTGTGTAAGATAAATCCCTATACAACCCAATTACACGTATGCCTGATAAATACTTACATTAATACCGTTGTACATTTTCTAATTTTCATGTGAAGCTAAAAAATTCGATAGAAAAATATGCTTGTATTTTAACTATACTTATATTGTTCTAATTTGTTTATGCTCTTTCTTTCAAATGACAAGTACTCTGGTAGTATGACTACGAAGATATGAATGGTGCCCTGTATTAACGTGGTTAGCACTTAGTAATGTCATGTTTTCGCTTTTTTAGTGGAACTAAATTGGTCAATTGTGTCTTTCTTGGGAGTTGGTTAATTAATTAACTACCTTTTTTTGGCCCAAGAAATCTCCCTAAACGTGTTTAAGCGTGTGTTTTGGGCGTTCGGGTCTTCAATTAGTGAATTTCATTATTGTAGACTCATTGTCAGTGTGTATGGAACGCACCTCTATAGCAAATATAGAGGTTTATTGCTAATTGTTGTGGGCACGGATGCAAACAACGGAATTTTCCCTTTGGCATTTGCTGTTGTAGAGAGAGAGAATACAGAGTCGTGGACGTGCTTCCTTCATTTCCTGGCAAGTAGAGTTACAAGGCGACCCGATTTGTGTATTATCACCGACAGATTTTCGCGAATAAATGCTTGTGTGCGAGCCGCATTTCCACCTTCGGAGGGACATGTACATCGATTATGTCTTCGACACATGAAAGTAAATCTTGCTAAACATCGAAATTGCAAGGAAAGATTGTGACAAATCAAGTTTTACGAAGCGGGTAAAACTCATTCATTTATGAAATTTGAAGAGTTAATGAAGGCTATTGCAGAGAAACATAAACCGATGTACGAGTGGATTCAGCATCATGGTCCTTTGGAAAGATGGACTTGTTGTCACGACGGGGGTCGACGTTTTGGATGTATGACAACAAACATGTCAGAAAGCTTCAACAATGTCTTACGAGGGGCACGCGGTATGCCAATTACAACCATGATTTTGATGACATTTCTCCGCTTGAACAAATTCTTTGTTAAAAGAAGGGACGTCTCCGAGTCGTGGAATGAAACATATGTACCGACAGTCCACACCGTGGTGACGGCAAACAACAATCTGGCCAGAACACATACAGTAACTCGGTACCACCAGCTGATGTACCAGGTCGAAGCCAATGACCAGAAAAAATACCTCGTGAAATTTGAAGAAGGAGTTATTACTTGCACTTGTGGATACATAATTGCAATGCACGTCTCATGTTCACATGTACTAGCAGTTTGCAGTGGCAGACATGCAAATGTCAACACTTCACATTTGGTGTCCCCGTATTATGAGGTTCAAATGTACAGGGAGGCGTACAAACCGATATTTATCCCAATTCCTGATGTGAGGTATTGGCCAGATCGAGGCAACATCACAATGAAGCCTCCCCAAACCAAAAGATCTCCCGGTCGGCCTAAATCAACGCGAATCCGAAACGAGATGGACGAACACTCTGGAAGAAGGGGAAGGTGTGGGAGATGCGGCGGTATAGGGCGTAACCGAAAGCGATGCAAGGAACCTATATAGCAAAATAGTTTGAATATTTTGTATGTAACTATTTAGTGAGACGAATGAATGTAAGAGTTGATTAGTTGTAAGACTTGAATTAATGTAATGTATTTTGTTATGACTTGAATGAATGTACGACTTAAATCATTTTTAAGAGTTGATTAATTGTAAGACTTGAATTAAATGTAATGTATTTTTTAGGACCGCAAATTTGCCTACTTCTGCCTATTAAACTCCGACTTATGCCTATTAAACTCGGCATTATAGATGCCGAGTTCTATTGTAGACCTGACCGTCCAACCATTTCATACACGATCTGAATGTCAGGAGAACATGTCCAAATATAACTCGGCATCCTCAATGCCGAGTTCTATTTGAATCACTATTTTCCTGACAACTCGCGTCGAGTGGAATATGAAGTGTTGGCAATATTCTCCCAGTGAGAACTCGGCACTGGTGATGCCGACTTTTCCTCGAGAGAACTCGTCATCACCCGTGCCGAGTTCTCCCAAGAAAAACTCGGCATCACCCGTGTCGAGTTCTTCTTGGGAAAACTCGTCACTGGTGATGCCGAGTTCTCAATGCACAAAAAAAACAAAACCCGCCGCCGCCACGTGTCACCACGTGGTGGCAGCGGGTTTAGTTTGAGAAATACTTTTGATTGAGGTCTATTTTGACAATTTTTAAAAAAAAATTTATTTTGAAATTTTTTCCAAGATTTTATTGTTGTAGCCGATGAATCTTTTGACTTTATTTTAATATTTTCACAAAAATAGGATGTTAAGCAAGAAGCGGAACTCCATACGTGGGCAATTTTTTCATAACTGGGCTCAGACCATTACATAACTAATCAATTGAAAGAGTTGGGTTCAAGATTAACTTGAACCTGAAGAGCCTACTTGAATCGACATACCATTAGCCTGTTTTGCTAATTGACTTGCTACTGGCGATTAAATTTGTCATTATTTTCTGATTCACTTACATTTTTTTAAAAGCTTACCTGTAATTCAAACTTTATGAATCAATTTAGTTTCTTATTTTCGTCAAATTTGGTTCAAAACTGGGCGTCAGCCCATTACTTAACTAATAGATGAACCACTACAACTTAAAGAGTTGGGCTGACACGAACCTCAACAGCCCATTTGAATCGGGATGTTGGTATAGAGTCTTGGACCGTCATGAAATTGATGCAGATTTTGTATTTCTTAGGCTTAATTTTCACAATTGTGTCCAAACTGCAACCAAAAAAATTCAAATCAATCCACTCCAATCAGTTCAAATATGTTCGAATCCAACCAAAATGCAAAGTTGTTGCTTATAATTGTTAGGTTGAAAGTCCCTATACTTCTTTTCCTTCAAATTAAGATATTTCTGAAACTCCTGATCTTCTCCTAAAATATGATCCAAATTTCTGATTGAACATGAGCACCTTATCGAAAGACGTGATGGAGCCAATTTAGTGTGGGGTCCGTCCAACACCCACCAACTACCCAAAGCACCAACCTAACCACTTTTTATGGACAACATTAAGCTACATTTCCCTTACCTAATTAATACCATCTACTTACACTTACTAATTCTCCCCTGCATTACACCTACTTGTTAATACCATCTCACACTTCTTTCTCTTCACTACAATTAATACCTTTTTCTTTTCCACCATATGTCTCCTAGTTGTGGTCTAAACCCAATTGGCAAGTTGAGTTCTCGTTAGCAACATACATCTAAGCTGCAAGGTATATACTCTCTTCTCCCATGAGACGCCTTCTTCATTCTTTCTATATGTTTAAATCTGTGACTCGTTGCTTGTTAGTTGTGATATAATTTAAAAGGAATTTCATCCAACGCGAGCGTATAATTCTTGTTTGTGATGGTTGCTGAGTCTGATATATATTTTTTATATGAATCTAAATTAATTTGTTATATTATGACATGATTCCAACTTTTTTTATTTTAATAAAAAATATATTTAGGTAAATACGAAGAAATTTCGAGATATACATTGACAGGTCCGAGGGGTGACTCTCTAACATATGTCATGACTCCAATGCTGAATCACTGCATTGATTCTACCACACTCTTCTTGGGTTAATCCACACATTAGAATGTTCATAAGTTTTGCATTCATTTGCACCATGACTGATTTATCATCATTCATGAGTTCAAGTTTTTTGTTTTGAATGTATGGAATTTGAAAGAACACTCATAACTTAACATCATAAGATTGAATGAAAGTTATCATGTGTTTCTTCCAATAAGCATAATTGGTTCTATCAAACAGTAGAGGTCTACCGGTGTGGAATCTCTCGCGTTGTTGAGTCATTGCTGCAAATGTTAATTTGTTTAGATGCAATATACGAGGTTTTGATACAAAATGTAGGATTTAATGAGCCCTAATATTAGTCTAAAGGGGGTGAATAGACTAATTTTGTTCTCTTAAAATGATAAAGCAATTTTAAGCAAGAAACCTAAAAAGGTAAAAGATAATACAGCAAACCACAACAAGCATATATAGAGGTTTGGATCCAACCACTGGATCCTAGTCATCTCTTATGAACTACTCATCCTCGAGCAACTTCGCGTCCTCCACTAATCCAATCTCTGTTCCGGGCCTAGATCAAATATTTACACTTCAAACTTTTCGAACACCCTCGCCTAGCTTGGACCACCTTCTCACAATCTGAAAAGAGCTTCCAGAGAGATGTGAGCATAATGAAGTTTAGAGTAAGTTTGAGAGTAGTATGAGAATTTGAGCTTTGAGAAAGATCAGTGACTTGAGAAGTGAGTTCTAAGGTCTATTTATAAGCTCTAAACTTAATCTAGGTGTTGGGACTAAATTGGTAATGAGTTGAGTGAAACGCATAACACTTGGAAGTTCAGAACTGAAATCAGGACATAAACAGTCGACCAGATCCTGCTAATCAGTTGATCGGTTTCAAGAAAACAAGAAACCAGTCGAAATAAAGTGTATATCGGTCGATCTACCCGGGCAGTAACTTAAGTGAACGGTCGAACCATATAAAGGTTCGGTCGACCGTTAAGGTAGAATTGGCCAGAAAAGAATTAAACAATAGATGTAACGGTCGAACCAAATAAACATCCAGTTCGACAGAAAATAACAGGAAGTTTGGGATTTCTAATTGAGTTTGATCCGGTCGACCTTTATTTTGGCATTGTTCGACCAGTGGCCAAATATACGAGTAAGGTTGGTAGAAATATGTGTATACGACCGTTATAGTATAATACGACAAGTATAACAGTCATATTCAAATGAAATACAAAGTGTCAACCAGTAGAATCAAAGAGAAGTTTCGATCGACCAATTAAGGGACACATGTCACAATATAACTGGTGCACAAAAAGATGAAATGGTCGAACCGGGAATTCTTGGTATACATATAGAATTGGTTGAACGGGGAATGAGATTTGGTCGACCGATTGTGACTTAAGAAGACCTGTAAGAATTGGTTGAACTTGACGTGCTGCCAGTCGACCGTATGGGAAACGAAATTGGAGTATGTTAAATCTGGTCGAAACCGATGGTCTACCGGTCGACCTGTTGAGGCAGATTTCCTGTTCTAAGAGGAATTTCTAAGTTTTGTCGATCTTCTAATGAAGTCGGTTTGATATGGAATTAAGTGTGAGACTTCTATGAGTTTCCTAAGGGTCGTTGCAATGCAATTAAGGGTGTAAACGGGACAGGTAATACCCGTATCCCCTTTACCCGCCCTGGTCGGGTACCCGTTTAAAAATTCATACCCGTATGCCCGGTTAATAAACGGGTCGGGTATGGGTACACTTATAACCCATACCCGTTTACCTATTAAGATATATTATATATTTTTATGTAATATTATATATATTTTATATATTTTATATACTATATATTATATTTTATTATATATTATACCCGCATACCCATTTACCCGCCCCGTACTCCCTAACTTAATGGGTATGGGTCGGGTACGAGTATACATGTTTTTGGCCAAGTATATACCTGTACCCGCTAATTTAGCCTGGTATAGGTAGAGGCATACCCGACCTGTTTACACCCCTAATGCAATACAACATGTTTCAAGTGCTCCAGTTACATATTTATCCTAAGAACAAGAAATATAAAACCTGTCTACTCTTCAACTTAATTTCTTGTCTTGAGCCACACTTGTTTCCTGAAATCTTTGTAAATATATGTACAAATGCATGCTATGATATAATAGATGTTCATGTGTTTATGATATGTTGATTAATCATCAAAACATATTAACAACTATTAGCCAAAAAATCAACATCCTCTTCTTGATCATTTACCTGTTGTCCCGAATTTACCTCTTGAGCATCGTCTCCCCCCTTCCCTTCCCTTCCCTTTTGAGAAGTGTTGGTTTCCTCAAGGGTTTAAGGTATTTCTTTGAAGTCATCATCCAATAGGAGTGGGATCCCAGATTCTGTAGAGTTGTTCAAGGTTTCCCAATTGAGCTTAAAGTATGGATCATCTTCAAAGAAAGAAACATCACGAGAAACACACAATTTACAATTATGAGGATCATAACATTTGTATACCTTTTTTCTGGAATAAAATCCCCAAAAAATAGTTTTAACAGAATTGCAATCAAATTTGTCTGTCCTTTTCTTGTGAACAAAACATGTACAGTCAAAGGTCTTAAGACGATCAATATCCATTTTTCTGTTATTTAAGATTTCTAACGGTTGTTTATTTTGAGTTGTAGGGCTAGGAAGACGATTTATAAGGTAAGCAACAATCAAGATAACATCAGACCAATAAATTTTGGGAACATTATTTTGAAATAACAAAGACCAAGTGACATTCAACAAATGACGATTTTTCCTTTCGGAAACATCGTTTTGCTCAGTAGTATTGATGCAGGTAGTTTACTGAAAAATTCCATTTTGTTTAAATAATTTTGAAAATCATTACTTGTATACTCCGAACCATTGTCAAATCTCAAACTTTTGATTTTAGTGTCGTACATATTTTCTACAAGAGTAATAAAATAGCAAAAAATAGAAAAAACTTTGGATTTGGATTTGACCAAATACAACCAGGTAGTGCGAGAAAAATCATCAATAAATAGAACAAAATATCTAAAACCATTATAAGATTAAATTGGACCTGGGTCCTAGATATCTGAATGAATCATTTCAAAAGGATATTTGTTTTGTGTATATAGAAGAATAAAATGGCAACCTTGTTTTGTTTTGCAAGACGACAAACATCACAACATAATTCATTTATGATAAACGGAAATAATTGTTTTAAAATTGCATGAGACGGGTGTCCCATACGTTTATGCCAAAGTTCATGATTCCAAACTTGTTTAGCTTGCAAGGCTTTATTTGAGCTATCAATAACATATAAATCGTTGATAAGGGTACCCCTACCAATCATATTTCCTGTAGTACAGTCCTGGAAAAGTACATCATAGGGAGTAAAGATTACATTGCAATTTAAATTTCTCGTGATCCTAGTAATAGACAAGAGGTTGGATGCAAACGATGGAACATATAGAATATTGTTGGCAACATTATTTAATATTTGCATGTCTCCTACTCCTTTTTTTCAACTTGGCTTCCATTTGCGACAATTACATAATTTGGGAGATTAAGGTTGGGTGTAAAATATTTTTTAGCAAATCTGCATTTCCTGTCATGTGGTCAATTGCTCCTGAATATATAATCCATGAATTGTCTAGATGATCTAAGGAACTAGCAAGCAAAATTAGAGGGATAAGCCATACCTAGAAAATTACCTCTATATATGCAGATTGAGCTTATATAGGCACAACCAAAAAGATTTGGGCTTTGGTCTTGGAGCAGGTGATTGAGCTGGCTCAGGGGGGGCTATTTGTTGATGGTTGATTGGATCCGTCGGCCCGCTCCCAGTCTGAGCCCATGTGCGTGCGGATTCTGATGCGGGTGTAAAGCTTGATCCTTGGGTCGAGATTCTTGGTTGTGCCTATATATGCCCACAAAGTCGGATCAGACCTGACTACACCCTATATGTTTCCTTGCTCTTCCAAACTAGGGTTTCCTGGTCTGTCGCTGCTGCTGCCCCTGTCTCATCCATCTCCTCTTCCCACTCCGTCCCTAGTTGGTCGGAGATGTGGGAATAGAAACTAGCAATGATTCTTTGTGTGGCCTTGTTTTTTTACAGTTTTTGCAGTACTCGTTTTAACGGTTTTCGAAGTTTCCTTTCCTTTTTCCGTTTTGGTTTGAGTTAGGGTTGTGTGTGGCGGCGAAGGCCTGATTTTCACATTATGTTGTTTGATTCATGGTTTTGCGTCGGGTTTCTTCACGGTCGACCATTGTGACTATGCATGACGGCGGCGGTAATTCGGATGATAGCAGTATTTTGGACTGAATGGACTCATAGCTTGGGTCCAGACCAACCAAGAACTGGTATATAAGGTCTTGTTCGGTCCAACTTTGGATGATCTTTATGTTGATGGTCGGAGGTTCATACATGCTCAGTTTGTTACACTTGCTTTTTAGGGACCCTAAATACTCCATGATTGTTTTTTGACCTTGGTTTGCAAGATCGGTTGCTTGATTCTGAGACACATGCGCAAAGTTTTGTTGCTTTTCATACAACTTTTGGATGGAATTCCAAAGCTCTTTTGAGGAGTTTGTGTAGATGAACATTTCCCCAATTTGCGGTTGCATGTAGTTGAGAATCCATTACATGACGAGGTGATCAGAGTTTTGTCATTCCTCTTGAGCTTTTTCAGTTTTTTCTCCTTCTGATTTTGTGGTTTTCACTGTGATGTGATCAAGCCTGCCCTTTCCACTGAAGGAGAGGGTGATGACCCTGGCCCATGATAGGAAGTTTTTGCTATTGATGTAAGACGAGATATTGTGTAATGTTAGCCTCTGGGTGGACGCCGGTGACTTCTGACATGATTATAAGTGCTGGAGGCAGGTAAGACCTGCAACCCTCTTCTGATTTTTGGAGATGAGGCCGAAGCTGATGATGAGCTTGTCAGAACGTATGAGGTTTAGAATCAATGCTTTGATACCATATTCAATTTGGGTGTTATTTTGTATTATTGATTGTGTGTTTATTACATTGAGACATATGATATAAGTTGCTCACTAACTAGCTGTTTTAATCAAACATACAAGTTGCCTTATTTTGTGAGATCTGATGAATGCTTGAGTCATGATTGCCTTTCTTGGAGAAATTGTTTGTGTGGGGATGGTGATGATGATCGTTGAGTGTCTGAGCCGGTTTTGCCATGAATGTATTTCAACAAAATCGATCCACAACTTATCACTTGTCACAATGAGCACATCAATGCGTATGGTGAAGGGAATGAGAGAAGATGGGCAGGAAACCACGAGATTGCTGACATAAACACCTTCTCATGGGTACATTATCTTCTCATCATATTATAATTAGCATGAATTTAAGTATTTCGTTGATTTTGACGATTTTCTTCATAACTACGTACATAAATATTTGACATGAAATTTGATCACGTTTTTTATCATTGCAATATCATTAAGCCGACTTAGATTTTGCCGACACTTATAATTTGGAAATTCTTAAAGGATGTTGCGAATCGTGGTTGCTCAATTCATGTTGGGTGGGATACAGAGAGACAAGGCAAGGGTTTGTGTTATGACAAACTAATAATAGAGAACAAGTTGTTTCAGTTTTTGTTCCCAACTGAGCTAAACATGTAACGCCCAAAACAACGGAAGAATTTAAAATTTTAAAAGATCTATCAACTGAAATTAAATCACATGGGAACGCTATGAAACCATATATATAACAAGTGGTGCACCATATAATACAGAGTGTCAAGAGTATGATTACATCATCAAAAGATATACAACATATACACGAGTAATCATAACAACCTCAAAAGGAAATAGAGGATCCAATCCCGAGTGTACTCCTCGGTCACCACCCCTAACACTGCTCACATCCTGCAATGCAAACATAAGTTATGCCTGAGTTTCCATAAGGAAATCCTGTATGCCGAACTCATCTAAAATGCATGAATTACTACAATAACATGATTAACACGTACACAACAACAATAAAAAAACATCGTCAAGCTGGGCACCAAGAATATCAATCTCAACCACAACGGGCACCAAGGATATCTATTCCAATCACAGCTCACACGACTCACAAATTGGGCACCAAGAGCAGCTGCTTCAACCACAATGGGCACCAAGGACATCTTCCCCAACCCACACAACTAGAACCAGATTAACATTGATCGTCATCAGGCCGACAATGTTTGTGTCGTCACCCAAAAAAACGACGGGGACCCATTGCCCTCACAACCAATCACAACATCTCAAAGTAACAAGGCAATACTGGCAGAAACGGTCAACCGAACAAGGCATGCGGTCGACCAAAATCCCACCACAGTTGGCATGGGTTCAACTGCAAGCTAACCAGTCGAATGCAACTAATTTAATCGGTCAAACCAAAGTCACGAGCAGTCAACCGTTTAGAAGTCAATCCCCTGGTCCAACGAACTTAACTACCAATCACTCGAACGGTAAAAGGGACATGTTCGACCGAAAACTCCCAGAGTGTCCCTCCTTCTGCCCCAAGTGCTCAACTGGTCGAACCACCAAAGAAAACGGTCGACTGAATAAAGCCAGGACTTCCTACATTTTATCAAGTCTACACCGATTGACCAAAGCAACAACCAGTCGAACCAACATTAAGTTATATTAAGTCATCGGTCGAACAAAATCCAAGGGCAGTTGACCAAACAGAAGTCTAAGCCCCAAACCGACTTACTACAGTGTAATTGGTCGAATGGCAAAGAGGACCCATTCGACCGAAAACACCCAGGGTCTTCTTCTTCTCGCCCAATTGGCATAACCGGTTGACCGCCCAAAGGCATCGTTCGACTGGTGTGAGGCAGAAGCACCGAAATTACACTACGACCTGTTGACCGAAGCTACCACAGGTCGACCGTTACAGTGCAAAAATTTGTTGCACACTAACTTTTGATTGGCCTAATGGCCACTGTCGATCAACACAACTAGTTAGACACCTTGGGTGATTCTTAAATTGAAGTTGTAGGATTTAACGACCTTTTTTCTTTGCATTATTTTTTGTGTTGTTGAGTGCTAGCGTGAGGTACCCATTCATCGAGTTCTGTAGAATTTTTTTGAATAACTCGGCGTTAGCCTAACGTTAAGTTCTTCGTACATGAACACAACACCATATTGCTAAGTTTAAACACTTTGTAAAATTTAGAGTGGCAGTAGGGTATTTAGAAATCGGCGTTTAAAATAACAAGTTCAGTTTAAGAGGACTCAGCGTTTAACATACCGAGTTCTATTTAATGGAACTCGACGTTACGGATGCCAAGTTCTCTTAAATTGAACTCGCTATTTTAAACACTGATTTCTATTTTGATGTTTAAACCGCATCGTCGAATGTGGAAGTGGTTCCCAGTTCGGGGATTCAACTTGAACTCGGTATCCTTAATGCCTTATTTGGAAGGTAGAACTCGACATCACGAATGTCTAGTTCACTTAAAAAAGGTGAACTCGACGTTAGTAACTTAGAGTTACGTCTGGCTATTTAAGCGGCCCTCCCCGCTCCCCCTCCCCCACCCCCCGGTCATTTGCACGATTTGAGGTTAGGGTTCTTCGTTTTTTTGGTTTTTCAATGTGTTTTTTGTATTTTATGGATTAGAATGATGTACATTGTAGTTTTAAGTATGAATGTAGTGTTTTTGTTGGTTTAGGAACTCATTTAGGTGTAAACCTGATTCCGATTTTGGGTTTTTAGGCCGAATTTTTTTATCTTATTTTTTATTGGATAATTGAATTATGTTTTGTTGATTGTAGGTTTAAATTCGTAATCATAAAAATCGTTCAATTTATGCTCGATAATTGTGATTAAAATCATATTTGTTGTTAAAACCAATTTTTTTGATTTGTTGTAAGACTTATTTTTCATTTTCTTGTTGTTTTAGGAAACATACATTATTATTGAAATTCATTTTACAATCAATAATGTAATGCTATATTTGCTGTTTTTAACAAATTTTTAAGGTATTTAGTGGAGAATGTATGTGGTTATTAGTGGATAAGTAAATGACTTGTTCGTTAAATATGTTGTGATTTGAATAAATGTTATTATTTTTATGTTTGGAAGTTGAAATTATGTTTTTACTATTGTTAGTGTAACGTCCCGTTCCCGAACTCGCATCGAGCCCGGGTCCCGGTCCGTCACCCATGTGCCCACTGGCCTACAACACCCACCTATTGCCACAAAACTTAAGTTGGTAAGTGTTATGGTAGTGGGCTCATGTCTTTATATCCCACCCCAACATTCTCATGTTAAGCAATGTGGGACTAAACTTAGGGGTTTTACAACCTACCCCACTTGAACACCTGACGTCCTCGTCAGGGTCAAGCCACTCAGTCACCAGGCGTTGTGGGATTCTAGAGGTGGCTCCCACCCTTTAGGTGTAGCACTTAGTTCCCACAAATCCGGCTGGTTCAGGCTCTGATACCATCTGTAACGTCCCGTCCCCGAACCTGCATCGAGCCCGGGTCCCGGTCCGTCACCCATGTGCCCACTGACCCACAACACCCACCTATTGCCACAAAACTTAAGTTGGTAAGTGTTATGGTAGTGTGCTCATGTCTTTATATCTCACCCCAACATTCTCATGTTAAGCAATGTGAGACTAAACTTAGGGGGGTTTACGGTTAGTTTTTTACAATGTAGGTTATAATTTTTAAAATATGAAAATACATGGGAGATTTTGTCAAAAAATTTAACAAAATGTTAGTTAACCATTTATGATGTTGTTTTATAATCATTTAATTAATATTATTTATTGTTGTGTTGTGGTGGAATTAAAAGAACATATCTAACATATTTCTCAATTAAATAGTGTGTAGTTGCTCCCGTCATGCACCTACGTACTTCTTTTCAAAGTATGTGATATATATATATTTCAAACTTGCTAGCGATCGATGCATGAACTAATTAATAAATAGTCATGGATGGTGAGCTCAGCTTTGTTTATTTGACATTATTATCTCATACATAAAAGAAGCAAAGTCCATTTTCAGTCTAACATCGATCAACAGAAAAACAAGTTATAGATTATTCAGCAAGATTCAACGTTTTTTTGTTTGTCTTCAGCTGATCAAGTTTTACCGCAAACACGAGCTTCCTTATAAACAACTTCCTTCTGATAGGTAGACCCCACAAACAGCTAACATCCTGCAATGTTAATCCAACCTCCCCAACCGGTAAGTGGAAAGTGTGAGTCTCAGGACGTCAATGCTCTACAAGTGCAGTAATCAATCTATTGTCTGTCCTTGTATGTTTTATTTGGGGAAGTTGATATAATCCCAAATTTTTAAGTGCTTGACTAAAACAATCGTGGAAAGGAATTACTGGACGATGTGCACGACATTCCAAAACAGCATCCGGCTATAATATATTCAAATATATTGTGAAAAATACATCAATTAAAAAAATATAATTTAAATATTTACAAAATTAACACAATATGATTTTTTTGGTACTTACATTTGTGCAAATATCATTGACTCTGAACATGCAATTTGGTATTCCGAGAAGTGGAGAAATAGACTCTCTATCCACTGCATCATTATACTCACGTTCGTTTTGTACAGAGCGACTTCTACTTAAATGACTCATTTTGTCAAAACAACTGTTCATGAAAATAAAAACAGAATTAATTATAATAATTAAAAAGTAATATACTCGTACATTTCATGACAAATTGCATGTTATAGAAATAATGAAAGCTATAACAATTTAACACATAAATACAACTAATATTTAAATTTTAAATTAACAGAAAATAATAAATAACCATTCCAAATACTTATATTATATATTAAATGTCGTAAATGTATGTTATACAAATTTTAAATGTATATACATTTAATTTAATTATAAACAGATAAATAAATACAACTAATATTTAAAATTAAATATAATAGAAAATAACAAAACAATTCCAAATAATTTTAATTTAAAAAAGAAATTAAATCTTAATTTAAAATATTCTTAAGTAAAAAATTTGTGTAAAATTTACCTGACTCCAAGATAAGCTGGGAAATAAGTGTTATGTGAGCCCTGAATGGAAGAAAAAACTAGAAGAGAAGTGTCGTGCGAACCCGAGAAGATAATAAAAAGTTAAAAACTAGTTGAGATTAACTGATTTTAACTGAAAACTCAAAAATTAACTGATTTTAACTGAAAACTTAATCTCAAAACTCAAAAACTTAATAACTGAAAACACAATTTTTTTTAAAAAAACTACTACACGGATCGCGGGTCGGGGCCGCGATCCGTGAAACACGGATCGCAGTTTGGACCCGCGATCCGTGTTCGCGCTGTAATATCCTAAATCCAAAGACTCGGTTGAGAGATATTAGGTATTGTTTTACAATTAATACAATTTGTCATCTTTTGCAGGGTTACTTAGCAATTTTTCCAACACTTATCTTCTCCTCCAAGACTTGCATCGTAACCCATTTTCTTCTCAAGCCTAGAAGAGATTTTGGAAGAAAAGAAAGAGAAGAATCACCTTGGAGGAGGAGGATGGCATGGGAGATCACGTCAGCGTTGCCCATCCGGTTCTCGATCTTCATCCATTCGCACATTTTCATCCTCTTCTCCGGCCTCAGTTGCGACCGCTTCCTCCTCTTCAGCAATATACTGAAATCACACCTTTCAAGCCTGTCAAACTCGACGGGACTCATCCAAGGAGGAAGATCTGGAGCTCTTAGGGTGTTGTCACCATCGAAGATGCATGGTGGTTCGAAAATGGGGTTCAATCGGTTAGAGGGACTCGCAAATGCAGGTATGCCTTTGGATCCACTTAAGCAACATTTTTCTAGACATATGGCTCATCGAATCGACCTTGAAACGGTAATATTGAAGTAGAGTGAGACTCACACCAAAAATGACTAATTGTTTCTATTTTCTGAAATTGATTTTCATGTTGAGATTAATAATGTGGAGTGATATCAAATCAAAGAAAAATTGAATGTTTTTAGGTATGCGAGAACACCACTTAAGATGAGAATAAACCCATCGAATTCAAGGATTGAAAATATTATGTGAATAATTAAGGTTCTGAAATTGGCTGTAAATGAGTTGTAATAATTGGTTTGCATTTTCTGCTAGCATTGAGTCATGGATAAATTTAGTCTTAAGAGCTAAAAATGTTACAACTAGTAGTAAGGATTTAGTTACTATCCTTTTGAAGATAAAAATGGATTTAAGGTACTGGATTGCTAGCAACTTGGCTGGAAGTGAAACTCTTTAAGAAGGAGTTGAATGTGTTAGGTGAATGGAGTTTTGGTGTTGCATGAATTGGGTTCATGTTTGAGGCAACCCAGTTTTGATCGAGATGTTTCTAACATCTTGTGGCTTATGTTGAATTGTCAAGTGCATAAAAATAATGCTTAGTTGTGATAGATTAATATGTACATAGACAAATAGATCATGATGATTAATATTTTATCTTGCTTTGGACCCATCTGAGTTAAGAACACTCACAAATAACGGTAAGTATTGAGTTGAAATCGATTGGGAGATAAAACATGAATCTTGTGATGTTGAATTATAACAATTTGATTGTGAGTCCTGTTCTCAAATGATGATTTGAAGTATAACTGAGGTTGTTCAGGAATGTTAATTGTTTAATTTGACATGATATGCGGATGTGCATGTGACAAGTTTACTTGGGTTCCTTCCTGTGAAATATTCTACTATGGACTACATTAAGTAGAGCATAGTTGTTCATGATCAATATTCGTCAGATGGTTCTAGAGTAAGATCGTCTCATAATGTGGATGTTCAAGCACAAGGAAGTGGAGTGTTAAGCTTTGATATGATAATTAAATTTAACAAGATTGACACTTGACTTGTTCCTTCGTAACACTGAAGTTGGATAGGGCAAATGAGTGGAAGTTATTTTGTGTTGCTCTTTGAGATTAAATTCCTTAATAGGAACCTTGGAACTTGGTTGCTGGCTTGATTTAGCTAAGTGTTGATCTTGTAAACTTCATTCAAGTTTTGTAAGTTGGTAACTACCACTTGCCATGTTCTATTATCTTGGAGTTGAGAATATTGAAGTTAAATTGCTTAACAATAAGGTTATGTGAACTTGGGTAAAAGTGTATAATAAGTAGTATATGTGAATCTCATGTTTAATGTGTTTATATATAATTTGAGAATGGTTGGGCAATTGGAAGCAATTTAGTCTTAATAGTTGGTTTCTTCTTAGTCAGTTTTGGTTGCCACAAAATGAGAACTTTGAGTCTCGAATCGATCTTTTCAATGGGTTGGTTTAGCACTTCTATGAAATCTAGGTTGTACCAAAGTTATTGTGGGGGTCATAATAGACTACGTCATGTGATTGATAGAGTTTTAATCTCACTATGTCATGGTAGGGATTTGTGTTGGTATTGTGACTCTTAGTGAACTAGAATAGTATTTTTGGTGGTTGAATGCTTGGATTGTGTTTTCCACTTGAGTCTACTTATGCATGGTCATCAATAAGTGAGTGTCGAATGTCCTTCAAACCCAAGCATGTAGATGACCAATCGACAACAACAAATGCATTGTTTTATTATCGAGAAATGGATTTACCATAGCTCTCAATGAAGTTTGAGTTAGTATTCTATTAATCTTTTCTCACTCCTTGCAACTAACCTTGGGTGGTATTGTGCATGTAGACAAACCCGTGATGTATCACGTGTAAGTGATATTTAAACTTTAAAACTCAATATATTGTTTTACACTTGACATTGTGCTTTCCTAAATTAAAGCTGGTGAGATACAATTGTTTTGGCTAGATCACATATGCATGGTCGACTGTTGTGCTTATTAAATATTCGATATTTTCGAACAAATGGTTACATGAGATGATTTAAATTGTATTTTGTCAAGTATTGTATTGGTTTACATAGGTTGGGTTAACCTAATGTTGTTTAAAAATCTTCATCAAAATAGAGATGGTAGTAATCCTGATAAACGAATTTGCTCAGGTGTTGGGACTTGCACTGCTTAACCTTAGTTTAGTTGTGTATTAGTCGATGGTTATTATTAATGTTCTCGTCCTTCTGTTAAATGCATGCTTACATGATGAATGTCTATTTTTACAAGTTTGACTAATGATAAAAATGCATTGTTGGTCCCAAGTTCTTGCAGAAGACTTGGGCAACCACATCTGGATTTTATTGCATCTGATTGTGTTTTACTGGCATTGATTTGATGTGATTTGAATCCATTAGCTTATGCATGATAGCATCTTTGTTGCTTGTATAAACTAGTGAGTTCTAGTTAAATCACCATTCGTGGTGGACAATGAATATTGAAATTTATATCATTGGTCTAGTTGCTCATAGTTTATGAGTAAATTATGATTTATTTATTACCAAGGTCATTTGAACTAACCATGAGTTAGTGATTATTGATAGACCTAACTGTGAGTTATTCCCAAGGAATAACTAGTGATGAATTAGACACTACTGACTTAACACTGAAAAATAAATTGTGGGTTTGGCACTATTGACTCTTTAAGAGCATACTGGGCTCTACGGAGCATGACTCTTCGGAGTATTGGGCCCGACAGGGCACATCTCTTATGAGATTATTGGCGGCTGTAGGACCGCAGATACAGATCTGTTATCTATCGTATTGACACAGGTTGGTGTATGGGACCCCACAATGAACTGAACTGAATGAATATCGAAACTAAAAGTGTTTTAAAATGGTTATAATTACAGAATGGGTGTGGGGATGGGCCATACACTAACTGGAAGACCGCACGTGCCAGCGGTGGGTTTCCTTTGGAATCTCTGATACATGTATGTATCATTAATGAAATGACTGACTGAATTGAATTGGAAACTAAGATACATGCTTGTTCTTTAGTTCATATTGATATTGATTGTTATTGAATTGAAATGAGAAATATGATGCAAGTTTATGCTCTAACTCATCATGTTGTTTTGTCTATTGAAGTTACTATAGAGGTGTGAACCATGTTTCACTTTTAAGTTCTAGCTCCTTAAATGAGTTGGTATTGAGCATTTTGGAAATGACTTTCGTCAAGCGCTTATGCTCATATTTAAGGTAATATTAGACATATGTTTACCAAGAATATGAACCTGATTGTTATCGTATGGTATATTCGTTTGATTTGTATGTCTATTAGATTGATGATTAAATTGGATCATTTGGCATACTGAGTTTTATAAACTCACGGTTTTGTGGTTTTATATTTTTGCAGGTTACCGTCAAGTTCTGGCGGTACATGCATGACATTCATGGCATATAGTTGCATAGGTGATCTTTTTAGTTTTCTTTTATGTCTCTATGCACTTAGAATTTGATTGGCAGTCATTATTGATTCTTTTTAATATCTCTTGAATGTATTGATTCTCGATTTGTATATTGTGTACATATCTTATTCTTGAATCCTCAAACACGTTCATGTGTATTTAAACCAATTGGAGCTCCTATCATCTTTTATTGACTTTTATTGCCTTTCGGTAACTCCCTTCAGAAAAATTTATTTCATCTCCCGCTTTGACCGTCCGGAAGGGGATGTTACATGCGCGGATCGCGGGTTCTACCCGCGATCTGCGTAGTTTTGAATTATTATTTTTTTGATTATTTTTCGAATTTTTTTAAAATGATTATTAATTAAAAAAATTAGGGCATGGATGGTGAGCTCAGCTTTGTTTATTTGACATTATTATCTCATACATAAAAGAAGAAAGGTACATCTTTCGTCTAACATCGATCAACAGAAGATCAAGTTATAGATTATTCAGCAAGATTCAAGGTTTTTTTTGTTTGTTTGTCTTCAACTGATCAAGTTTTACGGCAAACACGAGCTTCCTTGTAAACAACTCCTCGTTTACAGAAGTACCCCTTCTCGGGGGCGCAATGCTCATCACAAGAGCAAACACACAAACCCTCCAATGCACAACTCTTCTTCTCGATCACGACGTCACTGCTCTTTTTGCCATGCACACCAAGAACTGCATCCGTCCAATCCGAAGAGAACAACCCTTTGGGATCGTACTTGCGCATGACTTTTACGAACTTGTCGAGTTTCGACCCGAACTTGTGTTTGATGCCTAAGAAGGCTATGTTCCTATTCTTTCCAAAATGAGGTAATCCATTGTACTTGAACAATGCCATTTGCTCTATCTCCTCCATCACGTCCTCGAAGAGTCTCGGAATATTTGGGTCGTGTGAGCGGTAGTAGATCATGTCAAACTCCACAGAATCGCTGGTTTTGCCTAGGTAGGCTGTGGAGTTGCGGATGAACCTCATAATGAAGCCAGCATAGGCATCGACAGCACAGAGGGAATGGGGTTTGGCGTGTCGAAGCCTCTTGATATCAGAGATGAAGGAGGGAACTGAGGTTAGTGGAATGCTTATCGCAGTTTGGTGGAAGAAGCTACCTTTCACTCGAGGATCCCAACCGCAACTTGTTACTACATTCCCTTGGTCTCTAGCATTCAAGCATGATCCTGCATTCAAATTCAAATATTAATTGTTGGATTTTGTATCTTTAATTTAACAACAATATATATATGACATTCAAAGTAGCTAGTAATTAATTAGGAGGGAGAATAACAGAAAGTCTGTTGAAGAACTCGAGGCTCAGTTTAAATTATCATCAATGCCTCCTCTCGGAACTCTACCCAAAACTTATTGCATCTCATCACCTAAAGATCATTATTGTTTCCCGTTACCTTTTCAAACGGCTAGATTAATAAGCCACTATATAATCACATGTATTTGTAAATCGTATTAGAACAATAATACAAAAGTTAATACTTTTTCTACATGGTATCAGAGCGTCGATCTCAGATCTAGGAGGATCATCATCGGAGGCGAACCTCCGTTCATCTCCTCTGTCTTCCTCCTTTCCTCATAGATCCCTTCCACAAAAAAAAGAAAACCAAACCCAAGCTTCCCTCATACCAAAATCAAAAATCTCCATCTCCGGTCATCTGACCTCAGACCCTGTTTTTTCTCATCAGAATCACCCAGATCCAAAAAAAAAACATCATCGGTCTTCTGACCTCAGAAAAACCTCGCCATGACTTCAGAAGGATCCACGCCACATCGACTCACCACCCAACTCCTCACCGGGGCAAATTATCTGCCCTGGGCTCGGTCGGTCACGTTATCACTCAGCGGCAAAGGGAAACTGGGCCATATCTCGGGGCGCACACCACAACCAGACACCGACGACGAAAAATTTGAGGAATGGCAAACCTCCGATCATCTGGTAATGACCTGGGTGTTGAACTCCATTCAACCTCAGATTGCGGAGCTGTTCCTCTACTCCGACTCGGCCAAAGAGCTGTGGGACTCTATCCACGCTCTGTATGGTAAGCAACAGAATTTCGCCCACATTTTCAAAATTAAACAAGACCTCGCGCAAACCAAGCAAGGGTCCAGATCGGTTACTGAGTATCTCGGAACTCTTAAAAGTCGATGGGACGAGCTCGGTGTGTATGAACCACCGAGCAACGACCCTAAAATCATCAAAGAAAGGGACGAGCAGAACCGAGTCTACCAGTTCCTGGTAGGTCTCGATCCTAGCTACGAGCCCCTAAAATCTCAGATCTTACTATCATCGGAGCTTCCGCCCCTCACTCAGATCATCGCAATGGTGCAACGAGAAGAATCTCGAAGACACGCCATGCCTCAAAACACCAGAGAAAACAACAGAGAAAACCAAGCTTTCGTCACAGTACAACATCAAAACCAGAAAGGAAGAGGATACTTCGGAAAACACAAAGATGAGCACTGTGAAAACTGCAAGAAAAAGGGACACAGTCGCGACCGGTGCTGGTTCCTCTACCCGCACCTCCGACCACCAAAGGATGGACCCGGAGAAAGAGGGGGCGACAGCAGAGGAAACCCTAACCCCGGCGGCAGACCAAACGTCGCCCCGCAAAACCCTAACAGCGGAGGAAAAAACACAAAATGGGCATCCGGGTCTGGATCCGGAAGTCGAGGATATTTATCCTCTGATTACGCGGATCCTTCTCTTACCGACAAGCCAAACTCCATGATCGGGTCGGATCTTGACCCGCGAGACCGAGGTGGGCTCTGGTCTGCTGGTAACGGGCCCAGTCCAGCACATCATGGGCTTCACTCCTCAAACAACCTTGGGCCTGAATCTATGCACCCAGATTTGGGTCATGTGCTGGCCCAGCTCAACTGTCTTCTTAATAAATCTGGTCAAAATCAGACGCCACAAGGTAATGGATCAGGTATTATCTCTACTCACATCTCATGCAACCATACTTCTACCTCTAAGTCATGGATTTTAGATACTGGTGCAACTGATCACATGACTGGAAACAAAGATCTTATATGCAATATTGAAAAGAACTCAAACATAAACAATTTCGTTACTGTAGCAAATGGAAATCGAGTAAAAATTGGAGGAATAGGACAATCTACAATCCTAAATGACACATCTGAAAATATATTATATGTTCCCGAGTTTACATCTAATCTTCTATCTATTGCAAGGATAACGAAATTTTTTAATTGTAATGCTATTTTCTCACCTTCTGATGTGTTGTTTCAGGATCGTATATCAGGGAAGATGATTGGTAGAGGCACTCTCGTCAATGGTCTTTACATACTAGAAAAATCAGACAATACCTTCCATGCAAATACTGCATCCCGTTATACACCCGACCTCCTACATAAACGTTTGGGACATCCGTCTTTTCCTGTTTTAAAAAAATTATTTCCCAACATCATACCAAACATTGAATTATGTTGTGAGACCTGTAGCCTTGCAAAACAAACTAGGTTACCTTTTTATTCTTCCACCACTAAGACTAGGAAACCGTTGGAACTGGTCCATTCTGACATTTGGGGACCAGCTCCCATAGAATCATATAACGGTTTCAAATACTTTATCACTTTTATCGATGATTTTTCTCGCACTACTTGGTTATATCTACTTAAATCCAAATCTGAAGTTTTTTCTATTTTTTGCGAATATGTTGTTTTGGTTGAAAACATGTATGACACAAAAATTAAGACTTTTAGGTCAGATAACGGCGCTGAATACACTAGCTCCCTGTTTCAAACTTTCTTAAAAGAAAAAGGTATTCATCACCAAACCACCTGTATTAATACCCCAGAACAAAACGGTGTCTCTGAAAGAAAAAACCGTCACCTTCTAAATGTCACCAGGTCCCTGCTTTTTCAGACCAAAGTTCCCACAATTTTTTGGTCTGAAGCCATCTTAACCGCTGTTTATCTTATCAATCGTCTACCTAGCCCCATTCTAGACCACAAACAACCCTTGGGGATTCTGAATAATAGGGAAATGGGCGTTGGTCACCTCAAAGTTTTTGGCTGTGTGTGTTACGTTCATAAAAGACGGATCGATAAATTTGACTCTCATTCAGTCAAAACTGTCTTTTTGGGGTATTCTAGTCACAAAAAAGGATACAAATGCTATGACCCTACGAATTGCAAACTCTATATTTCCAGGGACGTTTCATTCTCTGAAAAAGAATCATACTTCGAATCTATGACTAACCCTTCTGCAGGGTCAACTGGCTCACTTCCATCCGACGACTTACATCCAAACGAGTTCTCTCTCCTTGAAGACAATCCTATTCCTCAAGGAGGGGGAGAAAACGGTCCTCAAGGAGGGGGAGAAAACAACACTCCGGAGGGACAAGAAGAACACCACACAGAACCAACTCACGAAGTAGCCCCCACAAGAAGATCTACAAGACCAACGCGTCCTCCACCTCACCTTCAAGACTTTGTCACTTATAATGTTACATACCCAATTCAAAACTACGTATCCTACAACGCCATAACAAATTCCCACCGAACATTCCTAGAATCCCTTGAAAAAGTTAAAGAGCCAACCTCCTACCAAGAAGCCCTTAGCAATCCTAATTGGACGAGAGCAATGAAAGAAGAACTAGAAGCCTTAGAAAAAAATCAAACTTGGACCATGGTCAGCCCAAAACCTGGAACCAAACCCGTAGGCTGTAAATGGATCTATAAAATCAAATATAATAGCAACGGATCAATAGAGCGATATAAAGCTAGATTAGTAGCAAAAGGATACACTCAAACATATGGCATCGACTACCAAGAAACTTTTGCCCCTGTTGCAAAAATGAATACTGTCCGTGTTCTTCTATCTATAGCAGTCAACTATGGTTGGAATCTTTTCCAGATGGACGTCCGGAACGCCTTCTTACAGGGAGCCTTAGAAGAAGATGTCTACATGACTCCTCCTCCAGGTTATAACACCACTCAGGTTTGCAAACTTCACAAATCAATCTACGGATTAAAGCAATCACCCCGAGCCTGGTATGCAAAACTCAGTCTATCTCTTAGTCAATTTGGTTTCTCAAAATGTTCTGCCGATGCTTCTATGTTCATCAAACATAGTCACAATATTACCATCATTGTCTTAGTTTATGTAGACGACATTATAATCACCGGAAATAATGACAAAGAAATTAATAGGGTTAAGTCATATCTAAAAAACAAATTTGACATCAAGGATTTAGGATTCATGAAATATTTTTTGGGCATTGAAATTGCTTACTCAAAAAAGGGCCTATTTTTATCTCAACGAAAGTATGTCCTTGATCTACTTAAAGAAACAGGGAAATTAGGATCCAAACCGGCCAACACACCTATCGAGACCAACCAAAAATTGGTCCCACTGATGGGGAACCATTAAGCGATGTAAGTCAATTTCAACGATTAGTAGGGAAACTCATTTATCTAACCGTCACTAGACCTGACATAACTTATGCAGTTAGCACAGTAAGTCAATTCATGCATACACCACACACTCACCATCTGGACATCATTGATAGAATACTCAGGTATTTAAAGAAAACTCCAGGACAAGGCATATGGATGAAACAAAACCAATCTAACTCAATCATTGGTTACTCTGATGCAGATTGGGCGGGTAGTTACGATCGTAAATCTACCACCGGGTTCTGCACCTTCGTTGGAGGAAACCTCGTCACTTGGAGAAGCAAGAAACAAAACGTTGTGGCTAGATCAAGCGCTGAAGCAGAATATCGTGCCATGGCATCCACCACCAGTGAGCTGATTTGGCTCAAACAACTCCTCAAAGAAATGATGATTCCATATCATGAACCTATGCACATGTTCTGTGACAATCAGGCTGCTCGTCACATTGCCACCAATCCTGTGTTCCACGAAAGAACAAAGCACATAGAAGTTGACTGTCACTTCATCAGAGAAAAAATTCAGACTAAAGAAATTGATGTCCCCTTCGTCACAAGCAAAAACCAACTCGCAGATATCTTCACCAAACTCTTGGATCAAAAACAGTTTGACGCCATTCTTCACAAGTTGGGCTCCTTCAATCTCTTCCGGACTCAACTTGAGGGGGAGTGTTGAAGAACTCGAGGCTCAGTTTAAATTATCATCAATGCCTCCTCTCGGAACTCTACCCAAAACTTATTGCATCTCATCACCCAAAGATCATTATTGTTTCCCGTTACCTTTTCAAACGGCTAGATTAATAAGCCACTATATAATCACATGTATTTGTAAATCGTATTAGAACAATAATACAAAAGTTAATACTTTTTCTACAAAGTCAGTATATGAATTTACTGGATATATATTGTTCATGTGAGTGAAATAATTATAGTTCGCAGAAATTAAATATCAAACTCAGTCACTCACCTGAGGCTTGCATGTTATTTGGGTTTCCGACGACTGGATACCCCATGAAATTGTCACTATTTTTATCGTTGTTCAGACCAAAGCCCAATTGAACTCCACCAGCCAAATTCGAGTTGGCCCTTAAGCATTTACCTCTGATGTCCCCAGACATCTCTACTGATTCCTCTGCATCATTGAAATCGTACGTTCAAGAATCCAAATTAATTGATAGTAATCAATACTTAATTAGAACTATATATATGAACAAGCAATTTAATTAGAATTAAATATTTATAGTAGATCTTAGTTTAAATAGCTTATATATATATGTATATATACCAGCGGTGCGTGCTGACTCGGAGGAGTTGGATAGGCTTGGTCTGAAGGCGATGGAGTCGTTCTCGCCATCCCCTACTGTGCTGATTGGAACTCTCACGTCGTCTCTGTAGGCTACAGTTGATTGTGAAGGAAACCAAGTAAAATCCCCGAACTCTACTGTTTCACCAAACGAAGTCAAGCTTGACTCAAGGCTTGAATCTTTCTCAAGTCGGTATGTTATTGAGCGTTTGAACAAGGGCTGCAATTGCAGTGTAACCTGCATGCATGCATTCTCACAATTAATATTAAAACATTTGCACATTTTAAGGTCGAAGGAAACCTTCAAATGTATCCTTGCATAAATTAAGTCAGTTCACTGTACGCCAAAATTGAAGTGATTTTTTTTTGGATCAGAGGTGTCTAACATATCATTGCATCTTGAATGAAATTAGGCTTTGGGCAATCTCGAGATGAATTAATGTTGGGAATGCACAACTACCAACGACTTGGATCTTGGGTTATTTTACTTGTGAGATATAATGATGGTGTACGAAGTCAAAAATGTTTACGAAATATTTACTATTTTAAATCAACTTGACAAATGAAGAACTCCCAAAGCAAAATATCCTTCAAATAATAATGAAATTACTATTCATTGTCCGCAAATTACTTAAATTGCTCGTGTCAATTACCATTTTTCCATTCACATTCCATTTAATACTCATTTCGTCTCATCTCTTAAAAATACGACTTCTGTCTCAGTTTTCCTCACTCTACCAGTACAAACACCAAAGAAATGTCTGGCAAAACGTTTGAATCCGGCAGGGTAAGTTAGCAAAAAAAATCTCAATCGGGGTGTGTACAAAAAACGGCTCCCCTATAGGGGAGTCATTTTTGCAACCCCCCCCCCCCCCCCCCCCCCCCGGGTCTTTTTATAAAAGGAGTAGAAATTTTACTGTATTTGAATGTAACGGGGTCTGTGTTGGCTCATTTCTTGACTTCCGAGACATTATTTTTGATGATTGAGAGGAAAATGAAGAGAGAGTTGTGGTGGGAGAGTGAAATAAAGAGAGATATAAGTAGAAATGAGATAATGACAAAATGGTAATTCGCGTGGGCGATTTAAGTAATTCGTGGGCGACGTTTAGCAGTTCAGAATAATAATGGTACACTGCACATACATGGACACACCATTACTCATCGGATAATAACAATCAAGGGTTTTTTTCTTCTATGGTAGACCTAGTGTCCTAATTGACGATATGCATCAGAGATTTTCCTATTGCTGGAGGGGCACCTGTATGTCGAACATATTTGCGTATATGCACATCTATCGTTAGTGGGACCCACTCCGTTACTGTTTCTGTCTAATGTCGTTAGACAATTTGCAAATTAAACCTCGTAAACTACAAATATCTTAATATTAAAACAAAAATAAAAAAGTTAAAAACAATAAAAACAAAGTCTCTTTCCTCTCCCTCTCTTCCTCCTCCCGACGTCGATGTTGGGGGACGAGAAGAGTGCGTGACGACAAGATTGTAGGACTCGTCGTCGCACTTGGAGAGGATCATCATTTTGTCAAGCAGGTTCTGTGCGGGTTGGATATTGTTGAACTGACACATGGCCTTAAGGACGAGGTTGAAGGAGGCGGCGACGAGGTTGAGAAGGTTTGCAAGTGTGGAATCGAGCATGAGGTTGGCTCAGAGGTAATGGTTGTATAGGGGAACATTGGGGTGGTTGGGCTTGCCGTGGTGGGGATCGAGGGCTCAGGTTCGTACCTTGAAAGTTTGCTTGAGGTTTGACCAACGTTGCGATGCCATCCAGTTGGTGAAAGTGTTCATCAGTGACTCCGCGTCAAGGGTGCAAGAGTTGGCTAGTTTGTTGGCCGACGATGGGGACGAGGGGAAAGACATGTTTCTCATGGATGATGATTATGGGACAATGGATGATGATGATGAGGATGATGATGATGATGGGACAGTGGTCGGGTTCCTCCAATTTTCCTGGTAGAGTGGGTGGCTTCTAGTTCCCAACGACAGGAGAAGGTTTGGAGGGAGGTGGAAAGGAGAGAGACTTTACTTTTTTTGGGTTTTTTTATGTTTCTAATTTTTTATAATTGTTTTTATTATAAAGGATATTTGTGTTTTACAACGTTTAATTTACAAATTATCTAACGATGTTTGACGGAAACGGTGACAGAGTGGACCCTGATCTTACTAACGACAGAAGTGCATATGAACAAATATGTTCGACTTACAAGTGCAACTCCAGTAATAACAAAAATTGATGTGCATATCGTCTCTTAGGACACCTGCAAGGTGCACCCCAAGCCAAAAACCCAACAATCTACTCTCTACAGCTCTACAAAAACGCTGGATGATCTCTACAAGTTTTGTCACTGTTTTTTTCCATGTTTTGTGTACTTTCTCCGTCAAGTTTAATTTTATCATTTGAATTCCTTTATGATTTTAATTCGAAGAGTATGGAATAATCAACACTAACCAACATGTCATGCAATATTACCTGAAAAACAACACCAAGAACTCCCAAGGAGACCTTGGCAGCAAGAAGGTCGGGATCACCTTCCCGGAGGTCAACAATCGTCGCACCACCACCCTTGACCGGCACGACCAATCTCATGCCGACGACATACTCGTGCACCGCCGACCCTTTACCGAACAAAGAGCTCCCATGCGCTCCAGTGGCGAGCAATCCACCAACGGTCAAACCGTACCAATACGGCGAGGACGGCAAAGCAAGCCCATGTGAGGCACTGGCGTCGAGGAACTCCTTGAGAGTTATCCCGGACTCCACGGTCATCTTATGACCAACATGGTCAACGTTAACCACCTTGTTCAAGTACAAAGTGCTTATCGCTAGGCCTTCTCCGGGGGGCCCGCCGGGGCACGAAAGCTTGGGAATGCTGTGGCCGTACTTGGTCACCACCTTCATGTGTTGGTGCCGCTTCGAGGCGGCTGAGACCACTTCCAAAAGCTCCACTTCGTTGGAAGGGTACACCACCACCGCCACCTTGCACGTGCTCCTGTCCGGGAAGGTGCCATAGGTGTTGGTCACCACGCAGGTGGTGTTGCCGGAGGAGCATTTGACCACCTGCTCCGGCGGGGAAGCAACAACAAAAGCAACATTTATTAACGCAAAAAGAGAGAGCAGTTGGAATAGAAGGGAAGCCATGGATAAGTTGAATTATGTTTGGCTTCTTTGGTTTATGTAGAGTTGATGTTATTATGTCAACCAGTGATTGAAGCTTCCACCTACTTCCGGTGATAATATAAAAAAGAAGAGCATATGATGGATATTTTGTATATTGAAGTTAAAGGGTATGTGAATCAAATGTGTCATTATTTATTAAAATACTAGCAATATAAGTCAATGATCTTGACATCACAAAAACTGGCCAACAAGTTTTTGTACATACCTTCTTGCAATATAAATACATGATCTTGTCTTCATGGGGGGTTTGGCTTTATTCTTATTGTACAATCAACAACTAACATGACACCAAGTACAATGTGATTATAATACGCTCGTTGCGCAATATGTCTCTTATGATTCCAATTTCTTATGTAACCACCTCGATGATTAACATGCATGGACCAAATGTCAACGTTTTGAAAGCAAATATAAGTTAAGGAGCAAATGGGTAAGTTCATTGACCTATAGCGTTACTACAATACCGATCTTTAATCCAATCGGATAACCCGTAATGGTCCGCAGTACTTCCTTTGTTGTCCTCAGCTGGCACTGCCAATTAATTCCTTTCTGTGATTAAGTACGTGGCTGAAACAAATTAACATTAAGATAATAACATTACTACTAACCAGTAGCTCGTGCTGAAACGGAGGTAGTGTTGGATTGGGTTTGTCCGGAGGCGACAAAATCACACTCCATGGGATCGATGAAACCTAATCCACAGGACGATTCCTCTATATCTACATAGATATAACTAAATATATGACCTTTGAAATAAAAATGATAGTATTTGTTAGGAATTAAAATCAATTTCAAATACGCAGCGGAACAGAAATAGCAAATTCAATTGGTTAAACTTGAGAACAAAACGCAAATCCAAAATCCAAAACACGCAAGATTAACGTGGAAACCCAATGCGGGAAAAACCACGGACGACACAACTCCAAATCCACTATAGAGAAACGTATTACAAAGAGATGCTTACATGAGACGCGAACGACCCGACGAAACACCCGGCTCAAATTCTCCCACCGAATCACAAGGATGCTCTCTCTCTTTTCTCTCAAGAATGCAAAATGGACAATCACAAACAAACTAATTGTTCTCCTATTACAAATAGGACAAAATTGCCTTTATATATGAGGTCAAAACAAGTATAAGTTGCACCAAAATCGGGTGGAGAAATGTGCAAAACGTGGGCAGGAACTGGGTCAAACGGTCGACCGAACGGGTGCTTCGGTCGACCGATTCTCTGACCGTATCGCAAACCAGCTTTTACCGGTCGACCGAAATTGAAGTACCGGTCGACCGAAAAACGACAGTAACTTTTCTGGCTTGCTCGAGTGCATACTCGGTCGATCGTACACTTAAGTTCCGGTCGACCGAAAAACAACAGACACTTTTCTACCAGCTCCTCGTATGTTCCCGGTCGACCGAATCCTAGATTCCGGTCGACCGAAAACCGACAGTAACTTTTGCCCAGCTCCTATTGTGTGCCCGGTCGACCGAATCTTGAGTTTCGGTCGACCGAAAAACGACAAGCACTTTGCTGGGCTAATTAGAACACACATCCGGTCGACCGAACACTCATTCCGGTCGACCGATCGTCTATTTTTCTGCACAAATACTTTAAACACATATTCAAGCTAAACAACAACAATCTCCACATTTACCTTGAATAACCCGTGTAAATCTTTGAAGGAACACTTCCTTCCTCATTGTGTCGTCGTCTTAGCTCCACCTACTCGGAACTCAAACCAACCAAGTTCACGTATACCATAACCTTAGTTGAAATAACTGGCTTCGTCAACATATTAACCAGATTATCTTCAGTCCAGGGCTTGTTTTTATGTCACAGTATATTTTCCAGTTGTGGGGTAAATCGGCACATATGTTTCCTGGGCAAGACCTCTCAAATTTGTCTGTTTTCCTGGGGTTCAGATCATTTAGTCCCGGATTTTGGGGCCTTGAGTCAGTATTAAGAGGACGTGTTCTGGTTATAGTTGCTTGTACTCTTCAATATAATGTGTTTTATCGGGCAGACAACATGTTAGCCAATTTGAGAAATAAGGGGAAGTGGGAGGAGCCGTGTTACTTATTTGTGTCGCCTGAGCGCACTCATACAGAAGCCGACGAAGAGAACACATCGTTGCTGGATTCTAGCGGCCTTGCCCTGAGAAGAAAGAATCTGTCCTCAAAATCTTGGCCTTTTCGTTTAGACGATGGCCAAGCATCAGATTCTGAGCCAGTCGAAGTGGACAACACAAAAAATAAACCAAAAAGGTTCACATTTGGTTATACATGAGGAACTTGCAAGTGGAGAAATCATCATAGATAAGTGTTGGGAAATTTTATCGTGAGAGGAGTGGTGGAGTTTCGAAGATACGTAGAAATTTTTATAGATAAGGGTTTTGGAATGCAAAGTGGCAATTGGAGTTGGTGGTATTTTGCCACCTTAATTTGTATATATATTATTTGGTAAGGAAAAAGCTGGAAGATGGTTGGAAATCTTATGCATGCATGTGTGTATTCGAGAGATAAACTCAAACCAGGGGGCATCAAAAGTAACCTAGACTTTAGACTCGTATTTTTGCCGAAGGATTGAAATCGGGATTAAGGGTGTGTTTGGATGGAGGAAAAAAATAGGAGGGTAAATATTTCATGGTAACCATAATTAGGAAAGTAATCTTTTAGAATGTATGATCGGGCGGGGATTGAGGATCATGCCATCATATATAGCTAGAATTTCGGTTGCACATAGTAGGATATGTTGCCCGCCTCTTGCAAGTTTTAGTTATACGTAATTTATTTTGAACTTGTTGCAACATTCGTTACTTGTACGTTTCTTTAGCATGTATGTAAATCATTAACAATCTTTATCATTTATATAAAGGAGATCAGCTCCCATTTTTCACCTTAATTAATGAATCAAACAAATTTAGATCCTTTTGTCTGATCTTCTCACACTTTTGTTTCCTTAAATTGTAGAATTTTTTGAATCATGCATGCATGTGATCTTTTTTGCTGATTTTGTTTGGAAACCAGATTTAAAGCATTTTCTTATATCCTGCGTGATTTTTTCAAGATATTTAATTTCAAATGTGAAAATGCCACTTTCTATTTTGTGGATTTTGTCTAGGATCACATTTTACAAGTGCCTTTTTTAACCTGCATGCATGTGGATTTGGGTTTCGGTTAGGATCTTATTTCTATCTTTTCTGAGTTTCTCATCAAATTTTGATTTTTTTTTTCTCCTTAAAGGGTTGTTGCTAAGACAAACCCATGATTCCAGCTTCTTCCAATATTCAATCTGAAATCAATGGATTAGGACAACTTTTTTGTGTTTTGCTTAAATCCCATTTCAATTATTTTTGTGTGCAGGTGCTGTTGTGGCATTTCTATTTTGGCATATGCTAATCACCCTTTCTTTTGATGATTGAATATTAGTTATATAATTTTAATTGTATATTTTTGTTTATGTGATTTCTGATATAAGAATTCAATTTTTTGTTCATTTGCATTTCATGCTGCTAATGATGGAAATCTTTAAGTTCCTTAATATTTTTTTGTTTTTTGTTTTTGGTGGTTTAGATTTAAATATCTTAGTATAGGGTGGCTACAAAGATTGGTGGAATGGATGCAAATAAAAATTTCTGCCTTGATGATTATATGGGTGATGTCAAACAGGGGCTAAAGTGAAGACTTTTGTTCTTAATCTTGAATTGTTTCACTCTGCATATAAAAATGTGGAAATGATGTCAAACAGGGGCTCAAGTGGGCAATTTATAGGGAAGAAATTTACTAAAATTACTGATAAACAAGTATGTGTATTTGGTACTTGCTGAAACTGAAGTGGTAGCTAAAGTTTCCACTCCATTTTGGTGCAGACATGTTTCATAAGTACTCCAAACAAGTTAGAAAAGAGACTAATAATTTGATGATCTGGATGGAACTGAACATGCTTCAAATTAAAAACCCTTTTAGTTAGTGTTCATCTTGAAGGTACTGTAACATCAATTCATAAAGGCTAGGAAGACAAAAAGAAATCCACAATAATTTTCAGCACCAAACAATCTTAATGAAAAGCTGATCTTTTTTTTCTTTTCTTTTCTTTTAATGTTTACTCGATCTTATAGTTTGGTAACCTTAATGCTCTATAGTTCATTAGTCGTGTTATTTGGTATTACTCTTTTGAGTATTATGAATTTTTTTCAATATACAGAATTAAGAATAAGTAGGTAAAATGAAAACAACTTGAGTAGTAGTCCTTTGGTTGGGCGGAGAGGAACTCGATGAGATTATGGTCGAATATTTAGCCAAAGAATTCAAAAGGCAGAGCAATGTTGACATAAGAAACCCAGAGCAGCTGTGGAGACTTCGAAAGGAGTGGGAGAAGGCGAAGAGATCACTTTCAACCACAAACCTTGTCACCCTCGAAATTGATTGCTTCCACGGCAACATCGACTTCAACATCGAAATCAGTAGAAACAAGTTTGAGGAGCTTAGCGAGAAGTTCCTCTATCGATTTAAAGAATACATTCGTAGGATCCATAATGATGACTTGGTACTTGTTGGCGGATTGAATCACATTCCCATGATCCGGGAGGCAATTTCCTCAAAGCGTGTTGAGAGCGGTCGCACAAAGGAGTACCGTCAGGTAGTCAATGGGGATGAGGCGGTGGCAATTGGTGCTGCAATACAAGGTGCTATGCTAAGCGGAGTCCAACACATCGACATTAGAAATCTTCGAGTTAAGAAGGACGTCACTCGTCACGGGCTATGGATCACCAACACATATTCAGGTATGCAAACTAAGTACATATATAGTAGACTTGTATTACAACATATTAATATATAATTAGTTACTACATGTTAATTACTTCTTAAACAACGAGAGATGTACTATATATATTCTAGGAAAAAGTGGACAGAAAAAAAAAATGGTGGTTGACATTGAATCTCCATTTCCAATTGCCATCGCCACTAGTTGTCGCACAACGTCAGACTACCAAAAGAATATGACATTCGAAGTGTACGAGGAGGGCCTCTACTATCTTGATACCATTTTTCTTGGGAAAATAGTAGTAGAAGGGATCACTCCGGCATCTGCTGGTAAAGCTGAGGTTGAACTCATGTTCAACATTGACGAAAACTGTATCTTGACGGACGTCACAGCCAAAGAGATCAGTCATACCGGGAGAGAATTGAGCGTTACATTTACAATATTTGACCTTCCTAGGTTGAGTAATGAGGAGATCGAAAAGATGATGGTGGAGTTGGAGACATGGAGGTCTTACGACGACAGTTTGAAGGACATTGATTTCGCGAAGAGTAAACTTGAGGCAGATCTTACGGGCATGACAAACAAGCTTGAAGACGAGAGATTGAAGGAGAAGATGGAGTCTATTATGTATAGGGAGCTGGAAATCTTTGCTTCCAATCTGAAGGCATGGATACGGGAGGAGGGAAATGATGCAAATTACCAAATACTTCGACAAAAGAAAATCGAATTGAAGAAAATGCAACATAAGATGTCACCTTTTGTTGAACCAGGTATGTATGTGTCTTTCCATCTTTTGTTTCGCATTTTTACATATATGACGTTTGGTAAGTTGAAGCGTCTTGTTTAATACGGTATCTTTACCATACTTAGTTATGTCTTGATAAATATTAGTCTAATACACCACCATTGAAGTGGGTCCATACCACCACTCTTAACTTTGGTATAATGTCGTTAGTTTTAGTATTATTTTAAAATTTCACTTTGCACATTTAACCAGGAAAAACTAAAGATTTACATAAATCCATTTATTTTTAACATCTTAATGATTCTAAAGAAAATGTTAAATTAAAAATCAACCTTGGGTACATAAGCATTGTCTTTACTCGATTTTGTTGCTTTAGTCCGGAACAAATTGGATCATGATGAATTTAGCAAATCATAATTTGAATCATAATTTCTTAGTTTTAATTACTTCTTATAAATAGTGGCACCTAATAACATTTTATTATTTTTGTTAAAAATTAAATAAACAAAATAAAATTTTAGTTTACTTTTGGTTCCCAAATATCGAATATCTTATGAGTTTCAGACTAAACCAATTGATATGGTCGTGTTTCGCGAACCAAAAAAACAATAAAGAGTATTATACACTTAACCATGTGTAGCAAATCAATAATTAACTATCGATGTATAAATTTAAATCACTACTTTATAATTGTATCCCGGTAAATAACGCAAGTTTGAATGACAACTAACAAATAAAAGATTTTTGCCAAGTGTGATGTGAAAAGTTAGCTTACCTATTCGATATCCATACGAGGCAGCATAAATATATATTTTTATCAACCTTTTCAAGTTAACGTGAAAATAGTTACATACTGAAAAGTCTGAAACATGCTCATGTCTTATGAACTTTTAAGTTATTCCACTAATTAACTACAAAGCAGTTACAAATGCGGTCACGTGTAATAAACCACCAAAGCCTATGACTTCCTAATAGTTGATCAACACATCCGCCTTTCAATTTGTACTACTTACTACCAAGAAATATATTATGCACAATATTTATAGGACATTGAGAATTTTATATGAAAATATAGTTAAGTATCTTAATATTTGTAGTTTGCAGAGAAACTAATAAGAATAAAAAAATAATTGCTTCACTTTTATATATACCTGAAATACATATTACTTTTATAAAATATTACATGTAATTAGTAACTATACCTACTATTGACCTGCTTGGTAAACAAGTAAAATGTCGCGGAACTATTAATTATAGCTCAATCAATTTATACAATTAATAATCACAATTATGATATATACTTTGACAAGTGGAGAGAGGTAATTAATACGAAAACTATAATTATTCTTGTTTAAAATATTACATTTTGATGTAAATTATAGTGGCTGAAAATTCTAGTTAAAAGATTGTGCATCAAACTATTTTTATTTCTTTGGCTGATGTGACAAATATCATATATTTTGACATATGATTTAATAATTACTCTTTAAATTCACAAGTCTTGCACTTGATATCAGATTTTTTTCCCGTAAACAGTTATTAGCTAACGTATTTTAATGAATTGTTACATGGAAGACATATAGATTGAGTATTTTGTTTTCTTAAATGGATTAGATAAAATATCACAAGAAAGTATGCATAAGCTGCTAACATGTTGGTGGATGCAACTCTCTTGATACTTACAAATTAACTAATTTAAAAATTCTACTTACTATACTTTTCCAACTCCTAATTCTAAAAATATTGACTTTAATTATGATGTTTGTAAATTTGGAAGAGAAAGTAGAGGACGATGCAAGCGGAAGTGTAGAAATAGCTTATGAGCCAGTGATAGGGGTCGACCTTGGCACGTCCAACTCTTGCGCGGCTGTGTGGGAAAATGGAGATGCAAAGATCATTATTAGTGAGCAAGGAAGCAGATTTATACCTTCCTACATTTCCTTCACCAATGAGGACAATGATAATGAGGTGCTCTACGGCGAGGATGCAAAGGCACAACTAACTTACAACCCCGAGAATACGATCTACGGTTAGTCCTCTCCCTATCTTTACTATTTTTCTTCATTTACGATTTCTAATTCCATTTCCCCAAGATGAATTTATGGAGGTCAACAGTTAACCTTTGTGTTTTCTGAACCAAAGGTTGCAAATTCAATTTTTGTTACTACGAATACATTCGCTCGTTCATATACTAATGAAAAACATTAAAACTGCATGCCTTACAACTTCATATGTTAGGAAATGTGCGTTGTTCAATAATTGTCATCAGGTTGCTTGTCGAAGCAGTAGAAAACAATAACTGATAGACGAAATTAAACACACTTAATGAAATTACTTCTATTAAAAGTGAAATTTCATTTCGTTGGAACTTCCAATTGACATCAGCTAGTTTGTATACATTTGCAAAGTCACGAAAATTTATTTTTGCATCGTGGACTATTGTGGTATCTAGTGGTTTAATTTGTTAAAAATAGACGGCATAAATGAATTATACTTTCATAGTCTGTATCAAAAAGGGTTTAATTTGTAGAGTTTTTTTGTCATTTGTAGATTCCTTTATTAAAAGAATAACAATAAACTCTAGTTGTGGATTTATTTTGTGATATTTTGAGTCGGGGACTTGAGATTGTGATTAAATTTTCTTTCTTTGGAAGAGGATGAAAATAACTACATATCATATTTCACAAGAAATGTATCAATTAAGCTATTACCATAAATACTATATCTATTTTTTTATATTGCACAAGTGATTATCGCTTATTTATGATTAGGTATTAAACGCTTAATTGGTCGAAAATTCAACGACGAGATTGTTCAAGAAGTGATAAAAATGTGGCCATTCAAGGTTGCTGAAGGAGAGGACAACGAACCAATGATCATTGTCGAGTACAAGGAAGAAATGATACAATACAGCGCACCAGAAATTATGTCCAAATTGCTTCGAAATATGAAGCGGTTGGCAGAGAGAATGTTGAACAAAGAAAAAATTAAGGATGTCGTGATTACTGTTCCTGTTCACTTTGGCCCATCAGAGCACACAACAATAACAAAAATTGCTGCAACAGTTGGACTTGAGATCTCCCAAATAATCAGCGAGCCAGTTGCTGCTGCTATGGCTTACCTATCAAACAATATCTCTGACGAGAAAAAGAATGTCTTGGTGTTCGATCTGGGCGGTGGGACGCTTGACATCTCACTACTTGAGATGCAAAAATCAATTGTGGAGGTTAAAGCTAAGGCAGGAAACTCTAGTTTGGGTGGTGATGACTTCGATAAAAGCTTGATGAAGCATCTTATTGATATATTCAACCAGAAAAATCATGTGGACATTAACAAAAACAAAAAATCAATCGGTAAGCTAAAAGCAGCGTGCGAGGTGGCTAAGTGGCGGTTATGTGCTAAGAATTGTCATTCAACCAAAGTAGAGATTGAAGCACTCTATAAGGGGGTAGATTTTTGTGAAACGGTCCACCGTACCACATTTGAAAATATTAATCAAGAGCTATTTGAGAGATGTATTGAACCTGTTGAGCAGTGCTTGAAGAAGGCTGAGTTGAGAGCAGAGGAAGTTGATGAAGTGATTCTAGTGGGAGGATCTACTCGAATTCCGAAGATCCGCGAATTGTTGAAGGACTTCTTCCATGGAAAGGAATTGTTCGATGACCTCCAACCCGAGGAAGTTGTGGCTTCAGGGGCAGCCCTCATAGGGGCAAAGTGCAGTCAAGGTAAAAAAGACGACTTCATAATAGAATTTCACCCCGATGATGTCACACAGGTTTCCCTCGGATTCATGATGAGTGATGGAACAATGCATTTCGTTATTCCAAGGAACAATACCATTCCGACAACAAAAACGATCAGCTTCAACCAGATGCAGCACCTAACAACTCTCGATCTGTATGAGGGGGAGAAAGAAATAGCAAAAGAGAACAACTTCCTTGGGAGACTCATGCTTTCTGACATTACATCTTCATCAACAGGTATATCTATTATATATGTTTGTCAAGGGATAACCACAATTACTTAAATTTACCAACTAATTAGTAGTCCCAACAAATCACCTAAGTAAAAAAAGGAAATCATAATATATGACAAGTTATGTACCCAATTAACAATGCAAAATCAACACAACAAAACCATCTCTATAGAGTGTTCATTTTAATGTTGTTTTTGCAATTTTTCAATTCAGGTGATCGTAAATTGGAGGTGTCCTTCTCTGTGGATAAGAATAACGAAGTACATGTCATAGCAAACGATGTCATCAGTAACACGACTATAACAAAAATGTTTTCCAAGTATCAAATCGCCAACAGGAGAAGAGAAAATGAAAAGAAAAGATTTGAGGAGAAGAAACAAAAGAGAAAATGGGAGGCTTGGGGCAAACTAAAAGAGGAGTTAGACTCACAAAGTACTAAACTCAAAGAAGACAATGTGAAAGCAATCAACGGAGTGTACATTTATGATATTTTATTTGCGGCAAATTCAATGGCCATAGAGTGGTTGAACAAGGAAGGGTTAGAAGCAGACCAAAAAGATATTGAAAGAATGGAGAAAGATCAGGATTGGCTCTTCACTGCACTTACAAAAAAACTTGACCTTCAAACAGATGAAGTTTTGCCTTCATGTGGAGCTGTGACAGGGGAAAAGAACAATAGTGGCCGAGAGGATGACTTAGAAACAATACCCAAACTCCTTGCCTCCCTTGGCTTCAAAAGGAATGATGGAAGCATGAAAGTTGTCATTCCAAGGAACACCAAACTCTCAAAGAAAAAAGTGATCACCCATCACCAAAAGGAGTACCCAATAACTCTCGAGGTGTATGAGGGTGAGAAGGAAATGGCAAACGAAAACAATTTACTTGGGACACTCGGGCCCATTAGTCCTACACCTACAACCACAGGTATATCTAATACGTCCATCAATGTTGAGATTATTCCTAACCTACAAACTGAGTAGTATTTGAAATAAACAAACTAAAAATATGTTTGAAATTGTAAGCAAAAGAAATTATATGTTTGAGACATGAAATTGATAAAACCTGAATATTATTGACTCGATGCTTACTTTACTTGAGATTTACTTTTACAATTGTTTGTTCAATTTATTCTCAGGTGGTTGGCTATTGGAGGTAACATTTCATGTGAGTATAAATAAAGATGTTCAAGTAACAGCCAAAGATACAAGAAGTGACAAAATCATGGCAGAAACATTTTCAGACAATGATCGTAGGTTAAACCCAACCGCAATTACCATGATGATACAAGTAAATGAAAAGATGACTTTTGAGCAAAAGAAGGCACAAGAAAAACGAGAGGCTTTCCGTGTTATGGAGGAGCATCAAAACTTGATAACTTACGCACTTGAAGATTCAAAGGTAAAAGAAAGACTTGGAGAGCATATACATGCCATTCTACAGAAAGCAAATTGGAATGCTAGACAATGGTTGAAAAGGGAAAAAGAAGGAGAATTGAATGACATCACCCAGATGAACGAAGATGTTGAATTGATCATCAATGCATTGAGAAAACGTATCAGTTTCTGACGGTTAAAAGGAACATATGTCATAATATGCAATTATATATTTTAAAGATGTATTGGTAATCGTAGTTGGAGTTTACTTTCAATTTATATGGCTACTTGTATTTGTTTTCATGAAAATAATTTATATGAGAATGCATGCTTCCCTTACGTACAACTTCGTAGATGAATTTCTTTCGAGCTATGAATTCAATTTTTTTATCTTTTTTTGGCAAAGGAAAATGAAATTCTACTTTTTTAGAACAAAATCCTAGACTAATACCATTGCAACGAAGTTCAAGCCTATTTCCACTCCTAGGGATTGAAGTAGTAACCTTTTACAAAAGATGTACTCTTGTACAAGTGAACTATCAAAAATATATAAATGCTCATAATTTTCATTAATCCTTCCATTATGTACCACTTGCAATTGGTTATTACTCTAATTTATTTCTTTATTTGCGCTCTATTATCTATTCAACATCAAAATTGCTTCAGTTTACATGCTATACATTTATACTACTTATATCATTTATTATGACTTTGAACAAAAAAAACAATATAAGCAAGAGCGATACATTAACCTTAGTACTATGCAAATAAATTCAAAATGAATAAGTTTTTTCTTCCATTTCGGCACTAATTTTTGCTTTCAGTTATTTGTAGTAAACTAATGAAAGCAAATACAAGAAAAATATTAGGTCTCATTTAGATAACTAAAGGTTTTAAAAGTTTATTTTAAAAGTACATTTTCAAGTTTGAATCCATTTCAAATGTATTTTGAAAATAAATTATCATAGAGACTAATATCTTTAGCAAAAAAAAATATTTTTCGTAAATTCAAAGTTTTACAAGAAATAAATCAAGAAGAAGAGACACAACAGAAATGAGAAGAAAAAACTAAGCCTTACTTCTTTTTCGAAAGAAGGATTTTCAACCAAAATTGCATATTTTTAATTTGTTAGTCGGGGTGAGACAAAAATCGCCGTAGGATTGAAATATGTATTTTCTGAATAATACAATTTTTATCAAAAACCATAGTATTATAGGGCTATCTAAACATACTCTTAATAGTTGAGTACTGATGAGCAAGGAGTTAGATTTTATAAAATAATGGTAATTATTGATAAATAATAAACAAATAAATAAGTTGATACAAAAATGTGTCAATGTAAAACTAGTACTTGTAGTATATATTCCCAAAAGAAAAGGTTCGTGTCAAACCATAAGCAATAACACAAGTTGTGTTTGGATGTGGTTTTGGTGGTGTCAGATTCCTGCGCTGACCATCGATGACTATTTTTAGGGTTTAGCGTTGATTACGTAGTAGTTTTGCCATTCGTAAGCATGCAGTCTAGTTATGTTCAAGGATGCTCGATCATAAAGATTGGGTGAATATTTGGGGATATATACACACACACACACTAGCACTTCTTGCTTGCTTGACCGACTGGACTTGTGGAACATCTCGGCACCAAAATATGGGAGGAGGTGAGGGAATTGATCAAGACATATAGGGTTGGGTGGTTGTGGTCTCCAAGTACACAAGACAATCCACAAGAAAGCAATTTAACCAATGCAAATGTGATCTACCACTATCATAATGCAATCCTAAAAGATAAGGAATTACTAATAAGGTTTGGGCAAGATACCCCACTGGAGAGTATTCATATTTATACACTTTAGGGACCAACCTGCTTTGATACCAAGTTGTAACACCCCCGATCTCGAGGGTACACACACTGAGAATGAACACTAGTGTCGTGATCAGAGACCTCTGCAACGAACGAAGGAGTTACAAAGAACTGACAACGACTGACTCAACTACATACAAATAGAAAGACATACATAGATAACTGACACATAAAGAAAAGAAACGAGTGAATATCCATATATGAAAAGAGTCAATACAATACTTGAGTTTCAAAACAAATACAATAACATAAGCGGAAACAACAATAACTAAAGACTCTGGTCGACATGTCTCTCGTGTACAGAATCTTCAACACTCGTCCAGTCTGCCCTGTGGGAACCTAAGTACCTGCAAGCACCGCATTAACAAATGTGTGTGTTTTCAATTAAGAAAACTCAATATGCCACAACTGAGCAACAACAGAAATATTATCATGAAGTCTAACAAGGCATGCATCAGAAATAGAACAGAAAAGCATCAAATGCAACAGAAGGCTATGATCCATAAGCCGTTCCAGTCAGGCGCACCCAAACACATTCCTCGAAATGAACCAGAACACCAGCCATGCTTGTCAGAAACAGAACGGGTCACTCGACAGTGACCCACCACTCGACACAAAGTGGTACGTGATTGACATCATTTCATGCTTATATTTGTATCTTATATCCATTATCTTTCACCTAAACAATGCTATGTCACGAGTTTTATGTTTAGTTTTCAGGAATAAATAGGTTTGAAGAGATGAAGGATAAAAGGACCCAAAAGCTGGGAAAAAGGACTGAATTGTGAGATCTGGGGACCAAGATGCAAGGAAGAAGGACCTGATTGCAAGACAGAAGGACCTAAGAGCAAAACAGAATACTCCTCACCATCATGGGGAGTATTTTGGCAATTCTATTCGGGTCGGAGCTCCAACATGCAAACTAGATGCATCAAATACCAACAAAGCCTTCCAGAAAAGCCCACAAGAAATTCCAGAGCGATCCGGACATTGTAGACCGCTAATTAGCGGTCCAAGACCGCTAATTGGCGGTCACTTTTGGCCCAAATGCGCTCAAATTTCTCCAGCCCATGTATTAGAGGATGTTTAGGCTATGTGTGGTATCTGTTTAGTCCCACATCGGGGGATTGTCCCGGATTAGCTTTTTCCATGCCTATAAATAGAACTCTTCACCTCCTTTTGTAATGACTCCATATTTTAAGTGGCTATTCTTCCTACTAGAAGTGAGGCCTTGAAGCACACACTAAAGTAGGAGGATGCTACTTTTAATGTGAGTCATTTTAATACAAGTTTTCTTTATTATGTTGTTTGTTTTATGTTTCTTGTTTTGCTTTGCTTAATCTCATTTCATTAGTTTTATTAGCTTAGTTAATATACTTTCTTTGTTTAGTTTAATAATTAGTGTAATGTTTAGTGAGTAGTTCCATCCCCTTTGGGGGGTGGAGTAGATGTACATACATGCATTAGAGAATGGGATGAATGCTTTATTTTTGATGTGTTGATAAAACATGAATGTATGCTTGCTTGTTTAGGATAGAATTTATAACTTGATGAGTTTTGCCAAAATGATTAGACACCTCTCGTGCTTGTTTAGGTTCTGAAATAAACAACTTGCATATGTAAATGTTAATCAACTAAGTTGGTGAATAGATTGATAGGTTTTGCCATAACATTTAGACACTTCCTATGCTTGATAAACACCACCTTCATGTGCTTAAAGAATGTATTCTACACCCACCTCTTTGCTTGTGTGCACTCACTCCACCCCTTAGGGGTTTTCCCTTCCTGAAATTCCAGCATTCTTGTTTTGTTCTTAGCTTAGTTTTTATTTGATCGTTTATTTCTTTTTTTCGCATTTCGTACTTCTTAGCGTAGTTTAGTGTAGAGTAGTGTAACCAACTCTCTTCTCCATTATTTTCGCCACTTGATTTCGTGCAAACAAGAGGTTGCTCACCTCCCTGAGGACGACCCGTACTTGCCACCGCTTCATCGCGGCCGTGCACTTGCGGTTTAAAATAAAACGTTCAACAAGTTTTTGGCGCCGTTGCCGGGGAGGTGCCAGTCCAGACTCTTGTTTGGACGATTCGAGTGGATTTAATTTGTGTTTTGTAGTTGTTCTTTGTTTCAGGAGACTGGGAATAGCAAGGGAAGGCTTCTGGAAAAATTGCAAGGCTACCTGGGCACTTCAGACCGCCAATCAGCGGTCTGAGACCGCTAATCAGCGGTTGGGTGAGCTCAGTTCACCTTCTAGTTTTTTGTTGTTGTTAGCCTAATTGATATAGTAATCTGGGACTCCATTTGTGCATGTTCTGACTTATAGTTTGTTCCCAGATCCATAATCAACCTCCCTTAAGCAACTTGGACCCTAAAACTCAAAGCAAAAGATTAGGCATTCTTGTTGTTTAGGTCATGCATCATGTATGTGACTTAGGCATTTAGATTGTCTTTTATCTTAGCTTTATTTTCTGTTGCTGAGAGCTGGCGTGAGGTACGCACCTTCTTCTCTCATTCATGCATTTCGTATGAACATGCATTAGTTAGTAGGAAGTGCATTGCAACAAGTGTGAGTTGAGCGTTGTTTGGAGAGTTGATTGCTAGATTTAGGACTCCAAAACGCTACTAAGGAGGGGCTGTCCCATAAAAGATAAGGTGGGGATTTCATCACCCTTTCCTTCGCCCCAAAAACCACACTAATCAAGAGCCTAATTTTAAAATCAAGTAGACATTGGCCCTAAGGATTTCGGGCGCATTAGGAGAGTGATCCGGTCCCGACCGTCATGACCTGATCGGCGTTGCCCACTTTGTCGATAGTAGGAGAGACGAGATCCCCGGATCTTGGCTCACTTGCTGGGCTTTGTGGTCCTCGTTGTAGGGAGGTGAGGCGTGTTGAGGCCGTGTGACCTCGCAGTTAGGCGTCGTCTAGCTGTAAGGACCTATAGCGACCTTAGGATTGCTTGAGCCTTGTTTGCTTGTGTGCTTCTACATGTACCCATCCGCCGTAGCATAAGGACTTCTTCCCTTCTCTCCTGAGTCATTCTTTCTCTACTGTGTTCCCCCGTCTTCTCCTCTACGCACATTCTTTGTTTAAAAAAAAAGAGAAAAAAAAAGTTTTGTTTTGTTTGTGTGTGCACCTTTGTGCATGCTTTCGTGGACACGAGACGAGAGTGGTCGTTTGACGAGGAGCGTTGTCAATCCGGCTTCGGTCATCGATTTCTCGACACCTCCCTCCTCTCGTGTCGCACGCAGTCCGGGTTCAATGGCTGCTAATTTCCGTGAGGAGGAGCAGTTGCTGGACCAACATGTTCGACCAGTGCTTCCAGTTGTCGTTCCCATACCTCTACGTGATCGATGCTACCCGAGCCGTACAGCTCTACCCTCATGCATCGTATTACCAGAGGCTAATGGGAACCATTTTGAGGTTAAGCCTCAATTCATTTCCATGCTCCCTCATTTCACTGGGAAAGGTGACCCCTATATCTTTCTCAGGGAATTTGAGGAGGTCTGTGCTATGTTCAAGCTGCAACAACTTAGCACAGACTCCATCCATCTTAGGCTCGTTCCTTTTGCACTAAAGGATAACGCCAAGAAGTGGTTGTACAGCAACCAGGCGAATTCCTTTAGGACTTGGGATGAGTTTCAATCTGCATTCCTCAAGAAGTACTTTCCTAATCATCGGACTCAAAAATTGAGGAACGAAATCAATTCGTTCTATCAACATGAGACCGAACCATTTCATGCATATCTTGAGAGGTTCAAAGAGCTACTATCCTCGTGCCCTCACCATGGCATTGAGTTGTGGCGTCTTTGTCAGATTGTGTATGAGGGTCTTCACATCCCGTCCAGAACGCTCCTTGAGTCCATGTGTCAAGGAGAGTTCTTGGGAAAGGATGAAAGGGAGGCATGGGCCTTCCTAGAAGACCTCGCTGAGAAAACCATGCAGTGGGAGAGTGTGAGGGAACCACCTGCATCATCTAGTATGGGAGCGAGGATCGCGAATGGAAACTCGACTAGATCGGGTGCCGCATTTGCTATCGATACCACTACAGCCACCGAGGCACGCATGGCGGCCTTAATGCGCCGTATGGATTCGATTGAGCTCCAAAACCGACAAAGTGCACCTCACATGTCTACATCTGGTCCAGTTCCCTGTCATTCATGTGGTAGGATAGGTCATGTAGAAAGCGAGTGTGAGTCCATTCCTCCTGAGATGGAGCGTGTCAACGCCGTCTATGATAGAGCCAGGAATGACCCATACTCATCATCTTATAATCCTGGATTGAGGAACCACCCCAATTTTTCATGGAACCAAACTAATGCCCCGGGTGGTCCTCCAAACTCCTCGAGACCACCTTACCAATCACACCAACCTCCCATGCATGCGCATTCCTATCAGCCACCCCAGGCGCAAACCACCAATCCATCGGGTTTCCCAAATTCCAATAATATGGAAACCCGATTCAATTCGCTTGAGACCTTGACTCGTGGACTTGAAAACTCAATGAAAAATTTTATGTCAACCACGAGTCAAGTTCTCACTTCAAATCAGCAGACCATCAAATCTCTAGAGCTTCAGATGGGCCAATTGGCTCAGTCTGTACATGAAAGAGAGAGAGGGTCTTTTCCTAGCCAGCCTGAGGCTAACCCCCGCATGTACCAACAACAACAAATGCAAAATGAGAATGTGGTACCTCGGGGGAGGCAAGTGAACCATGTGGAGGAACCTGTTCACCATGTCAATTCCATTGTGACCTTAAGGAATGGAAAACAGGTTGACAATCACATTTCCTTGCCACACCCACCACCATCTATGCAGCCCCCCAGTGGGAATGGTGGTGAAGAAGAAGTTGAGGGTGAGGGTAATACACCAAAGCTTTCTTCTCAGGCACAGCAGAAAACCTACCTGCCAAAAGCTCCTTATCCAAGTAGGTTAAACAAAAAGCAGAGTGACAACATGGACAAGATATTAGAGGTATTTAAGCAAGTGAAGGTTAACATCCCCTTGTTGGATGTCATCCAACAAATACCTCAATATGCCAAAGTGTTGAAGGATCTCTGCACAACCAAGAGGAAGACCAATGTTCCTAAGAAAGCATTCTTGGCTGCAAATATCAGCTCACTTTTGTCCAATTCCACCTACACAAAATACAAGGACCCGGGGTGTCCTACTATTCAGTGTACGATAGGGGACACTAGATTGAGCAATGTTTTGCTTGATTGAGGATCAGCGGTCAACCTCCTCCCATTCTCTGTTTATCAACAGTTGAACTTGGGAGAATTGAAACCAACTAAGATCACCCTCCAATTAGCGGATAGATCCATTCGTATTCCCATGGGGATTATCGAGGATGTGCTTATCAAAGTTGGAGATTTTATATTTCCAGTCGATTTTGTTGTCCTCGATACCAATCCTGTTGCGAACACCCACTCTCAAATACCTTTGATTTTGGGTAGACCATTTCTGGCAACCTCCAATGCTTTGATTAATTGTAGAAATGGTCTCATGAAGCTCTCATTCGGTAACATGAGTGCCGAGTTTCATGTGTTCAACTCTGGTAGGCAACAGGAACCCATGGATGAACCTTTAAATCTCAATCTCATCCGCCAATTGGAGAAAGCACCACAAAATCAACGAACACCCCTAACCCCAATGCAACCCGTTGAGAATGTTCGAGGGCCCAGCGAAAACTCATTGCCTGTCTTCGCAATGCAACAGAGTGAGCTGGCCTCGAACATGAATGTCCAAAGGGAGTGTTCGTTGCATGATTCAGTTGAGAGTACTAGTGAGAGTGAGACACCTCATCATATGCCTATACCAGAAGGTGTCTCTACCTCATGTCTCATGGCCATTGAGCCATTTGAGCTTCATATTGACTCCAACAAGGACCCACATATGACCGAGCTTATGCTTGATGATCTAAACGATGGTGGGAGGTCCGTGTTGGATGACTTGGGGAGAAGCCCCATTCTTAGTGATGCAAGTCTGCTGCATCCATCGAATGAGCCTGAGGAACTCATTCCGATGCACCCGCCTATTGGTTGGAGGGTTTTCTTCGATGAGCAATTAAACCCTAGTGAGGCAACACAACTTCATTCTTTGTTGCCCACACCCGACCAATATCATGAGGGGTTCGAGCCTTTCAGCTTTGACCTTTCACCCCTCATGACACCTCAGAGTACCAGTGGAGTTTGCCCATCTCGGCAAGTCTCTGGCCCTCAGAACTTGATGTTCTCATTTGATGTTCCTTGACCAAATGATTATGAGAATATCTTGGTTGATGTATATATCTTGTAAAAAAAAAACAAACTAATAAAAGACTCATTCTGTGAGCATCGATTGTTGTGGGCCCCAACCCTTGTGTACTTGGGCCCAACCTCTTTACGTATTTATCTCCCTTCTTCAGCTTCTCACAGGTTTTGAGGGAATTTGGGTTTGTGTCCATCAACATGACCCTGAACGTCGCGCTTTGTACTTCATGTTGGTGAGATCTTTCATTTTTCATGCATGTATCCATGTAGTATCTTGTTCACATTCATTGAGGACAATGCATGAAGTAGGTGTGGGGGTGTGTTTTACGTGTGTACATAGTCGAATCTTTTTCTTTTGATTTTGTTTTATTTTTGTGTGTATGTTAGGGTCATGCTAGTGTGCCGCATTTAACATTGATATATCTACTTGCCATGATCCTTGGGTGACTTGTCTTCTTTTGCTTGCCGAGTGCTTTTTTCTGTTTTTATCACCTCTTGTATCCCTTTTTACTCTATAAATGATCAAAAAAAAGTTGTCCATGAGGTATCGTATCCGACATGGATACGACACAGAAACGAAAGACATTTTTAAGTATCTAGCTTGCCTGTTAGTGCACGACGGGCCCATGGCGGAGAACTCTGCTTCCACAAAACATGCATCAACTCCTCGTGGTCTTCTTGAGTAACCCTTCATCTAGGCTCTTAAGCCTAACAATGTCTGCCACCTGGCTATAGCACCGATTCCACCCGCAAGTTGTCTCCTCAAATAGTCTTCCGTTCCTCTTCCTATCCTTCCAAGCTCTGCACCGTGCACCCATTGCCATCCTCGTGGTACCCTTAAGCGCTTTGGGTCAGGTCAGACAGATCTCGGCATGCTCTCTTGATCCTTGTTGAGTTCCTCCACCAGCGAAAGAATTTGAATGTTGGGGATACTAAGGTTTTGAAGGACGTTAGCCCAAACATTTGTAGCATATGAACACTTGAATAGGGGGTGTCCGCCATCTTCAAAGCCTTAAAGACACATCGGGCACCGAGAGATCATGTTGATTTTGCACATCCTCACGTTTGCATGTGTCATCAACAACCATCACACCCTTCCATAGTGTCATTGCATGGTGAGGAACATGGTTATCCACCATGGTTTTCTTAACTCACTTTCGGTCTCACATCTCAAACCATCCTCAAGTATAATGCATGGTAAAGTTAGTGGCTTGCACACTTCCCCTCACCAACGTGTTAGGCCATCCCAGGATAGGAGTCTCGCTGATCTTAGGCCACAAAACCTGCTCTGCATGAAAATTTCTACGCACGTTGGGGATTCGCCAAATCCCATCATGAATAAAGTTACTGACCGAGGTATTAATGGCGCAAGTGCTCGCCAAAGTCGCCACATATAGGGAATTGTCCAAGCCAAAGATCTTCCAGGAAGTTCACCGTACTATCGATCCTTATTTTTTAAAAGAGCTTATCTCGAGTGGTTTCTCAAACTCAGAGAATGCCTCACCATGCCCAAGAACAGTTGGATGAGGGCCTCACCATCCAAAGGGTAGGACTCCTCTAGTACTTAGCTTGAACTAACATGTCCACAACGTACGAGTACTGAGGAATCCACCTAAAAGAGTCTTAGCATGCCAGCACCATTACAATCAACCAACCAGCAGATACCAAGTCCTCCTTCTTCCAGGAGATCTCAACTGTGGTCTTCTTGTTGTGACCCTTACTAACATGATGGACTCTATCTCCTAGACGACTGAGCGAGGGAGAAAAAACAGTGCTCCAATAAATGCTATAGAATACAATGACGCTTTTTACTAACTCAATCTGCCCAGCCATTGAGAGGAGAGTGTGTTGCCACAAATCAAGGTTACAATGAACTTTTTCAATAAGTTGGCCACATGTGGTCTTACTCACACTTCATGAAAAGCGGGAGTGCAAGGTAGGTCACTGGAAAACGGCATGGGTCATACCTAGGTGCTCCAGGATCCAATGTTGTTCCCAGATAACTCCCCCAAAGAAAATTTGTTTTTTTGTGATATTGAGGTGAAGCCCAAAACAGGCGCCAAATGTGTCCATGACATACTTGATAGTCCTTACGTTTTTTTCAATTAGCCTTAGCAAAAGCAATAACATCAGCAAAAAGGAGATGAGAGATCCTCTCTTGGCTGCTGGTCACCGGATCTAGCTCCCCGAATCAGACTGCCCTATCAAAGAGAGCCCCTACCATGGCACCACCTTCATGCAAAGAAGAGACAAGTACGGGGCAATGGGATCACCCTGGCGAACACCATTTGATGCATCAAACGGATAAGTATTAAAACTGGTGCGAGTGTTGGAGGAAGGTGAAAGAAAAGAAGATTTATTTCTTGTATATTATTCAAAGATTTGTACAAATACATATATAGTGTGTTATACAACCGTTGGGTCTCAATAAAGAGAGGATTTGTTTCCTAATCTGAATATATGAGATGATTTGGTGGCAACGGGAAGCTCCAACGGTCGTCTGGTGATTTTTGGTAAGTTTCTTAACACGCCTCCTCAAGTTGGGTCCGGAACAAGTTTATGGACCCTAACTTGTGAAGTATGTTTGTAAACTTTTTGTGATCGAGGGCCTTTGTGAAGATATCAGCGAGTTGATCATTGCTGGAGACATAAGGAACTTCTATTTGTTTTGTTTGGATTTTTTATCTGATGAAATGGCAGTCAACTTCTATGTGTTTGGTCCTTTCATGGAAAACTGGATTGGTTGCTATGTGTCGAGCTGCATTATTGTCGCAAAACATGCTCATTGGTTCTTTGGTATTGATGTTCATATCTTTGAGTAATTGATTTAGCCATATCAATTCACTTGTGGTGGAAGCCATAGCTCGGTATTCTGCCTCTGCACTGGATCTGGCAACGACATTTTGTTTCTTGCTTCTCCACGTTACTAGGTTTCCTCCCACAAATGTGCAAAAACCAGTAGTAGATCTCCGATCGTGGCTTCCTGCCCAATCTGCATCAGAGTATCCGATTATCGCATTAGAGTTGTTATTTTTCATCCAAAGACCTTGTCCAGGATTATTCTTGAGATAGCAGAGAATCCTATTTATAATGTCCAAGTGATGAGTATTAGGTGAATGCATGAATTGGCTTACAACACTAACTGCGTAAGTAATGTCTGGACGAGTGACGGTGAGATAGATTAACTTACCGACGAGTCTCTGGTATTGCCCAATATCTTTTAGGGGGGTTCCATCATTAGGTCCTATTTTTTTATTTATTTCGATGGGTGTGGTAACCGGTTTAGCCCCTAGTTTACCTGTCTCTTTGAGGAGGTCCAATGTGTATTTTCTTTGAGATAAGAATATTCCTTTTCTTGAGTAGGCAATTTCTATTCCTAAAAAATACTTCATGTACCCTAAGTCCTTGATATCAAAATGAGTTTTTAAGTAATCCTTTATTGCTTTTATCTCGGTGTTATCATCCCCTGTTATTATGATATCATCTACGTATATAAGGACAATGATAGTAAAGTTATGACTACTTTTGGTAAACATAGATGCATCCGCAGAACTCTTTGTAAAACCATAAAGTAAAAGAGAGTGGCTGAGCTTGGCATACCATGTGCGAGGAGATTGTTTTAACCCGTAGATGGATTTATGAAGCTTGCAGACCTGTTGAGGAGAGACAGAGTAACCAGGAGGAGGTGTCATGTAGACTTCTTCTTCGAGATTTCCCTGTAAGAAGGCATTTTTTACATCCATTTGAAACAAGTTCCATCCTTTGTTTATGGCTATAGAGAGAAGAACACGAACTGTATTCATTTTTGCTACTGGAGCGAAGGTTTCGGTGTAGTCAAAGCCATAGGTTTCAGTGTAACCTTTGGCCACAAGACGAGCTTTGTACCTTTCAATTGTCCCATCACTGTGGCACTTGATTTTATAGACCCACTTACACCCAACAACCTTTTTTCCGGATGGTAGCGAAACTAAAGACCACGTTTTGTTGACTTCTAGGGCTTTTAGTTCTTCTTCCATAGCTTTTTTCCAATTTGGATTGCCTATAGCTTCATGGAAGGTTGTAGGTTCTTTGTTGTTATCTATTTGAACTAGGAATGACCTAAATTTATGAGACAGATGGTCATACGATAAGTGATCCTGTATGGGGTAGGTAACCTGGGACACAATGTAATCATTGAGTCTGGTGGGAGGACGTGTTGGACGTGTGGATCTCCTCAGAGGTGGTGGTTCGACTTCTTCTCCCCCTTCGTTGCCAGGTGGTGGTTCGACTTCTTCTCCCCCTTCGTTGCCAGTTGGAGTTTGTGGAGTGTCTTCATTCTGTGGCTGGTCTTGTGGAATTTCCTCATTTTGTGTCTCCTGAGGTCTTTCGTCAAAAAACATCTATTGTAGGCATCAGAATGGAGGGTTCGAGATTTGTTTTTTGAGGAAAGAAAGGTTCATTTTCGAAGAAGGAGACATCCCTGGAGACATACATCTTGTTGTTTTCCGGGTCATAGCATTTGTAGCCTTTTTTCTTAAAGGCATATCCTAAAAAAATGCATTTAATAGAGCTACCATCAAGTTTATCCTCCCTTTTTTTGTGAACAAAGCAAACACAACCAAAAAATTTAATGTGATCAAGATTTATTTTTTTGTTGTATAGGATTTCTAAAGGTTGTTTGTTATCAATTGTGGGGCTAGGAAGGCGATTTATAATATAAGTTGCAGTAAGAACATCATCAGACCAAAAACACTTTGGAACATTATTTTGGAAAAGTAATGAATGAGTAACATTTAAGAGATGTCTATTTTTCCGTTCCGAGACTCCATTTTGTTGAGGAGTATTAATACAGGTGGTTTGATGTAAAATACCTTTTTGTTTTAACAGGTTTTGAAACGAATTACTCATATATTCAGAACCGTTATCGGAACGAAAAAAACGAATTTTTGCATTGTATAAGTTCTCAGCTAAGGCAAGAAATTCACAAAAAACACTATAAGCTTCAGATTTGGTTTTTAGCAGATAAACCCAAGTACTTCGAGAAAAATCGTCAATAAAACTAATAAAATAACGAAACTCATTATATGAGGTTATCGGAGCAGGTCCCCAAATATCAGAGTGCACAAGTTCAAAAGGAAAGGATGTCTTTGTGGTTGAGTTAGAAAAAGGTAGGCGAGTTTGTTTAGAAAAACGACAAATATCACATAATAATTCAGAATTAATAGATGGAAATAAAAGTTTTAAGACTTTAAAGGACGGGTGACCCATCCTTTTGTGCCAAAGTTCTTGTTTGGATGAGTTCCCAGCATGCAACGAATTTGACTGTAATGCCTTATTCGGTGGTTCGATAACATATAATCCGTTTGATAGAGTACCTCTACCAATCGTCTTCCCTGTGGTACGGTCCTGAAATATAACATTGTGAGAAGTAAATATGACATTACAATTAAGATTTTTTGTAATCCTGGCGACAGATAACAGATTTGTGTCAAGATTAGGTACATATAAAACCTTGTCATTACTATTGTTGATTAAATTTCCGTCTCCTGTACCTTTTATTTCAACGTTGTTGCCATTAGCTACTGTAACAAATTTATTTAGAAGATTAATATTGGTTTTTATGTTTTTTTATCATAGATGGGTTACCAGTCATGTGGTCAGTTGCGCCTGAGTCTACAATCCAATTTGTTAATTTTGAGTTATTTTCAGGGAGGCTATTGATATGATAGTTGAGTAGAGTTTCCATACCTGATAAATTACCTGTTCTGTGGGTGTTTTGCTGCAAAATGTCACTGAGTTGGCCCACCAATCGATTCAGCTGACCCGGATCCGGATGCCGCCCGACTAACCCGTTTGCCTCTGCTCCATTTAGAACCGGGTTGGACGAAAACCCGATTCCACGCTCCGGAGTATAAAACACACTGGTGTTTCCATTTTCGTCATTAGGGTTTGTGCTTCGATGAGGGTCTGAGTGGCTGCCGCCACCTCCGAGTTGGCTGGTACCGCCACCGACACTCCCGTCCGCCAGTTGGGCTCGCGCATTCCTTTCTCCGTTTTTTGGTGGTCTGAGATGAGGAAACAAAAACCAGCATGAGTTTTTATTGTGCCCTTGTTTCTTACAGTTTTCGCAGTGTTCATTTGTTTTGTTGCCAAATCGTTTTTTTGTATTGTGGTTGTTGTTGTTGTTGTTCTGAGTCGGGTTTCGCCCGGCGATGAGGGCTTGACTGTCGCCGTTCTGGTTGTTTGCGTTGGACATGGTTTTCCGCCGTGTTTCCTCGCGCTGAACGAGGCTTGTGATGGTCGCAAGGCTGGGTAGTTCTGGTGCCATGAGGATTTGAGATCGGACCGCTTCATAGCTGGGATCCAATCCTACCAGAAATTGGTAGATCTGGTTCTGTTCTTGTCTGGTTTTAATGATGGTTGCGTCGGTTGTGGGGGGCTCGTATATTCGGAGCTCATCCCAGCGCCTCCTGAGAGTACCGAGGTACTCGATGATGGGAGCTCCGTTTTGGTGTGTCTGAGAGATTTCCTGTTTGATCTTGAACACATGTGCGAAATTCTCCGTTTTGCCGTAATGTTCTCGAACGGAATCCCACAGCTCCTTCGCACTTTCTTTGTAAATAAAGATTTCGCCTATATTTGGTTGCATGGATGATATTAGCCATGACATAACTTGATGGTCCATTGTTTGCCATTCTTCCTGTTTTGCCTCTGTTCCTTCTCCTTGCGGGCATGAGTTTTTTCCGGTGATGTGGCCGAGTCTCCCCCGGCCACTGAGGGACAACGTCACTCCCCTGGCCCAGGAGAGATAATTTGTTCCGTTCAGTAAGGTCGAGACCAGGCGCAGTGATGTGGCCGCCTCGATGTGGTTGCTCCCTGTGCCGTCCGACATGTTTCTGGTGGGTTTTGTTTTTGAGTTTGGATGTAGGTCTGAAGTTGTGATCGGCCTTCAACCCCCTTGTCGAGGTTTTGCCGATGATGATTTCTGGGAGATCTGAGGCTCTGGTTTGTGGATCAGTGCTCTGATACCATATTAAAACTGGTGCGAGTGTTGGAGGAAGGTGAAAGAAAAGAAGATTTATTTCTTGTATATTATTCAAAGATTTGTACAAATACATATATAGTGTGTTATACAACCGTTGGGTCTCAATAAAGAGAGGATTTGTTTCCTAATCTGAATATATGAGATGATTTGGTGGCAACGGGAAGCTCCAACGGTCGTCTGGTGATTTTTGGTAAGTTTCTTAACAATAAGAGAATATTGTATTTACTACTTGCTCTCATAGTTTTTCTTCTTGATACAAGTGCATCACATTTTCGAACAATATTTGAAGTTATGTGAAGAAATAGAGTATGTTTGAGTCATTATTATGGAACTACAAGTAATACTACCCTTGTCTTTTTTTTATCATGGATAATTTTGCAATGTACAATTTTATTCTTGATGTTTATGGCTTTTGTAGATGTACAGCAGTGGTAATCCGACAAATATTGCAAATCCAATCATTGATGTAAGTGCTCGGATTGATATTAAATCAGATGGAGGCAGGGTGACTTTATACCAAACCAGCATATGTAAGAAACTTAGATGGGAAGATGTTGACTTCCATTCTGATCTTGATCCACATTATTATTTGGAGATTTACAATGTAAAGGACATTCAGTTGATCTGTTGCCAAGCTGATGCTAGCACTTACTGGGCTCTGCCAAAGGTTGTCCAGACAAGGTTTACCAAATTTTTAAACCAAGACACGGAGATCATATTTTATTGGGAATTTACAAGAGATCGACCAAAAAATAAAGAAGTTGTCAAATATGGATCAGATCAGTTTTTGAATGTTAGTGAAGTACAAGATGTGAAGAAGACATTCAATGGAACGACCAACAGATTCACACTAAATAGTGTTTATCACAGATACTTCCGTGTCACTGGTTCCGGAGATGTACGATTTCTTGAACAAACGGTATGAAATAGGATAGGACATCTACATGATTATCATTTTGGTTAAAGTAGGAGTGATTTTAATGTGATTTTAGTTTTTATTACTCAGGGTGATTTTGTAGATGTCGATGTAATACTTAATGAAGGAAACCCACCATGGTGGTCTGTTTATGATACCAATGCATTGGATATCAAAGAATGTGCAGATTTGACAGGGCCCATGGCTATTAAGTAGACAAGGTTGTTAAGTCAGTTTCTTACTTTTTGCTCCTAACTTCTACCGTCTTCCTGTTGTTCCATATGCTGATATGCCATACTTTTTACTGGTTTTGCATCCCAAAAATAAATGGTAATGCTTTTCCCTGACGAAATGTAACTGGATTTGATATCTGGTTCTTGGAACGCATACTTTCAAAATTGCAATTTAAATTGATGTAGCCTTCTCGTCAAATGTTTAATCTTTCTGGCTGATATATAACTCAGTCTTCTAGTACATGGTATGTACATGTTGTTGGTGTCTTCATCTGTCACTATGAAAAGGATTCCATTTAGTAAGATTCTCACTTTTGTGTGCATTTATTTTTTCAGAGGGCATTCTTGGTGAGACTCTTAGCAAATTCAGCATTTGGAGTCTTTATCTTACTTTTGTGCTTGCTGTTGGTCGGTTTATTAGACTTCAATATTCTGATCTGAGAATGAGAATACCCTACGAAAACCTCCCCACTTGTGAACGGTATGAAAATTTCAGTGCACCAACTTTTTTCTTGTTTCTCATTATTATTAATCTTGGTATGGGAAAATATATCATGTTTCACGAAGTGATTTTGAAGTCTATGAAAAAGGAATGTATTCAGGCACAGCTTTGCACATTTATATTACTAGTGTCGAGATTTCTGGCCATAAAAAATATGGGATCAGTTGAAATCTCTTTTGGTCTTTGCTTGGATATATTCCCTGCCTATTTTCTGTATCTCTAATCAAAATATTTGAAAGGGATTGGGGAATGAGACCCGACATATCTAACAGCAAAGGAACAAACAATTAAAGAAGACTCATCAATAGCTCCAGAAATCAGAGAAATTCCAAGATCTTGATTTGGACACATAACTGCATCCTTACTGTAGTCAATTGTACCCACATTGCAAGTGAACCGTGATGTCAATTGAATGATATTTGGAACAATACTCATTTCAATTTAATGATTCTAGTTATTTTGTGGAAAATAAATTTCCACAGACACTTAGGCTGTTGGAAACACATTTTGATAATCAATTTTCGATTCCTAAAATTAAGATCAGATGTGTTTTACTATTGACATTTTAAAACTTGTAATCTTCTCACTAAGGTAATGGTACGTCTGGGAACTGATTCTTAGTGTTGGGCAGATTTTAGAAAATCTGAAGATTAAAGTGCAAGTCCAAATGGGCCCTTAGTGTATGACAGGAATCACTTGGAAGCAGCTAGTTTAGAGGGGTATTTAAGCATTATTCTATTCTAAATGCAAAAGCTGATTTGATTTCTTAACTTTCAACTTCTTCACAAGAAACAAAACAATGGGCCTGTTATCATTTGACTTGTTGGCTTTAAACTTAAAATATTCTACATATATGCAAGTATGTCACTCCAAAGACCCATTTTTTGCTTTTAGCAACCATTCTTCTATTTTTTCCCCTTCAATTTTCTAATTTGCGTGTAGATTATGAGACATGAACTTCCTTTTATTTTTTTAACAGACGTGAAACCTCTTATTTTATCACCAAGAACACTAGGTTCTCTTTTTTGCTTAAATTCCTTAATTACAGAGAATGTGATATTGAAAGAAGGAAATTGCCAAGTCTCTCACATTGTATGCACACACACGCACTTTATCCATCACACCGAACTTGTGGGATCTTATTTTTTATGGATGTAGGTTGATCGCAATCTGCGAAGACATTTATGCAGCACGAGCAAAGGACGAGCTTGAAGTTGAGGAAGTTCTCTATTGGACATTGATAAAAATTTACAGGTCTCCCCACATGCTTCTTGAGTACACGAAATCAGATTAGTTTTATCTTCGCTGCTAGTTAAACAAATGACAGCATTAACAACTGACCAAAGTATGAACAACTTTTGACGGATAACTTCGCGGATCACTCAAAGCCTACTCTGTATATATCAACCGGATTTCTTTGAGTGAAGGTCCCTTTTTATGTGGTATATATTTACTCACCACAAGTTCCATTGTTGTGTTTCGTGTATCATGGCTTTCAAACATAAGTAGTTGAGATGATTGTACAGAAAATCCATCTGCAGCTGGTTGTTTGTGCTTGAAACTGAATTGCGGCGGAGTTACACCTCGATCAGAAACCTGAGTCTTTCGAAGATGCAGTGTGGCTACCGTTGAAATGGAAGGAGGATTGTTTTTTTCCTAATTTTTGAAACCTTTATTTACAATGTATAGGAGCAAGAACATACTCACTGGAAAGCCTCAATTGTATTCTTAAACAGAATAGTGTAATTATGCAACAACATTTTTTTTTGGTCATGTTTGTAATTTATGAGGTACATACAACAATTTTCTACCTAGGGTGTGATTGATTTGGAAGGAAATTAAGAAAGTTGGGAATTGAAATTGGAGATTTATTTTTGGGTGATTGGTTTGAAAGAAAATGTAAGAAGTTCAAACTTGAGTTTTATGACTACAGAATTTTTTCTCAAAATTAGTTTTTCATTTGCAATTTGACATCAAATCAATGGAAGTGAAATTGTTGTTTCATGATAAGCGGACTACTTTCCACTTCAACACGAGAATCAGAATTCTAGAAATTGGAGTTTTGGAATATGAGAACAAAATCCGTTACTTGAATTCGACTTCACGCAAATCGGTCTCAGAAGATTCAAATTCATTAAAACTGATTACACATTAGAAGAACGTGCGATCGTGTTCTCTGATTTAAATAATAATAAAAAGTCTAGTCCAGGTTTTGTTTATTTAGGAAGAAATAAACCCTAAACCTTACGTGGGTTTTGCTAATAAATCTTTTAGGTATTAGAAGAAAACGAGGTGCGACATGATTAATTAATTGAGTAGAAAATGTTTTTTTTCTTTTTATATAATTGAGTAGAAACTTTCATAGAAGAATTGCAAATGTAATAATATATCTTGGGAGTAGCCTTAAACCGATAAGCTCTGCCCATATGAGAGATATGAGATATCAATGCATATATCAAATATTGAGCTTTTCGTGGTTCGTTCAGTTGGCGCCCATTGCAATAGCATATTTGATCTCGACATCTCTAAAATTAATAATCTTGTTATCAATACTTAAATCGTTGGGTCGGTTGGTGGTTTGTGCTTCACCCTTAATGAATATCAACACACCGTTTTTTGGAAAAAAAATTCTTTAGTTTATTTTTTGTTGACGACCCTCTGATAACAAAACTAAATTGCAGCAATTTTTTACTTACTGGTATTTTATATATATATATTTATTGAAATATATTACAATTAAAATTCAAGAAGTGACCTAGATGCATTATCTTCAATATTGGACATTCTAGAATTTAAAGATCTATCAACTGAGATAATCTACTTAGTATCGAGAAAGTTTTATAAACTGGCTTAGAGCTTTGCTTGGATGTAAACACTTTCGGTTGTGGTTTTAATTTTGTTGTGTGTGGCAATCCTAGTCGAAGAGTTGAAGGTTGAAAATTCCTGACTTGACAAGATAACACGAAACAAACAAATTGATTTTATAATTGTTCATTATTGATTTTAATCAATTTAGTTGAGCAATTTCAACATGTACACAATTTAATTCCTTTTTCTTGATAACAACTTTGAGGTTTGATTGAACAACAAAACACACAGAAAGACTTGAGTAGTAAAATAAAGAAGGATTGAACAGAAATATCTGACATCAATGAAATTGAAGTGTATGAAAATTTCCTCAAAATGTTCACATCTCTATGGGCTGTCTGCTGTTGTTGTGGACTAATAAACTCCACTAAACTCACTCTAAGTAGGAAGCAAACTATTGACTATTATAAACAGTGGCAAACAAACCAAAACTCTTGAAAGTCATTTTTACACTACGCTAACTAATTTTTAGGTTTTGACTTTGCTGAGGCACAATCTTCGGGCTTAATCAGTTGATTGAGGCATGCAGTGAATCATATAAAATGAGTGAAGTAAAAGTTAATGAAGATTATTAGAGTAATCTGATATATGAGTTCTACTTTTGTGCTTATGGAGTAGTGGATTCTACTTATCTACACATCCAGATATAAAATTGTTAGTTAACTTGAGGAATTTTAAAATTCCAAATATAATATTCCAACGCCAAATATTCTAACCCAGATATATATGGTCAAGAAGTAGAATTTACCTCTGTACCACCAGTCATCCAACTTCCCACGTTCATTAGGCAATATTGAGGACTTATTTTGAGGCAATTGTGGAATGTCAGATATCATTTGAGGAGAGAGAGTAAATGGATGATTTGTTTTGCCCAAGAGCTCCCAAAAAGAGCACACTTAGCATTTTCCAATTATATAAGGTGGTGAAAGATCGTTGGTTATAATTATTATCTTTTTTTTTGAGGATGTTGTGAAGAGTTATTTGGAAGAGAGATTTTCATTGCATGTGTGTTTCTACACGTCTCTTTTCACCCAAAATTTGAAATTTTGTTGAATTTGGCGACTAACTCTTTTTGTTGAGTCTTTAGGAGTAAGTATGACAGAAACTAAATACCCATGTTAGTGGGACTAAGTACCTATTCATATGTAAATGTATATCCGTTTGGTAAGAAATCATGCATTATGGCTCAACTAGTACGAAAATAAATAGTTATTCATATATTAACGTTTACTCGCCTCTAGTAATCATTGTTCTTTACCAGTTGAGTAGTTGTCAACATTTCTTTCAAAAGGGATAAATTTATGGTAACACAAAAGCTAACAAGATTAGGCATGAGTAGAACACGATTGTTCGAGAATAATTACTAAGTATCAAACAAAAGGACACTTCAACATGTTAGGTTCCTTTGATCAGCTAGTCGCCAAATAGATGTTTGCGATGGTGTTTAATTTCTCTTGCATTGATGTACCAGACAAATTTTAACTTCGCGGGTGGATTGTTATTGCATTTGTAAGTCTCCCTATGCTTTTGACAAGGTTTAAATCCAACACCTTCATTAAATGAAAATACCATCAATGTGGTCTTAGTTTTCTTTTGTACACATGTGTAAATTGCAAATTAAATACTCTAAGGTTTTGCTAGACCATATCCACCCCATTTAAGTAAAAGAGTTCGGATGGATAAATGATTATATGTGTAAAACTTAATAGATACTAAATTAGATAGAAGGTCCTGTAAACCAATAAATGAGTAAAAAACTGTTAGATGATTAAATAGATAACTAACTAAAAACTTATAATCCTGTAACACTTAAGATCAAACATTTCGATGTGAGATAAATGTTCCACATGATGAGAAAAACACAATTTTTCACAAAATCGCATATATAATTGCATATGTTATTTAAATTTAACGGTTACACGATTAAATGTGTGGCTGAAGTGACATAATCTTACCCACACTGTTTATTAAATGGTTAACATTTTCAGACCCTTACCCTCTCCTTTTAATAAATAGTTATGATTTTTCTACCTATAACCGTACTTGTCCTTGTGCTTAGGACAGATAAAGAATTTTATCCTACCCTCTTACAACCACACAACAACAACAAAGACTTTTATCCGAAGCTAGTTGGGGTAGGCTAGAAATGAAATTCTAATGAGTCACGGTTCAGGCACGTGAATCGCCTTTTTCCACGTATTTCTATCCAATGTAAATTCCCGAGGCACATTCCAATCTTTGAGATCTCTTTTAACTGCTTCCTCCCAAGTCAATCGTGGTCTACCTCGTCCTCTTTTTGTGTCTTCGGTCCGATTTAATACTCCTCTTCTTATAGGTGCCTCCAAAGATCTTCTTTGTACATGTCCAAACCATCTCAGTCTGTGTTGTATAATTTTCTCTTCCATTGGAGCAACTCCAACTCTCTCACAAATGTCTTCATTTCTAATCTTATCCATCCACGTATGGCCACACATCCACCTCAACATCCTCATTTGAGACACACTCATCTTTTGTATATGTTATCTTTTAGTGGCCCAACATTCCGCACTATATAACATTGCAGGTCTTATTGCGGTTCTATAAAACATACCCTCTTACAACCATAATCCCAAAATTTTGAAGTATTAATCTTAACCACAGGTATGAGTGTACATTGTTTGAGATGTGATTAACTGACTCTAGAAAAATTACAAAATCGATAACCTGACAAGTAAAATTTGATTTTGAACCAGACTGGACTAGTAATTTTGGTTCTTTTTGTCTGGTTCTAAATTAGACTGGACCCACCATTTATTTATTTATTTATTTATTTATGCTCTCATTTTTTTATTGAAAATTAAATTCTTAGTATTAATTTATTGTTAATTATACTCCTAGGCTTGATCACTATAAATCTGTATGCATAGCAGTTAAACACATGCCCTAGAATAATTGCATCAACTTTCTTTGGACTAAGTTTTTTCCTTTTATGATTTAGGATTAATACTTTTGCAAGATGCCCCTTAATTAATTTTAAGATATTTAGGAATTGATTTTTGCAAAAATTCAAATGAATCACCTTTTTTATTTATTTTTATTAGAGAAGGTTGTACTCAGAGCTTCACCCCAAATATATTTAGCCAATCCAAAACTCTCTAATATTACACTAATCATGTCAGAATAGACTTGGTCCAACTCTAAACAAATCGTGCGACCGTGTTAATTTCGTTTATATAATCATGGCATAATTCCGACAATAAATGAAAGAGAAAAATACCAACATCTAGCATTTTGTGTTTATGACTTTAAAATTGTATAACAAGCTAAAGATAACCATAGTTTGTGCTGCCCACATCTCTAGATTGAAATCTTGTAGGTTGCAAGTAAGAACAATATAGAACACAATTCCAATAAAGTCGACTAAATTATGTTAAAAAATTTACAAACTAATTTTTGTATTAATCTGTTCAACCAAAAAATGAATCACCAGAAGGTTGGAAAAAAAACAAGAAGAAAATTCACAAGCAAATTGAAATTAAGTACCTTTCTTGGCATCGGCTAAAAAGAAAGTAGGCAAAGCAAGAGCATCAACTAAAGGAGTTAAAAAGATAATGGCATAAAGATCGCATTGGGAAAAAATGCACGGAAGGATGAATTTCAATTAAATTGATGGACGTTGAAAGATAAATTAGCTTGCTAGGATTAGTCATGAATATATTTGCGTCACGTCGTACTATTTGGACGAAAACAACATTTTCTATAAAATGGTTGTCCCGGATTGTCAGTTTAGAGAATGCCATATATTTTTGATAAATTGTTAATTCATCAATAAGTTGTTAATAAATTCTTCCATTGCCTCCATCTTAATTCATCAATAAATTGTAAGTCCTTAACATATTCACCTTATGTTTTGATTTTTTTTTTGTTTTATCAGATTGAACGTAAAACTTAGTGTATGCTGTAGTTAGATTCAAATTTGCATATGATTTGTTTAGATTTAAATTATGGCTGCATCAAAATTATCCTATTTGAATCAAATCCGAACTGAATAGGGTGCATATTTGAACCTAATTTAATTAGAAAGTTACAATTATGGCCATTCTAATAAGAAAAATTAACAGCTTATATACAAACTTAAAGTTTAATTGGTGTCATTGTTAATGTTCAAAGAGGTAAATTGAAATCGAGGGGGAAAAGTGTAATTTAATCTTCTTTGAATTCACACTTTTTCTCGTTCCACCAAAAGTCAATAATATATATATATATATATCATGGCGACATAGAAAAGCATAACGAACATTCCCCCACTCTGAGATCATAAGATCACAAGCCTCAACATCATTGGGTATCCAAGGACACCCACCGTAGGCACACGTGGTCTTACGGAAAGTATGCGACACACCTCCACTCACGGTTATACTAGCGTAAGGGTTCGATGATGGTCACACGTACTTTTGAGTCGTCAATATAGATCTTCTCACATGGTGAACAACGCCACATCGACCACAGTTGGGTGATTATATCTGTCAGAATAATCGTCGGTCGGTGATCTCTGTTGCCACACAGGTCGGACGGTCATCTTGCTCTGTCGAGCTACATGTCTATCAATGCCTAAACCAACACCTTAGGCTAGCATGTTAACATACTTATAGCAATCAATAAAGTAGTATTGCTTCTTAAAGCCTAAAATTACATCTAGGCACGACGATGTAGATGTATATATATGTATACGGATATGTAAATGTATATATTGTGCTCGTTGAATTTAAGTATTAGCTTGAAATTTCTAATACAAAATTATAATACCACTTGACATTGCCATGGCGTGTACCTTTTAACTTCTTAAAAAGAAAGAATAAAATAAACAGTTTGACCTTGAGAAAGCTTGTGTAGTTTGCCTACCTGAATGTGTATTAATTGGTCTTTCAAAATTTGATGTATTGGTGGGCACATGGTCACACACTGATCATTAATATGACATCAAAATATAATAACCAATTCATGAGCTAATTAGTCAAAATAACCATTGTTTAAGGAAGATAGACTAATAGAGATTATAGTCCCGTGTAGACGTAGTTTGCAGTAAAAAAAATTCTGAATTGTTATTCATCGTCAGAAAAATGCTTAAATCGTTTATGTAAATTATCATTTTGTCCTTCTATCATTTCTACTTATATAACTCTTTATTTCACTCTCCTACCACCACTTTCTCTTCATCTTTCTCTCATAATCATTAAGAAGAATGTCTCGGAAGTCAGGAAATGAGTCAGTGGACACCCTGACGTACTCGAATCTGGAAAAATGTCCCGTATATTTTAAGTTTCTTAACGAAGACCATCTTTAACGGGTTGACGACCTGATCGGTCGCTGTAGGTTGTCTTATATTATTTTTTGTTTTTATTTTTTAAAATGAGTTTTAATTATTTATTTTTTGAAAATACGTTTTCTATTTTTTTTTATTTTTCCAAGATCTATCCCGAAATTATGTTGAGAGATATGAGTTGTGGTTAAGAGGTGAATAGTGTTGGAAAAAGAATAAAGTAGGTTACGGAGAGAGAAAACTAATGTTGATGAGAAAGAAAGCTGACGTGGTAAGAGAGAGAAAACTCATGTCCAGACTGTCCATGTCCATGTCCAGACTGTCCATGTCATGGCTACGAAGGGTCTAAATGGAAAAGCTCAATAGGTGAGTTTTTTATTGCTTTTAGTGTTAAAATCACTATTTTCGTGATCGTCAGTTATGATTTACCCGTCGACTTTTGATAATGACACGTCATATCCTCATTTCTCCGTCTCATGTAATCTCACTGTTCAACCAGCTTAGGTTGTTGTATTTACATGTTTGTCATATTAAAGTGTAACAAAGAAATACATTTTCAAATAGATGGTGTCATTTATTTTACATTACATATCTAGCCGAAACTTTTACCTTCCCAAACACCGCCTCATGTCCCTTCCCCAAACATCCCTCTTCACCTCAGGCAACTAACCGCCTCATCCGGAAACCACGAGGTTTTTGAACTAACGATTGGGATGTTGGGTAAAACTGTATTTTGTTGCAAAGTTACGCTTTTTAAAGCTTGTCACATGAAGCTGTGTTTGGAGGGGTGGGGGAGATAATGGCTATAGTAAAAACTTTTGGTTTCATAAAACCCCTTTGACCATACACAAATAGCAATAAAGATCATTCCATTCAAACTGAAATGATGCATAATTCTTATAACAAATAAATACTTAAGAAATTTACTTTCATCATATTGACATATGTATCAGAGAGTGTCCTCTACTGGATTGGAAAAGAAGATTGGGTGAGGTAAAGATTAACTAACTATTAATTTTAATTAACTACCTAAAATCATTACCATATTAGATGAGATCGGTGCAAGTTGTATACTTTCCGAGACATTTTATTGGCCGGCATGTTGAATTTTATGATTTTTGAAAGCTGCCTCCACGTTTAACCAAAATGAAATATAGGACAAGAAAAAACTTGCTTATACATTCTTCCATAATTTATCTTTGGAGTTGCTTGTTTGTGCTAACGAACGAGCGAAGAAGTAATGTAACGAGCTGAGCCAGAGTTGTTGCCACCAGCAACGCAACGACTTCCAATAAGTTATACAATGATTACGTTACAATATATTAACCAATCCTTTGGGTGATGAAAACCAATCTGGCTAGCCAATGGGTACTAAACAATGATTTTGTTTAGCAATAACCAATTTTTAGGGCTGATGGACACTATGATATCAAGTAAATAATGATAACGAGTAAATAATTATAATACTTAATAATTAATATAGTGAAAAAAAATCTACTAAACGCAACCTACTTATTATATGGACATGGACCCGAGAGATCTGGATCACAAAAAACTAGAAAACTATGACCGATTTACCTAAGAAGACTGCTTACACTAATGGTATATTGTAGTCGTACTAGAACAAATGCTTGGCATATTAGATGGGATTGGTGACCAGTTTTCCTTGTATAGGTTTTCTTCATGGAAAATTTGTAAGTTATCTATTTGCAAATTTCATTTTTACCAACAAAAACACATCCAACCTAACTTTAGTACACTATGGTATTGGTTGCATATTATCCCACGAATATCCTTTTTCCCGAACATGTAGTACTATTAATGGTTGCAACGAGTATTTTCTTAACATTGAATCTATAATCTCATTAATGGCTCGAACGTGGGAGCCCATAAGTACCACTAAATGGAATCCATATGATCACAAATCTATACTCATAAAAACTTTAGAATACTTTGGAGTATAACATATATCGACCCTTTAGAAAAAGATGCGGTGAAATGGGCATCGCAAGGGGCACTAAAAAAATTCAGCTTAACGGGTGCAATATGCAGTGAGCTTGAAGAGTAAATTCTTGCCTACTTGTCTAACTACTGATATTATAATTTGTAGTGAGGATCGAAGAAGGCTATAGTTTTGAGAAGTCAAGTTCTCAGAATATGACTTCTAAATCTTCACTCACTTCTTTTGAACCAATAATGGAACTGGGGGAACTCATTTGTAATAATTATGGAAGTCATGGAACTTGTGGAACTGTAGTTCTAGAACCTATAATTAAATGATCCTACAAATCAGTTACCTTGCTGTGAATTCGACCAATTAGGTTACACAGTGTGTGTGAAACATACGCATACAATATCGATCTAGATCATATATGTCCGAAGTCGTAGGATTTCGTGTCTCTTTCAGACATATCACATCATCTCTACATTTTTTTTAAATATCATGTCTTGTTATTTCATTTCTAAATATCTAACGATTCATTTCCGTAACATGTCATTTCATTTGTAGATATAAAACAGATCATTTTTTTACGAAGGTCTTGGATGTCAAAAAGTCTTAGATGCCAAAAAGCGTATTTATTAATGTACATAAGAAAATATACAATATTTTGTTAAAAAACCACATGCGTGCGTAGTGCATATTTTCATGGGGGTAATGTAAGAGACCAGAAATAATAATATATATAGGTCAGTCATCATTTTATAATGGTTTTGTGCAGTTGTATTCGATGTTACAATATTTGAATACAAGAATTAATATATGTGTTACAACGTCCATAGATATAAAAAATATATTTGACAGTTGTATTTGATGGAAGTTGTCATGGATCACATGATCTAGCTGTCTTCCAAGAAATCATTCCATGACCTAGATTTTTTATTGCATTATTCACTTGGATAATCTATTTCTTTCTTTAATCAAATAATTCCATTTTTCATTTGAACACTCCACCATCGTCATTAACTAAGCAATTTTCATGATCATAAACTGTCGGCTATCTTTACTTGACAAGGCCATATTAATTTATTAGACCTAGATTTTCAAGGTAAAAAAATAGTTCAATTGAGTAAGAAGTAGTCTCCAGTAGTAATTGCGTCTTATCGGAGGGTTTTTCAAGGTATAGACATGGAAACGCCGTTAATTGTTCCATGATATATATTACTTAATGTGGTATATTTTTCGACGTCACATGGTGATAGTAGGGTAAATAGTTTATTCTTAACAAACTGATCGTTTTTATATTAGGTGTTCTTGTTATAAATTGATCGAGCCTTGCCCTTGTTGATTGCAAAATTAAAATATTCATGAGCATGATTACAAGTAGGAATTTTATTAGGCAAACCAAACACAAAACACAACAAAACAAACCAAACCAAACACTAATAGATCATAACTAATTACACACAACCTTTGCGAATGAGGTTACTTGGCTAACTTTGAGGTATGGCTCGAATTCAGGTTTATGCAAATTAAATATGATGGTTAGATAGATTTAACAATAACACGACACGCAAACTCCTATATTGCTACAAATTTTGAAAAACCAATTTTTTCCATACCTTTTGAAAATATAAAGAGTAAGTGAACTGCGTGTTTGGAAACGTGATGCTTTAAAAAAGCGACGATGGAGTTGTTTCAATAATAGGTTCAGTTCTCTATTACATTGTTTTATGATTAATGATCACTTTTGTCAAACCACCTCACTTAGCACATGATTGTTCAGATCGAGATATTAGTTAAACAAGTGGTTTGCACATCTAACAAGTAATGAAGCACTACTAGGGACTGCATTTGTTTATGGGTTAATTTGTGTGGGTGCACTTGTAAAGCTAGCATCAATATTGGGGGCAATGAACTTGGATTTTACAATTTTATTTTGGTTTAGTTGTAAAATTCAGAAATTATCTTGGTGTACTTGGATCCGACACCATCAACATATGTGTAACGTCCCGAAACAGCGGAAGATTTAAAATTTCAAAATAACCAACATAACAGACAACTCACGCGGGAACGTCACTAATATATAAATATATAAATCCGGGTGCATCCAATCCTAATCCGGTTTAGGGACATAACAATCCACCCAACTTAAAAGGATTTCGTCCCGAAATCAAGCAACTACTCACCGAAAAGCTCTGGATACTGCCTTCTGACATCCTCCTCAATCTCCCAAGTGGCCTCGCGCTCGCTGTGATGCTGCCACCTGACCTTCACCATCGGAATGGTCCTCCTCCTGAGCTGGTGATCCATGCGATCAACAATCTCGACTGGCCTCTCCTCGAGCGACAAGTCCTGCTGAATCTCTGGCACTGCTATCTCAATAACGTGCGACGGATCTGCCACATACTTCCTCAGCATCGACACATGGAAGACATTATGCAGACCCGAAAACTGCGGCGGCAATGCAATCCGGTAGGCAACCTCTCCAACTCGGTCGAGGATCTCAAACGGTCCAACATATCTCGGACTGAGCTTCCCCTTCTTCCCAAACCTCATCACACCTCTGGCTGGGGAAATCTTCAGAAACACATGGTCGCCCACCTCGAAACTCAGCACTCGTCTGCGTCGATCTGCATAGCTCTTCTGCCTGCTCTGCGCTGTGGCCAGTCTCCTCCTGATCACATCCACCTTCTCTGCATACATCTGCACGATCTCTGGCCCAACTAACTGCCTCTCGCCCACATCACTCCAGCATACCGGTGATCTGCAAGGCCTCCCGTACAATGCCTCGTACGGTGCCATCCCAATACTCGAGTGGTAGCTGTTGTTGTAGGCGAACTCTATCAGCGGCAGGTGCTCATCCCAGTGCCCTGCCCAATCCAGTGTGCATGCTCTCAGCATATCCTCCAGGGTCTGAATCGTCCTCTCTGACTGACCATCGGTCTGCGGATGAAACGCTGTACTGAATCTCAGACGCGTCCCCAAAGCCTGCTGCAGACTCCCCCAAAATCTGGAAGTGAATCGAGGATCTCGATCAGAGATGATGCTCACTGGCACCCCATGCAACCTGACTATCTCCTCCACGTACAACTTAGCCAGACCCTCCAAAGGTAACGTGGTCCTGATCGCTAAGAAATGCGCCGACTTGGTCAGTCGATCGACTATCACCCAAATCGCGTCGTGGAATCTCCTCGTCTTCGGCAATCCCGTGACAAAATCCATCGTCACGTGCTCCCACTTCCACTCAGGAAGCTCAATACACTGCATCGGTCCTGCTGGCCTCTGATGCTCAATCTTCACCTGCTGGCAGACCAAGCATCGCTCCACAAACTCTGCAATATCCTTCTTCATGCCCTTCCACCAGAAGTTCCGCTGCAGGTCCTTATACATCTTCGTGCTCCCCGGATGAATGGTGTATCTAGCTCTGTGTGCCTCCTCCATGATGTCATCTCTCAGCCCATCAACCTTCGGCACCCAAATCCGACTCCTGAACCTCAGACCACCATCAACCCCCACACTGAAATCTGATCCATCTCTGGAAGCCAACTGTAGCAGACCAGCTAACTCCTCATCCCCCTGCTGAGCCTGAACCAACCGTGAGACCGTCTGCGGCTCCACCCGAAGCCCAACAATCACTGCTCCCTCTGTACCCTCTGTGAACGGTCTCCACTCTGACACGGCCTCGAGTAGCCTCCACTCCTGGATGCACAGACTCGCAACAGAAACCTCCACCTTCCCGCTCAGCGCGTCTGCAACCGAATTCGCCTTCCCCAGATGATAGGAAATGGTGAAGTCGTAGTCCTTAATGAACTCGAGCCATCTGCGCTGCCTCATATTCAGCTCCTTCTGCGAGAACAAGTACTTCAGACTCTGATGATCGGTGAAGACCTCGAACTGCTCGCCATACAGATAGTGCCGCCAGGTCTTCAACGCATGAACTACCGCTGCCAACTCCAGATCATGAGTAGGGTAGTTCTTCTCGTGCACCTTCAGCTGCCTCGAAGCGTACGCGACCACCTTCCCATGCTGCATCAGAACACAACCCAAGCCTATCCCTGATGCATCGCTGTAAATCACGTAGCCTCCACTGCCACTCGGTAGCGTCAGAATAGGTGCTGTCGTCAATCGCCTCTTCAGCTCCTGAAAGCTGTCCTCGCACTTCTGGGACCAAACGAACTTGACGCCCTTCTGCGTCAACGCTGTCAGCGGCGACGCAAGTCTGGAGAAATCCTGGATGAACCGTCTGTAATACCCTGCCAGTCCAACGAAACTCCTGATCTCCGTCACGCCCGTCGGGGCTCTCCACTGAGTCACTGTCTCGACCTTCGCCGGATCCACTGAAATCCCATCCGCTGACACAATATGCCCCAGAAAAGCCACCTGATCCAACCAAAACTCGCACTTCGTGTACTTGGCATATAGCTGCTGATCCCTCAAGATGCCAAGCACAATCCTCAGGTGCTCTCGATGCTGCTCCCTGTCAGGCGAGTATATCAAAATGTCGTCTACGAATACAACGACAAATCTGTCGAGGTACGGCTGGAAGGTCCTATTCATCAGATCCATGAATGCTGCAGGCGCATTCGTCAGTCCAAATGGCATCACCATGAACTCGTAGTGGCCGTACCGCGTCCTGAAGGCTGTCTTCTGAACATCTGCCTCCCTGATCCGCAACTGATGATAACCCGAACGCAGATCGATCTTCGAGAACACTCTCGCCGTCTGCAACTGATCAAACAAATCATCAATCCTGGGCAAAGGGTACCGGTTCCGAACGGTAACCTTATTCAGCATCCTGTAGTCGATGCACATCCGCAACGACCCATCCTTCTTCTTCACGAAAAGCACAGGCGCTCCCCATGGAGAAACACTCGGTCGAATGAACCCGGACTCCATCAACTCCTGCAACTGCTTCTTCAACTCTGTCAACTCAGCAGGTGCCATACGATACGGTGCCTTCGACTGAGGTGTCGTACCCGCCACTAGCTCGATGCCGAACTCGATCTCTCGGTGCGGCGGTAAAGCTGGAATCTCCGCTGGAAACACATCCGGAAACTCCTGCACAATCTCTATGTCCTCCAGCCTCCTCGTCTCAGGATCAGGAACTACCAGCGTGGCCACAAACGCTCTGCATCCCTGCTGCATCAGTCTCTGTGCCCTAACTGCAGACACAATCAGACGACCCCCTCTGCTCCTCGCACCTCTGATCAGAACATCTGGCAAACCCTCCATCGGAATCAGGATCTTCTTCTCACGGCAAAAGACCCGCACGTCGTACTGTGACAGCCAGTCCATCCCCAGTATGACGTCGAAGTCCACCATCGGTAACAAGACCAGATCTGCCGGAAAATCGTGGTCTCCCGAAGCAACTGTGGTGCCGGGGAAAAAGCTCCCCACAGTGCCCACCTCACCCATGGGCGTGCTGACCTCCAAAACATCAGTCAGCAGCACAGGGGTCCGACCCAACTCGCCAGCAAACTTCTCCGAAATGAAGGAGTGAGTGGCGCCGCAATCAAACAACACACGCGCTACAGAACCAGAAACTGAAAGCGTACCTTCCACGACGGTGTTGGAGTCCCTCGCCTCCTCAGCCTGGATAGTGAAGACTCGCCCGGTCCTCCTGCTCTGGCCCGGTGGAACAACTGACCGGCTGCCTCCGCCTCTGCCTACTGCTGGTGGTCCTGGCCTCCTGCTCGGCTCTCCCTGCCTCTGAGGACAATCACGGACAAAATGTCCCATCTGACCACAACCCATGCATGCTCCAGTCCGACGAGGACACTCCTGTCCTGGATGGAACCTCCCGCAGTAAGTGCACGCTCCTGACTGACGTGCTCCTCCTCCATCGAACCTGGGCCTCTTGCCCGGGTTCCCTGCTCCACGACCAGCTACTCTGCTGCCGGTGCTCACTGGCGCCTTCCGCGCCTCCTGAATACACTCCCTCTGGTCCTGCTCGATGATCGTAGCATGCTTCACTGCATCTGCAAGGGTCCGCGGCATGCTGTTGATCACCCGAGATCGAAGCGGCTGCCTCAGTCCCTTCATGAACTTCCTCGCCCGCTGCTCTGGGGTCACACAAATCTCAGGGCAGTAACGCTCCAAAGCGTTGAACCTGCTGATGTAGCTCGTCAGTGTCATGTCCTTCTGCTCCAGCGACATGAACTCCTCCCTCTTCTGATCCCTGACATGCTGGGGAAAATACTGCTCGTGGAACACCTCCAAAAACTCCTCCCAGCTCACATCCAGACGATCATCAAACAATATTGTGGACGTGGACCTCCACCAGTTGGCGGCCTCGCCATCGAACACATAGGTGGCCAACTCCACCATCCTCCCAGGTGCTACTCCAATAGCGCGGAAGATCTTCTCCATCCTGAAGACCCAGTCCTCTGCAACCTCTGGGGCCCTCCTGCCATCGAAAGTCGGCGGGTGCTGACGCATGAACCGATCGTGCTCAGCTCCCACCCCGCTCTGAGCGCTCTGAGCAGCCTGACGCTCCAGAAACTCGCCCAGCCTGTCCCACTGAGCACCTGAAGTGTCGTCACTGGGATCACGATCGCGTGGAGAACTCCTCACGCGCCTAGGTGCCATCTGTCACCACAACAATCAACAGATAAGCAACAATGCATGCATGAGCTACGAAATTAATGCATGCCTCTAGCACTACTCCTAAGGGTGGTTCTTTAGACGAAGACACAGGAATCGACCGCTCTGATACCAAGTTGTAACGTCCCGAAACAGCGGAAGATTTAAAATTTCAAAATAACCAACATAACAGACAACTCACGCGGGAACGTCACTAATATATAAATATATAAATCCGGGTGCACCCAAAATACAAGGAGTTTTCCAAAAGAAATACAACTACAATACTGATACAATGGAAGAGAATACAAGTAGTCGTACGGTCTAGCAACTGCCGAAGAGGATCCGACTCCAAAGCGCTCCGTCCTCGGTCACCACCCACCCGGACCTACTGCGGTCCTGAAAAAGATGCAACAACAATGCCTGAGTTTCCAGAAGGAAACCCCGTATACCAACTCACCTATATGCATGCATCACATAATGAACCTATCATACTAGTAGCATGTCATGGCATCAACAGATATGGAAAACAGTTCCCCCGAAGGGTAAAACAGGACATCAGTCCGACAATCAATCATCGGGTCTCCCGAAGAGACCTACTGCAGGCACATGCAGTCTAGTAGCGCGCGACATCGCACCCCCCACACGCAGCTACACTACTCAAGGGTTCGGCAGGGAGCCTCTGTCACGTCTACGCGCCGATAGAAACAGATCTGTAAATCTCAGTGGTCGGGGCCACAGGGACCAACGGGGCCGTCGCCCGGAAGGTATAACAACATCATCTCGGTAGGTGCCCAGCCGACGAAAACAACAAGCCGGCACAGCCTCGGCCCAACAATCATCATCGCCGGCACAACCTCGGCGGCATCACCGGCACAGCATCGGTGGTCCATCACAACAGTCCGGCACATCATCGGACAGATCCAGACCGAAGTCTGTCAGGTCATCGGGCTCCTCGAGCCGCGAACACCAACCGCGCCGCTATAAAAGCAGGGCAGCGACCTCCGTAGCCCCAAGGGCCGGTAGTCACCTCACCCAACGCCAGTTGCGTGCCCGCACAACATCACACTGGGATCCGCGATCCCTCAGGCCTGCTATACTACAAAGTGCCAACAAACACCTCAAAAGTCACGGTCCATACATGGAGCTGACGCGTCCCGAACACCCACACTCTTCCCAACGGCGGTCCCTGGGCAGGCACACATCACGCGCCCACCGTCACCTCCCGGCTCACGCACAAGGCGAGGACACGGGTTTCCGTGGACAATGTTGGCATTCACAACGGGACCTAGGAATTCAGTTCTGAGCAGATTCGGTCGACCGAAATAGTCTAACCGGTCGACCGTTTCCACGAGGAATTCGATCGACCGAAAGTCTGAATCGGTAGAACTCACTGCGCAACACTAATTCCCAAACGGTCGAACGAAAGTCTAAAACCGGTCGACCGAACGAGGTCAAAATCCGGAGTCTGGTCAACATTAAATTCAACTCTATCGGTCGACCGACTCAGGGGTCTCGGTCGACCGAAAACAGACAGGGTCAACCTATTATTCTAAGTCATATAATCGGTCGAACGCAAACCTCCAACGGTCGAACAACAAACGATCGGTCGAACGCCACATGAAATCGGTCGAACAAATCATGCAAAACTAACAGGTACACTTAAGTTTCGGTCGAACACAACAAGGACCGGTCGACCGACAACAGGTAGAAAATCCCAACTCACCAGCAATAATGCACTACCGGTCGACCGCCCCAAGGCATCGTTCGACCGGTGAAGGTTAAAGTCGGGCAAACAGTGCTAAAACGGTCGACCGCCCGAAGGATCCGGTCGACCGTTGGTCGTCTTCAACCTCGCGCCAGCCGAGGTTTTACGAAGAAACGCGTCGCCGGAGAGGCCTCCGACCTCCCCCGACTCGACCAACGCATCCCTCACATGAGGGTCAACAACAAATCACACTAAGGAGCGACATACCTCAACCAACGACGGAGAAACGCCGGAGCAACACTCGCGCCTCCGCTCCTCCGCACGCGCAACCTCCTCCTCGCCGCGACCTCCTCACGCCGGAGCCTCCGCGGCTTCTTCCTCCGCTGGTCGCCGGACAGAAAAATGGAGAGAGAGTGAGAGAGCAAGTAAGGGAGAGAGAGAGAGAAAACCCAACTTAAATACTCTACCCCCAACACCTCACCCTCACCCTACACCATACTCCTACACTCCAACCCATACCTCCACAACAACTCCACCATACCTCCTCTCTCCTCCAAGTCAAACCTCACTTAACCCTAATCCAATCCTAATCCGGTTTAGGGACATAACAATAAGTAACAATAAACGAAAATGATTGACATTGAAAATTTCTTAAATCCAAGCCACTACGAAGAACAAAATTAAAGAACCAGACTTACCACTATCTAATTCCAATCATACCATTTACAAAAGTTCTAAACTTGTTAGATTTAACATGAACACGACATACAAACTCCTATTACCACACATTTTGAACGCATGATCAATCTTATAGTATGATTAGGTGTTTAGGAAAATCAACGATTCCATTACGTTCAAACAGATATACAACAAGTGAACAATCATCAACTTGTTTGTGAACGCGTTCGGATGGAGAGGAAAAAATAACACGATTGTCGTAATATAATTGCATTGGGATTCACACATAAGTGTGCCTTTGCGATAGATGCTGGATGTTTTCGAAAGAAAATCACGATGAAGTTTGTTTTAATGGGTTGAGTTTTTTGTTACATTGTTTGAAGATAGATCACTTTCATCGAAGCACCTCATATTATTTAACTTTAGAATGACCAAAGAATTATTTGCACATGTAACAAGCTATTACATTATTTTCTCGGATGATAATAATATCTTGTTGGGTTGAAAGTTATTTTGGAAAGTGGGTTTTAAAAAAATAAATTGACAAAAGTTTGGAAAAATGCACTACTTGCCAAAAGTGTATGGATCAAAGATGTAAATTATCGGCAGGTTGCAATATATATATAGCTAGCCTATCAAAGCAGCACATGATTCGTCTTCCTTTCCAGAAAACAAGCAAATTTCAAATAAGCTTTGTTGGTTCATTTGTTGTGAGTTGAGAGGATTAGGAGAAAATGGAAGCTGGTGACTCTGGTAGTATCGGTGAGGGTGAGAAAATGGTGGTGGATGGACCAGTGATCGGAATAGATCTTGGTTATTCCTATTCACGTGTTGCGGTGTGGCATAACAACAAGGTCGTAGTCATCCCCAACGACCTTAACGAGCTTCATACGCCGTCATGTGTAGCCTTCACCAAAGAAGACGGGCTTCTAGTCGGGGAGGCTGCAATGAACCAGATCGGTTCTAATCCTGAGAATACCATCTATGGTTAGTTTTTTTTCCTATCTATTCTATCTATCATGCATCATCCAACTCATATTTTGACTTAACCGAAACTAGCCATACTTATATTTTGACTTGTTTGCAATGAAAGTTCTACTGTAAGTCCTACAATGCAATTCCAAATTAAAAGAATTAGCAACAGGGCTATAAGCATATGATATATAATTGGATTTTTTGTTGTTGTAGTATTTATGTTGAAAATACAATAAATTAAACAAATGCAGGTATGAAGCGTTTAATTGGTAGAAGATTTGAAGAAGATGAAGAAGAAAGAGGAAAGATGCAAAGGTTCATAAAGCGTTTGGCGTTTAAGTTGGTGAAGGGAGAGCAAAGTGACATTATAAAGATAGCCGTGATGAATCACCGACAAGGTGTAGAGAAGACATACGCTGTGGAACAGATCTTGTCATTCCTTCTTCGTAAGATGAAGGATGTTGCACAAGAATTCCTCGGCATCGAAGTTGAAAATGCGGTTATCACTGTTCCCGCGATGTTCAACAACTTGCAACGTCTGGCAACCATAGATGCGGGTAGAATGGCTGGTCTCAATGTTGTCCGAATACTCAATGAAACCACAGCAGCTGCTTTGGCGTACACCCATCAACAACAACATAAATCCATAGAGAGAAAAGATGTGCACGTATATGACTTTGGAGGTAGTAAGGGTGACGTGTCTAGTGTCAGGATCGATGGGCCCCGTTTGTCGATCGAATATGGTACGGGATCCTTTTGGTTCGACGGAGCGGAACTCGATGACATTATGGTCGAATATTTAGCCAAAGAATTCAAAAGGCAGAGCAATGTTGTCGTAAACCCGGAGCAGCTGTGGAGACTTCGAAAGGAGTGGGAGAAGGCGAAGAGATCACTTTCAACCACAAACCTTGTCACCCTCCAAATTGATTGCCTCGAAGGAGAAATTGACTTCAACATTCAAATCAGTAGAGAGACATTTGAGAAATTGATTACCCACAATTTCTTGGATTCAATTAAATATCGTTTCGGTCGCAGGACACCTGATGAATTGGTACTTGTGGGCGGATTGAATCACATTCCCATGATCCGGGAACGGGTGCGTGTTAGGAGCTGTTACACAAAGGAGTACCGTCATCTTGTCAACCAGGATGAGGCGGTGGCAATTGGTGCTGCAATACAAGGTGCTATGCTAAGCGGAGTCCAACACATCGACATTAGAAATCTTCGAATTGATCAGAACATCACTCGTACCCGCCTCTCGATCACCGACTATGAAGGTATGGAAACTAATTAAGTACATATATAGTAGACTTGTATTACATATTAATTGCTTCTTAAACAACGAGAGATGTACTATATATATTCTAGATAAATGGGGACAGAAAGAAAAGGTGGTTTCCGGATCATCTCCATTTCCAATTGGCGTCGCCAGTAGTTGTCGCACAATGTCAGACTACCAAAAGAATATGACATTCAGAGTGTACGAGGACATGGACTATCCTAACGAATATAACATTTTCCTTGGGAAAATAGTAGTAGAAGGGATCACTCCGGCATCTGCTGGTGAAGCTGAGGTTGAACTCATGTTCAACATTGACGAAAACTGTATCTTGACGGACGTCACAGCCAAAGAGATCAGTCATACCGGGAGAGAATTGAGCGTTACATTTACACATGACCCTCCTAGGTTGAGTAATGAGGAGATCGAAAATATGATGGTGGAGTTGGAGACATGGAGGTCTTATGACGACATTTTGAAGGACAAGGATTTCGCGAGGAATAAACTTGAGGCAGATCTTATGGGCATGACAAACAAGCTTGAAGACGAGAGATTGAAGGAGAAGATGGAGTCTGTTATGTATAGCGAATTGGAAATCTTTGCTTCCAATCTCAAGGCATGGATACGGGAGGAGGGAAATGATGCAAATTACCAAATACTTCGACAAAAGAAGATCGAACTGAAGATAATGCAACACAAGATCTCACCTTTTGTTGAACCAGGTATGTATGTCTTTCCATCTTTAATTTGTTTCATATTTTGACATATTTAACGTATGGTAAGTTGTAGCATCTTGTTTAGTATGTTATCGTTTACCATACTTACGTTATGTCTTGAAGATATTAGTTTAATACACCTCCATTGAAGTGGGTCCACACCACCACTCTTAACTTTGTTATAATGTCGTTAGTTTTAATATTATTTTAAAATTTCACTTTGCACATTTAACCTTGAAAAACTAAAGATTTACATAAATCCATTTATTTTTAAAATCTTAATGATTCTAAAGAAAATGTTAAATTAAAAATTAACCTTGGGTACATAAGCATTGTCTTTACTCGATTCTGTTGCTTTAGTATGGAAAGAATTGGGTCATGATGAATTTAGCAAATCATAATTTGAATCATATTTTCTTAGTTTTTATTACTTCTTTTAAATAGTGGCACCTAATAACATTTTATTATCTTTGTTAAAAATTAAATAAGAAAATTAAATAAGAAAATTAAATAAACAACATAAAATTTTAGTTTACTTTTGGTTCCCAAATATCAAATATTTATCTTATGAGTTTCAGACTAAACCAATTGATATGGTCGTGTTTCGCGAACCAAAAAAACAATAAAGAGTATTATACACTTAAGCATGTGTAGCAAATCAATAATTAACTATCGATGTATAAAATTTATATATCACTACTCTATAATTGTATCCCAGAAAATAACTCAAGTTTGAATGATAACTAACAAATAAAAGATTTTTGCCAAGTGTGATGTGAAAAGTTAGCTTACCTATTCGATTTCCATACGAGGCAGCATAAATATATATTTTTATCAACCTTTTCAAGTTAACATGAAAATAGTTACATACTGAAAAGTCGAAAGCATGCTCATGTCTTATGAACTTTTAAGTTATTCCACTAATTAACTACAAAGCCGGTCACGTGTAATAAACCACCAAAGCCTATGACTTCCTAATAGTTGATCAACACATCCGCCTTTCAATTTGTACTACTTACTACCAAGAAACATATTATGTACATTACTTATAGGACATTGAGAATTTTATATGAAAATATAGTTAAGTATCTTAATATTTGTAGTTTGCAGAGAAACTAATAAGAATAAAAAAATAGTTGCTTCACTTTTATATATACTTGAAATACATATTACTTTAGCATTTATAAAATATTACATGTAGTTAGTAACTATACCTACTATTGACCTGCCTGGTAAACAAGTAAAATGTTGTGGAACTATTAATTAGAGCTCAATAAATTTATACAATTAATAATCACAATTATGATATATACTTTGACAAGTGGAGAGAGGTAATTAATACGAAAAACTATAATTACTCTCGTTTAAAATATTACATTTTGATGTAAATTATAGTTGGTGAAAATTCTAGTTAAAAGATTGTGCATCAAACTATTTTTATTTCTTTGGATGATGTGACAAATATCATATATTTTGACATATGATTTAATAATTACTCTTTAAATTCACAAGTCTTGCACTTGATATCAGATATATTTTTCCCGTAAACAGTTATTAGCTAACGTATTTTAATGAATTGTTACATGGAGGACATCTAGATTGAGTATTTTGTTTTCTTAAATGGATTAGATAAAATATCACAAGAAAGTATGCATAAGCTGCTAGCATGTTGGCGGATGCAACTCTCTTGATACCTACAAATTAACTAATTTAAAAATTGTACTTATTGTACTTTTCCAACTCCTAATTCTAAAAATATTGACTTTAATTATGACGTTTGTAAATTTGGAAGACAAAGTAGAGGACGATGTAAGTGGAAGTGTAGAAGTGGCTTATGAGCCAGTGATAGGGGTCGACCTTGGCACGTCCAACTCTTGCGCGGCTGTGTGGGAAAATGGAGATGCAAAGATCGTTCTTAGCGAGCAAGGAAACAGGTTTATACCTTCCTACGTTGCCTTCACTGATGATGATGATGAGGTGCTCTACGGCGAGGTTGCAAAGGCACAACTAACTTACAACCCAGAGAATACGATCTACGGTTAGTCTTCTCCTTATCTTTACTATTTTTCTTCATTTACATTTTCTAATTCCATTTCCCCAAGACGAATTTATGGAGGTCAACAGTTAACCTTTGTGTTTTCTGAACCAAAGGTTGCAAATTCAATTTTTTTTACTACGAATACATTCGCTCGTTCATATACTAATAAAAAACATTAAAACTGCATGCCTTACAACTTCATATGTTAGGAAATGTGCGTTGTTCAATAATTGTCATCAGGTTGCTTGTCGAAGCAGTAGAAAACAATAACTGATAGACGAAATTAAACACACTTAATGAAATTACTTCTATTAAAAGTGAAATTTCATTTCGTTGAAACTTCCAATTGACATCAGCTAGTTTGTATCCATTTGCAAAGTCACGAAAATTTAATTTTGCATCGTGGACTATTGTGGTATCTAGTGGTTTAATTTGTTAAAAATAGACGACATAAATGAATTATACTTTCATAGTCTGTATCAAAAAGGGTTTAATTTGTAGAGTTTTTTTGTCATTTGTAGATTCCTTTATTAAAAGAATAACAATAAACTCTAGTTGTGGATTTATTTTGTGATATTTTGAGTCGGGGACTTGAGATTGTGATTAAATTTTATTTCTTTGGAAGAGGATGAAAATAACTACATATCATATTTCACAAGAAATGTATCAATTAAGCTATTACCATAAATACTATATCTATTTTTTTTATATTGCACAAGTGATAATCGGTTATTTATGATCAGGTATTAAACGCTTAATTGGTCGAAAATTCAACGACGAGATGGTTCAAGAAGTGATAAAAATGTGGCCATTCGAGGTTGCTGAAGGAGAGGACAACGAACCAATGATCACTGTCAAGTACAAGGAAGAAATGATACAATACAGCGCACCAGAAATTATGTCCAAATTGCTTCGAAATATGAAGCGGTTGGCAGAGAGAATGTTGAACAAAGAAAAAATTAAGGATGTCGTGATTACTGTTCCTGTTCACTTTGGCCCATCAGAGCACACAACAATAACAAAAATTGCTGCAACGGTTGGACTTGAGATCTCCCAAATAATCAGCGAGCCAGTTGCTGCTGCTATGGCTTACCTATCAAACAATATCTCTGACGAGAAAAAGAATGTCTTGGTGTTCGATCTGGGCGGTGGGACGCTTGACATCTCACTACTTGAGATGCAAAAATCAATTGTGGAGGTTAAAGCTAAGGTAGGAAACTCTAGCTTGGGTGGTGATGACTTCGATAAAAGCTTGATGAAGCATCTTATTGATATATTCAACCAGAAAAATCATGTGGACATTAGCAAAAACAAAAAATCAATCGGTAAGCTAAAAGCAGCGTGCGAGGTGGCTAAGTGGCGGTTATGTGCTAAGAATTGTCATTCATTCGAAGTAGTGATTGAAGCACTCTATAAGGACGTAGATTTTGGTGAAATGGTCCACCGTACCACATTTGAAAATCTTAATCAAGAGCTATTTGAGAGATGTATTGAACCTGTTGAGCAGTGCTTGAAGAAGGCTGAGTTGAGAGCAAAGGAAGTTGATGAAGTGATTCTAGTGGGAGGATCTACTCGAATTCCGAAGATCCGCGAATTGTTGAAGGAGTTCTTCCATGGAAAGGAATTGTTCGATGACCTCCAACCCGAGGAAGTTGTGGCTTCAGGGGCAGCCCTCATAGGGGCAAAGTGCAGTCAAGGTAAAAAAGATGACTTCATAATAGAATTTCACCCTGATGATGTCACACAGGTTTCCCTCGGATTCATGATGAGTGATGGAACAATGCATTTCGTTATTCCAAGGAACAATACCATTCCGACAACAAAAACGATCACCTTCAACCAGTTGCAGCACCTAACAACTCTCGATGTGTACGAGGGGGAGAAAGAAATAGCACAAGAGAACAACTTGCTTGGGAAACTCAAGCTTTCTGACATTACATCTTCATCAACAGGTATATCTATTATATATGTTCGTCAAGGGATAACCACAATTACTTAAATTTACCAACTAATTAGTAGTCACCAACAAATCACCTAAGTAAAAAAAGGAAATCATAATATATGAAAAGTCATGTACCCAATTAACAATGCAAAATCAACACAACAAACCATCTCTATAGAGTGTTCATTTTAATGTTGTTTTTGCAATTTTTCAATTCAGGTGATCGTAAATTGGAGGTGTCCTTCTCTGTGGATAAGAATAACGAAGTAGTTGTCATAGCAAACAATGTTATCACTGGCACGACTACAACAGAAACATTTTCCAAGTATCGAATCGCCAACCAGAGAAGAGAAAATGAAAAGAAAAGATTTGAGGAGAAGAAAGAAAAGAGAAAATGGGAGGCTTGGGACAAACTAAAAAAGGAGTTAGACTCACAAAGTACTAAACTCAAAGAAGAAAATGTGAAAGAAGTCATTGGAGAGTACATTTATGATATTTTATTTGCGGCGAATTCAATGGCCATAGAGTGGTTGAACAAGGAAGGGTTAGAAGCAGACCAAAAAGATATTGAAAGAATGGAGAAAGATCAGGATTGGCTCTTCACTGCACTTACAAAAAAACTTGACCTTCAAACAGATGAAGTTCTGCCTTCATGTGGAGCTATGACAGGGGAAAAGAACAATAGTGGCCAAGAGGATGACTTCGAAACAATACCCAAACTCCTTGCCTCCCTTGGCTTCAAAAGGAATGATGGAAGCATGAAAGTTGTCATTCCAAGGAACACCAAACTCTCAAAGAAAAAAGTGATCACCCTTCACCAAAAGGAGTACCCAATAACTCTCGAGGTGTATGAGGGTGAGAAGGAAATGACAAACGAAAACAATTTACTTGGGACACTCGGGCCCATTAGTCCTACACCTACAACCACAGGTATATCTAATATGTCCATCAATGTTGAGATTATTCCTAACCTACAAACTGAGTAATATTTGAAATAAACAAACTAAAAATATGTTTGAAATTGTAAGCAAAAGAAATTATATGTTTAGACATGAAATTGATAAAACCTGAATATTATTGACTTGATGCTTACTTTACTTGAGATTTACTTTTACAATTGTTTGTTCAATTTATTCTCAGGTGGTTGGATATTGGAGGTAACATTTCATGTGAGTAAAAATAAAGATGTTCAAGTAACAGCCAAAGATACAAGAAGTGACAACATCATGGCAAAAACATTTTCAGACAATGATCGTAGGTTAAACCCAACCACAATTACCATGATGATACAAGTAAATGAAAAGATGACTTTTGAGCAAAAGAAGGCACAAGAAAAACGAGAGGCTTTCCGTGTTATGGAGGAGCATCAAAACTTGCTAACTTACGCACTTGAAGATTTAAAGGTAAAAGAAAGACTTGGAGAGCATATACATGCCATTCTACAGAAAGCAAATTGGAATGCTAGACAATGGTTGAAAAGGGAAAAAGAAGGAGAATTGAATGACATCACCCAGATGAACGAAGATGTTGAATTGATCATCAATGCATTGAGAAAACGTATCAGTTTCTAACGATTGAAAGGAACATATGTCATAATATGCAATGATATATTTTAAAGATGTATTGGTAATCGTAGTTGGAGTTTACTTTCACTTTATATGGCTACTTGTATTTGTTTTCATGAAAATAATTTATATGAGAATGCATGCTTCCCTTACGTACAACTTCGTAGATGAATTTCTTTCGAGCTATGAATTCAATTTTTTATCTTTTTTTGGCAAAGGAAAATGAAATTCTACTTTTTTTAGAACAAAATCCTAGACTAATACCATTGCAACGAAGTTCAAGCCTATTTCCACTCCTAGGGATTGAAGTAGTAACCTTTTACAAAAGATGTACTCTTGTAAAAGTGAACTATCAAAAAATATATAAATGCTCATAATTTTCATTAATCCTTCCATTATGTACCACTTGCAATTGGTTATTACTCTTATTTATTTCTTTATTTGCGCTCTATTATCTATTCAACATCAAAATTGCTTCAGTTTACATGCTATACATTTATACTACTTATATCATTTATTATGACTTAGAACAAAAAAACAATATAAGCAAGAGCGATACATTAACCTTAGTACTATGAAAATAAATTCAAAATGAATAAGTTTTTTCTTCCATTTTGGCAATAATTTTTTGCTTTCAGTTATTTGTAGTAAACTAATGAAAGCAAATACAAGAAAAATATTAGGTCTCATTTAGATAACTAAAGGTTTTAAAAGTTTATTTTAAAAGTACATTTTCAAGTGTGAATCCATTTCAAATGTATTTTGAAAATAAATTATCATAGAGACTAATATCTTTAGCAAAAAAATATATTTTTCGTAAATTCAAAGTTTTACAAGAAATAAATCAAGAAGAAGAGACACAACATAAATGAGAAGAAAAAACTAAGCCTTACTTCTTTTTCGAAAGAAGGATTTTCAGCCAAAATTGCATATTTTTAATTTGTTAGTCGGGGTGAGACAAAAATCGCCGTAGGATTGAAAAATGTATTATTCTGAATAATACATTTTTTATCAAAAACCATAGTATTATAGGGCTATCTAAACATACTCTTAATAGTTGAGTACTGATGAGCAAGGAGTTAGATTTTATAAAATAATGGTAATTATTGATAAATAATAAACAAATAAATAAGTTGATACAAAAATGTGTCAATGTAAAACTAGTACTTGTAGTATATATTCCCAAAAGAAAGGTTCGTGTCAAACCATAAGCAATAACACAAGTTGTGTTTGGATGTGGTTTTGGTGGTGTTAGATTCCTGCGCTGACCATCGATGACCGTTTTTAGGGTTTAGCGTTGATTACGTAGTAGTTTTGCCATTCGTAAGCATGCAGTCTAGTGATGTTCAAGGATGCTCGATCATAAAGATTGGGTGAATATATATATATATATATATATATATATATATATATATATTATATACTAGCACTTCTTGCTTGCTTGACCGATTGGACTTGTGGGACATCTCGGCACCAAAATATGGGAGGAGGTGAGGGAACTGATCAAGACATATAGGGCTGGGTGGTTGTGGTCTCCAAGTACACAAGACAATCCACAAGAAAGCAATTTAACCATTGCAAATGTGATCTACCACTATCATAATGCAATTCTAAAAGATAAGAAATTACTGACAGGGTTTGGGCAAGATGCCCCACTGGAGAGTATTCATATTTTTTACACTTTAGGGACCAACCTGCTTTGATACCAAGTTGTAACACCCCCGATCTCGTGGGTACACACATTGAGAATGAACACTAGTGTCGCGATCAGAGACCTCCGCAACGACCGAAGGAGTTACAAAGAACTGACAATGACTGACTCAACTACATACAAATAGAAAGACATACATAGATAACTGACACAAAGAACAGAAACAAGTGAATATCGATATATGAAAAGAGTCAATACAATACTTGAGTTTCAAAAGAAATACAATAACATAAGCGGATAAAACGATAACTAAAGACTCTGGTCGACATGTCTCTCATGTACAGAATCTTCAACACTCGTCCAGTCTGCCCTGTGGGAACCTAAGTACCTGCAAGCACGACATTAACAAATGCGTGCGTTTTCAATTAAGAAAATTCAGTATGCCACAACCGAGCAACAACAGAAATATTATCATGAAGTCTAACAAGACATGCATCAGAAATAGAACAGAAAAGCATCAAATGCAACAGAAGGCTATGATCCATAAGCTGGGCGCACCCGAACACTTGAATTGTGATTTAATTATTAACAGAGACATGTTATCTAACCAATGAGTTTGTGATTATTGATAGACCCAATTGTGAGTTATTCCAGAGGAATAACCAATGATGAATTACAAACTATAGACATAATATTGAAAGATTAATGGGGGTTTGACACTACTGGGCTCTAAGGAGCATGCTCTTCAAGAGCATATTGGACTCTTCGGAGTATTGGGCCCGACGGGGCAAATCTCTTATGAGATTATTGGCGGCTGTAGGACCGCAGATACAGATCTGTTATCTATTGTATTGACACAAGTTGGTGTATGGGACCCCACAATGAACTGAATTGAAAGAGATTGAAACTAAGTGTTCTAAATTAGTATGATTATGTAATGGGTGTGGGGACGAGCCATTAACTAACTGGAAGACCGCACGTGCCAGCAGTGGGTTTCCTTCGGAATCCCTGATACATGTATGTATCATTAATGAAATGACTGACTAAATTGAATTTGGAACTAAGACACATGCTTGTTCTTTAGTTCATCTTGATATTGATTGTTATTGAATTGAATTGGGAACTAAGACACATGCTTGTTCTTAGTTCATCTTGATATTGATTGTTATTGAATTGGGAACTAAGACACATGCTTGTTCTTTACTTCATCTTGATATTGATTGTTATTGAATTGAATTGGAAACTAAGACACATGTTTGTTCTTTAGTTTATACTGCTTATTGATTGTTATTGAATTGAAATGAGAACTAAGATACGTGCTTGTTCCGTAGCTCATATTGATTGTTATCGATTGAAATGAGAAATATGATGCAAGTTTATGCTCAAACTCATCATGTTGTTTTGTCTATTGAAGTTACTATAGAGGTGTGAACCATGTTTCACTTTTAAGTTCTAGCTCCTTAAATGGGTTAGTATTGATCGTTTTGGAAATGATTTTTGTCAAGCACTTATGCTCATATTTAAGGTAATGTTAGACATATGTTTACCAGGATTATGAACTTGAACATTATCGTACGGTTTATTCATTTGATTTGTATGTCTATTAAATTTATGTTTAAATTGGATCCTTTGGCATACGGAGTTTTATAAACTCACGGTTTAGTGGTTTTATATTTTTGCAGGTTACCGTCAAGCTCTGGCGGTACATGCATGACATTCATGGCATTGACATATAGTTGCATAGGTGGTGTTTTTAGTTCTCTTTTATGTCTCTATGCACCTAGAATTTGATTGATAGTCATTATTGATTCTTTTTAATATCTCTTGAATGTATTGATTCTCGATTTGTATATTGTGTACATATCTTATTCTTGAATCCTCAAACACGTTTATGTGTATTTAAACTAATTGGAGATCCTATCATCTTTTATTGACTTCTATTGTCTTTCAGTAACTATCTCCTTTCAAAAAAAATCATCTTCCGCTTTGACCGTCCGGAAGGAGATGTTACACAAAACCCCTTTGTTCTTCAGAGATAATCTTAGGGAGCAGTTGAGACAACCTCCTAGTAATCACTTTAGAGATGATTTTGTAGTGGACAATACACAAATTGATAGGCCTAAGATCTTTGAAGTCCCCAGGAAAAGGTTTTTTAGGGATCATAACAATAAAAGTAGCCTTCATAGCTCTGGGAAGAAGTTTGGTGGAGAAGAATTGAGTAACTGCAGCTTGAGTTTTGATAGTGTCCCAATTATTTTGATAAAAGGCACCATTAAATCCATCTGGCTTAGGGGAGCTATCAGTAGGGATGCTGAACACAGCCATTTTAATTTCATGTTCAGTAGGGGTGATGAGAATACTCTCATTATCAGCAGCAGTAATGAAATTGGGGATACAATCAAGAATCTCAATATCTGCATGACTCTCATTCTTGAGATCAGAAGTGAGAAGCTGGCTAAAATAATAAATACCATCTCTATGAAGTTTCTGCACATCACCTTTATATTTATCATAAATTACCGTAAAATTACAAAATGATATAGTTGTTCAACACATTTTAAACACCAGAACACTTCTACCCTTTGTTGACCGTTAATATTTTCTCGGATGGTAATAATATCTTGTTGGGTTGAAAGGTAATTTGGAAGGTGAGTTTTAATTACATGCACAATTAAAGAGTACAGTTCAAAAACTAAATTGAGAAATGTTTGGAAAAAGGCCCAAGTTGCCAAAAGTATATGGATCAAAGATGTAAATTGTTGGCAGGTTTCAATATTAGATATATAAAACAGGAAATTCCTGCAAAACCATGGATAAAGGTGACAAATTGCAATTTAATAATAATTCGTGCTCTACAGAAGGCAGCACATGATTCGTTCTTCGTTGGCTGGAGTCGAATTCTTATTAGTCGTTAGGTTAGGTGGGCAAAAAGGTCAGCTTTGGTAAAGGCTAAGGGCACCCTTATCGGGGGTGTCCCGCCTGGGTGCCCTGGTCGGGCGCCTGGGCGCACTCCCGTTAACGGGCTGGGTGCCCGTCGGGTGCCCGCCCGGAACGCCTGCCCGGGCGCGTGTCCGGGCATTGGGCGCCCCGGGCGTCTTGGGGGACACGTGTCCCCCTCCCATTCGGTGATTTTTTTAATTTTTTTTATTTATTTAGTGGATGTTTTGTTATTAATGGATTGGGTATTTGTTATAAATGTGGGGTAATAATTTTTTGTAAGTGATTAAAATTAGGAAATTTCCAGAACCAACAATTTCAAAATCTAAAAAATTTCCAGGGGGCGTTGCCCCCTTGCCACCTCCGCCACCTCACCGGTGAGCTGATGTGGCAGAGAGAGAAGCTGACGTGGCGGAGAGAGAGTGCAGGACGCCCGGGGGTAGCCCGGGCGCTGTTATTTCTGCTCTAAATCTCTAACTTCGATTAGCTGAAGTTTAATTGCTGGTTGATTTGTTGTGAGTTGAGAGGATCAATTAGGAGATGGACTCAAGTCTACGTTTTGAACTCAAGTCCAAATAACTCTAAATTCATATTCAAATAAATAATCGTTACTTTTAAATCCGAACTCTCAAATTCCAATCCAATCAAATTTCTATTTCAAAATTACCGATCAGTAATCGTTATTTCAAAATCCGAATTCTCAACAAATCAATTATTGGTAATTCATCATAAATTACCATAGAATTACAAGATGATATAGCAGTCCAACACAATTTAAACAATTGAAAACTTCTACCCCTGACATTAATATTTTTTCAGATGGTAGTAATATATATCTTGTTGGGTTGAAAGGTAATTTGGAATGTGAGTTTTAATTACATGCACAATTCAAGAGTACAATTTAAAAAATAAATTGAGAAAAGTTTGGAAAAAGGCACTAATTGCCAAAAGTGTATGGATCAAAGATGTGTGGTTGAAGACAAGCACATGATTAGTCTTCCTTTCCAGAAAACAAGCACATTTCAAATAAGTTTTGTTGGTTGATTTGTTATGAGGAGAGTGAGAAGATGGTGGTGGATGGACCAGTGATCGGAATAGATCTTGGCTATTCCTATTCACGTGTTGCGGTGTGGCATAACAACAAGATCGTAGTCATCCCCAACGATCTTAACGAGCGTCATACGCCATCATGTGTAGCCTTCACCAAAGAAGAAGACGGGCTTCTAGTCGGGGAGGCTGCAAAGAACCAGATCGGTTCCAACCCTGAGAATACCATCTTCTGTTAGTTAGTTTTTTTTTTCTATTCTATCTATTTGTCATCATCCAACATGTAATTTACTGCGACACAAATATAATTTTCCCAACCAACTGTAGCCTTGCAAGAATGGTGTTCTCAATGTCAAATAACTTCTCTCCCTCTCTCTGTCACAATATCTTCTCTTCTTGGATTGTTCAATCTACTAGTTGGATGATTTTACAAAAAAGTCCTTTTGTTTTTCAGAGAGCAAAATACGTTCTTTATTTCCACAAAATGTTTTGCAAATTAAAGTTTCTATAAAGGCCGGAATTCTGGTAGGACAGAACGATCAAGAAGTCCAAGGCATACTAATTCATACTAAATCAAGAAGTCCAAGTTTGACTACTGATGAAGTTGTGGCTTAATTTGGAATACCTCGTTTTGTTTCTTATTGATGCAAACCGAATTGCACTCGAGTTCTTAGGACCTCGCGAAAGAACCAAAATAGGGAAGCGACACTCAAGTGACTGGAGCCAAACCACGTTTACTATGTTGTGAATAAATAAAACAACCACATGAATCATTTGGTCACAGTTTCCCTTGCATTTTCATTTGATACTGATGAAGTGGGTGGAATATTGTAACTTTACTTTGGATTGGGGTATAAGTGAAATGGGAACCCCATGATGAGGGGAACCTGGAATTTTTCTGGCCATTTTGGTTTTTATCTTATCCCATCTCCTTGCTCTCCTCTCCAAGAAGGGTGGATTCCTTCTTCCCCATACCAGTTCCGATCCGGTCGAGCCAGACTCAATTTGCCCGTCAAGCTCGATCTACGCCACTTCTAAATGATGATCAATGTCCCGGATTTAATTATAACGAGGAGGAAGAAAGATTTTCCCAAAGAAGGTTCATCTCGTCAGAATCTAACGAATATTCACACACACAACAATAATTATAGTTACGAGTTCAGCAAAACCACTATATATTCACAAGGAGAACTACTAACTAACTAGCCAGACTATTTGACTCGTGGAATGGTCGACCGGAGTAAGACGTGGTTCGATCGAAAATTTCCAAGGACTTTTCCTGATGGGAATTCTGTCGATCGTCTGGCTCACGGTCCGACCGAACTTGTCAGAGACTCAACCATTCGGTCGACCGAGTGGTTATTTCAGTCGACCGTTGACCATGATTCTGCCTTGAATTAATCAGAGATTAGTGTTGATATTTGGTTGGATTTATTCCAATTGTGGTCAAAAGTTGATAAAGATGATTTTGTGTCAATTTGTGATTGGTTTTAGGGAGAGAAAAACAAGAGATCATGGGTAAGTGTTGGGAGAGTCTATAAATAAGTCTCATCTCCCTACTTGTTTTAATTAATGCAAAATATTCTCTCTCTCTAACCTCTCCATTAATCCATTAGAAAATCTCTTACTTAATTAAGCTTTTGGAGATTAAATTCTGAGAGAGCTATAGAGGGGTTATTAGCTAGATTCTAACGTTGATTTAGAGATTAATTGGCTAACTCATTTCTCTTTAATCTTGTGTAGAGTATGGTGAACACTTAGAGACGAATCGGCAGACGATTCAACGGACAACGCAACTCCGGATCTTCATAAAGGTTTTAGAGAACCTTTAGGTATGATCTCTTTATATTTATTTTAATATATATGTAGATTACATGATATTAGAATAAATATAGAATAATGTACATGAAATCGTCGAAAATATGAAAATCGATCATGTATGCATGTGTAATTTTTTTAAAATATATACATACATAGGGGCACGAAATCCTACAGTGCTATTAGAGTTTTTAATCCATATTTTCAATGATTAGACTATATAATTAATTTTAGTTTATCATCTCTAATCGAAATAATTCGTGTTTGATGTATCTTTCAAGTTTTTTCGATAGTTTTGTTAATTGAATTCTAATTGATTGTTTCGATAGTTTTAAATGGTTAAAACATGTCATATGAATGTTAGAATCAAGATTTAGACTTATGTCTAATTGCGTAAAATTTTCGTTTATATTAAATGATTATTTTACAATGAATCAACGAAACGAAAGAGACAAAGAAGTTTATTTTTCCTTAAAGTTTTTGTTTTGGAAATTTGGATAAACTTCGGTTCAAATGTTTTGTACTATGAATGCATAAATCATTTTTAATGGATTTCAAATGATTTTGGAATTGTTTGATTAAGAGATGAAGGATGAACTAAATAGTGTAATATCTGGTATATGTACATGTGTTGCTCTAGTTCTTTTTTACAAGGATAAGTGAGTTTGTATGTTCCGCAGAAGCCATGTGTGAATGAATGATGTGTATGTTCTGAAACGGTCGACTAGTCGATCGTTTCAGAACGGTTTTGCATTTTCTCCATTCTGTTTATGGTGCATCCACTACTTGTATTAGTCTACTATATAAAAGTAATTTCGTACCCCTTATTAATCACCTATTAGTATTATCTACTTTGTAATATTGTAAATCTTTGAGAGAGAGAGAGAGAGAGAGAGAGAATCCTTGTGGATTCGGTGGAGAAAAATTCAACCGGGATTCTTACCAGTTTGATTCGTGTGTTTTGTAAGCTTCACTCTGTAATTCGATTAACAATAGTAGATTGGGTTGTGTCGGTGGTTTTTCCCATATTAGGTTTTCACGTTAAATTTCTCGTGTCTTGTGTTTTTGTGTGATTTGTGTTGGTGATTTGAATTAGTGGCTTTAATCTGTCATTGTATTCGCTATTTTGTTCCGCTGCGTATATATGTGGATCGATCTTTAAACCCTAACAAATGTCATTAATCATGTTTGGTTTCGAGTTTGATTTGAAATATTACAACACACTTTGGTTTGGATTTTGCATCACATATTGTTTCAGACTAGATCCAAAGTTTGTTTCAGATACTTATAAACTTTGACTTAGTTCAGAATTGTAGCAGATTTTGTTTCCATCAGATTTTACTCAAATTATCTTACAAGTTTTGCCTCTAATTGGACTCAACAATTTTGCAAAAAACAGTAAAAAAACGGAACTACAGATGATACCCAACAATACTCCTGTTTATACTCCGATTCCTTTGGATTGTTGCTTTGAAGTTTGGTTGGTTGGACAAAATTTCTGCCTTCCATTCTTTCTAATGGAAAAGTAAATCAGTTAAACCAAAATTTGTAAGGGAAAATTTGAAGGTTCATCAATGTGTTGTGTGCCTTTTCTTTTGGTACCCACGATGAACTGAAAAACAAAGATGAGTATGAATAAATAAGATTAATTACATGATATTTATGTTGAACATGTTCTTCAGCAAGTTCTGCAGAAACATCTATAACGGGCATAAGACCATGCATGCCCAAACACATCGTCCATCTCCTTCGTAACCTTCTTCTCTACATATATCTGAGCATTCAGATAATTTGCAGATCATCTTTGTCTTTCCAGCAATAGTTCATTTTTTTCTTCACCATCTAAAAAGCAAAAGATTAACATTAAGCAGTGAAACATGTTTTCCAAGATACTTTTACCTTCTAATTTTGCAACACCATATTTTTTTATCCTAATTCCGAAAAAACACTACTTCGTATGAGTTCCAACTCCAGCAGATTCTGTTGTTACAACAGAGTCATAGAGGAGCCTCTCTGTGCTTTTATAAATCGACATATGTACGAATATCTAATTTTTTTGTATACGAGGAAACCTTCCGGCCCGGTGCAGCCACTAGACAACCCTGAGGGGATAGTAAACCTCAATCTCAACCTCGGTGTCCTCTAGAAATTGTAGATTCCCAAAAAAAAACCTTCAATGTCAACCTCAGATCCTCTAAAATATGCAGATTCCAAAGATCCAACCTTTTTTCCAACAAAAATAAATTCCAAACCTTAATCTTGGCGTTGGGGTCGTCTAGGACTTTGAGGTCCTCAGACGCCACATACTCCACCGCAGCAACCAACGGCTTGTCGGGAACTTCTTCTTCTTCCGAAGAGATCTTCGGCATGGCCTCTCCTGCTCGATCGTATTTGGGAGAGTGTTGTCGAGAGGTCGAAGCGCCGCCATTTCCTCTTTCTTTCTTTCTCTCGTTTGTGGTTTTATCGTTTCAAATTTCAAATTTAGAGACGTTGCAGTCTGGGTTTCTTGCATGTATGTACCTTTAAGATTTCTATTTAATAAATTAATGGTATAATTGCATTTTAAATTTGACCTTGCCATCCACTTTAATTTTATAACTGAATTGCTAAACATCGCCCCAAAATTACTTAAATCGCCCCTTGAAATTACCAAATTGCCTTTCATCCTATTTTTGCTTATATATCTCACAATTTCACTCTTTTTTCAAAACTTTCTCTTCCTATACCTACTACAGAAGATTAGGAATGTCTCGGAGGCCAGACAAGCAGCCAGCAGTTCCCCCGGTGTACCCGTATACGGTAACCTTACTTTATTTATTTGTTTTCAAAAAAAAATTAAAAAAAGTGGTCGGCGTCCGAGGGAGACGCCCCCCGCATGGGGCGGGCGTCCGAGCGGGTAGTTCTACTTCCGCCGGATGGATGGTGCGGAAGGGTAGGGGTGGGAGGTTTACGACCGCGGATTCGAGCTCGTGCACTGTTGATCCCCGCGCTCAGAAGAAGAAGAGGGTCCAGGACGATTCTTGGATCGTGAGCAGTATGACGCCTGGTGGTCCTTTAGATGGGAGCGTCATTCCTAGTTTCTGGGGTCACATCGCTAGACGGATCTGGGACGGAGAGGATCGGAAGGTTCTGAAGTGCCATAATCGGCACAGAGCCTGTACAACACTACAGGGTTGGCGGTCTGCACTGAGTGCTGATATCAGAGAGGAGATTAGTGTCACGCATTTGGGGCACTTACCGTACAGCATGTTCCCTTATCTCGACATGCCTTTGATTTCTACGTTTGTGGAGCGGTGGCAGCCTGACACCAACACTTTCCACATGCCTTTCGGAGAGATGACGATCATGCTTCACGATGTTTTCCAGATCCTGCGCATTCCTGTGGATGGTCGTCTGGTTAGTGCTCAGGGGTCGACGTCTGAGCTGAGGTGTTATGTGGCAGAGTTGCTTGGTGTCACACCTGATGGTCTGGCAAGAGATACAGCTTTATGGAGTGGTGGTGGTGTCGGCATCGACTCCCTTGAGGACCTATGCAGACGGGCACGACCTCTGCGGGCCGATGATACACAGTTGACGGCGTACCTATTCTTGATGCTCGGAGCCGTCTTGTTTGTCGACAAGAGTGGTTGCCGGATCAGACCACGCGATCTACTGGAGGCTAGGGACCCGGACACCGTTCGTGAGTACTCGTGGGGGTCAGCGACGTTGGCATACCTGTACCGTCAGCTTGGGATAGCTAGCCGTGCGGATTGTTCTGGGAATGCAGGTTGTCTTACGCTGCTGCAGACGTGGATATACGAGTACTTTCCCGCATTCCGCCCGCATCGTGAGCGGAAGATTATCGACGAGGGTCATCCACGTTCTGGTATGTGGGCCGTCCGGAGCGAGGACAAGAGCGATGGACGATTGCGTTCCATCCACGCACGGCTAGATCAGATGACTGCATCAGAGGTATCAAACTTTACACCATTTATTTAATTTTAAGATGTATTATTATTAATGTGTTAAACTTTAGGTGGAGTGGTTACCCTATGGTCCTGACCCAGCAGCGGATGTCCCGAGGACTTTATTGATGGGCCTTATTCGTTATCGGGATATCATAGAGCCTTATATGCCCGATCGGGTCTTGCGTCAGTTAGGATATGTTCAGGTGATCCCGGTTGACATCCCGACACCAGAGCATGCGGTGCGGTCTGCGACAGCAGCGACGTACGACGTCAGGTTCCCCGCTTCTACAGCGGAATCGACTTGGCGGACATTTCCGAGATCATGCCGACTGTTCCTTGGCGACTTCAGACATAGTCGCGACCCCTCCGAGTGTGATGCACGTTATCTTGATTGGTTCGGTAGTTACTCACATCCTATCATCGTCTGTGGTGCCTCCCGGAGAGCAGATCGACCACCAGATAGGACGTGTGGCGATCTGGTAATTTTTTCATTTTATCTATATGTATTTGTACCGTATATTTTGTTAATGTACGCTAATGTTATTGTTATGTGCAGTGGATGTGTAAGATGATACGGGCTGTAGAGCCATTCTTGCAGAGGAGGGATGAGCTGCCAGACGATGACATGAGAGCTGCATGCGGAGATTTGTATGAGATCATACACTCGTGGCATACTCAGTTAGGCATCTCCGACCATGATTCGGATGATGAGTAGGCTGATCTATTGTACCGTACTCTTAGTATTTGCATTTAGATTTGTTTATCTGTCGTACGCTTATTATTTGTATTTGTGTTTGTGTTTGCTAACATATCGTACGCTTATTATTTGTATTTGTGTTTGCTTATTTGTCATACGCTTATTATTTTTATTTGTGTTTGCTAACGTATCGTACTATTATATATAATGCAAATAAAACAAACATATCAAAACATATTACATAATAAAGCAACACTATATAATGTACAAACATATCAAAACATATTACATAATTGTACAAACATATCAAAACATATTACATAATTGTTGCCAATATGCTATCCTATTTTGGTACTCCAGCTCCCATCCAATAACACTCTCATCTCGTATTTGATACCACAGAGTCGCTATAGGAGGTACGGGGAATCCCTCATTCAATTCCAAACGAATGTAATGAGCGTAACTCCCTAAATGAGCAATAATCAACTCTCTGCACGGTCTCGTCACGGTAGGCGGACTCTCCCAAGGTAGAACTGTAAGACATGGGTACAATGAACCATCATTTCCGAGAGAGAAGAACATAACTGCACACTTGTAAAAATTTGCAATGGGAAACAAGTCCGTCCACGTCTCCATGTAGTGATTCTCGCCACAAGGTCCCCCGCCCCAATTAATCCGGTGACGAGCCTCCGCCACACCGTCGTAGTATACGTGCTCATAAAAAGATGGGTTCGCAGCTAGCTCATTTGAAATCGAACGACGGGCGAGTTGCCAATTGTCTTCACCACCGTGGAAAACATCGGCGACACATTGAAATCCACAGTTTCCATCAGCACGTACATCATTCCACTGGTGTAGGAATGGCATAATGATTCCTGGAATCCTATCCGCATATGGGAAGTCGTCTACGTCAGCCCGCCCAGTCACTACAATATCAACAAAAAATACACTTACATATAATAACAAAAGATACATATTTACTGAAATAAATAACAAAATTATAATAACAATAAATATAGGGATGGTATACCTGATCCTCCCCTCACAGACGAAGAACCAGAAGATCGACCACGACATTTGCTTCCACTACCGGAAGAACGACCACGACCTCTACTCCCACTACCTGAAGATCGACCACTACCTCGCTCTGCATACTCAAACGCACTAGGGTCCCGTCGTGTCGACTTTCCCCTTGGTCGACCTCGTAGCTTTGTTTTTTCTGCAGGCTCTCTCAAATTCGCATGTTCGGGGTGTAGCTGCTCGAATAAAACCCGAGAGGCAGATCGAATTACGGTGGGGTCACTTCCTGCAATCTCATCAACCAGGCTGCGAAAATGTTCGGCGTCTTGAGCTGCCTGAGACACAAACTCTGCGTTCCCGGCTCCTTCCCCAATGACAAGTGTCCTCCAGAACGAATGAATCTACTCTAAGTAAATTCCGTTGTCTGATTCAAGACATCCGCGGATGGTACATGCGCAAGGTATCCCATGAGAAGTCAGAAAAGCGCACTCACAACGATATTCAACTTCATCATCTAACTGTTGCATTCTTTTCACCTCCTGACTCAGCAATTGCAAGCAGTGATGCGAAACTCGATCATTTATGTGACGATATAGAGCATGTCCGAAATTAGTCAAATTTCGCCGTCTCGAGTCTTCAAGAGCGTTTCGAATATTCGTCAGCTGCATTTCAATAGCCGCGTTGACGCGCTCGAAAAGAGTGTCCAGAGTTGCAGTCGATGTAGAAATCCACTCTTTTAGAGCAGAATGAGCACTTTCGACCCTACAATTCGTGATGTTCCCAAAATGAAGGACTTTGTTCGTCCAATTCAGCACAAACTTTTCTTTATGCACAAACCACGTGGTGTCCAGATACTCCGTGATAGCCGGCCACGATCTATACAAATCTTTCCGAGCATACACAGCTCTATCATACTCGGCTTCTGAAGTAGAAAGCATGATTTTCCTCCATCTTCCACGCCTCAAAGTCTCTGCCATCTGCTTATTTTTGCCGAATACGTGGTATGCGTAGTTCAATACGTCTTTGTTGATGTGTCACGTGCAGAGTAAATGAGCAGAGTCAGGAAATACCTCTCTCACTGGTCGCATAAGGCCTAACTCCCGGTCTGTTATTATTGCAGTCGGGCTGACAGTCCCCAATAACAGATCTCGCAACTTCTCCATCACCCACAGATAACTGGAGTAAGTTTCATCCATCAAAATCACATATCTAATAAGGAAATTCATGTTTGTTGGTGTGACCCCAATCATTTCGAACAAAGGCATCTTATACTTGTTCGTCTTATAAGTCGAATTCATGCAGATAACGAAAGGATATGTCCGCAACAACTGGACTGACGTCGGATGTGCCAAAAAAGCGTGAGTGACGACATCAGTTTCTGGATCCGCCATAATCCAATGTAAGTACTCACACTGCACTGCTTGATAGAGAAACTGCTGGACGGGATTTCGGTCTTCAGATTTTGTCCTCCTCATGTAATCTCTGAAATTATAAATATGCATTTGATTTGGATTGTCCTCCGGGAATTTTTCTTTTACTGCCTTCAAGATGTTCCGTGGTTTTGCTTGCGCCTCAGGCATTTCACGAACAATCTTCTTCGCCCCAGAACTTAGACCACTAATTTGACGATGACCCTCTGGATAAACTGTCAGTCTGTGGTTGTGATGTCCATGAGCACTATTAAAAACCACAACTCATCCATCACGATCTCGTCGCTCCACCACTTTTATTAAGAAACGGCAACCGCAACCCTTTCTTTTGGTGTTTCTTCGAAGTGCAGTATCCATATCCCGAGACTCCATTTGATTTCGCCGGTCGCATCTCAAATAACAATCCATCCGACTATCTGATCTTGTTTTGTACGACGACACGACCAAAAAAAACCCAGCTCCGATAGCTACTTGTTTGGCCCATTTACATGTTTCATCGATTGTTTCAAAGATTTGTGTAGTTTGAAATAACTCACTGTAATCCACTCCATCACCACCGAAATCTTCCAACGGAACCTACAAAAATAAAATCGAAATTAAAAAAATCAAAAAAAAATTCGGGCGTCTGTATTAAACGCCTACCCCATGGGAGGGGCGTCTGAGTTAAACGCCCTTCCCAAGGGTGAGGCGTCTAAGTAGGACGCCTGACCGAAGGGAAGAGCGTCTACTACAGACGTCTTACCCAAGGGGAGGACGTCTACATAAGACGTCTCTCCCATTGCGTAGGCGTCTGCGTTAGACGCCTCGGCCAAGGGGACGACGTCCTACGCAGACGCCCTCACCTTGGGGGAGGCGTCTAATGCAGACGGCCGACCCAAAATTTGCCCCGCACCAGGCTTACCTCACCGGATGCATCACCATCGCCAGACATTTTCATGGTGTTTTTACTGATAAATTATGAATATACAAGACCGTAGGCCTAATTTATAGACACGGGACGATATGGGTATTAAATATATTGTTAAGGGTAATTTGGTAATTTCAAAGGGCGATTTAAGTAGTTTTGGGGCGACATTTAGTAGTTTGCTTATAATTAATGAGGATAGGTCGAATAATGTATGTTGCAATAAAATATCTTATTTTCAACCTTTGATTGGACATAATCGTTTCAAGAATGAGCATGAAAAATATAATACGATTTTATACCAAAATCTTAACAATACACAATTCATCGGGTTTTTACATAAAATGACGCATCAAATATTCAAAGTTGAACTTTTTTTTGGCCAATCAAAAATCTTTTGAAATATACCATCATTGACTCATGTCACTGTTATCAATTCAAATACGCGACTTAAGAAAGATGTTTAGGAGACGCACCAGTAAGTGCTTAATTTAAGCATAATTATTAATTAAGATACCTGCTACTAAAAAGTAGAATATGTGGTGTATTGTATTAATTCAAGAATTACAATTTTACCTGCTACTAAAACAAAAACCAAAAGAAGAAACGCGAGGAGGACGACTTGTGCAATTCTTTTTTCCATTGTGCAGTACTATGACCCTTCTATGAAAATTTTAACCTTATGAGATTAAAAGATATCATGGTATTAAATGTTGGCAGAGACAATAAATGGAAATTGATGTATCCTATAATTTTAGCTTAAATGATAAGATCAAATGTTTTGGACTCAAGATTATATCATTGAAGTTTGGTTGGTCAAAATCCAATATTCATTAAATATGGGATGAGTGAGCGTTATACATGAGCGGTAGTCAATTTTAGAAATAATTTTTAAATTTTGACCAACCAAACAGATCATTAAAAACAATTTTGTAATTATAACACAAAAGCTAAATATTTGACAAATTATAAGAAATGAAAAAAAAACTGGTCTTAATGACCAGTCTTAGGTTTGAGGAAAATCTTCGCCGCGACATCGGTTTCCAATCGGTTCTCATTCAATATTTAGTTGGTTAATTATTATATTTCTGAATGCAGTAGCTAATTAGATTCTTATTATCTTATTATTTCCTCAAATTAAAATCTTGTAATCATGGTCTTAATGACCATATGATTGGAGTTTCACTAAAAATAAAGTCGGATGAAAGTGAAGGAGAGGATTAATAATTTTTCCAAACAAAGTCTTGAGTCAAGACAATACATAAAGCACCATTTTCACCAAACATTGACACAAGATCTGAATCAAATTTGTACCAAACTTGAATCAAAAGTGAATAAGAAACTGATAGACAACTGACCGTAAAACTAAAGCAAATGGGGAACAAAATTTCCTCTAATGAAATCTGAAGCAATTATGATGTAGAATGTCAAGCATAACCTCAAGCAAAATACAAAGAAATCTCACGAACAATATCCCAGCAAAATATTAATTCCATCATTACATGCATAGTTGTAATATCCTTAATCCTTCTTAAGACTAATCATGTTTTGGCTTTGATTAGGGGCTTAATTGGGTGGTTTATGATGGAGGGCTGAGATTGATTTGGTTTGGATGAGATGAGATGAATGGTGGAGATTGGAAGAGAAGGGTTTAAGGAGTGGTGTGTGATTCTCTCTCTCTCTCGCGCGTCCTCTCTCTCTCACCGCACAAACTCTCTCTCTCTCTCTCTCTGATCAGACCACCGGTGCGTGGAGAAGCTCGAGCCGTGCGGTTCTGAAGGCGAGGCAAGGATCGGACGTTCGCCGGTGAGGGTAGATCGTCTTTCGGTTGGTTTTCGCCGGAGGAGGTGTTTTGCGAGGAAAAGCTCGTCGTTGAGTCTTCGAAGGCTTCTTCAAGTCTTCAAGGTATGTCAAGCTTTGCTTTGATGCTCACTTATGCTTTGGTGGGTGTTGGGGTGATCGAGGGTAGGCCGGAGGGCTCGTCGGACCCGTGCAGCAGCGTTCTGCACTATAATCGGTCGACCGGTGGCATGGTTCGGTCGACCGGTTGTAGAGAAATTTGGGCGAAATCCCTTGTATCGGTCGAACGATACCATGATGGTGGTCGACCGGTAGTGCATTTTGAGCAAGGGGTGGAGGCTCTGTGTGTTTTCGGTCGAACGGAACCCCTTTGCCGGTCGACCGAAAGCACTGTTGTAAGTCGGTTGGGGGCGTTGACCATCCAAACGGTCGACTGCCTTGTTGACTCGTTCGACCGGCGATTAAAAATAACTTAAGTTGGTTCGACCGTAAGATGTTCCGGTCGACCGGTGCACTATGCAGATTTTGGGGTTTGGTACTGGTCGTTTTCGGTCGACCGGTGAGTTTGGGTCGTTCAACCGTTGGTGCATATTACTGTGGCACAAGTTTTACTGGTCGAATTCGGTCGAACGGGACCCCTTTGCCGTTCGACCTATTGACAGTTTTGTTGGTTGGGCCAGTCCTGCTGAGAGGATTCGGTCGACCGGTTGGGAGTTTTCGTTCGACCGTTTGGTACGGTTTTTGTGTGTTCTTGTGTTGTGAAGCCAGCTCGAGATGGCAACGGATCTCCGGCCCTAGTGGGGTGACCGGTGCCGGCCTGAGAGTGGTTCACGGGTGTTGTCGGGCCAGCACAAGAAGGCAACGGATCTCCGGCCCTAGTGGGGTGACCGTTGCCGGCCTGAGGGTGGTTCGCGTGTGGGGCCAGCTCAAGATGACAACGGATCTCCAGCCCTAGAGGGGTGACGGTGCCGGCCTAAGAGTGGTCTTCTGGACAGCTCAAGATGGCAGCGGTACAGAGGATACCGACCTGAGAGTAATCCGGCGGTGCCTGGGGCACATGTGTGTGTTGACCGAGGATATTTCCAGTCGTGGTGCCTGGGGCACGTGTGTTGTCGCCGAGGGAGTTTCCGGCTGAGGTGCATGGGGCACGTGTGTGAGGGTTGGGCTAGAGGACCCGTGGGACCCGTCACTGTTTGGTGTCTACTGTGGTAGGGAGAGAGTTCCCGAGGACCCTGTGAGACGTTGTTGGTCTATCGCATTTCATATCATACATGCTTTAGATATCTAGTCATTTATTGTTATAGAGGTTTGGCATACGGGGTTTCCTCTCGGGAAACTCAGGCATATTCATGTTTTATGTCAGGTCATAGGCAGCATTAGGAGGTGGTGACTGCGGAGGAGCGCCTTCGGGACCAGATCCTGCTTTCCCTGTTTTGGAGGTCCGAGTGATTACATGTATATTTTTCCTTAGCTTTTGTTGTAATCACACTTTTGTAAACTCTCAGATATATATATTGTATATATGTTGGTGCACCAGTTGGCCTTTTTCGTTGGTAATATCCTCGTGTTGTGTTTTATTAAAAATTTAATTTCTTCCGCTTTGGAGGATGTTACAATAGTAATCCAAGGCAATATATCTGAAACATCATTTAACAAATCAATATCTCCATAGATCATCTAGATCACAAACGATCAAAGAAACCAAACCATAATTTCATACATTATAGAGTTCACAAAATACCATGGACCACAGTTCCATACATCACAAAAATCTAGTGAAAAGACACATTTTCTAATTTGTTTCCAAACTCAACTACATAGTACATACTTGGTAAGTTACAAATAAGTTAGAATATAATTAGCAAATGGAAATCACGAGCCGGTAACAGCAGCCACCAAGAAGGGATACTCAACTTATCTTCTATAACCATCATTTACTGTTTAAGATCCAAAAAACCAATATTCTCACGGCTTTTTGAAGCTAAGATAGGTCTGCCCAAAAAAATTCTAATCAAAAGTACTAATTCCCAACTTATAATTACAAAATTAATACCTAAGTAACGTCATATTAAGTCAATTGCAGTTCGAGATTATCAGATCACAGACTCTTTTTTGTCGGTAAATCCGAGCCTTTAATCAAACAGAATTTATAGTTTACAATCCTTTAATTTTTCTCTCGAGATTATTGTAACGTCCCAAAAATAACGGAAAATTTAAACAATTCTCAAAGATAATAAGATCAGAAAAGACGGGAACATTACTCATAAAATACTAAAAAGGGTGAACCATTACATTGAAGTTTCAAAAGATATGATTACATGCAAAAGAAGAAATATAAGTAATCATACAACCTTGGAAAATAAGACTGAATGATCCAATTCCAAGTGCGCTCGCCCTCAGTCTCCACCCAACCTGCGCCTACTGTCCTGAAATGCAAATGAAATAGCAATGTCTGAGTCTCCATAAGGAAACCATGTATACCAAACCTATCTACATGCATATGTAACTACTGTACAATGAACCTATCATACTAGTGTACATGACATAATAGAATGCAACAGATAAAAAAGGACTACAACCCCCCACAACATCATCGGGTCTCCCAAGGAGACCTACCATAGGCACAAACGATCTTACGGAGAGTACGCTACACACCACACACGCAGATGTACTAAACATGGGGTTCGGTGAGGGTCGTACACACTTTCGCGTCATAGAATCAGATCATAAACTCGTGGTCAACGCCACACCCTCCGGAGCTGTCGCTCAAGCGGTCACTGACCTAGTTGTGCCACAACCAAGCTACCTGCCGGAATACAATGTCGGACAGTCACACCGCCGTCACTTGGTCGTGTGGTCCTTCATGCCGCCACTTGGTCGCACAGGTTCCCTCCCGCCGCCACTCGGTCGTGCGAGGCACATCATCATCGTCAAGGTCCGTCGATCGTATCCATCACCCACAAGGTCGGTCGATCGAGTCATCCGGATCAAAGCCCGCCGGGTCATCTTGCTCCGTAGAGCTTTGCAATATCATGCATTGGGATCCTTGATCCCTCAGGTATACTACTCTAGCAGGAGTCAAAGAATGCTCTACTCTACGCCACAGTCCATCAAATAAAGGTGGCTCGTGCCCCAAGTATGCACACTCTTCCCTGGGCAAGCGAAATCATCACACCCATCCTCACCTCCCGGCTCACGCACGAGACGAGGATACGGGCTTCCATGGACAGAGTTGACAGTACACAAAGGCAATGACTCAGATCTGGGCTCAAACAATCGACCAAAAAAGGCTAACCGGTCGACTGTTTCCAAAAAGATTTAGGAACGTTCGACCCATCGCCTAAACCGGCCAAACTCTGGGTGCATAACTTTAAGTCCCAACGGTCGAACTAAAGGTCAAAAGTGGTCGACCGTTTGAAAGGTCTAGGCCTGAACTAAAGGCAAAACCCACCGATTTTCCAAAAGTGTTTGGCTTCCACCTCAACCCTATTCATGGTTTTGGTCTCCCGACAAGATATTTGGGAGTTGTAGTTCAGTGGTGGACCTCCATATCCACAACATGCCATTATCGGAATCTCAAATCCTAACAGATATGTTACCAAAATTGGCAAATATTATGTCAAAAAACTTTCATTTAGTTGTATTGTGTTTTTATGAACAATATACAAGTGTTAGTGTTTGTCTTAGAAAGCCACTATTTTCAAATCTAAAACTGAATGCTGAATTCACAATGTATTGCTTTCCATATTTTGAGAAATTCGCGAAAAGATCATACTTGATTGAGTAAATGTCGGTGTAAGTGAAGTTCGTGTTAGGTAGATCACCTTGTAGTTTTCGCAGTCAGAGCTTGAAGCTGCTGTTAATTGAAGATTGTAGCCGCTTGGTTATGTGAAGTTATGCATCCAAGTGAATCGAGTTTTGAAGGATCTTTTCCCACTAGTGCAGAATTGGCTTTACTCGTCGCCCAATAGACGTCGGCTGTTACAACAGCCGACGTCTATTGTGGAGAGGACAGAATAGACGTCGGCTGAAATGGAAGCCGACGTCTATGTGACACTATAGACGTCGGGTTTTGGAATAACACGTTTAGCCGACGTCTATAGTGTATAGACGTCGACCTTTAGACGTCGGTGTTTTAGTACCTTGTGAATCCGACGTCTATAGGGTATAGACGTCGGACTATAGACGTCGGACATAATGTAAGACCGACGTCTATAGTCTATCCACATAGACGTCGAGGTATAGACGTCGGCGTTATGGAACATCCGACGTATATAGGTCTTAAAGAAATCAGACAGACGCGTTTTCTTTCATTCTTTTCAGTCGAAACCCACCCAAACCCTAGCCGTCCCGCGACCGAACTCTCCTCCGCGACCATCCTCCGACCGATCCGCACCGTCTCCGGCACCGCAGCGAGCTCCCAAGCGCTCCTCCACTTCTCCGGCCCTCTTCTCCTTCTTCCTCCGTCTTCCTCCGTCTCTCTCCACATGTAAGTTAGTGTGAAAATATTTGATGGAAATGATAAAATATTCACGTTTGTTTCAACAACTCATGTTACGTTTAATTTACTAGACAAATCTTGAATGAAATTCACTATTTTTATGATGTTCCAAAATGTGATATCATAATACGATAACATTACCATATTACTTGACATAGTTCATATCGGTTCAACAACTTGTATTATATTTCATTATGTCTCACGCAGGAAGCTTACATTTGCAAAAATAAACTTCGAACTTACTTTGAACTTTCTGGTCTTATGTGAATGAACACAAACATGCCTCACAATTGATTCATAGACGCACAAATTGATTTTGTCTCTCACTTTTAGATTGAAAAATGTCGTTTAAAAGTATGGTAAATGAGAACTATTAGAATTTAGAACAGTACCGGTTCCTTCATCTAAAAAAAGTGGAAGAAAGTGTGTTTGCATGTCATTATGTTTATTACAAAAGCATACCTAAACAAAAATGTTTAGAAATAATAATATCCCATTAGACGATAATTCTGGAATTATATATGTGTAGTTTTCTATGGGTATGCATAAAAAGTGTCCAAATTAGAATAAATCTTTAGTATAGTGAGTTCATACATTTATTTGTGTTTATTTATGTTTTGTCTAGTTAAATGTTTATTTATGTTTATTTATGCTGAAAAAAACTTACTTTGTTTAGTTAAATGTTTAGTTTATAATAACTCATTGCCCCCCTTAAACAACTTGGCCTTTAATAACCCAAAGCAAAAGATTAGACAATATTTGTTAAGTCATTCATCATATAGGATTTGCATGCATTGTATTTTCTATTATTTACGCTTTCTGTCGTAGATTGCTGGCGTAAGGTACGTACTATCTTTCACTCATCATTCATTAGAAAGCACGCATTAGTTAGTAGGACTTGCATTGTAACAAGAGTGAGGTGAGTGTTTGTTTGGTGTGTTGTTTGTTAGATTAAGGTATGAAAAACACTTAGGGGGCAGTCACCTATAGGAGATGAGGTGGGGGATTTCATCACCCTTTCCTTGGCCCAAAAACCACTTAATAAAAGAGCCTTAATAAAATCAATTAGACGTTGGCCCCTAGGATTTTCGGACGCATTAAGGAGAGGAAACCGTTTAAGACCGTTATGGCCTGAATGTCGTTGCCCATCTAGTCTCCCTGAGATTTTAGGAACCTCCGGGTTCTTGATTTCCTATAGATTAGTGGTCCTCGATGTTTAAGACCCTTTCGGCCTGAACGTCGTTGCCCATCTAGTCTCCCTGAGATATTAGGGACCTCCGGGTTCTTGATTTCCTACAGACTAGTGGTCCTCGGTGGGACCTCGAAGTTAGGCGTCGTCTATTACTAAGGACCTATAGTGGACTTTAGGTTTGTTTTGGCCTTGATTGTTTAGTTAGATTTCTAACCTTCCTTATTCCACGCTAGATTAAGGACTTCATCTCTTCTCCTCTGAGTCATTCTTTTCTCATCTTAATGTTTGCGGGTAAAGAAGATTCCAAGAACATGACATGACATGACATGAATGTCAATTGTGTGGTTGTATTTTTGTGTTTGTGTTTGTGCATGTATGCTTGTGGATGTATGTGGATGTATGCTTGTGAGTCAATTGTATGGATGCTTGTGGATGTATGTGGATGTATGCTTGTGAATGTCAATTGTATGTGGGATGTATATGGATGTATGTGGATGAAATTTATAGGTGAACGAATTTGGTGCAGTTGTATGTACACGACGACGATGACTAAAAACAATTTCGTCGGATCCTATTTATTTTTTTTTGTCCAGGTTTGGGAATAGACGTCGGCTGTTTATATAAGCCGACGTCTATTCCTCTGAAGAAAGGAATAGACGTCGGCTTTCTATTTAATCCGACGTCTATCCCTAACGTATGTATGTATAGGCGTCGTATGTTATCTAACCGACGTTTATCCCTAAAGTATAGGCGTCGTATGTTATTTACCCGACGTCTATCCCTAAAGTATAGGCGTCGTATGTTTATTAACCGACGTCTATACATTAAAGAATACACGTCGGCGTCTAATTATAGCCGACGTCTATTAGTTAGGTATAGACGTCGGCTATACGATGGCCGACGTCTATGTATAGACGACGCACACATATACGTCGGATGGGGGTGTGCTTATATCCGACGTGTATATGCCCTTATATCCGACGAATATTCCCTTTTCTGTAGTAGTGTCCGTACCGATCAATGTTTTGAGGCAAGCATCCAAGAGGACTAGTGTTGTGAATCCAAAATCTTCTTACCCCTCCATCATACAATGTCTTAACAAGATTTGACTATAACGATCTTATGAGCTTACTTTAAAGATAACATAACATTTTAAGTTTTCAATCTAGTAATCATTATATCGATTGAAAATAAACCATCTAAAATTAATGACGAAATTTTGGAGAACCTTTTGTTATGAGTTGGGGGACTCGAGCTTTGAAGCGAAGAAATTGAGCAACCTGAATGGCAAATGAGAAAGGACTGACAGAATAAGGTGTTGCTAGAAGAACGGTGCAGCCAGCGGAGGCGAAATTTGCACCGTTCTTGAAACTGGGCGCCCCAAGTGAGTCCAAATATGAGTTCAGTTCCGGAAGCCGCATTGCATCCACTGCATATCAAAATTAAACATCAACCACAATTAAAATACTTGTCAAAAAAAAACATCAAGCAAAGAGAGACATGACCTTCCAATAACAAATTAATTATATCAAACATGATGAAGATGGAACTTACTAAAGAAATCGATCACGAGACGACCATCACAAAACCTCCCCGACGGTCTCCCAAAGTGTGTTTGCCCGTTGGGCGGGTAGAGTGGCTTCCCTAGACTAGATATGAGTCCTCCAGTGTCGGAATTGGAGTCACCGAAATTGAACACCGCTGGGTAGTCAAACCGAAACTCATGAGAAGCACGACAACGTTCCAAGTATACGGTCAAGATAACCAAAAGACGGAGGAGAATCATAGCGGCGGATGTGGTGGTAGTGGTGGTGGTATTGATTGTTGATTGTTGGTCACAAAGAACACGTACACCTAACGGCTAGCTAACTAAGATGGGGTTGGTTAATTTGTTTGAGAAGAGTTTGGTGTGTGGGATCGATCCACTTGGGTTGGAGTGTGGCGGGAGAAAAGTCTAAAGTTTGTTTGTTGGATGATGAAATCATGATAACGTACGTAATAAGGTGGTAGATTTTACACTTATACTTGCATTGCAATGCAAGTTGTTTGTTTTAACATTTTTTGTTATTATTTTGACGGAGTGAATGAATACACGTAGGTCCAGAAAGGAGATATGAAAATTCCAACAACTTTGCAACGGATGGGTTTTGAACTTACAACGTTTGGTTGAGAAAATCCCAAGAGACCACTTGTGCAGTTGTGTTATCTCAACTTGGTCGCATTGGAAGTTATTTTTACGAGGTACATTTGGTTCTTATCTCAATATTTATCTTTTGTTTGCCATGTAAATTGGGATTTTCTGTGTTTGTTACCACGATTGAAAAGCAAAACAATAGGTGAAACCACCATCAAACAGTTTTAGCTCAGCTTGAAGTTGAAGGTGCCAAATATAATCCCAACCAGACAACCTTATAATTCTTAGAATGAGATTTTTCTTGAGTGCACCTAAAAAATGTGTCAAATTCTGGTGTACACTTGCATTTCAGAAAGGAAAATGTTTTATGAACGCAGCGCGTCACGGACGCGCTCTACGTGGACATCCATATCAGCCCTTACGTGGCCAAAGCATGAATGTTTTTTTGTTTTTTCTTCTTGATGTCCACTCGAATCACATTAAATGCGTTTCAACTCAGCATGTTCTCTCTCTCCACCCAAATACAAATATGATGACACTCTTTCTTTCTTCTTCATTCTTTCTCTCCAGAATAAATCACCATTTCTAGCAATATATTATGTCGAAGAAGCGTCTGATGCCGACTCCCATGATTCTTCACAACGTAAGCAGCGTGAATGGGACGGTGCGAAGACTTCCCGATGTTCTTGTCAGCGTTAGCATCGTGAATGTGACGATCCGGTGGTGAAGACTTCGCACCACAACATCTTTGCTGCATTGTTGGAGTGCCCGTGACAGAAAAAGAAGGAAGAAGAAAGAAAGAGTGTCACCGACCGTCCCATTCACGCTGCTTACGTTGTGAAGAACCCTGGGAGTCGGCATCAGACACTTCTTCGAAATAATATCTTGCTCGAAATGGTGATTTATTCCGGAGAGAGAGGTACAACGCTCCGTGGTGAAGACTTACGTCTGTTCGGTTTATGTCGTACATCTCTCCGTAATAAATCACCATTTTGAGTAAGATATTACGTCGAAGAAGCGTCTGATGTCGACTCCCAAGGTTCTTCACAACGTAAGCAGCGTGAATGAGACGATCATGTTTAAGTCTTACATTTTCTTTCCGATTTACTGGGAAAATATATATTATCTTTGTAATTTGTGTGTGTTTGTATTGTTTGTTTGTGTGTGATTTACTGGGAGAAGATATATTATTTTTGTAATTTTTGTGTGTTTGTGTTTGTGCTTGTATTGTTTGTTTGTCTTTGTGCTCTCATTGTATCTTATTGTGTAATAGTTATCATCAATAATATGTACCATCAATATCTCATTGTGCTCTCATTGTATCTACATAAACAGGACAAACTTTCTACATAAACTGGACAAACTTTCTACATAAACAGTACAAACTTTCTACATAAACTGGACAAACATTCTACATAAACAAGATAAACTTTCTACATAAACAGGACAAACTTTCTACATAAACATGCTACATAAACAGGACAAGTTTTCTACATAAACAGGACAAAACAGGACAAACTTTCTACATAAACAGGACAAAACAGGACAAACTTTCTACATAAACAGGACAAAACAGGACAAACTTTCTACATAAACAGGACAAAACAGGACAAACTTTCTACATAAACAGGACAAAACATGACAAACTTTCTACATAAACAGGACAGAACAAGACAAGCTTTCTACATAAACAGGACAAAACAGGACAAACTTTATACATAAACAGGACAAGCTTTCTTCCTAAACCGGACAGGAACTACACTTATTCCGGACAGCAAATACACTTATTCCGGACAAACTTTCTGTTCCGTTTCTGAACACACTTTCTTCTTATTATGGACAACTACACTTATTCTGGACTGCAAATACACTTATTCTGGACAACAAATACACTTATTCCGATTCCGGACAGAAAATACACTTATTCCGGACAACAAATACACTTATTCCGGACAAACTTTATGTTCCGTTTCTGGACACACTTTATTCTTAAACCGGACAACAAATACACTTATTCCGGACAAACTTTATGTTCCGTTTCTGGACACACTTTATTCTTAAACCAGACAACAAATACACTTATTCCGGACAACAAATACACTTATTCCGGACTGCAGATACACTTATTCCGGACAGCAAATACACTTATTCCGGACAAACTTTATGTTCCGTTTCTGGACACACTTTATTCTTAAACCGGACAACAAATACACTTATTCCGATTCCGGACAGCAAATACACTTATTCCGGACAAACTTTATGTTCCGTTTCTGGACACACTTTATTCTTAAACCGGATAACAAATACACTTATTCCGGACAACAAATACACTTATTCCGGACAACAAATACACTTATTCCGGACAAACTTTATGTTCCGTTTCTGGACACACTTTATTCTTAAACCGGACAACAAATACACTTATTCCGGACAACAAATACACTTATTCCGGACTGCAAATACACTTATTCCGGACAGACACATAACGTAAACAGGACAAACACATAATGTAAACTGCACACACACATAAAGTAAGCTAGACAAATTAAGTTGATCCAACGTAAAACTTAAAAACAAATATTTTATTATGATAAGTGTGGGCTCTGCACGAATAATGAGGCTGCACGATGTCCTAGGGTCTGCACATTGTCTTATCTGTGTATTGGGAAATGAATCGTTCAACTTAAAGAACCGGCGTTTTTTAAAAAGACCAAAACACGCGAAGAGAAATTTTGCTGACTGGACGCTGACTCAAAGAAAATATCTGAGTTGTACAGATCCACGTAAGGCGCGTCCGTGACGCCCGCGTCCGTCTATCACGGCCCGTTACCAAACTTAGAACAATAACCAACTGTAGGAAAATTACCAAATTGATAACCTGGCAAGTAAAATCTGATTTCAAACCATACTGGACTGGTCGATTTTTGTTCTTTTGGTATGGTTCTAAATTAAACTGGACCCATCATTTATTTATTTATGCTCTAATTATTTTTATTGAAAATTAATTTCTTAATATTAATTTGTTGTTAATTATACTCCCATTGGCATCGACTTTCTTTGGACTAAGTTTTTTCCTCTTATGATTGAGGATTAAAACTTTTGCAAGATGTCCTTTAATTTTAAGATGTTTAAGACTTGATTTTCGACCACGTGAGAATTCAAATGGATTATCTTTTTTATGTGTTTTTATTATGACAAGTATTTAGACAATCCAAAACTCTATAATATTCTACTAATCATGTCGGAATAGATTTCGTCCAACTCTAAACAAATCATGCAATAATGTTGATTTCGTCTATACTCTAAGAAGTCATACTAACCAATTATTGAACTAGGGCATAATTCCAACAAAAAATGTCATACTAATCATGTCGGAATAGACCTAGTCAAACTCTAAACAAATCATGCAATCATGTTGATTTCATCTATACTCTAAGAAGTCATACTAATGAATTATTGAATAAGGACATAATTCCAACAAAAAATGTCAAAACCAATTGGTGATGAGTGGATGGACCTTGCAATTTATAACTCAGGAAAACAAAATTCCTAAATTAGCGATGTGAGACTATTCTCTAACACCCCCTCGCACGTGTGACCAAGATTATTATTTTTCTTGTGTCCATGCATGGACAACAATAAGGGTGTATTTGTCAAACCGGTGGTTAGGCATTTCAGACTTTGATACCATATTGAAATGTGAGTATTCATCTCAAACCATCGATTAGTAATGAGTGGAGGAACCTTACAATTTATAACCCAAGAAAAAGTTTCTAAATTAACCGACGTGAGACTATTCTCTAACCAACACAATTCCAACGAAAGAGACTAAATTATGTTAAAAAATATTAAAACTGTTGTGAAATGAAAAGACATGTGGATTTTGGGGAGAATGATGAAGACTTTTCATTGCTAACTCATAAACAATACAATGAGTCTCTATATATAGACAAGAGACATATATGTTACAATGTAATAACAAGCTAATGAATAAGACATATAATATACATCAATGAGATAATTATATTGCATTTGAATGTGGGGGTTACAAGAAGTTGTAACACCAAGAGACAATGTGACTCATCCATATAATATATTTGTTATTTCATAACACTCCCCCTTGGATGATCACCGTTTGTTATACGTTTTTTCAGTTGGCCTCGTTAAAAAACATTGTCAAGTAAAACCCTGTGGGACAAAAACTTGGTGAAAGAAAAAAGAGTGCAGAGCGTATAATTCTCCTCCTTAATTTAATATACATTTACAACCTCTTTTAAATAATATGGCGTTATGTTCATGTCTCGTTAAAAACCTTGCTACGAAAACCCAATGGGAAAATAACTAAGGGAAAAAGAGTACATGACATTCGTTAACACAATTGCGCAAGCTGTCTCGTTAAAAACCTTGCCAAGTAAAACCTCATGGGACAAAAACTTGGGAAAAGGAAAAAAAATACAGCTACAAGCCATCTGACTTTTTCCTTCAGGGATAATCGTAGTTCAGGGATGATAATTAGAAATTTACTCCCCCTGATACGTAGTTCACCAACTTTCATAAAGACTGCAACGTCTCCACAATAACACAAAATAATTTATGATTTTTTATTGTTGTGGATTAGACATGTAAGAATCATCACTGAAGAAAATTTTCATCTCATGAATATAGTAAGTAAATATTGATAATTCCAGGTGAATGTTCTTTGTATAATATCTCTTTATATATTTGAATCATTGTAACAATTTTCCTCTGGAGAATGTTCGAACTGCATATTGAAAAATAGTTGACTGTTCTCCAGTCATCTATTTCAAAATTTATCATTCAAATATTTCACGGGTACGTGTTTAATCTCTTTAGGAGTTCCTTTTCATATCATTCTTCGAGATGATATGCATATTATCTTTGTTTTATTCATATGGTGATTATATCGTATCTCTTCATTATAATTTTCCTTGGACAATTTAGTCCTTCAGGGACTCTTATTTATATATATATATATATATATATATATTAAGTGATTTATACAAATTTGCAGTCACAACATATCTCAAATGTTTATCTATTTTTATGTCATACTGATCAAGTAACATAACGTAATATTATGCATTTCGAGAGAATGAGTAACATCGTAATAGATGTTGGGTCATGCGAAAAACTCTTGTATCACTACTCGCTTTATAATGTACCACCATGTTGTTGTAATGTGATTTCTATTCACATTTTTCAGAAATCAAGACTACATGTCCAATAAGCGAGTCTAGTTGTATATTGTTCACTTTCTTTTATTCATTTCAAATACGAATGCCTCTGGCATTATTATAATATTATAGATTCTGGATCCAGATTTTCTCTTGAATTAACATGCTCTAAGAAGGCGAATTAGTCGTCGACAATAACATTTTTATGTTTCTCTCGTATCAACATAGTTGATTGTAACTTTTATAATAATCAAATCGTCGTCGTTTCCCAAAACATTAGAATTTGACCGTTATGTATTCCCAGAATTGCTAAATTTGCTAGCAGCTGCTTTTATTTAACCGTGTTTATATTCTTCAGGAATAACATCTTCGGGAGGTGTAACGAGTGACTAACTTTTATTTTCATTTCCACAAATAATATATGTTCTAGTCCACGCTACTGGCGTTGGTTGAGCTCAAATATATTTTATCATGTGGAGATCTCCACTTTATATTATGCGTTTTATGTCTAATAATACAAGACTTAGTCATTCTTTTGTGGTCAATAAAAATGTATGAAAATTACTTGCTAGATATTGCAAGTTAATGATTTTATGAACTTCAGGTTCAACGATACTTGTACGTATATTCTCTTATGAACTTCAGGTTCAATATAGTACATTTTCTTAACATTTTTTAAGCTTTTGACTTTCTCCCCCTAATGCCAAAAAAATATGCCTCTATATATATAAATGTTTGACTGGACAATAAAATACATCGCCCTTCAGGGGCTTCAAGTATTTTAACACTATCAGGAATATGAATCATGCTGAAATATCCAATTTAATTTGAGGCCACTAAATTTTAGAGGTGGAATCTATTAATCGCAGATGGGAAACATTTCATTCAATATCGTACAAGTAAAATAGGGTAACATTCATAACATGATGTACATAACATAAAAAAATTATGAATAATATCAACAGCTATGCATATTATTGTATCATGTATAAATTTTAAGATCTCATAATGATCCATATTCAGAAATATTTTATAAATCGATGCTTAATTCGTAATGTGTGCTTCGGGAACATGATCCAAAATACGATGACACATATTGTGATTTTGCAATAACTTATGCTTATGACTTTCAATCACAAATAATGTTTAACACAAGTTATCTCATCTTATGAAAAGATAGAGCTTGTAGATACCTACTTAGTTGAAGAATCTTCTCATTCTTCAGTGGATGGTCATATGAAATTTCAGCAACATTTGTCATCATATATGTCCTCATTGACCCAATTAGTCATACCATATGTTATTAGAATCAATATTCATTTGATTCACCAGTGCAAGTCTTTTGACAAAGCCACAACGTGTGCAATGACACATCGTTCAAATTAGAAAAATACTTATCTCTTAATATAGTGTGCATGACAACACTATACATGATGCATAAATCATCTTTTCTGATCTTAAACCAAATATGAGACCGAAGAATATTCATACCATCACTGGTGCAGAAACGCCTATAGACGTCGACCCATAGACGACGACTGTATAAAAACCGACGTCTATACTATAGACATCGTCTATTTATACAGCCGACGTCTATTGAGACATATAGACGCCGGTTGAGGGAAAATGCATTGCAACCGACGTCTATACCCCAGCGGTTATCCTTCATAGCAATAGACGTCGACTATATGATACAACCGACGTCTATTTCCCCATCCATATAGACGTTGGGGTCTAAACGTCGGGTTTATCACACACCCAACGTCTATAGGTCTTATAAGTTGAATTGTTCCCTTCAGTTTATTATTTTTTATCGTGACAAAAACTCTAACCCCCTTCCGACCGAACCGCGACCAAACCCTAGCCCCCTTCTGACCTAACCACGACCAAACCCTAGCCCCCTTCCGACCAAACCGCGACCAAACCCTAGCCGGCCAACTCATCTCCGCGCCTCCACTCAGTCACCTCCTCGGCGCCGCCCTCATCTACGTCGTCTCCAACCCCTTCCTCCAACACCTTCTCCTCGTCGACACTACTCCTCGTCGGCGTCGTTCATCACCGGTGTCGTTCCTCACATCGCCACTCCTCACCCGAAACCCCATCGCCGGCTACCCCACTCATCAGTAAGCCATCGTCGGAGATGAACATTTTAAATGATATAAATTAATTTGTTTGTTGCTTTTAACCTTAGCCCCTTCGCCGGCTACCCCACTCCACAGTAACAAGATTTTTTAGAATATTTTTTGGTAATTAATTTATATAAAAAATTATTAACGACATTATCTTTAATGCCTTAGATGAGATTCCCGTTACTCCAACTCAATATAAAAGTAAATTTTCGTTACAAATGAAATTAAAAAATATTGTTACAAACTAATGTGATATATAAAGTATGATTTTATTCATAGTGTTTGTTATGTTATACCGATATACAAAAGAAGTTACAAATATATAACAATAATAATAAAGTTATAAGCACAAAATGAGTAGAGACCAGAGAAAGAAAGAAAAGAAAAGAAAAGAAATAGTAGATGAGCTGGTTGGTGATCCTAAGCACCGACTAACTAAGTTGATGAGCTTTCAATATAGACCAAACCAAGAAGGAACCAACAACTTCCATGGTTGCTTGCTTGCTTGCTTTTCAGTCCACCCAACAACCCAAAGTTTTAGAAAGTTGCATAAGTTAGAATGACATACTAAGTTGGTTGAATTGAAGTTGAAAATGTTATATTTATAATGTCTATGTGATATAATGGAAATGAGTATACATGATATGATTGTTTGATGTTTGTTATGTGAATGTGCTGTAGTGGAGAATATTACACATTTTTCTTGTTAATCCCAGGATTCAAAGTTTTTTACATAGCAAATTTTTAGGGGGGGGGGGGGGGGGGGGGGGGGGGGGGTTCTGCCAAAATCTAATAAACTTTTAATACTAATTGTTATTAATAACATGATATTTTATGTTTAACATGTTTTCCGTCTTAAAAATTAAAATTCTAGTAATTGTTTTTAATTTTTGCTTTTAATATTTATAATATTTATTGCCTTGCTTTTTTGAATTTTCAATATTATTTACATATTGTCTGTAAATATGTTGGTATTATGATAATAACTTATCGACCCCCTTAAACAAGTTGGCCTTTAATAACCTATAACAAAATATTAGAAGAAATTTACTAAGTCATTCATCATATAGGACTTTCCATTCATCTTATTTATTTTTTATTTTACGATTTTTGTCGTAGATTGCTGGCGTAAGGTTCGTAATCTCTTTCTCTCATCATTCATTAGAAAGCACGCAATAGTTAGTTGGACTTGCATTGGAACAAGAGTGAGGTGAGTGTGTGTTTGGTGTGTTGTTTGTTTGATTAAGTTATGAAAAGCACCTAGGGGTAGTCACCTATAGGAGATGAGGTGGGGGATTTCATCACCATTTCCTTAGCCCAAAAACCACTTAATAAAAGAGCTTTAATAACATCAACATAGACGTTGGCCCCTAGGATTTCCGGACGCATTAAGGAGAGGAAACTGTTTAAGACCGTCATGGGTTGAACGTCGTTGTCCATCTAGTCCATCTTGATTTCCTACAGACTAGTGGTTCTCGGTGGGACCTCGAAGTTAGGCGTCGTCTAGTGCTAAGGACCTATAGTGGACTTTAGGCTTGCTTTGGCCTTGATTGCTTAGTTAGGTTTCTAACCTTCTTTATTCCTACGCTAGATTAAGGACTTCATCTCCTCTCTCCTGAGTCATTCTTTTCTCATCTTTATGTCTCCAGATCTTCTCATCTACGAACAACTTCTTTTAAATTGAAATTTTATTTATTTCCTTCAATAATAACTATCATTTTTCTTGATGTTTAGATTGAAATGGATCGAGAGTGGATTCTTTCAAACCGATTGAGTGATGAGTATGAGAACAGAGTGAATATGTTCTTAGAGGTTGCCAAAAAACATTCAAAAAACGAATGACAGAGACATGGCGTATTGTCCGTGCAATAAATGTCATAATATGTCAGTGCTGACTTTTCGTAAAATAAAAGATCATTTGTTTGAGAAATGTTTCGACCCAAGTTACAGACGGTGGATATGACACGGAGAAAATGAATCATTTAGTTGTTCCAAGAATGACGGAGACAATGTTAGTGTGGGAGATCACTTAGAGGAAACGGTTCAGGATATGGCTGAAAAGTTTTCGTCCAACCCTGATTTACTTGGTAATTTGTTGAGTGACAATGAGAAATCATTGTATAAGGGTTGCACCAAATTCACTAGATTGTCAACGGTGTTGAAGTTGTACAATTTAAAAGCAGGAAATGGTTGGACCGATGTCAGTTTCATATCACTGTTGAAGCTATTGAAAGAGATGCTTCCAGATGATAATGAGCTGCCAGATAGAACTTATGATGCTAAGAAAGTGTTGTGTCATATGGCAATGGAATATAGGAAGATACATGCATGCCCGAACGATTGTATATTGTATAGTGGTGAGTTTGAAAACTTACATTCCTGTCCCAGGTGTAATGTTTCACGATACAAAATGAAACACAGTGGACCAAAACCACAATGTAGAGGCTGATGAGATGAAAATCAAAAGACCTCCTGCTAAGATTTTGTGGTATCTTCTGATAATACTAAGGCTTAAACGTTTGTTTCCGAGTAAAGAGGATTCCAAAAACATGACATGACATGTTAATCGTGAGAAACCAAATGATCAGTTGCTACGTCATCCTGCAGATTCACCTCAGTGGAAAAAATTAGACTACGACTTTCCTGTGTTTGGTGAAGAATCCAGGAATGTACGACTTGGACTCTATATGGACGGAATGAATCCTTTCGGTAATTTGAGTTGCATTCACAGTTCGTGGCATGTTCTGCTTGTAATTTACAATATGCCCCCGTGGTAATGCATGAAACGCAAATATATTATGTTGTCCTTAATGATTTCTGGTCCGAAACACCCTGGACACGACCTCGATGTGTATTTAAGACCTTTAATTGATGACCTAAAGAGATAGCGGGATGACGGAGAGCCAGTTTTTTATTCTTATCGTCATGAGTCATTTGTAATGCGGGCAATGATATTTTGCACGATTAATGACTTTCCAACTTATGGTAATATGTCTGGATATTCGGTCAAAGGTCATAAAGTTTATCCAATTTGCGAAGAGAATACATGCTCCTTGCAACTGGTTAATGGTTCTAAGACAGTAATCTTGGTCATCGGAGATTTTTGCCTAACTCCCACCCTTATCGTAGGTCGAAGAAGGCATTTAACGGAAAATAGGAGTTTCCGAATCCACCAGTTGAACGTCGAAAAGATGTATGAACGTATAATGAACGTTGAATGTGAATTTGGAAAACCGTATAAATGAGCAAATGACAAAAGTCTTTGGAAAAAAGATCCATATTTTTTGATCTCCCTTACTGGAAAACATTAGAAGTTAGACATTGTATTGATGTAATGCACATAGAGAAAAACATTTGTGATAATCTTGTTGGCACTCTGTTGAACATACCTGGTAAAACAAAAAATGGATATAATACAAGACTTGATCTTGTTGACCTTGGTATATGAGCAATGCTGGCACCAAAGAAGTAAGGAGACAAGAATTACTTACCTCCAACTAGTTATACATTGTGTAGAAAGGAGAAAAAGATTCTCTGTCAGTGTTTGCACGATCTAAGGGTTCCCCAAGGTTATTATTCAAATATTAGTAGTTTTGTTGTTATGAAGGATTTGAAACTTGTGTGGATGAAGTCTCACGATTGTCACACTCTAATGCAGCAGTTGTTACCTGTAGCACTGAGATCCATATTACCGAAAGATGTTAGACATGCAATAATAAAGTTGTGTTCATTTTTCAACAAAATTTGCAGTAAAGTGGTTGATCTTGTGCAGTTAAATAAGTTGCATAATGAAATTGTGGTTATATTATGTCAGTTGGAGATGTTCTTCCCACCTGCTTTTTTCGACATTATGATTCATCTAGTTATTCATTTGGTTAGATAAGTTAAATTGTGTGGACCAGTTTTTGTAAGGTAGATATATCATTTCGAGCGTCATATGAAACTATTGAAAGAGTATTGTAAAAATCGTCAAAGGTCAGATGCTAGTATTGTTGAATGATACATAGCTGATGAGGTTATCGAGTTTTTCACTGGATACCTAGCAAACACCAAAAGTGTTGGACTTCCGAAGAATCGTCATGATGAACGTGCCGATGGTAAAGGGACACGTGGGATGAAAATGTTAAATCCAAATGGCGAGGACTTAATGACATCATATTTTTATGTGTTGTGCAATTCTAATGAAGTTCAACCTTACCTAAATGAACACATGAAGGTTCTAAAGGAAAGAAATCATTTGTGGAGTGATCAACAAGTAATAAATAGTCACAATAAAAAATTCATCTCTTGGTTCAAAAATGTGGCTTACAAGCGTGATGTTTCTGAGACAATACAGTGGTTGGCCTACGGTCCACATTCTGCTGTTATAAGTTACAGTGGCTATGATATCAATGGATATTCATTCTACACAGTCTGTGAAGATTCCAAAAGTACTGTTCAGAACAGTGGCGTCACCTTAATAGCATAGTCTTTGCATGTGTCTAGTTCTAAAGACAAAAATCTTGTATACGCCGACATGTCCTATTACAGTGTAATTAAAGACATATGGGAGCTTGACTTTGTTAAATTAAAAGTACATGTATTTAGATGCAAGTGTGCTAATAATAAAAGTGGAGTTCGAGTGGATGACTTAGGGTTCACTTTAATTGATTTTTCAAAAGAATGACATAAAGGAGAACCTTTTATTCTCTCTTCCCAAGCGAAACAAGTCTTCTATGTGGCTGATCCATGTGATAAGAAATGGGCAATAATTTTCGAAGGGAAGAAAAAATTTGTATCAGATGATAGTCTTATCGAGTATTAAGAGATACCACATTTCTCTAAGCAAGCACTTGAGCTAAACTCAGTAGACGAGGAAATAAATGTTGAGACTTGTATGTTTAGAGATGACCACGGTGAAGGTATATGGATTGAAAATCCATTAAGAAAAAAGAAATTGTAAATGTGCAAAATTTCTTGTAATACATTATGTCTTGATTAATACATTACATGAAGAGACATTATAACCATTTAATGTCTTGATTTTACTTGTTAATGTCTTGAGTTTACCTTTTATAGTATCATGGCTCCGAAAAAGAAACACTCCATTAGAGTCTGAAGGTTTGAAGACTTACAATTCACGAGGTCCTACACTAATGAAAGAATTCGTGGGGGAGAAGAAATAGAGACGGTGGAGTTCCAATCCAGTTTGATGACCGTCTTGAGGTGATAGGCATGTTGTCTGATAACTGGAAAAATTATCTGGGTAGCCTAACGAGGGCTAAAGTTGACATTTTTTGTCGAATTGGGTCGAGGTTCATGAGAAGCTGAAGGGCACAATATGGGATGACGTGCAGGTAATGAGTCTATTATAAAATTCTTTAGTTTTAGTCGAACTTTTGATATATATAAATTAAAAATGTTACTGTGTTGTAGGCAACTTTTAAGTTCCAATCCACTGACAAGTTGAAGAAAAAGTGGATGACATATAGCTCGTTGTCATTCTTGGAAGAGAGCAAGGGTAAACTCCAAAGGGGAGTACGTCACAGACGAGTCGCAAGTGATTGGCTCGAAGATAGTAAGTTGTATCACTTCTATATGTTATTAAATCACATTTAGTGATTTTATATTTTTCAATTGTTGGTAACATTTTTCGTGAAACTTTAGGACTCTCTGAAGTTGAGAGAATCCCAAGGTGAATTTGCTTCTGATGGCCGGAATGACATTCTACGCGAAGCCTTGGGAAATGACGAAAATCCCGGTCGTATACGGGGGGTAGGGAGTAGGGAGTAGGGTTGGACTACGACAATATTATGGAAAGACTCAACGGTCAACTTCGTCGACAGTTCATACCAAATGCGAGCAACAAAATTGCAGATTTGCAAAATAAATTGCAACTTGTTATAGAGAGATTGGATCGCGATTTGCCTACTTCTCCTACCTTCCATAGGACCACTTCTTCCCCGGTGACCACTCCTCCGGTGCAGCCAGTGTTCAACCCCGATCGACAATATGATTTCGTGTCTCATTCTCGAGAATTGGCCCTCGTAGGTGGTCCCTCGTTTCGAAAGTTCGAGGATGGATCTAGATGTGCTCTATTTGTCGAAGACCCTGATCGAAGATTGGTGGGACACGGAAAAGTTTATAACATCTCCAGACACCACTTCACATAGGTGGAAGAGGGAGAAGTGAAGTTTGCAGTGTGGAGTTGCTAAGATGCGGGTGCTCTGGTGCCAATTCCGGAAGAAGAGGTTGTTACCCCCGGCGATGCTATTGGTGGGTTCGTGAGGTGGCCTAGTCATTTAGTAGAGCTAAATGACACACACGAGGTATACTTTAATTTTGAAAGACTGTTAATTTCAATTTTGTTAATAATTGTATTTTTAATGATCATATATATATATCTGTAAGGTGTCAAGCCCCCGGAGCAAATGGTCCAACAACCAACCTCCGATCAACATTAATTTGCTACCAAGTAGGTGCAAAATGTTGTATCAATTAATGGTAGGTAGGGAATCACAATCCTTAACTACCTGGGATTTGGAGGAGGGGGTTAAAGGGTTGTCTTCGGCTTTATACGTCGCCAAAGAGGATGTTATGCAGTTCTTGGCGATGGATTCAGTGCATCATGATTATCGACGTGCAAGTGAAGTAAGTGTTTTCTTGCGTATAAGATGAAATGTATTGAATAATTTTATCGTAATTGTAATAGAATGTAATTTTTACTCTTGTAGACACCTTTATGACGCTAGAAGGTCAGTCTTTCCCGACGATCAACTATTTGGATTTATCAGTCCATCTACCTATATATACGGGAATGACGATAAATCGGGTTAGCTTGGGACTCTCATGAAAGAAGAAGACAAAATATATTATCTGCTCCCTTATCATGAGAGGTAAATTTGTTAATTCAAAGTGGAATTTTATTTTGTAATAAACTTCTAATTATATATAAAAACAACGCTCATTGGATGTTTGTCGTTGTATGCCCCGCGACTAATTCGGCATATTGGTTTGATCCGTTGGGGTCGAATAAACCAAGGGAATCCATAACCAAACTTGTAAATCTGTAAGTTCGTTTTAATCATCGTATTTGTAATTCGTGGATTTTTATTAGTATTATTGAATTCATGTTCAATAACTTGTGTTACTAAGGACAATAAAGGTTTATAGAGTGTTAGGTGGCAGGAGAACAACCCCAAAGTGAGAGTAACATGGCATGGAATGTGAGAAAGTTTTTTCTCCCATTTTTGTTAATTATGTTAAGTAATAGAACATATATTTAGCGAATTTATATTTTTGTAGTACCGTAAGCAAATTGGAAATACGGAATGTGGTTACTACGTGATGAGATACATGAAGGAAATCTTCAAAATTGCACCTCAAAACGTATCACTAACCGAGGTAATATAAATCGCTATTCAGTTGTATAGTTATAGTTTCATTATTTAGATTTAATATTTTTAACTTGTATTTTTATAGGTCTTCCAAAAGAATATTGATCCCTACTCACAACAGGAGCTCGATGAAACTCACGACCGATGGGCTCGCTATTTTATCAAAAACATGTTAATGAACTAAGAGGTTTTCATATCACTAACACTTTTGTTGTAATTTATTTAACAAGTTTTCTTGTATTACAAACATACAATGTTATGCCTTAATATAATCGCCTCATTTTTGGAATGAATGTCAAATGTTTGTGTATGAATGTCAAGTGTGTTGAATGATTGTGTTTGTGTATGTATGCTTGTATGTATTTGTGTTTGTAGATGAATGTGTGTATGAATTTGTGTTTGTGAATGAATTTGATGCAGGATGAATGCTTTTTTTGTGCAGGTTGAATGTGTTTGCTATGCAGGAACCTATGATTGCTATTTTTTTGATCAGGTAAGGGAATATACATCGGTTGTTTCTCTTAGCCGACGTCTATTCTTTTCAAAAAAGCCATAGATGTCGGCTGTTAAGAGATCGACGTCTATTATTTAGGTATAGACGTCGGTTGTAAGAAACAGTCGACGTCTATACCTAAATAATAGACGTCGGTTGGGAGAAACAACCGACGTCTATTTAGAAACAACCGACGTCTATACCTAAATAATAGACATCGGTTGGGAGAAACAACCGACGTCTATTTAGTTAGGTATAGACGTCGATCGTCTCTTATAGACGACGTATATTGTCTAGGTATAGACGTCGGTCGTTAAGAGACCAACGTCTATGTATATACGATGTATAGATAGATGTCGGGTCAGGGGAGCCTTATATCCGACGTATATACCATTTTCTGCACTAGTATATCCATTTCAAGCCAAATAAAATATTTATTGCAGATAAATTATTTATGCAACTATTACAAAATAAATGATAAGGTTCTTCCAATGACAAAATATAATCAAAATAAGAACCATGCATTAAATTATATCAATGTCAATTAATTTCAACGTAACTTGGTATAAGCCTTTTAGATAGAAATTACCCATACCAACAAATTACCATATGCATGTGTACTTTGCCCTTTTGAAGACGATAATGCAAATACCATCTTTGCTATTAATCCTTAAAATACATATTATAATAATATGCATAAATAGTCATGACAAGCATAAAATGCTAAATATCGATATGCTACCAACATATGCATATGTGTTATTAATATCTAGAAGAATCTCATCGTAAGTGAATAACAATCACAAGTATGGATTGGACTAATGAGATCACTAACCAATATAAATTAGTTTCAACTGAAATAATTGCTAGCTTATGAGTCTAGCATTTATCGAGGATCATAAACAAGTATAATGTGTAGATTTAAAACTAAAAATATCTTAAAGATGACCATGCCCTACATGTATCAATAGAGCTTCAATTATTATATGCACATGATGGAATTAGGCTAGTATTTACATATGTATCATCTCCATAAATCAACAAATCACATTTCATTGATACATTAATTAGTTATCCCAAAAGAAATGTAGCATGCTTAATTTGATGACATATATACTAGTGAATCACAATTCACGAGATAACTACAATTCAACCAGAATAAATAATCTTTAAAATTAACAGAGATCAAATCAAACATATAAAACACAATTTGTGTTTCTATAAAACACACATAACTAGAATATATTTAATTCGTGGAGTTACTTTGACAATCCATTTTGATTGTTGAATTTATATACGAAAAGGACATTAATTATTTTTCCATTTATCTCATCCACATTCATGGTCACAAAATGATTATACTAGACTTTTGTAAGACTTTTCACATGCTCATACATTCACTTCATGGAATGGAGCAAATCAATTGGACGGATTACGTGATTTTTCATCGATAACTCGATATTAAACTCAGCCACACTTCGGCACGAGTCTAGATCATGATATTTTCGAAATCATTTTAATGATTGCAATGCCAAAACACAACTTTCATCTTCTCTTTATTTGATTTTTTTCTATGTCATTTGTATTTCCAAGAGCATCAAGATGAATTTCAACATCCAAAACACGACAAGTAAAATTATTGTCCATTTTATCAAAAGTCGTATATTTAACTTTTGTCAACAATCAAGATGATCACTATCATATAAAAGATTACAGAAAATAAAACATATAAAAGAAACATTTATAGTTTCTAACAAAACAACATGTGTTAGATATGACATATGCACAAATAAATTATGTCATTATCATCAGAATGTCAAGTCATCTAGTGATCTTCCAAATATATGATCAAATTTTGCAAAACAAAATGATTATAAACATGTATTAATGCATGTTTATCAAATAACATACTCATATGCATCTATAATTCTCATGTGCATGATTTAAATTTTACTATCATACAGAAACAAAAGTTAATAGTCCATCATCTAAGAATATATATAAACATGTAGAACATGATATTTCAAACCAAGATTTTGCAACAATAATTTCTAGACATATATCATCACATTTTAAAAAAAGTATGAGTATATTCAACAAGTAAATAGATTAATGATATTATAAATTGTAAAAGATTACCTCAAGGTGAATACAACCTTATGGACTACCTTAATCAAACAAAGAACAACAGGTGTTCATCAAAATGGATATTTGTAATACTTGCATATGTGATACATCAAAATATCAAAGACAATTTTATTTTTGTGGTAATCAAATATGGTATAATACTCAAGCAATTTTGTTTTCTCTTAACCATAAACTTACAAGTAATAATCACATGTATGTACCAAACTACAACTGAATTGTTATTCATCGCCGGAAAACTACTTAAATCGCCCGTGCGAATTACCATTTTACCCTTCTGTCCTTTCTACTTATATTACTCTTCATATTACTCTCATACTCGGAATCATGTTTCTTTTTTTTTAGTTTTTTTTGGTTAAGCGTCCGCGGGAGACCCCCTCCCCCCCCCCCCCCCCCCCAACCCAACGGGCGGGCTACATGGTAGTCCTTCGGCTGAGTGGGTCATTCGGAAGGGTCGAGGTGGCCGATTTGTGATAGGTGATTCGAGTTCGTGCACTGCAGACACCTGAGCTCAGAAGAAGAAGAAGAAGAAGAGGGTTGAGGACGATTCTTGTATCGTGATGGGTGTGATGCCCGGTGGTGTTTTAGATGGCAGCGTTATTCCGATTTTCGGAGGCCACATCGCCAGACGCATTTGGGAGGGCGAGGATCGGAAGGTTCTGAAGTGCCATAATCGACACAGAGCCTGTACTACATTACAGGCTTGGTGTTCAGTTATGAGTGATGATATGACGGCGACCATTAATGATAGCAGACTGGGTCACTTGTCTTACAACATGTTCTCCTGCCTGGACATGCTGTTGATTTCTGCCTTTGTGGAGCGGTGGCAGCCTGACACCAACTCTTTCCACTTGCCTTTCGGAGAGATGACGATCATGTTGCATGACGTCTTCCAGATTCTGCACATTCCTGTTGAGGGTCGTATGGTCAGTGCTCAGGCATCGACACCTAAGGTGAAGATTTATGTATCAGAGTTGCTCCGGGTCAGCGTCGATGGTATAGGGCGGGATAGCTCATTTTGGAGTGGCGGTGGTGTTAGCATCGACGTTGTTGACGACTGTTGCAGACGAGGACTACCACCACAGACTGAGGATACGCAGATGACTGCCTACCTCCTCTTACTACTAGGTTGCGTCTTGTTTGTCGACAAGAGCGGTTGCAGAGTCAGACCACGCGGCCTATTGGAGGCGAGGGACCTAGATACCATTGGTCAGTACTCATGGGGGTCGGCAACGTTGGCATATTTGTATCGCCAGTTGGGGATAGCGAGTCGTGCTGATTGTTCTGGGATTACGGGTTGTCTTACGCTGTTGCAAGCTTGGATATATGAGTATTTTCCTTCTTTCCGCCCGCATCGGGAGTGGAAGATCATTGAGGAGGGTCGTCCTCATTCGTGTATGTGGGCTGTTCGGACAGAGGATATGAGCGAGGGGCGACTCCATTCCATTCGTAGACGGCTAGATCAGATGACTGCATCGCTGGTATAAAACTCTATATCATTCACGTTTATTTTTATTATTATTAACGTATAAACATTTAGGTTGAGTGGTTGACGTATGGTCCTGAGCCTGTTGTAGTTGTGCCGAGGACTACATTTATGGGTGTTATTCGTTATCGGGATATCACAGAGCATTATTTGCCTGATCGCGTCTTGCGTCAGTTAGGGTACATTCAGGTGATCCTGGTTGACATCCCGACGCCAGAGCATGCAGTGCGGTCTGCGATTGCAACGACGTACGACGTCAGGCACTGCGCTTCGAGCGCGGAATCGGATTGGAGGACAATTCTGAGAGGAGGCTGACATCAGCTGGCAATCTGAGACGTACTCGCGACCCCTCCACTTGTGATGCAGATTATTTGGAGTGGTTCGGTAGGTGCTCACATTAAATTATCGTGCGCGGTACCGTCTCGAGACCGGAGTGACCACTAGATAGGACATGCGGTGATGCGGTAAGTTTATCTAATTTAATTTTTATTTGTAATGTATATTTTGTTTTTATTGTTAATGTACTCTAATTTTTATGTTACATACAGTGGATGAGTATGGTGATACAGTATACGCCGCCGTTCTTGCGACACAGGGACAGGATGCCGAACAAGGAGACGAGAGCTATATGTACAGATTTGGATGGCCTCATTGAGGAGTGGAATAGTCAGTTGGGCATTTCGGACCAGGATTCGGATGATGAGATGTAGTTGGCTTGCACATTATTTATTTTATTATATGTTGAACTATTACTACCTTTGTTATTATTTACTTATCTGTTGTACTCTTATTATTTATTTCTGATGAACATATCTTCTCCCTATTTGTTTATCTGTCGTATTTTTAGTACTTATTTCTCACGAGCATATCATAGACCTGTTTGGTATATGTAACGTAAATTAAATTTAAAATCTGATAAAAAATAGCACGATATAAGTACAAATACACTATATAATCGCCGATATGTTATACATTACAAATGCATTACAAATTACAATCAAAATGTACTACGTAACCGGTCCCAATATGCTCTCCTACTTTGGTACATGTCCTCCCATCCAGCAACACTCTCGTCTCGCATTTGAAACTACATGGTCGCTATAGGAGGTACTGGGAATCCCTCAGCTAATTCCAAGAGAATAAAATGTCTGTAACTCCCTAAATGAGCAATGACCAACTCTCTACGTGGCTTGGTTATGGAAGACAGACTCTCCCAAGGTAGCACTGTAAGACACGGGTACAACGAACCATCCGTTCCCACCAAGAAATACATAGCTGCACACTTGTAAAAATTGGCAATCAGGAACAAGTCGCTCCAAACCTCCATATAGTGATCCTCGCCACAAGGTCCCCCACCCTAATCAATTCGCTGACGAGCTTATTCCACACCATCATAATAAACGTGCTCATAAATGGGATAGGCACGTATCTCATTAGAAATCACACGACGGGCGTACAACCAATTGTCTTGACCACCATAAAAACATCAGCAACACATCGAAATCCACAGTTGCCATCAGCACGTACGTCATTCCACCTCTCTAGAAATGGTAAAATGATTCCTGGCAGTCTATCAACATATGAGAAGTTATCGACGTCAATCCGTCCGGACACTATAAGATAAAAAATATCAAAGTTATATATATTAATAACAACAAACAACTAAGTAATAATAGTAACAACAAAGATATCGTCATACCAGATCATGCACCCGTGCTTACGGACGATCGAGACGAATTGGAAGACCGACTACGACCTCTACTCCCACTAGTGGAAGACCGACCACGACCTCACTCAGCATACTCAAAGGCACTCGGGTCCCGACGTGTCGACTTTCCCCTTGGTCGACCTCGTACGATAGTATTTTGTGCGGGTTCTTGATAGTTCGACTAATCGGGAAGTAATTGTGCGTATAAAATACGAGAGGCACTACGAATTACTGCAGGGTCGCTCCCCGAAATCTCATCAACGAGCTTCCGAAAATGCTCGACGTCTTGTGCTGACTGATCCACAAACTCTGACATCTGGACTCATTCTCCAATGACAAGTGTTTTCCAGAATGGATGAATCTGCTCTAAATAAATTCCATCACCTGACTCAACACAATTGTGCATGGTACAGGCACAAGGAATCCCATGTGATGTCAGAAAAGCACACTCACAGCGATATTCGACTTGATTGCTTAAGTCATGCATTCTCTTCAACTCCTAACTCAATAATGACAAGAAATGATGCGAAACTCGACCATTTATATGCTGATACAAAGCACCTATGTAGTTAGTCAAATTTCGACATCTCGACTCTTCAAGAAAGTTTCGAATATTTGTCAGCTGCATTTCAATAGCCATGTTCACGCGGTCGAAAAGAGTGTCCAGAGCCGAATGAGCGTTTTCCACCCTACAGTTCGTAGTGTTGCCGAAATGAAGGACTTTATTCGTCCAATTCAACACAAACTTTTCTTTATGCACTAACCACTTGTCTTCCAGATAATCCGTGAGAACTGGCCAAGAGTGAAAAGTATCTTTTAGATTACGGACAACTCTATCGTACTCGGTCTGTGAAGCAGAAAGCATGACTTTCCTCCACTTTCCACACTTCAAATTGTCTGCAAACTTCTTGTTCTTGCCGAATAAGTGGTATGCATAGTTGTACATGTATTTGTTGATATGTCAGGTGCAAAGTAAATGAGCAGACTCAGGAAAAACATCTCCCACTGGTCGCATCAGGCCTAACTCCCGATCCGTTATTATTGCAGGTGGGCTGACAATATCCAATAACAGATCTCGCAACTTCTCTAACACCCACCGGCAACTAGACTCGGTCTCATCCTTCATAATTGCATAGCCGACGAGGAAGTTCATGTTTGTTGGAGTCACCCCAACCATCTCGAACAAAGGCATCTTGTACTTGTTCGTTTTATACGTCGAATTCATGCATATTACGAAAGGATATGTGCGCAACAACTGAATTGACGTCAGATGTGCCAAAAATGCGTGAGTGAGGACATTAGTTTCTTCATCCGCCATAATCCAATGTAAGTACTGATACTGCACCGCCTGATTCAGAAACTGCTGAGCGGGATTCCTGTCTTCAGATTTCGTCATCTTCATGTACTCTCTGAAGTTATAAATGTGTCTCTGATTGGGATTATCATCCGGTAATTTCTCTTTTACTGCAAACAAGATGTTACGTGGCCTCGCTTGTGCCTCAGTCATATCACGAACAATTTCTTGGCCCCAGAACTAAGACTGTTGATCTGTCGGTGACCCTCTGGATAAACTGCAAGTCTGTGGTTGTGCTGCCCATGAGTACTATTAGAAACTACGACCCATCCATCACGATCCCGTCGCTCGACTACCTTTATCAAAAAACGACAACCGCAACCCTTCATTTTCGTGTTCTTCCGTGGTGCATATATGTTTGAACCTAACCTAATTATAAAGTTACGATTAGGGTCATTCTAAGAAAAAAAATTAACAGTGTATATACAAAATTAAAGTTTAATTGGTTTCATTGTTAATGTTCAAAGAGGTAAATTGAAATCGAGGGGGAGGTGTAATTAAATCTTCTTTGAATGTACACCTTTTTCTCTTTCCACCATATGTCTCCATAAGATTTATATATATATAGTTGTGGTCTAAACCCAGTCGAAAACATACATCTAAGCTGCAAGGTAGTTTCTTCCCCCGTTACATCTACCTTCTTCATTTCTTTCTATACGTTTTAAATCTGTGACTTGTTAAGTTGCTTGTTAGTTGTGATATAATTTAAAAGGAATTAATTTCTTCCAAAGCGAGCGTGTAATTCTTGTTTGTGAGGGTTGCTGATTTATATATTTTATATGAATCTAAATTAATTTATTGCTATGATTATTTTGACTATTGAATCAACCCAAGATCAGTCCAACTACCCAACTTTGATTTTCTTTTAAATAAATAAATTTAAATAATTATTTTATTCTGTATCTTTTAAACTGTTTTTACAAAATCACGAATAAATAATTGTGTTTAGTACTGGGTTCATAAATTAGTATAACGAAATATTAAATTTTGGAAATATTTGATTTCAATGTTTTACATAAAAAATGATTATACCATTTTTTTTATAAATCTTTTGACTAATTCCATGCCTATAGACTCATTCTCTTTTTGGCCTTCAATTTGATTAGTCACCAATAACTCATACTTAATTACTTGGTTCACTTTAACCGAAGTTACAATTATTTTTTCTAAAAACTTCATTATCTTTTTTATTATTTTATTAGCAATACTATTTTAGTTTTGCTACCTAACAATATTATAGTTTTAACTAACCGAACATAAAGAATTTAAACTTGGTTATGTCTTCGATTTCACCGTTTAATCATAACATATTTTTGACAAATTCTACTTTTCCAGTCTTTCCAATTCATATCCGTCGCTAATAGATTCGCCAACCCATCTTAATCTTACTTTAAGGAAACCAATTCCAATCTAGTAATCTACTCACAAAAATCTAACTAAAGTATTATAATATAAAAGTCAACGACCTTGATTTTTCTTCTTCTAAAACTCATCCAAACCGCCCCCATATTATTAGATGCTTATTTGAAAATACTAATTGCTTATTGTTCTCCCCTCCAAAATTTCAAAAAAATTGTTCAATCTCTAACTTGTTCTATTGAAAGATTTCCTACCATAACATTATGTTTTTTTGTTGTATTTTTTGTCAAATGATAGGCTATATGTTTTTCAAATTCGTTTTCTTTTTATTTCCAATGTCTTCTTTTAGTACTAGTTCACTTAGTTTTTCCAATTTATATTTTAGTAGTTAGTAGATACTCCATGTTGAAAATATATTACGAATATGGCAAGACCAATCCGATTGGCTCAGATAATCTTCATCATAGTCGTTGCATCAACAAAATCAATCTCTTCCTCATCACGATAATTCAACATCAAGCAAACATGGAAAAAAAATAAAGGACCCACGTTCCTCCTTGTTTGGAAAGTCCTCAACGGACTAATACCAACGTTTTTATCTCTGTATGGTATATAAATACAGATAAAATAATACAATCTTCCATACACGCCTGAATTCAAGATGCTATCAGAGCACTGATCCCACGACCTCAGACTCTCCTCGGAGGTCATCACCGGTCTTCACCTCATTCAAGGGGGTTGAAGGTCACATAACCAACATCCATACCCAAACCCTCAAACAACCATGGTGGAGGCACCAGAAATCATTAGAAACAAACGCATCCTCACGCCTAGTCTCAACCCTGTTGAACGGGACAAACTATTTGTCGTGGGCTCGGGTAGCCACACTTTCCCTCAGTGGCAAAGGGAGAGTCGGCCACATCACTGGGAAGACCAAGTAACTCGAAGGAACTGGAACCGAAAGCAAGCAGGAGGAATGGCAAAACATGGACCACCTTGTTATGTCATGGACCACCAAGCATTGCCGAATTTTTTCTCTACAAAGACAGTGCAAAGGAACTCTGGGATGTCATCCACGAACACTACGGGAAGGCGCAAAACTTCGCACACGTCTTCAAAATCAAGCATGAGATATCACAAACCCGTCAAAACTCAAGGAGCACCACCGAGTACCTAGGTACTCTCAGAAAGGCGTGGGATGAGTTGGGAGTATACGAACCCCCGACTACCGACGCTAAAGTAATACAACAACGAATAGAACAAGACATGATCTACCAATTTTTGGTAGGTCTTGATGCAAGCTACGAAGCAATACGGAGTCAAGTGCTTCTGGCACCGGAACTCCCACCGCTGGCTCAAATCACTACTATGATTCAACGCGAGGAAACTCGACGAAAAACCACAACTCATCCGCAAGGACAAAACAACAGCCAAGTTGAAGGAGAAAATCATGCATTTCTTGTCAGAAAATCACAAAACCAAAACCAAAACCACAACAACAAGAAAAGATACGAGAATCGGAAGGACGAGCATTGCGAGAACTGCAAAAAACCCGAGCATAGCAAGAACAATTGTTGGTTTCTCTATCCTCACCTCCGGCCATCAAAGGACGGCAACATGAGAGGCAAGGACAGGAGGGGAAGCACAGGATCATCGGGCTTTGGCGGCTACAACACCGCACATCCAACCATGGGAGGCGGCAACCACCCAGCAACCCTAACCCTACATTTTTTTTCGCAGGAAGCCGGATATGGAAACAAGGGAGGCAGATCCAGAAGCTTTTATACCAAGGGAGATCCGAATACCTGTGCTCCGACCGACTACATAACCCAAGCAACCAACTCTGGTGGAGCGAACGTTTCAAGAAATGGATCTGGGCCAAATGCGGATCCAACACAACTCAACCAATTGGTAGCCCACTTGAATAACATTTTGCAGAACTCCCCTCAACCTTTAGGTAATTATGCAAGTATGGTAAAATCCTTGGATAATTACACTGCTCTATTTTCTAAAAATAAATCTTGTAACCAAAAATGGATTATTGATTCGGGTGCCACAGACCATATGGCTGGAAACCCGACTCTAATGACTAATATTAAACATAATTTAGAGCTTCTTAATAAATTTGTAACTGTTGCCAATGGGAATCAAGTAGAAATAAAAGGAATAGGTGACATGAAATTATTAAATCAAATGGCTAAAAATATCCTGTTTGTTCCTTCCTTCAACTCAAATTTGTTATCCGTGGCTAAACTCACAAAAAAAATTGAATTGTAATGTTATTTTTACCCCTTTTGATGTAACTTTTTAGGATCGTATCACAGGGAGGATGATTGGTAGAGGGACTCTCATCAATGGTTTATATATTCTAGACTCAAACAATAAAGCTTTGCATGTTGAAAATGGATCCAAACATGAACTTTGGCATCATTTGGTTTTAAAAATTCTATTTCCGTTTATTAATTCTGAAATCATGTGTGATGTTTGTAGTTTTTCCAAACAAACTAGATTACCTTTCCATTTATCATCTAGTAAAACAGGAAGACCTCTCGAGATGATCCACTCCGACATTTGGGGGACAACTCCCATCGAATCCTATAATGTGTTTAACTACTTTATTACTTTCATCGATGATTTTTCTCGTACTACGTGGCTTTATCTGCTTAAATCAAAATCTGATGCATTCAAGGTTTTTTGTGAATTTGTTACTTTCGTGGAAAATATGTATGATTTCAAAATTAAAATTCTTAGATCAGATAATGGTTCTGAATACACTAGTCACAATTTTTGAAATTTCTTGAAACAAAAAGGAATTTTTCATCAAACTACCTGCATCAATACTCCCAAACAAAATGGTGTCTCCGAAAGGAACGTCATTTGTTGAATATTACAAGATCTTTTCTTTTTCAACACCATGTTCCAAATTGTTTTTGGTCTGATGCAGCCTTAACGGTTGCATACCTTATTAATCGTCTCCCTAGTCCTCGTATTCAAAACAAACAAGAACTGGAGATTTTAAATGGAAAAAATGAATCTTGATCATCTAAAAGTCTTTGGTTGTATTGTCTTTGTTCACAGGAAAAGATCTGACAAGCATGACTTTAGCTCAAATAAATGTATTTTTTTAGGATATTCCTTAAGAAAAAGGGGTACAAATGTTATGACCCCACAACTTGTAAGTTTTATGTTTCTGGTGACGTGTATTTTGTTGAAAATGTTCCTTACTTTAAAGATGGAGAAGAAGACTCCTCGCCACCCACCGATATTCCCCTTTCGGTCACAAACATCTTTGAAGCACCTAGACAAAATGCCACCACAACGCCTGAAGAAGAAGAAGTTGAGGCCGAAGGGGGGAAGCAATTCCGCAACAAATTCCACAACGAAGATCCAACCGGCCAACTCGTCCTCCTTCTCATTTGCACAATTATATTACGTCTCACGTAGTTTACCCATTCAGGACTACTTGTCCTACAAACAAATAAAAACAACTCATAAGGCCTTCTTAAACCAAATAGATAATCATATAGAACCCACCAACTATCACGAAGCTATTAAAGATCCTAAGTGGTGCAATGCCATGAACAATGAAATTAATGCCTTAGAAAACAACAAAACATGGACTCTTGTCCCTCTCCAACCCGGAGTCAAACCTGTAGGTTGCAAATGGATTTATAAAATTAAGTATAATAGTAATGAGACTATAGAGAGGTATAAAGCTTGTCTTGTAGCAAAAGGCTACACTCAAACTTATGGGCTAGACTACTTGGAAACCTTCACTCCTGTAGCTAAGATGAACACGCACTGTAAAGACTACTTGGAAACCTTCACTCCTGTGTTCTCATATCTATAGCCGTAAATAAGGGTTGGAATATATTTCAAATGGATGTAAAGAACACCTTTCTTCAAGGGAACCTTGAAGAAGAAGTCTACATGACACCTCCTCCTGGCATCAACTCAGCCCCTAACCAAGTACGTAAGTTACACAAATCAATCTACAGATTGAAACAATCACCTCGCGCATGGTATGCCAAACTAAGCTTATCTTTTACGTCTTATGGTTTTTCTAAAAGTTCCGCAGATGCTTCTATGTTTATTAAATATCATAACAATGTTACTACTATAGTCTTAGTCTATGTTGATGACATTATCATCACAGGAGACTGTGACAGAGAAATAACTCTAGTTAAAAGATATCTGAAATAAAAAATTGACATAAAAGACCTTAGTTTTTTAAAATATTTTCTAGGAAATTTGCTTATTCAAAAAAGGGGTTGTTTTTATCTTAAAGGAAATATATTCTTGACTTGCTACATGAAACCGGTAAATTAGGGTCCAAACCGGTCAACACTCCTATTGAGACAAATCGTAAGGTTGGTCCAACAGAAAGTGAACCGGTTAAGGACATAGGTCAATTTCAAAGACTTGTTGGGAATCTCATTTATCTCACTGTTATTAGACCAGACATCACCTACATCGTAAGCACTGTTAGTCAATTTATGCATAGACACACACACCACTTAGACATAATTAATCAGATTATTTGCTATCTTAAGAAAACCCTGGGACAAGGACTATGGATGAAATGAAATAATTCTAATGAAATAATTGATTACTCGGATGCAGATTGGGCGGGAAGTCATGATCGGAAATCCACCACGGGGGTTTGCACTTTCGTAGGGGGAAACCTGGTAACATGGAGAAGCAAAAAACAAAACGTTGTGGCTAGATCTAGCGCTGAAGCTGAATATCGTGTTGTGGCCTCAACTACAAATGAGCTCATATGGCTCAAGCAACTACTCAAAGCCATGAAGCAACCATACTTCGAACCAATGCAAATGTTTTGTGACAACAACGCCGCTCGCCACATAGCATCCAACCCAATCTTTCATGAAAGGACTAAACATATTGAGGTTGATTGTCACTTCGTCTGTGAGAAAATACAATCAAAGGAGATAGAAGTTCCTTACATTCCAAGTAAAGAACAACTTGCTGACATTTTCACCAAAGGATTGGACCACAAACAGTTTCAACAAATTCTACTTAAGATGAGATCCTTCAATCTCTTCTGGACCCAACTTGAGGGGGGCGTGTTGAAAATATATTACGAATATGACAAGACCAATCCGATTGGCTCAGAAAATCCTCATCATAGCCGTTGCATCAACAAAATCAATATCTTCCTCGTCACGATCATTCAAGATCAAGCGCACATGGAAACAAATAAAGGACCCACGCTCCTCCTTGTTTGGAAAGTCCTCAACGGACTAATACCTCTATTTTGAAATGGGGCCGCGATGCGGGGGAGAGGCGCATCGCATCTCCCTGATGCGGCCCTCCGGATGCGGCCCGCATCTTGACCCTCATATGCGGGCACATTTCAAAACACCCCATATTTGTTTTTTTTGGGTTTTTTGTTTTTTCTGATTTGTTTAATATTAACTTGTTCATCTTAGAAATTATTCAAAAATTTACCTAAATTTTTAGTTAGATGTATATAATTTATAATTAATATATCTATATTATATTATTTAATTATTAAATCGCAAACCGCATGTGCACCCGCATCGCATCCGCATACCGCATATGTCGAATGCGGTGTCCCACCGCATCCCGTATTTCTGAGCCTTGACTAATACTAACGTTTTTATCTCTGTATAGTATATAAACACACATAAATGTATAATAAAAAATACAGATAAAATAATACAATCTTTCGTACACGCCTGAATTCAATACTCCATAATGCAATTCGCTCTCAATTCTTGTTATATATGCTTGACTTCCCATGTATGACGTTAATCTTGATTTACGATGTATTAAATTTTCTATAATTTAAGTCAGGAATTTACATTAAGAATTAGATATGTTGCGAAATCTTCCTCACTAAGTAGTAGAAAAAGTATTTGGTGGATTTTTTAATTTGAAATATTTTTATTAATATAAAAAATTAGAATATACCGCCCACAAAAATATTTACCAAACTATGCCTACCTCCACCACGTAGTGGCAGGTAAATAGTAAAACTTATTTTTCACAACGAACAAGTTGTGTTAGTAAGAAACATTAATCATTAATTCATTAAACTTAACTACGTGCTTGTTTGATTTTTTTGGACAACGTGTGTTATCACCACCGTAGTTACAGTAACAACAACAACAATATTGTACCAATGACTATGAAATGAATTTCAACTCTAAAATCTCAAGTTATAAATTTTTGGTTGAATTAGAAACTGTCATCTACTCCCTACATTAGACTAATTAATGATACTGTGATTAGTCAGATATGGAACCCGACAATTAGTCAAAATCTTGTCCGAGGAATATTTATGTTTTTTTTATATATATTATGGGAAAGTGAAATTGGTGAGACAAATTAAGTTGGTTTAATTAATAATGACAGAGATGGAAGCTCAGCAGTTGGTGAGTGAAATGCAAGAGATGCTAGAAAAGAAAGCATTAGAGTACGCTGAAGTTGCTTTTAGAACAAGATATCCAACTGGGTGGTGAACGTTGATCTGGAAGAACGAGGGCAGAAGATTAAGTGTGTGAACATGACAAGGCTACTACAACGAGGTGTCTCTTCATGCCAGCTGAAGTCGCCGCAGCAGGTCGATGCATGTGGTAAGCAACTATGACAAAAGAACGAGAAAATTTTTATGACTGTTATACTTTTTTAAACTTTTCATAAATAATATGCATTGTGGCATTTAGAATGAGTTGTTATATACGTTTTGATTTAAGGAAAAATGAATATTTGGACTCTGAGAAACATTATTTGTGACTAGGAACGAAAATTCGAAATAAATCAATGTTTATAAAAACTTTGAAAAATATTTTGGAGGATTCAAAAAATCTTGGAAAATATAAGAGGCATGCCCCTCTCTGGTCTCTGTGTAGCTTAAAGAATGTGTGAGTGTGGTACGTGGATTGGAAGAGTTGGCGTGGAGTAAACTATTCAGAAGAGTTTCCGCAACTCGACAAGGATGCATTCACAAAAATGCTAGTTTTGGATGCTTGTTTCTTGATACAATTCTGCTAGCTGCTACCAACAACATGGTGATGGTGATTACAACAACAAAAAAAATCAGAATTTGGTGAACAGATATCTAGGGAGGAGTTGTTAGATGATTTTCTGTTGATAGAAAATCAAATCCCATCTGATGTCCTTAATGCCGTATATCTTTCGGTCTTCCCTGACAATCAACCAATGGAATTGGTGGTGAGATTAAGGAAGCTCTTCTTTCCGGGTGAAGTTTTTAATGATTCTATTGTGAGAACTGATTACGTAAGCCTCCTCGAATTCTATTGTGAGAACTTGTATCATGTACGTCTGAATTTAACCTTGGAGCGAAGTCAAGTACTGCTGCGGAGTGTGTCGAAGCTGGGATATACATAAAACCCATCCACAGAAGATCATTTATTCCACACATAATGTTTACAAGTAATGGAACGTTGGCTATTCAGCGTATCCATATGACCATATGAATGATCTTTAGTATTCCAGAATACGGAATATAACCTATGTCAGAATACGTTTGTTTTTTTATGTTCACTGGTGAAGTCGGAGGCTGATTACAAGGTGTTAGAGGAGAAAGGCCGGGGTCGTCTCTGCAGATTCAATAAAGGAGGGAATGCTCATGTTTGACAGACTAAATCACTAAAGAGACTACCGTTGCCCGAACTATTGCCTTTCACAAGGAACATTCATTGCGCCATCGAAAACTATGTGGCGGAACCATATCAGGAATGGAGAGTTAGAGACTACTTCAGTAGCCCCTGGTCGATCATCGGATTTGTGGTCGGTTTTGTTCTCCTTACTGTCACTGTTCTCCAAACTAGCTTGCCTCCATCTTAATTAATTGCATGTAAGTACGTACTTACCTCATTTTATTTAACTGTATTTTGTTTCTATCAATTGCCTTTTGGTTATTAGCTCTCCTTATTTGCATGCGCTTTATTTTCAACACCTGTACAAATTAAAGATATGCACTTTAAATAATGAAGAAACTGAAAAAATTATATATGTACAAATGATTTTGAAAGTCGATTTATTGCTATGATGGGATGAGATAAAGGATTTAGTTCAAAGTTATTTGCAAAATCTTTAGGATTGTAGTGTTTGTCCATAGTATTGTTTCCTTTATAGTTAATTTAAAGCAAATTTCAATATGATCGAGCATTCAGGTTGGATACATAATGCATTTCCTGTATATTTGCTTTCAATTTTTAATTTTAATTTTTGCTTATAGTCGATCAATTTAGATTGTGGTTCTTTTTAATATTAACTTCCTGAATTATTTTGATCTTTCAGGTTGTGGTTGCAATGTTATTGAGGAAAGAAGCTGCTAATTGGGTGTCTTATTTACTTTGCCGTCAACATCGACATTTTATCTATTTATGTTGTTATATTGTAATTTTATGCTTGACTACTCGAGCATGCAAAGCTTGGATGAAACCTATCAATTATGACTTGACTTGTGTAAGTTTGAATAAATAAGACCATAAAATGTTGGGATGGATGATATGAGTTGCCTCAAGTGTTTCCTATGAGTACTGTTAAGATCTTCTCCAAATTCTCAACGACATTCTCATATTCTTGGTTATATCAAGTCGAGACTTAATTATCCAGTTCTGGAATTCTCGGTGTGATCAAGTTGAAACATATTCACCTATTTAATATTTAATCCGTTATGTGTAAATCTCATTTTAAATATCAAACATGCATATGAATGCATCTGCTAAGATCTGCTTTCTAATCTTTATTATTAGCTACTCTAACTTCTTAAAAGTACGTAGTATTCATATCTACTTCCTACATACTCTCACATCTAGCCCAATTAGAGTCTGAAAATGCATACAAATCGGTAGTTGTGCGACTGTAAATGCGCAAGTCATAAGATAAAGTGTCATTCACATATCTAAGTATGTGTTTCACTATATGACAATGAAAATTGATAGGAGGATGCATAAATTGAGAAACAACTTTTGCAAGAAAGGTGAGATCAGGTGTAGTTAATGTGAGATATTGAAGAGAACCAATTATGTGCATGTAAAGAGAGGGATTAGAAGGAGTATTATCTATGTTTTTCCCTAGACTAACGGGCATTGGAGTATCTAAGTGCCATATATGCATGCAGTATCCATGTGAATGTGTCTTAGGATAGAAGAAGCACAATATTGTTGGGTAAGAAACAAGCCGAAGGAGTCTCTACTAACTTCTATGCCTAGAAAATGATCTAAAGGTCCTAAACCTGTCATAGAAAATTCAAATGCAAGAGTAGAAATGAAGTGTGGGTATCAACTCACATTAGGATCAATGTTTTAATGTCGTGACCCGCGGTTAGGTTCCCCAGGGTTGCATATGTGACCGCACAACTGAAAAATAATTTTTTAATTTTCTTTTGGAAAATATCCAAAAAATGAAAAAAATGGGATAATCATATGAAAATAGGAAAATTGGCACCACCACGTGCCCACCAAATCTCAGCCATCCATTTTCTGATAGATTTTGAAAGCACAAAATCCTTTCTCTCCTCTTGCTCTTGAGAGTTGGGAACTTCCGGGGCAAGTCGAAGCTGCAATTGTGCAAGGGTCGGATATGCGACTCACCAGTCGGCCATCGCATAGTGCGGCCACATAACGAGTATGCGACCGCACTTTAAAACACTAATTAGGATCATGGAAGATCTCATGCATGTCAACTTTAACGAAGAAATTTCTTCACGTAAACATGATGACCTATATGAAAATGAAACAGAGCCCTATATGGAGATGAAGATGGAGAAGGAGAAGGGTAGAGGGACAAGGGGAAGAGAGAGAAGGAGGGAGAAGGGAAGAGAGAGAAGCTCTGGGGGAAAACCAAATCCTAGAGAGAGAAAATTGAGGAAGGTGAGGGAGTGCATGGGGGAGCCTCCTCCTAGGGCCCCCTTGGTGGCTGCTGCCACCGGCCGGCCCACCTTCGGCGACTCCGGCTAGCCCCGATTTCTCAACCATTTTGCATGATTCCTCCACCAAAATGGAGCAATTTCAAGTCCACTCCAGCCTCATGGAGATGGTGGCAAAGATGAGCATCCCCATGTCGCACCTAAAGGCAAAGATCTCTTGGTCAATGGGGGTGCTAAGCACCAACCACTTCAAGGAAGCGTCACGACTCAACCCAAGAAGTTGTTGGATCTCTTCAACTCCGGCAAGAGGGTGACGACGACACTAGAGTTCATTCCTCTGATGGTGATGGAGGGGGTGAGGGTAGCGGTTTGCTCCAAAGAGGAGGTTACGGACACGCTCAAGAGATGAGACAACGTGCTACTTGGTTACTTCATCGATTTCAAGCCTCACATTCCTACACTACAACGACATTTATACAAAATATGGGGGCTAACCGGCGGCTTGGAGGTCACTAGAAGGCTCAACGGGTTCCTCCTCCTTTGTTTCACAAATGGGGAGGACAAGAAACATGCTCTCGAGAGGGGCCATGTTTCATCAAGGGCACACCGTTTGTGGTGCAAGCATGGTCGCCGACCATGGTTATGCAACGTGCGCGGATTTTGACGGTGCCCATTTGGTTGAGGTTGCCGGACTTAGATCTACGTTTTTGGTCGGCTACGAGTTTGAGCAAGATCGTGAGTGTGTTTGGGAAGCCACTCTATATGGACGAACACACTGCAATGGGAAGTCGGTTAACCTTTGCTAGGGTGTGCGTGGAGGTCAGCCATTACTTCAATTATCCAAGCTTGGTGGAGGTGCAAGTTGATGAAGGAGAGTTGGAGAAGGTAGTCGTGGGGTATGAGTGGCGCCCCACATATTGTAGTGAGTGTGAGGAGTTCGGGCATGGAGTGACGAAGTGTCCAAGAAAGGTTGGAGGAGAGAGGCTGGTCGGAGTATTGAAGAAGAAGGAGTGGGTTGTGGTCGGCCGTGGAGGAAAAAAGGTGAGGTCGTCACATGAAGAAAATAGTGGAAATGAGGAGGAAGATGTGGTGGGTGACATTGAGGAAAAAATGAGGAATCAGAGTTCGTCGCCGGAGTGGAGGTGGTCGTCGGAGTGGCTGCTGGAGTGGTCGTCGGAGTGGAGGGGGTCACCATTGTAGGAGCACATGGGGCACACAAGAGAGAGCATGGGGGACAAAAAGCAAAAGGTGGGGGACAAAAGCAAAAGTGTGTCATAGAAAGCAAAAAGAAAGTAGTTTCCTCTTTGAATGTCTTGGGGGGGATTTGAAATGGAAAAGGAGACACAATATGCTTTGGGCAGCCATGATGCAAATAAACATACATTCATGTGGTGTTGGGAAAGAAAAGGAAGGGACCACCCATCACCATGGGACAAGTGGCATGGAAGTTGGTGAGGTGGGAGTTTGGGATAAGGATGTGTGTGAGTGTGAGAGGGAGTTCTTGGCCTCCACAGGTGAGTGGGCTGCCCAAGGCCATGAGGCCCAATTGCCAAATGACCAATCTTTGCCTAGGGATCCCTTTGCACTAGAATTGGAAGCCAAGGGCTGCCCATGTGAAGAGGAGTGTGCGGGACATGAAGGGACGCATGGTGCGCGAGTATTAACTGGAAAAACTACGAGGAGACCCTGTGATGAGAGGGTTAATTGATGGGAGAGCTAGGTTGCGATCCCCCCCCCCCCCCCCCCCCCCCCCACACACACACACACACACACACACACACCAAAGATGGACCTATCACCTCAATCAACATTTCAAGGTGTACGCGAGGCCGTGTTAAGACAACAAATTATGGTGACGACCGGAGTGCCACCTACAACGGTACGCGAGGAGCTTATGATGAGTGACATTGAAGAAGCCGCTCTAATGGGATTATATCATAAAGAGTATGCACGCCTGAAGGCAAAGCATGGAGATGTGAGGACACGTGTGGTGGAGCCATGGTGTTATGACTCTGATGACAGTTGGGAGAGTGACTTTTATGTTAGGGATCCCAAACCAAGTCAGGGGTCACAGAAGAAGAAGAAAGGAAAAGCACGACGATGATTGACCCCACAAGAGAGCGTGACAACAATGTAGGACTTAGGGATTGATTTTAGATAGCATAACCTAGTTGTTACCTAACGTTTGTGTTTGTAATGCAGTGTATCCGATTACGCAACTCAGTGTGGTCTGAATTTTGTATTTTCGAGCTATCAACGAATTTCGCGGCTCAGCCGCCCTTTTTCCTTTATAAAAAAGAAAAGAATAAAGATTAGGAAAAATAATGAAACAAAGCCCTATTTGACGAACAAAGATAAGTGTGTGGATTAAATGATGTTTATATTCTACAAAACAAGTGATATGCGGTTATCAATTTAATCACACAAATACATGATGAAGAGCGTGGCAATAATTATACTCATATCTATTTTTATTTTGTAATCCGGATTCAGATATAGATACAGATCATCTACGGATACAAAAGACATCCATATCTATTTTCTAATCTAGATTTGGATACGGAAAGAGATCAATCAAAAAATACAAAAAAAGACATATCCATGTCTTTTTAGTAAAGTCACAAAAATAACTTAGAGGTTGAAATTGTAAATTATCCCCCAAAATAGGGGACACTCGTCGTCTTCCTTCCTCTGAAACCAAAAACAAAACCCCCCCAAAAAGGGGAAAAAACCCTGAAAAAGCGGAAGAATCCGAAATCGAGCTCGAAGAATCCGATTCCGATTTCGGATGCGGAATTGGTGGCGGGAGGAGGAGGGGTTTGATCGGCCGTGGAGGCGGCACATGGGGGGTTTGGAGTTCCTCGGCTCCTTCGTCCTCCCTCTCCTCCTCCTCGCAGGTCATCCATCATCTTTCCCTTCGATCCGCTTTTTTTTTTTTTGAAATAAATTTTGATCAGATTTCCATTTGTTTGCAGCTTCTGAATTTGATTGGAATTTGATCTCCTTTATCAACCTAATAGCTTTCTTTGTTGTTCAATTTACCAAACATAGAAGAGGTAATATATATCTTCTTTTGTTTTTCTAATTTTCTCATTAGTTTAATTTTTATGTATTATATACAAGTGTCAAATAAAAAAATTACTTAATGCAATTCACAAAGTCTGTCACCTTATTGGAAGATCAACGTATGTGATGGACTTTCACTAGGAGATGATTATTGTTGTATGTATTTATGCTTATTGTTACCCTTTCTAGTTAAGTCGTACAATCTTTTATTTTCCAAAATGTGAATGTTTCTCTAGCCGATTTATGCACTAGTCACAGGCTAACTTTGGTTATAGTGAGAGTGTCTTAGTTCCAGGAACTTAACTTGCTGCAGTTGTTACTTTAAGTGGTGTATGTTTATATTTGTTACTTTATATCCAAACTGAAAGGGATAATTTGAAGGGTGTATGATGATAATCAAATGGAAAACAAGTGATGATTCTTTTGTCATTTTGTGGGTTGGTGGTGGTATGAGGTATCACCATGTGATCATGACGTAAAAGTTTTTTCACTTTCTAATGTTGTCATGGTAGAGATAGCTCTGAGGCTGGTCCGCATGCAGAAGGAATTTGAATTGGACCCTGTTGAACTTCTCTGATTAAATCTCTAAGAAAAATCACACTCAACCGACAAAGGGGGAGTTTGTCCATGAAAGAATGCCCACATAATGTAGAAAAAGTGTAAATGGACGACACTAGCAAATTATCGTGGCATCTGTTGTGCCTATAGATTGATTATCAAATTTATATTAATTTTTCTTTCATTTGCTTCACCACTTTAGGCTTCATCTTGTCTATGTTGTAACTGTCTTTCAAATTTTATTCTTTTAATGGTGCAACTTCAGTGTACTCTGTCTGCAGGATTACACATCTGGTGGAGGTCATGGTTTCTAATCATCTTCTCTCTCTCTACAATAGTGGTACAACTTGTATTCAACATCATTTGGTTTATTGAGGGAAATGAATGGACAAAAACACATGCTTGGTGGGTTAAGCTTATTGGTTTGGTGAGGTAAATCACATTACGTACGTTTAATTTTCTACTCATGTCATTCAAATGAATTAGGATCGATGAGCTGTAAGCAGTTCGTGCTGTGTTAATTAACCTCCTTCATAGGTATTTTGATAACACATTAGATATGAAATATTTCTTGGGCATATTTCATCTACCTTGAACCACAAAAATATGTTCGAACAGAAAATATGCCCTGTGACCCTTTGGGTGTGCCATGTCAACTTCCCAGTAACTAAAGGTGACATGAATAGTCTAAGATTTGAACCATCATCATATGATCCAGATACTTGCAGCAGAAGGCACAGTGTCTCCTGAGACATCAGAAAAATAGTTTTGAAGCCAAAATAGCCTTGCTCCCTACATAATGAATCATAATCATGTTTTCAGGACCTGATGTGAAGTCCTTCACTGGTTTTAGCATAAAATCATCCAAAAATGGAGCATTTAAAGATTACTGGACATTGTCGAGTACTTCTGGACAACTGACTAGTGCTGCAGCAACATATAAATGTTATTGAGGATGGGTGTTGCTAATATGGTCTCAGCTAAATTTTCTTTTGTCAACAAAAAAGCCTAAATTATGAGTTATTATTCTATTTCCACCCATGGATTTTTGTAACCATTCATATCAAACATGTGCTTAGTGTTACCCATCTTTACACTGAGTTGATGGGAATTCATTGGTTCCCATGCTCTTCATCATTGACTTTCTCGGATTTGCTGATTTAAGTGTCTTGTTGTAGCCAGGAGTATTGAATATTCGGTTTTGTCAAGAAAGAGGAGAAACAACTAGATCAATTGGTCAAAATCTCCTCTTGAATGTCCTTAGACACTCAAAGAGATACCCCGCTACCACATCGGCAATTCATACTTTCCAGAACTATCCCGTAATCTGTGTAAATAAGACATTCCCTATCTCATCTGTTGGCCTCGTATTGAATTATCTAAGATTACTTCTTTTACTGACAATTTTTCTGTAGAAGTTATTTTGGAGTTTCCTTGTTTGAGTCAAACACCTTCTTTCCACGTTTGGTTATAGTTTCTACACAAAATTTCCCTGCTTAAGTAATAAATTTGATTCTATATTCCTAAGTTAAGTATAGTTATTTTCATACTGATTGTGTATTTCTAATATTTGATTCAGCTTCATTCATATTTTCTCGTTTTCAATGGTCTAGATGTTGATTTGCAAGTCCTTAGTTTTTGTAATACTTGATGAATGTTAACATTCACTTTGTATTGTCGTTATATGGATTTCTTTTGTTCAAATCATGCTGCCCAGTAGATAATCTTGTTGACATGGATTTTTTTTTTCTCTCTTTCTTTTGTAGAGTTCAGCCTTGGGGACCAATGCCAATCGTCTACTTCCTCATCCTACAACTTGCGATTGCTTTTATTGCTTATGTTGAAACACAATCTACTTCTATTAGATACCAGTGCTCTTCGTGGCGGAAGTTCACATCAGCTGTTAGCCATTTAGGTTCGTCTTTTGTTATCCATATCATTCTTTTTTCCTCGCAATTTTCTTTTGACGGCTAATTTTGTCTATAATCTGTTGTACCCAAAGGAGTACTTTGCAGTATCTAGCTCAAACGATTGTATGGTTCTCTTTTACATATTTAACCAGTATCTGTTTCAGAAGAGTTTTAACTTCTTTAGAGGAACACTGCTTTTATAGTTTTGTCAAAAAATTGTGCTTGCAGTATTAATTTGCACTTCCTTTTCTAATATTCAAAGGTTCACATCTCAAGGTGGCTAGCTGCTTACTGTTGCCTGCAATACAGCTTGTTGTGGGAATCAGCCATTCCTCATGGATTTTCTTGCCATTCTTCATTTGCAGCTGCGTGAGCCTTGTTGATTGGTCTTTGACCAGCGATTTCTTAGGTCTTTTTCGGTAAATCTTATAATTTCTCCTGGTACACACTTTCCTGTTGTCCATGGAATGCCCCTTTTTGGGTCATCATGACTTTGAAGTGCATTTTTTGTTTAGTTTCTTCTAATTATAGTTGCATTTTATATTACATGTTTTGTTTTCTGAAATTGAATTTATACTGTTTAATAGTGTTGTTCCCAACAAAAAGAGAGTGAAAAACAGGTAACACATAGTCAACCCAAGATGGTGGTGGTGGCAGAGAGGCTAATGCACATTGTCCTCAAAGTTAGTAACATGTAGTCTTCTCCAATCAGCTCACCATGACAATTCAGTATATGTGATGCCTTTATTTTTGAAAGTCTTTACATTCTCTGTACACATACTTAAATTTTATTACCAACTAGCACCTTACCAATTTCAGGTCAAAACAAATGATATATGATACACCCCATAATTTGTGGTTTTACTAATCCACCTAGGCATCACCAAGCTTGGTACAATTGTCATTAAGCTTGTATTCATCGACATTACCCCAGTGCATCAAAAGAGGCTCCCGCCTAAGCGAGGTTAGGGGGGAGGGGTCTGGTGTACGCAACCCTACCATTGTAAAACAGTGAAGTTGTTTCTAATTGACCCAACGATACGAAGTGCAACTGACTATCTCCGATTTCACAATAGATAAGAAATGCAGATCGTATAAATTTTCATTTGATATAGTCCATGATGCTCCAAATGCCAAAAAACAATTTTATCTTTGACACAATGGAAATTGTCATTAATCTTGTATATGCTTACTAAATCCAACAAAACATGACACCTCAAACCAAATGACTAGTTCAGAAGTGAATTGCTGAGAGCTTGATTAATTAGTTATTTTACTGTTAGTATTTTAAATGATGGATTAGTAGTAATATGACATTTATTGTAAATGTGAAGGTGGTGGCGAAGTTTGCTCCTATATGCGTGTTTCAGTATCATTATACTTTATCTGTACCAGTTGCCTGTTGAGCTTCCAAAGATCCTTGTGACAATTGCAGAATTTATTGGTTTATACAAGATATCCTCATCTTCAGACTGGCCTGAAATTGTTTCTTCCCTTTCACTCTTGCTCTTCTTCTTCATGGTATGCAACTCGTTATCCACAGGGCTTGTCTGCACCTAGTAGGCCATTCTAGGTTTGCTTTTACAAGTTTGGCTAGATGGGTAGATCGGTGAGCTGCATGTTTGTTTATCTGGTATTGCTATGTATGTTTGTCTTATGCAATATGATAATGCATTCTGAACTATTTCCTCATCGTGGGAATTGCTCATGTAAATTTTCCCTTCCTCATTGGGTGACTAGAAGCACTTGGAGGGAACTAACTACAATTTTTCTTTGGTTTGATATGTCCAATCATATGCTCGAAGTGAAGTCTGTCTTTGAGAGCAATGTATTAAAAGTAGGGTTGGCATGGTATGGTTATTTGCATGGTATAGTTAAACTAGGAAAGTGGACACTATGACAGTTTTATGTGCACACTTATTTGCTTGGAAGATCATATTTAAATTTGTAAATAAATCCATCAAGAGTGAAAAAAAAGATTAAAATTTTGAAACAGCTCAAGCTAAAAAAACTGCCCTATTTTGAAGGCTTGATCCTGTCAATGCAGTAAATGATACAATCATGTGTAATGAAAATGTTGATTGAGTACCATCTGCTAATCTTTATACTGAGACATGTTTGACTTTGGCGCATGAGATGCCACTGATGTTGATTTTATGCTATAATTGTTTTACCTAACGTTCTCTTCTGACAGCTATCGTCTGTTAGACATGACTTGGAAGATATGGATTACATAATGTCTACACAAAGGAGTGGCTTGACAGAGCATCTTATACCATTTAATCATTCATTTTTCATACGAGAGTCAAGGTGGTGACATTTTTTCTTCTACAAGTTCATGATTTATGTTCTTGATGTTTTCTAAAATAAGCATTCTCCTTTTACTTTGTTAATATATACTGAACAACCGCATATTAAAATTTGTTGTGACATAGAGATTGTGTTGTTTTTATTTTGAACATCTACCTGTTTTTTCATTTCAACATTGTCATGCCTATATCTTCCCCTTGTCTGCGTTGATTTAGTAATTAATAATAATATCGTACTACATATTAAGCATCGAAGAGCCAACCCTGAAGTTTTGCCTTTTTGCTTATATTAGTTTTGCAACAAATACTTGTATGCGTATATTATTCTTTAGGAATTTAATTTCCCAACCTTGATTGATGTTTTGCTTCTCTATGTAATAGATGATAATGTATATTCACTTTCAGGTCTGGAGTTAAGCACACTAATGTGTTGCTGAGAGGATCAGTGTACCGTCATTTTAGTATCAACTTTTTCACATATGGTTTCCCTGTAAGTATGTAAATCAGATCTCATCATTCCAGAATCATGTGATGTTATGTTTGCACACCTAGCATTTCCCAATTTTCATGTTTGCTATCGTTTATGAATTGCACAGTAATTTTTGTTTCATTTGTTATTTATATTGGTTAGCACAGTACACTAATTCTGGAGTACCATATGGACTTGTGCTAGTTCTAGACAGAGATGCACTTTGGTGAAATATTCCAAGGGATGCTGTCACCGGATTTCCATGCCAGGACCATAGGAAATGGTTAAAATTTCAGTATGTGCAAAGTAGCATAACCACCAGACTTCCTCCTAATCTATCTTGCTTCACCTTGTCCAGGCTAGCCATGTTATGAATAGAATCAGGAGTCCAGTCTGTGCCTGTTATTTTATTTCTTTCGATTGGTTGATGACTCCTTTTTCTTCACCATGGGCTATGAGTCTGTTTTTCAATATGAGAAACTTGACACCTATAGCGGCAGTGTGTTTACAGCTGGAATGTAAAGGCACCTCAAGTGATTTCTTATTGTTTGATTTGTAAGGCCTTGTACCGTTAATTTTTTGTTTGTAGGAAATTCATAAGATCCAATCAGTAAAACTTCTATTACAAACTCACATCTAAGAACCAATCATGATATGTTGAAAATCAGAAGATATGTAACATGAAATACAAATCTTCCTTCCTGTTTAGGTTCTTTTGACATAACTCTGAGAGTTGTCTGGGTATGTAACGTGTTAGGGTAATTTAATACGTTTTTTTAAAGTCAACATGATCCATCTCATTTGAACTTTCTTTGTGTTGATTCTTTTGTCTGCTGGCTTGCTTCTACAGTGCATCTTATTACTTTAATACTGTTTAGTGTATAAAATCTTAAGCCTTTACTGATTTTTTTGTTTTAAAAGAAAACTTAGTTCTGTTGTTTATTATAATTATTATTGCTGCCTCTTGTTATCGTTTATTATATTTATTGTTGCTGCCTATTGTTATTACTTTTGAAGTTGAAGTTAGCATTATTATTAATTATATTATTATTTTCATAACTTTTTTTGTTTATGAAATTTCTTGCTTGATAATTTCAGGTCTTGTTGCTTGCTCTTTCATTATGGAGTTTCTCCTTTGCAAGTATATGTGCTTTTGGACTGTTAGCTTATGTTGGCTATATCTTATATGCCTTCCCTTCACTCTTCCACTTGCATCGCTTAAACGGGTTGCTTCTCATCTTCATTCTTTTGTGGGCTGCTAGTACGTACGTATTTAACGTGGCATTTACCTTACTGAACAAGAGCAAAGAGGTTTGTTACTTCTCTCCCCACCACTCTCAGACCATAGACCCCTGTTATCCGCATTAACAAATAACAATGTGCCGTTGTGCTTCAGGATATGGAAATTTGGGAAACCATTGGTTTGTGGCACTATCCTATTCCTGGATTATATTTATTCGCTCAATTCTGCCTTGGGGTACTTGTAGCGATTGGCAATCTAGTTAATGATTCTGTATTTCTGCATTTATCCAATGAAGATGGGAGGCCCCGTGACGATGAAGATGATGATGAAGGTGATTGAAGTCATGTTAAAGGCTCAATATCTGGATGTTGTGGGAGTGGATAGTTATTGATACCTATCATCATTTATATATAATACTGCTTCACTTTTCCGTAAAATTACTATATAACTTCATTGCATATTTGCATAGTATTTCCTGTTTTGGGGATGTGGGTTATTTTTTTTTAATATAATATAATAATATGGTTTTTGATGTAGATGTTCCTGTTATAGTAATTTGATTGTTGGGGTTGTACGACTAATACTGGTTTAGTTTTCCATTGTACCTAATGGCGTCAACCATAAAGTTGTCCCAGGCGAGGCCTTGGTATAAACGTTTCATAAGTTGCAATACCATCTAATTAACATTTTCCTTATGCAATGATTTAGAGCTTCTAGGAGTTGAAGCAATACTAATTTATATCAGCAGCTTAATTTTTTTGCTTCAGTATATCTTTCCTACTAGTAGATAGCTTTCTGCATGATATGGTCTACAATACGTATTGTACTAACGAAAAGTTGTTAGCATGCTTTGTGTTTAAATATAAGTTTTATCTTTACATTCTGGTCTACCTTTCTGGTGTTGCTACCTAGCAGCAAGTCTCCTTATTTGTAACACGTACCTTCCTATTTTATGTAACAGTCCGAATTGAGTCTCACTGAACTCCTTTTGTTGCAGACAAAGAGGACAAAAAAGTACTTGCAATAGCTACAATAGCTTGGGCAATGCACAAGTGCTCCCGTGCGATTACATTGGCTCTCCTTTTTGTTCTTGCGATGAAGCCTGGATTCATTCATGCTGTATACAGTATGTTAAACATATTCTTAATCTTTAAAATATAAATGAGGTCTGACCTCAGTATATATTGTTGGGAAATTAGTCCCACTTTGCTTAAGTTCTGTATCTATTATGTACAGGTTGTGTGTGTGTGATGGAACTTATTATGATAGATAATTTCATCAGAATTTGAACATTTAATGATTGCCCATGTCCTTCTTGCCTCCAATGATCTTTCTAGTTGCTTGATACATATTGCTAGTTAACATGGCAGGTTGCACTTTATTATTCAGATGCGTAGCTGACTTGTATGTTTATGTTTTCATTCTGTAGTGATATGCTTTCTGGTGTACCTGTTAAGCCATTCAGTTAGCAGGACAATTAGGCAAGCTCTTGTTCTTCTATGTGAGGCTCATTTTGTGGTCTTGTACATTCTTCAGCTTGGTCTCATTTCCAAGATTTTAGAGAATGGGGGTTCTTTGGCGAGGGAGATACTGTTTCAGTTAGGTAGATCCTTGAACTGATTTCTTCTGTATTATTAGCTACTTCTCCTTGAAAATCTCTTAGTCACAGGTTGTTGGATTAAGAATTTCCATTTTTGGTGAAAATTTCTTTTGGGTGCTGGAACTGTTGCTGCATTTTCAATTTGGATATGTTTTTATCAGCAATTTGGTCTGTATTGTTAACCTAGTTTCGTTGAACCTGTTTTGGTGGGTGGATAAATCACTGTTTCAACCGTTAAGAGGAAAAAATTAGAGTTCAAATCACTTATTAAAACCTGAACAGATTGTCAAAAATACTTGGCTTGCTTGCATAAGTGATTGAACTGTGATTGACTAAATAACAAGATTTCAATGTCTATGAGATGATTCATCATAAAATAAAGGAAATAAATGTCAAGACATTATTTGGTTTTATCATGATATGAGGAGAGCCTCAAGGAAGTTTTTTTTGGGTGTAGTTTGAACTTTGAAGGAAGAGATTAGTTTAAAGGACCAAGACCAAGAAACATAAACAAATAGAAAAATTTAAAAATTAATAATAAAAAATGTCAACTAATGTGGCACTATTTTGATGGTCAGATTGGCAAAATCAGTCAACCAGTCCATTTCCAACAAACCAACTCCAGTCTGATTGTCTTTCAATAATCAATACTAGAGAATCTACAGTCACCAGAAAGAGATGTATTTTACTCTTCTATTTCACATTATAACATACCTTTTAGTTTAAAGAATTCTAATGTAAGAAGGTAAACCTATGGCGAGCTATATCTGTATCTAAAAATTTGCATAATATTGATTATGATGTTGATTATCCTTTCTTTTTTGGACTTTAGTAACCATCTTCTGGGATCACATGCAAATTGCTCGTGGGAACACACCAATGCTTCCATTTGCTGGTCTAGCTAGATTATAGATGTGCTAATGATTTTTGTTATTCTTGTAGGCCTGCGAGATCATGCTAATATCTTGGATTTCACAGAAATAGGTGCCCTTCTTTGTTTCTGTGCACTTCAAAATCATGGATTTAAAATGATTCTCTCATTCTCCAACATCATTCAGCGTACACCATCTCCTCCTTTTGGTTTTAGTATTCTAAAAGCGGGGCTCAACAAATCAGTGCTGTTATGTGTCTATGCTTCGCCACATGTTAAAGATGACCAATTTGACCCCTCGTCTGATGGTATTTCTTAAATCTTCTATCCTGAAAGCATCACATCTCTTTACCTAATTATATGAATCTCTTTTAAAATGCAACAAAAATATATATGTCAATATTTGACGATTTTTTTTCTTGATATCCTGATTGTCTTTTCTTTCCACTCAGAACAAAGGATAGCAGCTTACCTTAAAAAGGTTGAGCAGAAGTACTTGTGTATATACCGCTCATGTGGAACATATGTGGCACTTTTGACGATACTTCTTGTCGTCTACCATGTTACTCCCAATTATATTTCTTTTGGTTATCTTTTCTTCTTATTATTTTGGATAACTGGAAGGCAGCTTGCCGGGAAGACAAAAAGACGCTTATGGTTTCCGTTGAGAATTTATGCAGTTCTCATTTTTGTATTCAAGTACAGTTTGAGTAATTTTTCAAGGTTTGAGGCCTGGGTGTCTGCAGTTGTACGTTTGTATCCAGATCTTGGGTTTAAGCCAGAAGCCTCACTTTTGGGGAATGTTTGGGAATCAGTGGTTGTCTTGATTGTTATGGAACTTTATAGCTATGAAAGGAGAAAAAGTGCGCATGACATGAAAACAAATGATTATTCTTCACAAAGTGGGTTTTGTGGATTTGCAAGGAGATTTTTGGTTCGAAATAGTGAAAAGATTCTATCTGTTGCTGTGTTTTTTGCTTCTCTTTCGCCGATCAGTTTATTTGGTTTTATCTATCTTTTAGGCCTTGTGGGGTATTCTACTCTGCCTAAGATGTCCCGTGTCCCTTCGAAGTTATTCTTGATTTTTACAGGGCTTGTTTTTATGTCAGAATATCTTTTCCAGTTGTGGGGTAAATCAGCACATATGTTTCCAGGGCAAGACCTCTCAAATTTGTCTGTTTTCCTGGGGTTCAGATTATTTAGTCCCGGATTTTGGGGCCTTGAGTCAGGATTAAGAGGGCGTGTTCTGGTTATAGTTGCTTGTACTCTTCAATATAATGTATTTTATTGGGCAGACAACATGCCAGCCTATTTGAGAAATAGGGGGAAGTGGGAGGAGCCGTGTCACTTATTTGTGTCACCTGAGCGCACTCATACAGAAGCCGACAAAGAGAACACATCTTTGCTGGATTCTAGCGACCTTACCCTGAGAAGAAAGAATCTGTCCTCAATATCTTGGCCATCATTTCGTTTAGACGATGACCAAGCATCAGATTCTGAGCCAGCCGAAGTAGACAACACAAAAAATAAACCAAAAAGGTTCACATTTGATTATATTTGGGGAACTTCTAAAGAAAGTAACAAGTGGAACAAAAAGCGAATTTATGCTCTGAAGAAGGAAAGGTTTGCGATGCAGAAGAGTGCACTAAAAGCTTATATGAAGTTTTACATGGAAAACATGTTTGCCCTCTTCAGTTTGGAGATCAACATGGTTGTCTTACTTCTTGCAAGTTTTGCATTACTAAATGCCTTCTCAATGATTTACATTGTATCATTGCTGTCGTTTATTCTGCTGAATCGACAAATCCTTCGTAAAGTTTGGTTTGTCTTTGTTATCTTGTTTGCTTCAATCCTCATCCTTGAATATTTTGCTATGTGGCAAGACTTGCCATCTTGGATTTCTTCACCTAAAGATGCAAGCGTCCACTGCCATGAATGTTGGCGTAGCTCCCACCTTTTCTTTAATCAATGCCAGAAGTGCTGGTTAGGTACCTAATCTTTATTGTTGGTGCTTAGTTTATAATTTTTGCCTTGAAAAATATCTTTTCGTGGTTTCTATATAATATTATTCCGTTTATGACCTAAAAAGAACTTCATTTGCAGGATTAACTGTTGATGATCCGCGAATGCTTGTGAGCTATTATGTGGTTTTCATTTTCTCGTCTTTCAAGCTCCGTTCAGATCATTTGGTTAGTTTATCTGGCTCTTATACGTATTCACAAATGAGATCCCAACTTAAAAGTGCATCACTTTGGAGGGAACTTTCTTTTGAGACAAAGAGCATGTGGACCATCCTTGATTACTTGAGGCTGTACTGTTACTGTCATTTAGTGGACATTGTGCTTATTTTGATCTTAATAACTGGAACGTTGGAATATGACATCCTACACCTTGGTTATCTTGGTTTTGCGCTGGTTTTCTTCCGAATGAGACTTGAAATTTTGAAGAAGAAAAACAAAATTTTCAAATACCTGAGGATGTACAATCTTGTTGTTATTGTTCTCTCCCTTGTGTACCAGTCTCCTTACTTAGGAGGCTACAACTCAGGGAAGTGTGAAAAAATCGATTACATTTATGAGTTTATTGGATTTTATAAATATGATTATGGGTTTCGCATTACATCACGGTCTGCATTGGTTGAAATAGTAATTTTTATGTTAGTGGCTATGCAATCATACATATTTTGCTCTAAGGAGTTTGATTATGTATCGAGATACCTTGAGACGGAACAGATTGGAGCCATAGTGCGTGAGCAAGAGAAAAAAGCTGCTTGGAAAACTGCTCAGCTGCAGCATATTCGGAAGTCTGAAGAGCAGATGCATCAGAGGAACTTGCAAGTGGAGAAAATTAAAGCTGAGATGCTCAACCTGCAAATTCAGCTCCATAGCATGGATTCTCTTTCCAATGGTGGCAACACCCCTCCAAACAACGAAGGGCTACGCCGGCGAAGAAATTCTCCAAGATCTGATGAGGTTGCTAAAAAGCAGGATGAGGAACAGCCATCTAGGAAAGAAGAAGAAACCATCACCTCATTTCCTCAATTTCCTTCAGATTATTTTGCTTCTGATATACAGATAAATGATTCTTTTTCCCAGGAGGCATCACCTGAGTTGCATGACTCCCCAGTGAGCAGGAAAAGTGAGAGTTCATTTTCAATAGAGGCTCTCAGACATTCAATGAACTCTATCTGTGAGATCACAGAACTTGGGGAGAAAGACCATATTTTTTTTCAAGGTGCAAAAGAAGAACGAGAAATAGATAAAGCAAAGCATAAAGAAAATCGGCTGCGTTCTGCTGTACAGTTAATTGGTGATGGTGTCTCACAAGTTCAGTACCTTGGCAATCAAGCTGTTACTAATATCGTAAGTTTTCTAAAAATAGAGCCCAATGAATCAGGTTCGGATGGATATTTATCTGCAGAAGATGGTTTATATGATGAAGTGGAAAGTCAGCCCAAACCTAGTACAGGGGGAACTGGTCAATTGAATAGGGGATTTTCTGCTCATTCTGGGAGTGTTGTCGTTGAACCTGTTGCAGCAAGCCTCCAAATTGGAAGAATTTTCCGTTTTGTATGGGCCCAGATGCGATCAAATAATGACATCGTTTGCTACATTTGCTTTGTTCTAGTGTTCCTTTGGAACTTCAGCTTGATGTCAATGGTTTACATAGCAGCTCTTTTTCTATATGCACTATGTGTGAACTCTGGTCCTAGTTACTTGTTTTGGGTTATCATTCTAGTTTATACCGAAGTAAATATTTTGCTTCAGTATTTGTATCAGATAATCATTCAGCATTGTGGTTTCACAATTCGGCCTAGCATATTCCAGCGGCTGGGTTTTCCTACGCATAAAATAACGACATCATTTGTTATCAGCACCCTTCCCTTGTTCATGGTTTATGTATCCGCTCTTCTACAGAGGTCTATAACTGCAAAAGATGGTGAATGGTCGTCACTTACAGAGGGAGTTTTCAAAAGAAAAGTTCTTTACCGAGAAAATGTTACACATGATGACACTTGGAAATTTAAGGTTGGAAAGATTATGTCGCCTATCACAAGATTTATAAAAATAGTAGGAAGGTGTTTCTGTCGGTATTGGGCATCACTTACACAAGGTTCAGAAGCTCCACCTTATTTTGTGCAACTCTCTATTGAAGTAAAAGACTGGCCAGTGGATGGAATTCAACCAGAAAGAGTAGAGTCTGCGATAAATGACGTGCTTATTGCGGCACATGATGAGAGATGCGTAGACAAAACTCATAGATCATGCCAATTTGCTAGTAGAGTTCGTGTTCAGAGCATTGAACGAAGTCAAGAGAATGCGAACGTTGCATTGGTTGTTTTCGAAGTTGTTTACTGCTCTCCTCCAGACAGGAGCACGTGCCCAACAGAAGTATGGTACAGATCTCTAACACCTGCTGCAGATGTTGCAAAGCAGCTTGTTAGAGCTCAAAGTATGCAGCTTTTTGAGGAAATAGGCTTCCCTTACCCAATCATATCAGTTGTTGGAGGCGGCAAAAGGGAAATTGATTTGTATGCGTATATTTTTGGTGCTGATTTGGCTGTTTTCTTTCTTGTTGTGATTTTTTATCAGTCTGTCATAAGAAATAACAGCAAATTTCTTGACGTATATCAACTTGAAGATCAATTTCCTAAAGAGTTCGTATTTGTCTTGATGGTATGTTATATGTGATGAAGCTTTTATTTTTGTTTCTGATGCAATAATAGCAATTTCAGTGGACCCTTTATGGATGTTGTATCAAGTATTTAATTTTGGATCTTAAGTAAGGTAGTTTTATAACCAGTGTTTCATCCTACAGGTGCTCTTTTTCTTGATTGTGGTGGATCGTGTGATATATCTATGGTCATTTGCTTCGGGAAAATTGATATTCTATATCCTCAATCTCATTTTATTTACATGTTCAGTCACAGAATATGCTTGGTATCTAGAACCTTCCCACCCAGCAGCTGGAGTGCTAGCTCTGCGTGCAATTTATTTAACAAAAGCTGTGTCACTGGCTCTTCAGGCCTCACAGATTAGATATGGAATTGCTCAAAGGAGCACGCTGTACCGACAGTTTTTGACGAGCAAGGTTTCACATGTAAACTATCTTGGCTTTCGCCTCTATCGTGCCCTACCCTTTCTGTATGAACTTCGATGTGTGCTTGATTGGTCCTGCACAACAACTTCTTTGACAATGTACGACTGGCTGAAGGTAAGCTCTATATTTTCATCAATTAAATTTCTCTTTTCCATTATCAGCATGCAACGTTCACATTTGCACTAGAGTTACAGCTCTGAACATCTTTGCTTAATTTACTGGGATGTCCTATTTTATGCATGTCATTTTCAGCATTATAAAATTTATGATGTATTCTATTATTGCATGGTAAAGGCAGGCACACCCTACCGGCAAAAGGGCGTGCCTGTCTAGCAGCCCAAGCATAACATTTTTTTTCCAGTGAAGAAAGAAGTAAAAATGTAACTGTTGTAGAAGAGAGAACATGTTCATAATGCTTACAGAATTGGGAGAAGTGTGTAGCCGTTTGAGTGAATAATTTGGTTAACAAAAGCATGGTGCTGGCAGTGAGATAATACGACACTAACTAGGGTTGCTTATTTCATACAACCATAAGCTATTAATAACATAAAATGAGAAATTCATAAAAATGAGAAATTAGTGGATTTGTTTCCGGGACTTCTGACTTAAGTTTGGGAAAAGGGATAGAAAGGGGTTGAGCATGAATTAAAATTACATAACTAGAAAATTGCAATTGCGAAAAGATATAAATATACATTAACTAACAGTTGAAAGTTGAAACTGATTTTAGAAGGGTTGGGTGGTGAACATGCACTTGTATTTCTTATCCTAGTCCTAATCCCTTTATGTCATTCAGTCATTGTTGTATTGTTAACTTCTGTTGCTACATTCAAATACCTATGTTGCTAATATGGATAATTTTTCAGTTAGAGGATATCAACTCAAGTTTGTTTCTTGTAAAATGTGATGCTGATTTGAACCGTTCTGGACATCGACAAGGACAGAGGCAAACTAAAATGACCAAATTCTGCAGTGGGATATGCTTATTCTTCATACTGATATGTGTTATTTGGGCTCCTATGCTGGTAAGTATCACCTATGTTTTTCAATTTTATCCCAAAGACAAATGTTACATTGAATTTCAGTTTCGATGTTAGCCTTAGACATATGTGGATTGCCGGGGGGTGGGTTCATGATGCTATCGAGTGAACTCCACGATTTATGACTTTCTAAAATTTTATGTAATATGTACCCTCTTTTCCTGATATTTTACTCCCACAGAAACATGCCCTTTTGTTGAGCTTTCTTTACTATGTCGACCGTGGTGCAACTCAAGTGATGATAGTTTCCTTTAAAAAAAGGTTATCATGCCATTAAATGAACTCCATAAAGTGAGGTTTCATATTGTTCCTATTTATGACTTTTTAAAATTTCATGCACCCTCTTTTCCTGATATCTCACACCCACAGAATCATGCCCTTTTGTTGAGCTTTCTTTACCATGTTGACTGAGATGCGACTCAAGTGATAGTTTTTGTTCAAACAAAAGTCGTGATGGTTTGGTTCTTGCCATTCTAAAGCTATTCCTTCTTCCTACCCTCCTGAACCGACCTACCTTGCTCAAAGTTTTAAGTTCAATATAAATGATTTCTTTGCATTCTGACGATTAGAAGAGAACCCTAAACACCAACCTATGCGAAATTAACTTGACGATTGGTTTGCTGCCATAAGACCGTCTCACCTTCCTTTCGTTACTAACGACATGTTTTTATAGGCTCATGTGACATGGTTTTCATGCAAATTTGTAGTTTTGAAAATAAACTTTTCAAATTCATAGATGGCATTTAGATGATATCAAATAATACATTATAAATCAGTGTTTTCCATTGAAAATCCATTTTTAGATGAAAATGTCATTTTTTGACCTTTTTTCTTCTCACCTTTATACCTCATTTCTTAGTAAAACCTATGATTTGACCAAAAAACACGTTTTTCACCTAAACACTATGAAACATGGAAAATATATTGTTGAAATGTAGAATTTGAAAAATGTAATTTTGCAATCAAAGTTGAAGATCTTCATTGATCCAAACGGCACCTATAGTTTCTTTCCTCAAAGGAATTGAAACGAACTGACAAATTGTGCAATTTATGGAATTCAAAAGAACTAACTTGAGCACATGTAAGGGACACAACTTGACCGATACATTTAATTGGGTTATTCTTACTATATAAAAATATGAGAATAAATAATACTGTCTTTGTCCATTTTCATTGTGTCAAGTTCAGATTGTTTTCTGACATTTGGATAATCATGGACTACATGAAATGACTTTTTAAACTATCTGCATTTCTTATTTATTGTGAAATTGCAGATGATTAGTTTCACTTTGCATCATTGCGTCAATTGGAAACCTCTATGTTTTACATTGGTATGATTGTGTACACCCGATCCCCCCCTTATCTTGCCTAGATGGAAGCCTCTTTTGAGGCACAAGGGTAATGTTGATGTTGGTAAAATAATATTGTCGTAATTTTCATGATAATCAATTTTGTTTCATGCTTGGAATGTCAACGATAGATGTCATATTTCTTATTAGACAACTTATGGAGAGGTATGGAGAACAAAAAAAAGATTTATACATGATTTTTATTGATTTAGAGAAGCATATGATAGAGTTCCAAGAAGTGTTATGTCGTGGGCCCCAGAAGAAGAAAGTATCAACAAAATATGTAAACTTGATTAAAGATTGGAATGAGGGAGTTTAAACTAGCATTAGAATTTGTGATGGTGTGTAATGCATTTCTGATTTAGATTGGACTTCATCAGGAGTCATCTTTAAGTCCACATCTCTTTGCTTTAATAATGGACGAGGTGACAAAAGACATACAATGTGAGGTTCCATGGTGTATGCTTTTTACAGATGATATAATACTAATTGACGAAAGTAGGATAGGTGCGGAGAGAAAACTAGAGTGGTAGAGAAATAGTTTAGAAACAAAATGTTTTAAACTAAGTAGATCTAAAACTGAATATATGAAGTGTTGTTTCAGTACCGTTAATACTGGGGAAGATGAGATTATATTAGATGGGCAAGTAATGCGCAAAAAAGATATTTTTAGATATCTTGGATTGATACTTCAAAAAGATGGAGAGATCGATGAAGATGTTAACCATATGATTAGAGCAGAGTGGATGAAATGACGACAAATCTCAGATGTCTTATGTGAAAAGAAAATTCCACTTAAGTTAAAAGGAATTTTTTATAGAACCGCAATAAGACCTGCAATGCTATACGATGTGGAATGTTGGGTTACTAAAAGACAACATATGCAAAAGATGAGTATCTGAAATGAGGATGTTGAGGTGGATGTGTGGTCACACACGAATGGATCGGATTAGAAATGAAGACATTCGTGAGAGAGTCAGAGTTGCTTCAATAGAAGAGAAACTTATACAACACAGATTGAGATGATTTAGACATGTACAAAGAAGACCTATGAAGGCACCTATAAGAAGAAGAGTATTAAATCAGATCGAAGACAAAAAAAGAAGAGGTAGACCACGATTAACTTGAGAGGAAGTGATCAAAAGAGATTTAAAAGATCAAAATGTTCCTCGGGAATTGGCATTGGATAGAAGCACGTGGAAGAAAGCGATTCACGTGCCTGAACCATGATTCTTTAGAGTTTCATTTTTAGTCTGTCCCAACTAGTTTGAGATTAAAGGCTTTGTTGTTGTTGTTAGTTATACACAGAATCATCTTGGCTCTTTATTATGTATTTAGCTCTTTGTTATGCATACCGTCATTTTGGTAAATATATAGTTTTACAATATTGGTTCTTGGAGAATCTGGCTACCCTATCATTGACTCTTGTGTGTTGGTTAAGGTCGTGCCAATATTTTTCAACCCAATCCTCTTTTCACCCTTTTGACAATCCAAAAGAGATGTACAATAACAATACAACAAAGCATATAATATGAAAGTAGTTTAGATTTCAGTAGTTTAAAATCCCTGCTTGTACTTTAGATATGATTCACATTTCAATGCTTTACTTGACATTTGCTCTCCTGTTAATTTGGATATGGTGGCTTGGCTTTGAATCTCACTTGGACAGTTGTGTTACTACTTGTAGTGGCTAAATGGTTATGATTGACGTGAGTGTGGAGTTGTTTCTTGTGACGATGGATTTGGTATTTCTCCAATTTTGCCTTTGATTTTTGCTTGTTCCTCTAATTCTGCTATGTTTAGTTTTATGATGTATATTGTATTTACCATGGTTTTCAGAACCGAACCGGACGTCGAACCAGAATTCTCAAAGGTTCAGAGGTTCAACCGGTGTCAAACCGGTGACGTCATAAATAATTAAATATAAATATATATATATAAGTATCCGGATAAGAAGCTTAGATACATGAGAAGGAGCTCATGATTTAGATACCAATTACAATCTAATAACTTATCTACAAATCATTGAACCAACGACTCTTTGTTTGGTATTCACCAGCACAGGTGAATTAAATTTAAAAAAAAACAAAATCTGGGCTTGAACCGGACTGTTGAACCGGTTCAACCGGTCGAACCGCCGGTTCAACGTCAAATGAGGTTTTGGGGGGTGAACCGGACCGGACAGGCCTCCCGTTCACGCTTGAACCGGTCGGACCGGCCGGTCCGGTTTTCATAACATTGGTATTTACTATTTTTTTTGCATAAAAGGGAGGCATACCTCCAGATATATTCATTTTTTATACAAGAGGTGTGTATACACTAGCAAATCGACTAGCTAATGCTAAGTTGCAAAGTATACTGATCTATGTGTAACTAGAAAGGCAAACAAACAAAATTTCCGGCCATACGGCCAAATTAACACATCCAAGGTACCAACTATGGATGTCGGTCACTAAAATCCCGTTTGACCTGACATACCACGATCCCCATCGAGCATTTACTGATGGCTTGCCTGCAAAGAAGCACGGATACAGACACGGGTATCGGGTACAACATGATACAACATGAGGATATGACATTTTTGTAAAAAGCAAGACTATTAAAATATCAATTAAAATATGACTAATATATAATTTTTTTTATAACTTAGTGCACGAATAAAATATGCAAATAGTACCAACTTTTTAAAACATAAGTGTAGCTTCACTAATAGAGCATAAAAGCCACAAATACGTCTTTCTCGATCATTGACACCCAACATATCTTGTATTCCTCTTCAAGTGAAACATCATCATTAACAAATATACTAACAGTTGTGCCCATGAAGTATCGTATCCGATACGGAAAGGAAAGGCATTTTTAAGTATCTAGCATGCCTGTTAGTGCACGACGGGCCCATGGCGGAGAACTCTGCTTCCACAAAACATGCATCAACTCCTCGTGGTCTTCTTGAGTAACCCTTCATCTAGGCTCTTAAGCCTAACAATGTCTGCCACCTGGCTATAGCACCGATTCCACCCGCAAGTTGTCTCCTCAAATAGTCTTGCGTTCCTCTTCCTATCTTTCCAAAGCTCATGCACCACACACCCATTGCCATCCTCGTGGTACCCTTAAGTGCTTTGGGTCAGACAGATCTCGACATGCTCTCTTGATCCTTGTTGACTTCCTCCACCAGCGAAAGACTTTGAATGTTGGGGATACTAAGGTTTTGAAGGATCTTAGCCCAAACATTTGTCGCATATGAACACTTAAATAGGAGGTGGTCGCCATCTTCAAAGCTTAAAGACACATCGAGCACCGAGAGATCATGTTGATTCTGCGCATCCTCATGTTTGCATGTGTCATCATCAACCATCACACAACCTTCCATAGTGTCATTCCATGGTGAGGAACATGGTTATTCACCAGGGTTCTTTCTTAACTCACTTTCGGTCTCACATCTCGAACCATCCTCAAGTATAGTGCATGGTAAAGTTAGTGGCTTGCACACTTCCCCTCACCAACGTGTTAGGCCATCCCAGGATAGGAGTCTTGCAGATCTTAGGCCACAAAACCTGTTTTGCATGAGAATTTCTACACACGATGGGGATTCGCCAAATCCCATCTTGAATAAAGTTACTGACTGAGGTATTAATGGGTATGACCATATAATATCGCAGTGCTCACCAAAGTCACCACATATAAGGAATTGTCCAAGCCAAAGATCTTCCAGGAAGTTCACCGTACTATCGATCCTTATTTTTTAAAAGAGCTTATCTCGAGCAGTTTCTCAAGCTCAGAAAATGCCTCACCATGCCCAAGAATAGTTAAATGAGGGTCTCACCATCCAAATGGTAGGACTCCTCTAGTACTTTGCTTGGACTAACATGTCCACAACGTATGAGTACTGAGGAGGCCACCTAAAAGAGTCTTAGCATGCCTGCACCATTACAATCGACTAACCAGCAGATACCAAGTCCTCCTTCTTCCTTGGGCATGCAACAATCCTTCTAGGAGATCTCAACCGAGGTCTTCTTGTTGTGGCCCCTTACTAACATGATGGACTCTATCTCCTGGAGGACTGAACGAGGGAGAAAAAACAGTGCTCCAATAAATGCTATAGAATGCAATGACACTTTTTACTAATTCAATCCTCCCAGCCATCGAGGAGAGTACATTGCCACAAATCAAGTCTACAACAAACATTTTTGATAAGTTGGGCACACGTGGTCTTACTCATACGCTTCATGAAGAGCAGGAGTGCAAGGTAGGTCCCGGGAAAACGGCATGGATCATACCTAGGTGCTCCAGGATCCAATGCTGTTCACAGACAACTCCCCCAAAGAAATTTGATTTTTCGTGCCATTGAGGTGAAGCCCAGAGAAGGAGCCAAATGTGCCCATGACATACTTGATAGTCCTACGTTTTTTTCAATTAGCCTTAGCAAAAGCAATAACATCATCTGCAAAAAGGAGATGAGAGATCCTTTCTTGGCTTCTGGTCACCGGATCTAGCTCCCCGAGTCAGACTGCCCGATCAAAGAGAGCCCCCACCGTGGCACCACCTCCATGCAAAGAAGAGACAAGTACGGGGCAATGGGATCACCCTGGCGAAGACCATTTGATGCATCAAACGGCTAAGAGAATATTGTATTTACTACTTGCTCTCATAGTTTTTCTTCTTAATACAAGTGCATCACATTTTCGAACAATATTTGAAGTTATGTGAAGAAATAGGGTATGTTTGAGTCATTATTATGGAACTACAACTAATATTATCCTTGTCTTTTTTTATCATGGATAATTTTGCAATGTACAATTTTATTCTTGATGTTTATGCCTTTTGCTTTTGTAGATGTACAGCAGTGGTAATCCGACAAATATTGCAAATCCAATCATTGATGTAAGTGCTCGGATTGATATTAAATCAGATGGAGGTAGGGTGACTTTATACCAAACCAGCATATGTAAGAAACTTAGATGGGAAGATGTCGACTTCCATTCTGATCTTGATCCACATTATTATTTGGGGATTTACAATGTAAAGGACATTCAGTTGATCTGTTGCCAAGCTGATGCTAGCACTTCCTGGGCTCTGCCAAAGGTTGTCCAGACAAGGTTTACCAGATTTTTAAACCAAGACACAGAGATCATATTTTATTGGGAATTTACTAGAGATAGACCAAAAAATAAAGAAGTTGTCAAATATGGATCAGATCAGTTTTTGAATGTTAGTGAAGTACAAGATGTGAAGAATACATTCAATGGAACGACCAAAAGATTCACACTAAATAGTGTTTATCACAGATACTTCCGTGTCACTGGTTCCGGAGATGTACGATTTCTTGAACAAACGGTATGAAATAGGATAGGACATCTAAATGATCATCATTTTGGTTAAAGTAGGAGTGATTTCAATGTGATTTTAGTTTTTATTACTCAGGGCGATTTTGTAGATGTCGATGTAATACTTAATGAAGGAAACCCACCATGGTGGTCAGTTTATGATACCAATGCATTGGATATCAAAGAATGTGCAGATTTGACAGGGCCCATGGCTATTGTTGTTTCAGAGGAGACACCACGTAAGTGCCCAATAGTGTTTCTATAATATTTGCTCTACATATATAACATATTGTCAACTATAGTGTCTTTCTGTTCTCCCGTATCTTGTTATTAGTTCATTGGTTTTTTGTGTACTTGACCTACTAGCTTCGTAGACAAGGTTGTTAAGTCAGTTTCTTACTTTGTGCCCCTAACTTCTAACGTCTTCCTGTTGTTCCATATGCTGATATGCCATACTTTTTTCTGGTTTTGCATCCCAAAAAATAAATGGCAATGCTTTTCCCTGACGAAATGTAACTGGATTTGATATCTAGTTCCTGGAACATTTACTTTCAAAATTGCAATTTAAATTGATGTAGCCTTCTCGTCAAATGTTTAATCTTTCTGGCTGATATATAACTCAGTCTTCTAGTACATGGTATGTACATGTTGTAGGTGTCTTCATCTGTGACTATGAAAAGGATTCCATTTAGTCAGATTCTAACTTTTGTGTGCATTTATTTTTTCAGAGGGCATTCTTGGTGAGACTCTTAGCAAATTCAGCATTTGGAGTCTTTATCTTACGTTTGTGCTTGCTGTTGGTCGGTTTATTAGACTTCAATGTTCTGATCTGAGAATGAGAATACCCTACGAAAACCTCCCCACTTGTGAACGGTATGAAATTTTTAGTGCACCAACATTTTTCTTGTTTCCCATTATTATTAATCTTGGTATGGGAAAATATATCATGTTTCACGAAGTGACTTTGAAGTCTGCAAAAAAGGAATGTATTCAGGCACAGCTTTGCGCATTTATGTTACTAGTGTCGAGATTTCTGGCCATAAAAAATATGGGATCAGTTGAAATCTCTTTTGGTCGTTGCTTTGATATATTCCCTGCCCATTTTCTGTATCTCTAAGCAAAACATTTTAAGGGATTGTGGAAATGAGGCCTGACAAATCTAACAGCAAAGGAACAAACAATTAAAGAAGACTCATCAATAGCTCCACAAATCAGAGAAATTCCAAGATCTTGATTTGGACACATAACCTCATCCTTACTGTAGTCAATTGTACCCACATTGCAAGTGAACCTTTAAGTCAATTGAATGATATTTGGAAAACTACTTTTCACAATATTCATTTCAATTTAATGATTCTAGTTATTTTGTGGAAAATAAATTCCCATAGACACTTAAGGCTGTGTTTGGAAACACATTTTGATAATCAATTTTCGATTCCTAAAAATTAAGAATCAGATGTGTTTAACTATTGACATTTTAAAAAGTTGTAGTCTTTTCACTAAGGTAATGGTACGTCTGGGAACTGATTCTTAGTGTTGGGCAGATTTTAGAAAATCTGATGATTAAAGTGCAAGTCCAAATGGGCCCTTAGTGTAAAACAGGAATAACTTGGAAGCAGCTAGTTCAGAGGGGTATTTAAGCATTATTCTAAATGCAAAAGCTGATTTGATTTCTTAACTTTCAACTTCTTCACAAGAAACAAAAAATGGGCCTTACATGGTGGCGTGCCTGTTATCATTGGACTTGTTGGCTTTAAACTTAAAATATTGTACATATATGCAAGTATGTCACTCCAAAGACCCATTTTTTGCTTTAGCAACCATTCTTCTGTTTTTTTCCCTTCCAATTTCCTAATTTGCGTGCAGATTATGAGACATGAACTTCCTTATATTTTTTTAACAGACGCGAAACCTCTTATTTTATCACCAAGAACACTAGGTTCTCTTTTTCCCTTAAATTCCTTAGTTACAGAGAATGTGATATTGAAAGAAGGAAATCGCCAAGTTTCTCACTTTGTATGCACACACGCACTTATCCATCACACCGAACTTTTGGGATCTTATTTTTTTATGGATGTAGGTTGATCGCAATCTGCGAAGACATTTATGCAGCACGAGCAAAGGACGAGCTTGAAGTTGAGGAAGTTCTCTATTGGACATTGATAAAAATTTACAGGTCTCCTCACATGCTTCTCGAGTACACGAAAACAGATTAGTTTTATCTTCGCTGCTAGTTAAACAAATGACAGCATTAACAACTGACCCAAGTATGAACAACTTATGCCGGATAACTTTGCGGATCACTCAAAGCCTACTCTGTATATATCAACTGGATTTCTTCGTGTGAAGGTTCCTTTTTATGTGGTATATATTTACTCACCACAAGTTCCGCTGTTGTGTATCGTGGCTTTCAAACATGAGGAGTTGAGATGATTGTACAGAAAATCCTTCTGTGGCTGGTTGTTCGTGCTTGAAACTGATTGGCGGAGTTGCACCTCGATCAGAAACCCGAGTCTTTCGAAGGTGCATTGTGGCCACCGTTGAAATGGAAGGGTTGTTTTTTTTCCTAATTTTTGAAACCTTTATTTACAATGTATAGGAGCAAGAACATCCTCACCGGAAAGCCTCAATTGTATTCTTAAACAGAAGTGTAATTTTGCGACAACTTTTTTTGTCATGTTTGTAATTTATGAGGTACATACAACAATTGTCTACCTAGGGTGATTTATTTTGGGTGATTGGTTTGAAAGAAGATGTAAGTTCAAACTGTAGTTTTATGACTACAGAATTTGTTCTCAAAAAAAGGAGTTTTTCATTTGCAATTTGAAATCAAATCAATGGAAGTGAAATTGTTGTTTCATGATAAGCTGACTGCTTTCCACTTCAACATGAGAATCAGAATTCTAGAAATTGGAGTCTTGGAATATGAGAACAAAATCCGTCACTTGAATCCCACTTCAGGCAAATCGGTCAGAGAAGATTCAAATTCATTAGAACTGATGACACATTAGAAGAACGTGCGATCGTGTTCTCTGGTTTAAATCATAGACAGTCTAGTCAAGGTTTAGTTTCCTTACGTGGGTTTTGCTAATAAATCTTTTAGGTATTAGAAGAAAACGAGGTGCGACATGATTAATTAATATTATTAATGTTTGGCCGGTCTTGAAGACTTCTATTTAGGAAGTATGAACAATTCACATTTGGAATGTCTTCAAGATGACTTTTTTTATTCTAATAATGTAATTAGTAGTCCATTTGACCATTTCCAAAAATGGTTTTTCTTTTTCTTTTTATATAATTGAGTAGAAACTTTCATAGAGGAATTGCAAATGTAATAATATATCTTGGGAGTAGCCTTAAACCGATAAGCTATGCCCACGGTAATACAAATAAAGTCGGTTGGATATATTAGAGAGATCAATCCTTAAAAAAGAAATGCATATATCAAATATTGCAACACCATATTTGATTTTGACATCTCTAAAATTAAGTATCTATCAACATTTTATAGTTATAAATACTTAAAAAGTTGGGCCGCTTGGCGGTTTGTGCTTCACCCTTGATAAAAACCAACACACCGTTTTTGGAAAAAATATTCTTTAGTTTATTTTTTAGTTGACGACCCTCTGATAACAAAACTAAATTGCAGCAATTTTTAACTTACCGTGATTTATTATAATTATTTTGAAATATATTACAATTAACATTTAAGAAGTGACCTAGATGCATTATCTTCGGTATTGGACATGCTAGAATTAAAGATCTATCAACTGAGATAATCTACTTAGTATCGAGAAAGTTTTATACACTGTCTTAGAGCTTTGCTTGGATGTAAACACTTTCGGTTGTGGTTTTAATTTTTTTGTGTGTGGCAATGCTAGTCGAAGAGTGGAAGGCTGAAAATTCCTGACTCGACAAGATAATGTTGAAACAATTACAAATGTGATCATGTAATACAGTGAGTTACATATGTCAAATAAATATTCCGTAAGGATCCAGATAAGTCAACATACAAAAACATGTATAAGAAAACAACAAAAGAAGGAACAGTGATCAGAGACGACCTCAAAGATCGAGCTGTCGGAAGACGACTTGCCTCAGAGAAAATATCGGCCCACATACCAGTGTGTTTGATGGTCTGTCGGTTTTCTCCCAGGGTAGAACAGTCTCACCGTCGATCAGGCGCACACCGGAGTCGACGGACCACGAGAACAACGCGGAACCTCGCAAGAATCGATCGAAGAAAAACTCTGGATTTGGAGATCGAAAATTGCCGGAGAGGGACGATTTTCGTAGAGAGATGATGAGAATAAGAACGTGTGTTTCATGGAAGAAAACCAACTGTGATTTGTAGATATATAATTTTGTAACTGTCAAGGACTTAATTGCAAAAAACAATTAACATGAGATCCAAAAAAAGATACACACATCACCCTGAGGCTAAAACCTCTAATTTCCCCCAAAACCCTCGTTGCTTTGCCTTGCCTTGGACCGGACAGACGGGCGCACGAGTGTGTGGAAAATTCTTTCCTCATCTCTTTCCATCTACAAAGGGTCAAAAGTGAAGAGGATGTTTATCAATATCCTCCAACTTTTTAGATTCACCACTGTGGTACTAAAAATGAGGTGAACACATGACACATGGGGCAATAGTTCTCATCTTCAACTCAACATTGGATTTACTCAATTGAGTTATTCATGAGCCTAGTCCAAACTCAATAATCCAACAATCCCCCACATAACAAATAATTTGCTTTTATAATTGTTCAGTTATTGATTTTAATCAATTTAGTTGAGCAATTCAACATGTACACAATAAAGATTTTGCTTTGCAAAAAAAAAAGTACACAATAAAGATTTTGAGATGGCATGCATAATCCCTAATTTTCAAATTGTTATCTTTTAATTCCTTTTTCTTGATAACAACTTTGAGGTTTGATTGAACAACAAAACACACAGAAAGACTTGAGTAGTAAAATAAAGAAGGATTGAACAGCAATATCTGACATCAATGAAATTGAAGTGTATGAAAATTTCCTCAAAATGATCACATCTCTATGGGCTGGCTGCTGTTGTGGACAGCTTTAGAAGTTTATTATGTGGCAAAAAAGAAATTGATATATGGCCAATCAAAGTAGTCTACGCTGCAAATTTAAATTTGAATAATAGTTTCAACTGTATTGATAATTAGATAATAACATATTTATTTTACAATTCCTCTGTCTACACGCGTATGCATGTATCACAATTCATTCGCAACTATACAGTTCAATAAAAAATAATCCAGAAAAGTTATTTATGGTTTTCTCATAACATTTCAATTTTACACTTATTGATAACATATTTGTGTCTATAAACCATTCCCTTATCGTCTGTTTAGACTGTAGAATCCATGCAAATATAACTCTGTAAAACAAGAAATTATGTTACATCAGTTGCATTATATTTGTATACCATTTCGTTATGTTGTTCTGATATGTTCATAGGCACTCTTAATCTGTGGGTACTAATATTATTTCAAATGCACACGCCAAAGGTTTGATGTTATCCATCCAACCCTAGAATCGCATCATATAAATTTATTTGAAAGTCGTTTTTACACTACGCTAACTAATTTTTAGGATTTGACTTCGCTGAGGCACAATCTTCGGCCTTACTATTTCAAAGCCTTTATCTGTTGATTGAGCTCACATTCTCATCACAAGATAAAAATTCGAAACTATGAATGCTGAAGAGGGAAATATATATAATTAAGAACGGAAAAGATTTCCATCTAGAGTTGGAATAAACATTCATTCTGAATCAGTTTTTCACAAGTTGTTGAAAATAGCATGCCGGTTTGATCTTCGTTGCCGTAAGAATTAAGCAAGACGAACTTTCATGGTTGTTAATTAATAGGATCCCAGGATGCCTAACCAACTTCCCACGTTGGTTATGTGATTGTCTGATACATTTGACAACAATTTGTGCGGTGACAGCCACTGTAATCTTTTGTTTTTGTTTTTACAGTTCATGTCAGGATAGTCGGGTATGTGATTGTATGAGGTGGTGAAAGATCGTTGGTTGTAATTATTTTCCTTTTTTTAAAGGATGTTGTGAAGTGTTGTTTGAAAGAAAATTTTCATTGCATGTGTCTTCTACACGTCTCTTTCCACTCAAAAATTGAAATTTTGTTGGATTTGGCGACTAATTCTTTTTGTTGAGTCTTTAGGGTAAGTACGAGAGAAACTAAGTACCCATGTTAGTGAGGGTAAGTACCTATACAAATGTAAATGTATATCTGTTTCGTAAGAAATCATGCATTATGGCTCAATTAGTACGAAAATAAGTAACTATTCATAGGTTAACGTTTACTCTCCTCTAAGTAATCATTGTTGTTTGCCAGTTGAGTAGTTGTCAGCATTTCTTTTAAAAGAGACAAATTTACGGTAACACAAAAGATAACAAGATTAGGTATGGGTAGAACACGATTGTTCGAGAATAATTAAGAAGTATCAAACAAAGTACAGTTCCACATGTTAGGTTCCTTTGATAAGCATTGTTTGCGATGGTCTTTAAGTTCGCTTGCATTGATGTACCAGACAAATTTTTAACTTCGCGGGTGGACTTTTCTTGCATTTGTAAGTCTCCCTACGCTTTTGACAAGGTTTAAATCCAACACCTTCATTAGATGAAAATACCATCAATGTTTTTTTTGTATGAGTTATGAAAATACCCACACCAGTATATGGAAATACCTTCAATTTTGTATGCAGTTAACAACAATTACATTGTTTGGAAAGTACGTCAATAGATGAGCACACTCTCATTGTTCTGTGTAGTTACCTACGCTTATGTTTTTTTGAATATACCCACATTAATAGACTGGAATACCATCAATGAGTTTTGTTGTTAACAACAATTGCATTAGTTTGAATAAACCCACATCAGTAGATGAAAATACCAATAATAATTTTTGTATTGACCATTACGAATTACTATAGTTCTGAATTACAGACCACAAAAGAAGATTGACTTACCAATTGTAGTGGTCTAAACGGAAATAATATATTGAAGCTTGAAATCTATAGTACTTGACATACCACTTAAACCCGACTAAGTATAGGACACCCTTCTAACAAAAGTATCCACTTAGTTTTTTAATATCCCCAATTCATTATGCCCAACGTTATAGTTGTCATATAGGGCACCCACAATAGTTGCAAAACTACTTGTTATTCCAAATACAATTTTCATTGATCTTCGAAAGTCTATCCATTTTACTCTTCATGATGTTTGAGGAATGAACCCTACAATATTAGTATACGCAAATTCCAAAAAAATTCAAACATTTTTTTTGAAAATACCCACATCACCCGATGAAAAAACCCACAATGATTTTTTGTAATAATTAAGAGGGTACGAGATTACCCCCATTAATATATTCAAATACCCCTTAATGTTTTCTGTATACATGGTTTTTTGTACTTACATTGTTTTGAAAATACCCACATCAATAGATGAAAATACCCTAAATATTTTGCTTAGTTACTTACAATTACGTTCAAGTGGTTTAAAGAAAAACAATATCTATTGAAGCTTCAAACCTATGCTAATTGAAGATCATCTAGTGACACAAGAAGAACAAAAAAGGAGTTGAAGGACTCTTATATCGCAACGTACAATTGGTTACAACGACAAGCGTAAGAATGTGTTCCAACAATTTGTAGCGATTCATCCATCGATGCAGGGTCACATGCATGTCATTGACTTAGCTTTCCTTTTATGTGGTTTGTTCATAGTGAGTCCACAAAGATATTTGGTTGTGAGACTTTGGTTTGGCTAAAGTACATTGGTGGGCAACAATAGGTAATTGTTGTACTCCATACAAAACTACCCAAAGGTATAGTTTAAACTACCCACTAGTCCATACAAACAAACCCAACACAAGTTCCTCAGTACTCACGCATGACAAGGATTTTGTTGACACACACTGTGTTTACAACTATTTATAATCTTAAAAGATAATAATAAAACAAATGTATTGTGTTATTAGAACATGATAATATTAGGAAACAATGCAGTGGTCACATAAAGTATTAATCCAAAATCTTTTAACTTTCCACCATGTTATAATAAAGTACGTATCGATGACCTTATAATAAATTACCATGAATGTGGTTGTTTTAAAGACCATAAGAACATACAAAATCTTTGGGCGGGAGCCTGCACGATGAAGGTTAGATTTTGAATGTCTTGGGTATTTTATATGATATAATGGGTGCTTTATTATAAAATGGTGGGTACTTTTAATATATTGGCTTCATTCCTGTACGTCATCAGTCCAATGTTTCCGAATATTTTGCAAACTTAAGTTCAATTGCTTATTGTATTATTTACTTGCTGATTCTCCATTGTTACCAATAGTTCTTTCAATTAGGAGAGTATGAGATTACCCACATCAATATATTTATATATCCTTAACGATTTCTGAATACCTATTAGTTTTGGTACTTGCCAAGAAATACATTTTAAAAAAAATACTCACGTCAATAGTTGAAAATACGCTCAATGTTTTGTGTATAGTTACTGACAATTACGTTCAAATGGTTTAAACAAAATACAAAATATATTGATGCATCAAACCTAAATTACTTGAAGACCAACAAGTGACATGAAATGAACAAAAAAACGAGTCAAAATAGTTATCTATCGCAACATACAATTGCTTACAATGACAAGCGTAAGAATGTGTTTTCTCATTTCTAGCTATTCACCCACCGGTGTAGGGTCACATGCAGCTCATTAATCAGAAATTTCCCTTCATGTAGTTCGTTCACAGTAGTTTGCAAATATTTTTTCCTTCTTTTTGGGCTTCGGGAATGTCATGATTGTGATCTAGATAGACATTGTTGATTGTGTCCTTGGACAGGGATCTCCGGATGCAATTATTTGGACAAATTGATTGAATAGTTAATCCACGACAACACAAACAATTTAGTTGAATAGTTAGTTACTTTTTTGCAATTGATTTCGAAAGTAAAATTACAAATAAATCACTTATAATTAAGTTACAAAAATAATCAGCTAATCATGACTGAGAAGCACCATACCCACTCAACTAAATGGGCAAATCTAGAGACCCCCAGTAAAAGATTCGTCGATAGCTAGTAAAGTACCCTAACCATGTAATATAGGAAAAGATCACCAATCAGATCAATTAAACTACCTAATTCAATTGAATGGGGGTACTTGGAATATTCAGTGGGGCGGTGAGGTCTTCCTGGGGCACAACTGTAATTTGAAATGGGTAATAAAAGAGATTATGGTTTTCTGCAATGGGTAACTTCGTTGTTTATTTGTGAGGAGGTTACCTTTAGTATGTTATTGATTAATCATTTATTCATTGTGGGACTTTATTGAGTGTTCCTGGGTATTTTTCGGGATTTTACGAGGGGGTTAGTTATTTGGTTGAAGTTGGTTGCTTAATCATAAGTTATGTTTTTGGGCCTAACACTTAACCACTACACTAAAAGTAATTGTTGTTAGTGAGAGAGTTCCCTACCCAAGCATCCGCAATGCGACAAGAATGCCCCACCGACCCCCAAAGAATTGTCTGGGGATAACACACCCTACCAACCCCCCCCCCCCCCCCCCCCCCCAGAAAATTCCATCATGGGCAGGGCATGGCTCGAACTTGCGACTTGCTCTGATACCAAATGATGCTCCTGAGCCTGGGACTTAACAATTACACTAAAAACAATTGTTGTTAGTGAGGGAGTCCTACTACTCTTTAAGTCATCACTCATGCATCTGTTGTACGCTAGGAAGACCCCACCTGCCTTGCACGTGCTGTCATTGAAATCGAGGTGGGGTCTTCCTTTGTAATTGGTTTTGGTGGTTTTGACGGTGAAGCCCAAGGACACCCGTATCCGTCGTAGTAGTTTAATACTTCCTCAAATGTTTGGAAATGCATTATGTGTTTTTCTTCCATGGAGGATCCTTCGATGGATTAAGTTTGAACAATTACTAGAGTGAGATGGTGTTTGTCATCTTCGGAGGTAGGTGGATCATTTTGAGTGAGTTGAGGGGAGTCTCAGTCAGGACTATCTGATGACAACAATGAAAAGCTAGAGATGAGTTGAGTGGATATACATGTACTAGTGGATTGCGTTGTCTGAGATGGTTGATCTTTAGAGCTTGCTTTCCGTTTTTTGAGGGGAAATGAGATCGGTCAAAATTGAAGTCGAAATCGACGTCCAGGACGTCTGCAGCAAAAAGAGGCAGATTAACTCCACTGAATGTTAATACAAGTAAAGCAACACAGGGGAGGTAAACACAAACAAAAGGTAGACTACAAAACACAAAAAGAGTAATAAATTTGAAGTTGAAAGTAAAATGGAGGAACATAAGAATATGAGTCGTAGTAAATGCAAAGGTGAATCAAAAAATAAAAGCAAAGAAGGATAATGGAGTAGTAAATGTTCTTATGTGGACTGAACCTGGAACAATAAATGTCAAGAAGTTCGTTGACACAATAAATGCAAAACAACTATAAATATGAGCAAAATAAAAGTAAGATGAGCTTGATGTGTGGGTACAAAAGGTGGGCGGATCAAGTGGAATGTTCTTCATCACAACGCTAGAAAAATGATGAAAACTAACGATGGAGGATGGGAGGATGAAGAATCGGAGATGATTGAGATGGGAGGACGTTTAAGATTTCCCTTCAAATTTGAATTCGAAATCGGAAAGGATGGTTTGGAGTGCTTTGAGATGGGTTGGAGTGGTGAAGTGAAAGGTGGTTATTGTGCTCCATCAATGCAACATACAATGTTGAAGGAGGTGAGAAATGTTATTTCATTTCTTGTTTTGCATTTGCGACAGAAGTGTTGGGGTGGGATCCAGACAATTCCTTGGCGATGGGACCGCCTGTAGGGGGGTTGCCAAGTAATTCCTTACTATGACTCGTGGGCCTAAATGCCTAAGTGCTTAACTGCCCGACTCGTTGGCATTAGCTTGCAACCCCTCATGTCCACCCGACGCTTAGTTTGGGGTTCTTCGCTGCCTACGAATGGACTATGTTGGAAGTTGTCCCCTCACTAAAAACAATTGCTTTTAGTCACATGTCATAAGTCTTTCATTTTGGTATTAGAGCAAGGTTTCAAGTTTCTAGGGGGGAGGGATTGTTGGGGTGGGACCCCAAACAATTCCTCCGCAGTGGGACCACCCGTAGAGAGGTAGGCTTGTTGCCAAGTAATCTCTAACTATGGCTCGTGGGCTTAAATACCTAGGTGCTTAATTAACCGTCCGACTCATTGGCACTAGCGTGCAATCTCTCATGTCCACCCAACACTTAGTTTGAGACTCTACACTGCTTAGGAATAGACTATGTTGGAAGTGACTCTGTCACTAACAACAATTATTTTTAGTGAAGTGATAAAGTCGCATGTTATAAGTCTTTCAGTGAAATCTACTCACCCCACTTCTTTTTCTTACCTCATGCTTCCCTGGAATGCCACGTAAGGTGGGTAAGAAAGTGGCTGGGAATATGGATAGCATATTTACTGAACAATATTTGCACTTTTGAACGTTGAAAAGTTCTTCAAATTTATCAAATATCTTATCAACACGAAGATATACCTTTTCTAGAGACCAAAGAAGGTGACAATTGATGGAATTTTTACTTAAAGAATGGTAAAAATTGCATTAAATTAGTTTACAAATTAGTAGAATAAATAATTACTTTAAAGAAATGGTTTCTACTTAAAATTATTTGTTCTATAACTCAAAATCGATAGGAATGACGTATTTCCTTACAAATTAATCCGTCGTTTCTTTTTCATCTAATGTAATTGTTCATAAGTACACATCGATCTATACAATGCCACGTCCCTAAGTATTATTATAAAGAAGCATTTCTGTTTTGTTATACTTACGTCTTTCAAACCTTGCAAGATCAATAAATAATAGATTGGATGATTAATTTTGTAACAAATGATGCTATGCTGGCCAATGGGTTATGGTACATATGAATTGTGATTACATTCACCCCACGAACCAACCTTAATTGAAGGAAACCAATTCATAATAAACCAATGGGTACATTATATTTGGGGAACTTATTTGCATTTACACTCTTTACTATTGTATATTTTCATCAATACCCTCGAAATTGGAGTATGGTAACCAGTACCTTATAAATTGTCTGCATCGGACCGAAAATTCCCGTTCTTGGTTCTGAAGTTTGAGTGCACAAAGTTATGGTTCTATAATTTCAAACTGCAAAAGCTATTTTTTTAGCCGAAATGTAGTAAAATTAGAAGCCAAATATGATGTGTATTTCACATACTCATGCTATCTACATTAAGACGACCAAATATATGAACTTGAATTCCACCGGATGGAAGATCGTAGACTAATGGAATTAAAGAAGAGTACGTAACATATAAATGGTATAGACGCTTAATTAGACGGTCTGGCCGGTGAGATGGTTCAAATGAAAAGGCATATGTAGTAATATATAGTACAAATTGGAGAGTATTTTTGCAAATATAAACAAAAAGAGGGTGTAGATGCAAAACCCTGGGAAGAAAATATTAATAATGGGCACAGCAGTTTGGTCTCATGTGTGGCATACATGTTTGAACTACTAAACGTCGCCCCAAAACTACTTAAATCGCCCCTTGAAATTACCAAATTGCCCTTAACAATATATTTAATACCCATATCGTCCCGTGTCTATAAATAAGGCATATGGTCTTGTATATTCATAATTTATCAGTAAAAACACCACGAAAATGTCTGGCGAGGGTGATGCATCGGGTGAGGTAAGCCTGGCGCGGGGCAAATTTTGGGCCGAGCGTCTGCATTAGACGCCTCCCCCATGGTGAGGGCGTCTGCGTAGGACGCCCTCCCCATGGCCTAGGCGTCTAACGCAGACGTCCTCCCCATGGGAGAGGCGTCTGTAGTAGACGCCGTTCCCTTCGGTCAGGCGTCCTACGCAGACGCCTTACCGTTGGGGAAGGCGTTTAACACAGACGCCCCATCCATGGGGCAGGCGTCTAACACAGACGCCTATTTTTTTTTTTTTTTGATTTTGATTTTGTTTTTTTAATTTCGACTTTATTTTTTAAATTTTTTAATTTCGAATTTATTTTTTTATTTTTTTAATTTCGATTTTATTTTTGTAGGTTCCAGATTTCGGTGGTGATGGAGTGGATTACAGTGAGTTATTTCAAACTACACAAATCTTTGCAACAATCGATGAAGCATGTAAATGGGCCAAACAAGTAGCTATCGGAGCTGGGTTTTTTTTGGTCGTGTCGTCGTACAAAACAAGATCAGATAGTCGGATGGATTGTTATTTGAGATGCGACCGGCGAAATCAAATGGAGTCTCGGGATATGGATACTGCACTTCGAAGAAACACCAAAAGAAAGGGTTGCGGTTGCCGTTTCTTAATAAAAGTGGTGGAGCGACGAGATCGTGATGGATGGGTTTTGGTTTTTAATAGTGCTCACGGACATCACAACCACAGACTGGCAGTTTATCCAGAGGGTCATCGTCAAATTAGTGGTCTAAGTTCTGGGGCGAAGAAGATTGTTCGTGATATGACAGAGGCGCAAGCAAAACCACGGAACATCTTGAAGGCAGTAAAAGAAAAATTCCCGGAGGACAATCCAAATCAAAGGCATATTTATAATTTCAGAGATTACATGAGGAGGACAAAATCTGAAGATCGGAATCCCGTCCAGCAGTTTCTCTACCAAGCAGTGCAGTGTGAGTACTTACATTGGATTATGGCGGATCCAGAAACTGATGTCGTCACTCACGCTTTTTTGGCACATCCGACGTCAGTCCAGTTGTTGCGGACATATCCTTTCGTTATCTGCATGGATTCGACTTACAAGACGAACAAGTATAAGATGCCTTTGTTCGAAATGATTGGGGTCACACCAGCAAACATGAATTTCCTTATTGGATATGCGATTTTGATGGATGAATCTTACTCCAGTTATTTGTGGGTGATGGAGAAGTTGAGAGATCTGTTATTGGGGACTGTCAGCCCGACTGCAATAATAACAGACCGGGAGTTAGGCCTTATGCGACCAGTGAGAGAGGTTTTTCCAGACTCTGCTCATTTACTCTGCACATGGCACATCAACAAAGACGTATTGAATTACGCGTACCACGTATTCGGCAAGAATAAGGAGATGGCAGAGACTTTGAGGCGTGGAAGATGGAGGAAGATCATGCTTTCTACTTCAGAAGCCGAGTATGATAGAGCTGTGTATGCTCTGAAAGATTTGTATAGATCGTGGCCGGCTATCACGGAGTATCTGGACACCACGTGGTTGGTGCATAAAGAAAAGTTTGTGCTGAATTGGACGAACAAAGTCCTTCATTTTGGGAACACCACGAATTGTAGGGTCGAAAGTGCTCATTCGGCTCTAAAAGAGTGGATTTCTACATCGACTGCAGCTCTGGACACTCTTTTCGAGCGCGTCAACGCGGCTACTGAAATGCAGCTGACGAATATTCGAAACTTTCTTGAAGACTCGAGACGGCGAAATTTGACTAATTTCGGACATGCTCTATATCGTCACATAAATGGTAGAGTTTCGCATCACTGTTTGCAGTTGCTGAGTCAGGAGGTGAAGAGAATGCAACAGTTAGATGATGAAGTTGAATATCGTTGCGAGTGCGCTTTTCTGACTTCTCATGGGATACCTTGCGCATGTACCATCCGTGGATGTCTTGAATCAGAAAACGGAATTTACTTAGAGCAGATTCATTCGTTTTGGAGGACACTTGTCATTGGGGAAGGAGCCGGGAACGCAGAGTTTGTGTCTCAGGCAGCTCAAGACGCCGAACATTTTCGCAGTCTGGTTGATGAGATTGCAGGAAGTGACCCTACCGTAATTCGATCTGCCTCTCGGGTTTTATTCGAGCAGCTACACCCCGAACATTCGAATTTGAAAGAGCCTGCAGTAAAAACAAAGCTACGAGGTCGACCAAAGGGAAAGTCGACACGACGGGACCCTAGTGCGTTTGAGTATGCAGAGCGAGGTAGTGGTCGATCTTCAGGTAGTGGGAGTAGAGGTCGTGGTCGTTCTTCCGGTAGTGGAAGCAAAGGTCGTGGTCGATCTTCTGGTTCTTCGTCTGTGAGAGGAGGATCAGGTATACCATCCTTATATTTATTATTATTATAATTTTGTTATTTATTTCAGTAAATATGTATCTTTTGTTATTATATGTAACTGTATTTTTTGTTCATATTGTAGTGACTGGGCGGACTGTATTTGTATAAATGCAAATAGTAAGAGTACGGTACAACAGATCAACCTACTCATCATCCGAATCATGGTCGGATATGCCTAACTGAGTATGCCACGACTGTATGATCTCATCCAAATCTCCGCATGCAGCTCTGGCATCGTCTGGCAGCTCATCCCTCCTCTGCAAGACTGGCTCTACAGCCCGTATCATCCTACCCATCCACTGCACATAACATTAACATTAGCGTACATTAACAAATTATACGGTACAAATAAATTTAGATAAAATGAAAAAATTACCAGATCGCCACACGTCCTATCTGGTGGTCGATCTGCTCTCCGGGAGGCACCACGGACGATGATAGGATGTGAGTAACTACCGAACCAATCAAGATAACGTGCATCACACTCGGAGGGGTCGCGACTACGTCTGAAGTCGCCAAGGAACAATCGGCATGATCTCGGAAATGTCCGCCAAGTCGATTCCGCTGTAGAAGCGGGGAACCTGACGTCGTACGTCGCTGCTGTCGCAGACCGCACCGCATGCTCTGGTGTCGGAATGTCAACCGGGATCACCTGAACATATCCTAACTGACGCAAGACCCGATCGGGCATATAAGGCTCTATGATATCCCGATAACGAATAAGACCCATCAATAAAGTCCTCGGGACATCCGCTGCTGGGTCAGGACCATAGGGTAACCACTCCACCTAAAGTTTAACACATTAATAATAATACATCTTAAAATTAAATAAATGGTGTAAAGTTTGATACCTCTGATGCAGTCATCTGATCTAGCCGTGCGCGGATGGAACGCAATCGTCCATCGCTCTTGTCCTCGCTCCGGACGGCCCACATACCCGAACGTGGATGACCCTCGTCGATAATCTTCCGCTCACGATGCGGGCGGAATGCAGGAAAGTACTCGTATATCCACGCCTGCAGCAGCGTAAGACAACCTGCAATCCCAGAACAATCCGCACGGCTAGCTATCCCAAGCTGCCGGTACAGGTATGCCAACGTCGCTGACCCCCACGAGTACTCACGAACGGTCTCCGGGTCCCTAGCCTCCAGTAGATCGCGTGGTCTGATCCGACAACCACTCTTGTCGACAAACAAGACGGCTCCGAGCATCAAGAATAGGTACGCCGTCAACTGTGTATCATCGGCCCGCGGAGGTCGTGCCCGTCTGCATAGGTCCTCAAGTGAGTCGATGCCGACACCACCACCACTCCATAAAGCTGTATCTCTCGCCAGACCATCAGGTGTGACACCAAGCAACTCTGCCACATAACACCTCAGCTCAGACGTCGACCCCTGAGCACTAACCAGACGACCATCCACAGGAATGCGCAGGATCTGGAAAACATCGTGAAGCATGATCGTCATCTCTCCGAAAGGCATGTGGAAAGTGTTGGTGTCAGGCTGCCACCGCTCCACAAACGCCGAAATCAAAGGCATGTCGAGATAAGGGAACATGCTGTACGGTAAGTGCCCCAAATGCGTGGCACTAATCTCCTCTCTGATATCAGCACTCAGTGTAGACCGCCAACCCTGTAGTGCTGTACAGGCTCTGTGCCGATTCTGGCACTTCAGAACCTTCCGATCCTCTCCGTCCCAGATCCGTCTAGCAATGTGACCCCAGAAACTAGGAATGACGCTCCCATCTAAAGGACCACCAGGCGTCATACTGCTCACGATCCAAGAATCGTCCTGCACCCTCTTCTTCTTCTGAGCGCGGGGATCAACAGTGCACGAGCTCGAATCCCCGGTCGTAAACCTCCCACCCCTACCCTTCCGCACCATCCATCCGGCGGAAGTAGAAGTACCCGCTCGACCACGTCCTCCGCTATAATCCCCCTGCCTCTCCACCTCCGGCCGCACATCATACGGGCCATCATCGTCGCTCTCGTCGTCAAAACTATCGACATGCTCATCATCGAAGGAATCATCCTCCTCCTCACGACGACGTAATGCCTCCCTCTCCCTCCTGACCGAAGCAGATATCCCCCGTCTACGTGGATGACGCGGTGCTGAATCATCCTCTAAAGAACGGAAGGCGTGTAATGGTATCGACTTGCCTCTCCCTCCACTGTGACCCGATGACTATTTATTGAAATTTTAAATACAAATTTGTTAAATTTGTTAAACTAAATTATCATATTTATCAAAATTGTTAAACTAAATCAAAATTTGTTAAACTTATTTATCAAAATTGTTAAACTAAATCAAAATTTGTTAAACTAAATTAAAATTTGTTAAACTAAATTAAAACAATTGTTAAACTAAATCAAAATTTGTTAAAACTAAATATCACAAATGTTAAACTTAATAAGAATTTGTTAAATTAATTTTTTTGATTTATCACTATTTATTAAAGTAATTATGATATTTATTAATTAAAAAAACAAAAAAAGGAGGAGGCGTCTGCGAGAGACGCCTCCCGCAAGGTGGAGGCGTCTGTCGGAGACGCCTCCTCCTACGGGGAGACGTCTTCGGAAGACGTCTCCCCCATCGGGGAGACGTCTTCCGAAGACGTCTCCCGCTACGGGTCGGCGTCCGAGGGAGACGCCCCCCGCATGGGGCGGGCGTCCGAGGAAGCCGCTCCCCCCATAGGGGGAGCGGCTTCCTCGGACGCCCGCCCCATGCGGGGGGCGTCTCCCTCGGACGCCGACGACTTTTTTTTTTTTTTTTTTTTAAAAAACAAATAAATAACGTAATGTTACCTCATACGGGTACACCGGGGGAACTGCTGGCTGCTTCCCTGGCCTCCGAGACATTCGTAATCTTGTGTAGTAGGTATAGGAAGAGAAAGTTTTGAAAAAAGAGTGAAATTGTGAGATATATAAGCAAAAATAGGAGGAAGGGCAATTTGGTAATTTCAAGGGGCGATTTAAGTAATTTTGGGGCGATGTTTAGCAGTTCAGTTGGTTAGCATACATGTTCATGTTCATTCTCCTCTTATCCTATTGCTAAAAACAATTCCACCAATAGGGACATGTTTTCCACTAACTTTTGTTAATTATCTATTACTTATGATGCTACCGACAACAAATTAACTTTAATTTGGAAATATTAATGACTAATTTGTATTCTCCCTTGCCTCTACCATGGCCTTTGAGATGGCCTCTTTTCTCCCTTTCAAATATATAATTTTCTTTGACAGCAAATTAAGTTGTAAAAACTGGATAAATTGTGAATTGTTTGTGGAATCAGTTATCAGCACATTGTATTGCATACTATAACATAAGTGAATTAAAATTATAGAGGAAAGGAATAGAAGAAAGAGAAATATTGGATGTAACCCTAATCCTAGAGTTGGAGCCATATCTCACCACCATCACATTCGACTTAAACCCACGGTATTCTCATCTCCTAGATGGAATAATACAAAAATCTCTCTCATTCTCCCTCACAAAATGAATAATGTATCATGTGGTTCACTTACAAACGTGGGGCACAATCACTACGAAACTCAATGGAGAAGCTCCCTTATTAAGCATCTAAATCATCAAGAATATTGAGGAAATTTCGAGCAATACTTTCTTGATCACAACTAATTTTCGATATACAAGCATTACCGTTACTTTTACTTTCTACATTTATTTGCGGCATTATGAGTCTGACCATATATAGGTAGCAAACTAAACTTGTTTCCGTTGACAAACTCAACAATGTGATAAACACCTTATATATGTTTCTTTTAATTTGTTCTTACATGCAATTGTTTTGATGGTATAAAGAAATAAAAAATAGAAGGAGTGGAGACATGTAGGTGACAACAAAAATGCGTGTGAGTCACATTCTTACATTTAAAAAAGATATAAAAAATAAAGTTAGAAAGCGAGATTAAATCCTCAATCAAAGTCAATGTTTGACTTCCTCATACAATCCATCCATTTCACAACAATAACTCTCTCTATATAAAACAAAAAAGCACCACCCATGTTTCCTCCACACACAACCTTCACATCTATACAATTCAACACCTCAAAATCTTTTCAATCTCAAATCTAGAATTCAACACCATCATCATCAATAATACCTTCACCTTCACCACCTAGCTCTTTGAGAAACTAATCTTCAATGGCAAAGAAGAAGGTTTCTTCAAAACAACCATCATCACTTTCCTCACAATCCCAATCAACAACACCAACAACCCCAAGAACACCGAAAACCGCCAACAACATCATCAAGAAGGAAGCATGGGAGGAGAAGTTGGAGAGTTTGAAGAGCTTGAATGATCTTCTTGTGAAGGAGACAATGGAGACAAGGGAGCAAATGAAGCATTTGAGGTCCAACATGTTGGAATTCTCCGTCGACCAATCGCTTCTTGCGGGGATAGAACGGTCCGTGACCGTTGCTTTCCTCTCCACTCAATTGTCCGGAGTAGTGGAGGAGGCGAAGAAGGTGGGAGAGGGAAAAAATGGGAATGAGGAGATGAAGATTAGGGTTTCGGAGCTGGAGAGTCAACTTTTGGAAGAGAGGGAAGAAAAGAGAAAGGTAGTTGAAGCGGTGAAGGGTGAGAAGGAAAATGATTTGGAGAATGTGAGGAAGGAGATAGATGAAAAAAGGAAGGAAGTTAGGATGCAAGAGGAGAAAAAGAAAATTATGGAGGAAAAGATCCTCAAATTGGAGACACAAGTTGCCGAGGAGAAGAAGAGGAAGGAGAAGGCGGTCCGATCGGTGGAGAGCGAAATGAGATTGCTCCAAAAGAATTTGGAAGAGGTAAGAGCGGAGAGGGATGAAAAAGGGAGGGACCTTGCGATTCGCGAGGCGGAGATGAAGGTTTTGGAGGGAAAAGTTTATGAATTAGAGACAAAGGTCGAGAGAGAAGGAGAGGAGAAGGAAAAGGCGGTGCGATTAATGGAGAGTGAGAAGATGTTGCTCCAAAAAAGTCTAGAGGATGTAAGGAAAGAAAACAATCTCAAAGGAGAGATGGGGAGCGGATTGGAGGAAAGAGTTCGACAACTTGAAAGTGAAATCGCAAGCGAGCGAGAGAAGAAGGAGAAAGCGGTTCGATCAGTCGAGTGTGAGATGGGGTTACTCCAGAAGAATTTGGAGGAATTAAGGAAAGAAAGAGATGAAAAAGAGAAGCTCGTTGAAGGTTTGGAGGCTGGAAAGAAGGATTTGGAGGTGAAGTTTACAAAATTAGAGAAAAAAAGCGAACAAAAGGAGAAGGCATTTCAATCCATGAAGGCCAAAAAAGATGCATTGGAGACTGAGAATAACACTCTCCTAAAGAATTTAGAGGAGTCAAAGAAGGCAATGGACAAGACGGAATCAGAGAAGAAGGAGCAAGAAGATAGGGTGATCGAATTGGAGGGGAGAATTCGGGAAGAAACTCTAAAACTAGAAGAACTGAGAAAGAAGAAGGAAAAACAAGCGGCGAAAAGCAAAGAGGCATTTGCAAAAGCGAAAGGGGAGAAGGAGAAGGCATTGCTCACATTCGAGAAGAAAGAAGTTGAGATAAAGGTTCTTGAAGAGAGAGTGTTGGAATTGCAAAACAAGATGATGGATAGAGAGGAAGCCATTGCGAAGGAACTCGAGGAGAAAGAGAAAGCCTTAATGGCATTAATGCAAATGGAAAAGGCCTCGGGGGAGAAAGAAGTAGAGAAAGTGAGGGACGATCTAATAAGAAGATTGTCGGATGCGGAAGAGGCCAATGGATCGCTTCGCCAATCGAAAGGGCGATTGCTCAATGAAATTGAAAGTTTGAGGTCTGAGATTGTGATGTTACATGAGGAACAAGAGGAGGCTTCGCTTGCCATATCCGAGTTGAAAGCACAAAATGCCGACTTAGAAGAAGAGATAGAGACACTAAATGCGGCGGTCCAGACTCACATCAAGACCATAGAGGAACAAAAGAACAGTTTTGCAAATGCTGAACACAAGAACGAAAAGAAAACGCGTGAAATGAAGAGCAAGATGGAGGCATTCACAAATAAGAAGAACGAAGCCGAGCAAATGAAGGCAAAGCATGAGTCAATAGTAAAAGAGTTGCAAGCGGAGATAGAGAAACATCGGTCGACAATAGAATCCATTAAGAAGGTCATCGACGAGAAAGAGGGGGAGAACAAACGATTGAAGGAAGAAGCTTTCACATTTGAGAAGAAAATTGAGCAACAAAAGGAGCACTTGAAAGGCATGAGGAAACAAATCAATGAGCTATTGAAAGTTAAGGATGTGGTGAAAGAGAAAGAGAAAGATATCCGTCGGTTGAGCGAAGAGAAAGCCTCAACCGAGAAGCGCCTTGTGGCTGCTCACCGAGGCCTAACCGACATGGAGGAGGAAATCAAAGCCTCAAAGTTGCTATATTCGCGCGCAGTGGGAATGTTAAGGGGAACATTCAAAGCCATGGAAGCCAAAAGAGAAATGAATCGAGCAATTGAAGGTGTCGACGGCAAAGTAGGGGAGATGAAGCCATTCATAGTGGAGTTGCAGCGAGTTAAGAGTACTTATGTTAGGCAAGCGGAGGATACCGACACGATGAAAATGGAACTAATCGGCTTACGAAGGTCTGCCGTAGAAGTGAAGAAGAGTAGAAACTTATGGGCAATCATGACAATTATTATGAGCAATGTTGCTGTGTTTGCAGCATTGTATGCTTCAAGAATCCACCGATCTGTGTGAGTATGTTAAGTTAGTTTGGAGGTGTCTTTTCTTTTCTTGCTTGTGTCTTCTTATTATCAGTTGTTTTAGTAGTCTACAACTTAGTATGTAGATTACAAGTTAATTTCCTTGTTTTTGTTCACTTATTTGGTTTGTTTTGATTGAAGGTTGTTCTAAAGCTTAATTGTAAAACATATATGAACATGTTTTAAATCTCCCTTATGAGTTAAATTTCTTATGCTTAGTTTGTTTACTTCCTATTTTTAACTTGTACGTACTTATCCTTTTACACGGCATTAATGTGTAACTAAATATGACAATAAATTTGGTATATACTCTTAACTTCAAATTAAAAATTCATACTTGATTAGTTCCAGGATTAGGCACAAACTAATGGGAACCAAAGTGAGTATTCTCTTTCACAGCCAAACATTTCGTTCCTTTTGACAACAACTGTAACATATTGAATATGATTTTCATAAGTTTTTATACAGTTTATTTCTTTTAACGAAATCTGAAAGGTTGTACAAAAAATTTAGTGGTTTCTTTCACAAAATCTGAAAGCTGACACTTGTATTCAAGATTTCGAAGAAAGATGGCGGAAGGGGCCCAAAGGAGACCTCTTGCTTGCACCATTTTGTGTTGATTAAAAGTGGTTTCTTTTTCTTTCTTTTTTTACAAAACTTTGCAGTCTCTTTTTTTGTTAATTTTGCCAAAAAACGAAATACGATGAATATATTTCAAATTTTGGATGAGTAAGTGAACTTTTCAAGCAAACACTATTTGTTTTCAATCTAGCCAGATTATGTAATAAGAAGGGCATGCATGTATATCATTAACCAAAATTTTGTATTATTAATGTTCCTTAATTGTAACCATTAAATACCAATATCCTTTGGAAATGGACTGAAGATCAATTGGTGGCTTGTCTTCATTATGTAAACAGTGTCCTTGTTTTCTTTCGATCCTTTACTATTCAACAACTCCACGGCGCTTGAATTTGCAAAAGTCAGATGGTTATGGACATAGGTTCGGTTTGAATATAGTTTTTTTGTAGTATTTAGCGGGCTAAGAGTAACCGAGAATTGTTGGTTGCATCCAAACAGAAAACTAGAAAGATTGGTCGACTTCACTAAACAAAAAAAAAGCTCAATCACGCTCAAATTCACTATTGTCATGGAATTAATTTACCATGACATCCTGTGATTTTGTTAAAGGACAGTCAATGTCCTCGTTCATCATTCACATATGACCCTACTGTTCAACATTATTATGTCGAACTAATTACAACTTTATCATTTTTAATTTGAAGTTGGATTACATTGGTATTATCATACGTGACTCGTTTATTTTTCCACAACTCAACTTTTCCGTTAACAAAAAAAATCCCCTTCTCCAATAATTGCCTCCGCAGGACAGTTTTGTCCCTCGCAGGACTGGTCCCGTTTTTTGTGTGCATACTACTACTGGAAAAGAGGGTTATCACGTCGAATATTAAGGGGATACAACGTTAGGTTGACCACCTTGGTTGGCCGACGTGGTAGGTAGAAAACGTGATAGACATAGATGAAAGGAAGAAAGATAAAATTGTATTTTTCCATGAAGTGACGTTGCTTACGAAGTTAAAACGTCACCTCATGTTTAGAGTTTTTTTGAGTTCTTCCCAATAAGTGGTGTTTCAAGAAGAGGAGAGATTGATTTCACTTTTTCACCCCGACGGAAAGTTAGTTGGTATAATCATCGAATTCGTTCAAAACATGTCTCTTTTCCTGCTTCTTCTTGTTATATACCCGATTGAACAGGTGCGAGCGAAGATGCATGATTGACGGTTTTAGTTACAAATTGGAACAAACAAATTAAAGTTTACAGTGTTGTATACCTCCAAAAACTATTGTTGTCAACTGAAATTCTTTATTATTTAATAAACAAATGCCCCTAGAGATCTTGGATGGAGTCATTGCACTATATATACAGTCAAAACTGTGAAATTGTTTGTCTTTTTCCCCATTCCCATGTGTTCTTTGCATTTTTATTTGTCTAATTTATGTGGTTTGTTTCTTATTTTTGCCTACCAAATGCAATTCTATACTGCTACATAAATGAAAAAATAATATTTAAATAACAGTATTATACACAAAATAATTGCAATTTACTATCTTGAATTTCACAAATTTAAAGAAATAACAAAAAGACCTACAAATATTAGAAGTAAAATAGATATAATATACCAAAAATATATTATAAGGCCATTGACACCCGTCTGTTTATTTGAGGGTCTTTGACTTTTTCTAACATTAAAAAGAATACCAAATGTCACATTTACCCTTGTTTATTTTTGTCATATTTACAAATCAAACATTTGTTCTTCCCGACATCCATATTTCTCCCAACTCTGTCACCCAACAAATTTCACCCCTAAATCCAACAACCTCTCTCAAACCATCCTACTTAATACACCAGAGTATTAAGATTAAGATCGATTTCCATTAGCTTTATTTTGATATCTTTTTCGGTTTTAACACCAAATGAACCAAACAAGCTGGCTTGTTTCAACAAACAAGTCGAACAACCTTGGTTGGTGTCGACCAAACAACTTGGGTCATTTTCATTGAACAACTTGGTTCGTTTCCACCAAACGAGTAGAGTCGTTTTCCCAAATAACCAGGGTCGTTTACACCAAACGAGTTGTGTCATTTTCACCAAACAAGCTGGGTCGTTTTCACCAAATAAACTGGGTTAGTTTATTCATAACATCCACATCCAATAATGGAATTTGATGATTCTATATCCATTGGAAAGACAATTGAAAGGAGCACATATTTGTTTCTCTTATGATTTGCCAAATTCAGATGAGTCGAGGGTAAAAAACGTGTCTCAAGATAAATCGTATCTGAAAACTGTACTCAACAAATCTTGAATAATTTGTGCATAACTCTCTCCTCCGATATCCAAATAAGGCAATTCAAGGATTCTTACAAAGGCAATTTTTATTAAACATATTTCCAAATTCGGAACATAATAGGCTTATAAATGGCGTGGAAGACATACAAGTCCAACTCGGGACGCACCAGTCCTCCGCGAAATCAACGAGTCATCAGTATTTTGTGCATAACTCTCTCCTCCCTTATCCAAATATGAAGATTCAAGGCTCTTTACAAAGACAATTGGGAGACGCAAAATTTTTCTATATAACAAAGTTCCCAATTCGGAACGTATGGGCTCATAAATGACATGGAAGACGCACCAGTCCGGATGTGCCCAGAATTTGTCCCGAACGAGCTGGGTCATTTTTCCACAAAACAAAGCAGGGTCGTTTTTCCGCAAAACAAAGCAGGGTCGTTTTTTTCCACAAAACAAAACTGGGACGCAACAGTCCTGCGCTGGACACACCAACAAGATGGGTCATTTTGATCAAACGAATTGGGTCGTTTTCACCAAACAAGCTAAGTCATTTTCACCAAACAAGCTGGGTTGTTCTAGCAAATGAGTTGGGTCATTTTTTCAAAAAACAAAGATGGGACGCACCGACGAGCTTAATCATTTTCACCAAATGAGCTGTGTCTTTTTCACCAAACAAACTGAGACGTCATTGTTCTAGCGAACGAGCTGGATCGTTTTTCCTCAAAACGAAGCTCAGACTAAATTGATTGGAGAATTTCAAGAAAGAAAATATATAAATTAAATCAGACTGCATTTATTTGGTGCTCACAAATAAATTTATTGGAGAATTTAGATTATAACCTAACACGTATCGGTGATTGATATTTACCATCTTATAGAACCTTCTTCACTAGCTTCTGCCATATGATTCTATGAGAACCACAAAATATAACATGTATACCATCGATTCAATTTGATCTATGTGGCATTTTTTGTGATTGTATTGCGTGCATTTTTCATTTGAAAAATCTCAACCCTTACAATACACAAATATTCTAGAGATACATTATTTAAATTTATAGATCAGATTGTCGTAGGGAATAAGGGAAATAGGAATTTAATTAGGACTCAAACGGCCGGCAAACTTAGTTGATTAAAAACAAACGTAAGTATAAAGTAAAAATTTGAGGAGTACTGAAAGATAACTAATAAAAAGGAAGGAGTTGGGGAAGAATGCATGCATACACACTTGTAAGAATCTAAAGTTTGTACAAAAGAAAATTAAGTACAAACGTGTACCTTCCTTATGTCTTCTCTTAATGAATGTTTGTATTTGGTATTGGAGGGTTGATTGAATTTTTTTATAGTAAATATATGAAGTGTCGTGATTCAATTTAGGGACCAGGAAATAATGAATTTAAGTTGAACATGCAATTATATAATTCTATAGATATGTACACCACACATATACTATAGATTCGTATCCAATCCTTAATTTGCACCCATAATTATGATCATAAGAACCAATTCATCACAATCATGATCATCCAATTTCTTCAGTTATTCTAAATCGAGTAATACATTATTATTTTGCACCAAACAAGATCTGAAGCTTGAGGATAAAAGCCGTAAAGTTGCACGGTTAGTTACGACTCTGACAACAACATTTATAAACTCCCACAGGTTGACCGAGAGGTCGAAGAGGTGGTGGTGGTGGAAGTGAAGGTTCACATTTGCCTCCTTGAGAGTACCCTTGTAGGATGCAATGCTGAGCACACTCCGAGTCACTTTGACATGATGATTCAATGCATATTTCATTTCCAGATTGTGCATTCACTTCATCTATATTCAGTACACCAAAAGCAATACATTAAACCATATGATTAAGATTAGAACAACAAAACATCTAATAAGAGAGAATTCCGTTTGTAGAGTTTAAAGGGATTGGTACACTATCTAATGACGATTTAGCTAGATTTTGGAATGTGAAAGTGGCTAATTAACCTGAGAACATAAGCAAGGCCATGAGAAAGAAGGTGACAAGAACTTTGTTTGAGGAAGCCATTGCACTCAGTTTTTTGTTTTTCTCGATCATCATTCTTATGCCGGATCAATTTATAGAACATTTTTAGGATGATCCATCGTGATTGTCTTGCTTGGGAAAGCATGATTATATTTTGAATATGTTGATTTCATTACCTTTTTGTATTACCCATACATGCATCTTAATTAATTGTATTTGTTTGGTAATTGAGTAATTAATTGATTTGTTAGGTAGGATAGATCGATGTTTTGAGCGAAAATTCCACCAACCATTTAAAAATAGACATTTTTGTCTAGGGCCGTCGATAAGTACACATTTACGTCCATTAAACTTATTCCTTTTTAGCTTCTTGGTTCCCATATAAATTAAATGGCAACCTCCAAAAGTTAAAAGTTAAAACCAACGACCAAATTGTTGTTTGGGAATCCAGCTAGCTTTTTAGAGCATTTTGCAAATAATCCAAACTTAAAACTCCAAAAATTAGTGTTCCCATACCCAACTCGTAGACTGCATTGCAAAACTAAAAAGGTATTTTATTCCTTTGAAAACAAAGAAACATCTACAGTTTTAAATTATACATTTATACCCTTGTGAAGAAAACATATATAATAGCTCATATTGATTTGAAAATTCATCCAACTCTCCTTTACGGGGTTAATGAGATCAGATTTTCTCAAGTGATGTATCCCATTATTCAACTCAATTATCAAAACCCAATCATCATTTAGTTTGCAAGTTCCTCAAAATCAAACCACATTAGCTTTACGAAGTGTGGAAGTACTGAATTTTCAACACACTCATTAGTGGTTTATGTAATGTTTCATTTTGTTAACTACTTTGTAATTAATAAAGAAGTTGTATAATTTTACATCTTAATTAACAGTTGCATTCTTTTTCGTCGTTTAAAGTTCTTAGAATCGACTTAGGTGTTACTTAGTTTAAGGTAAATTACAGATACCTCTTTTAAACACTGCCCAATAGTACAGTTAAACTCCCTGAACTTTGCATGACAGTTACATCACCTAAACTTTCGTTTCTTAGGCATGCCACCATCTGCATACATAGAATTTTGTTTGTTGACATTTGTGTCGTTATTTCTCGAGCTTTTCATGTGTTTTTCCACAAATAATTCTGTCTTAACTTTTACAGAGCAAATGAATAAGATTCCATCAAATAATGATATAGATGTGATTCTTATCCCCAAATCCTAAGAAATATTTTAACAAATAATTGTTGGATTATTAAGTTTGAGTTAGGCCCTTGAACAAAATCCAATGTTGAGAAGTGAAGATAGTGGAAGGAGTGAAGGGGTGGTTAGACCCATGTACACTTGCACTCATGGTAATCATTGACCTATGTTAGTGGGGGCTAATGAGTCCTATTTTTATGCTTAGACTACTATAAATTGGCTTGTACTCCACCCAGAAAAATACACACACAAGATTCATGTAATATCCTAACCCTTGCTTAATGTGTTAATTGTGTTTAGGAGTGGATTAGAGGAGGTTTGAGATGGACGGCTGAGATCGGTTGTGGATTTTGTATATAAGGTATGGATTCTCTCGCTCACTCACTTGTTCTCTCACTCGATTCTCTCCCTCTCTCTCAAGCTTTTCTCGTCCAGCTCGGGAAAGTCGTGGGGGCGGGTGGACGACGCTCGGAGGAGCTCAGGCGTCGCCGGAGTTGCGGTGGACGAGTTCGAGAAGTTCGCCGGGGTTTGAGAAATCGTGGAAACGCTCGCCATTGGTTCTTCTAAGGCTTCTTCAAGCCTTAAGGTATGTCAAACTTGCTTTTACGCTCACCTATTATTAGTGTGGGGGTGGGAGCGGTCGACGGTAGGCCGTTTTGGCTCGTCGGACCTGCACTGCAGTTTCTGAACTGTAAACGGTCGACCGGTGTTTTGGTTCGGTCGACCGGTTATAGTGTATTTTGGGCAAAATCCCTCGCACCGGTCGAACGATACCTTCGTGGTGGTCGACCGGTGGTACAATTCTAGCGAGAGATGGAGGCTCTGGGTATTTTCGGTCAAACGAGACCCCTTTTGCCGGTCGACCGAGAGTACTGTCGTAGGTCGGTTGGGGCATTGACCATCCAAACGGTCGACCGCCTGTTTGACTCGTCCGACCGACGACTTAAGTTAACTTAATGTCCGGTCGACCAGAAGTGTTGTTTCGGTCGACCGTATAGATTGGTTTGTTGAAGGATTTGCACTGGTGGATTTCGGTCGACCGCTAGTGTTGTTTCGGTCGACCATGTAGTGTGGAATGTTGGAGGGTTCTACTGGAGGTTTTCGGTCAACTGGAAGTTTGGGGTCGTCCGACCGTTTGATCGTGGATTGCGAAAAGGTTTTCTTACTGGTGCTTTTCGGTCGACCAGGTCCCCTTTGTCGTTCGACCGATTGATGGGTTTTTCGGTTGGGCCGGTTCTCTAGGTGAGGATCGGTCGACCGTTAAACGGTTTTCGTTCGACCGTTTCTGCCTGTTTTCGGTGGATTCGTGGTTTTATGAGTACACTGGACGACACCTCGTCTCTCCGGCCCCGGTGGGCAACGACACGGACTGTCGCCCGATAGTGGTGTGCTTGTACGCTTGAAAGCGGCTCGTCTCTCCGGCCCCTTGGGCAACGGCACGGACTGTCGCCCGATAGCGGTATGAGTGTTTGATTGAAGGTGGCTCGTCTCTCCGGCCCCGGTGGGCAACGGCACGGATTGTCGGCCTGATATCTTGTGGTGGTGCCTTGTGTCCACGAGTGTTGGTGGGGTTGGGGTGAGAGGACCCTTGAGACCCGGTTGTGTGGCCATGATTTGGACTGGCGGTGCCTTGTGTGCACGAGTGTTGGTGGGGTTGGGGTGAGAGGACCATTGAGACCCGGTTGTGTGGCCGTGATTTGGACCGGCGGTGCCTTGTGTGCACGAGTGGTTGTGGGGTTGGGGTGAGAGGACCCTTGAGATCCGGTTGTGTGGTCGTGATTTGGACCGACGGTGCCTTGTGTGCACGAGTGTTGGTGGGGTTGGGGTGAGAGGACCCTTGAGACCCGGGTTGTCGTTTGGCTATGGCTGGGAGAGAGGTCCCAGGAACTTAGCGGTTGTGTCGGTTGTGCTACTCATTGTTCATTGCATATTTCATTATTGTCCATATATGTGTTAGGATTTGGCATACGGGGTTTCCTTCTGGAAACTCAGACATATTTTATGTCTGCTTTCAGGCCGTGAGCGGCGTTAGAGGTTGTTGTGATTACATTTGTATATTTTATATTACAGCTTTTGATGTAATCACCTTTTTTTGTAAACTCAGATCTGTATATTGATATATACGTTGGTGCACCTTGTGTTTATCTTTGGTAATGTCCTCAGTGATTTATTCTGGTTGTTGATTTTACAATTTAAAAAGTTTTAAATTTTCCGCTGTTCGAGGACGTTACAATTCACATCTTTTATCTCTCTCTCAAAACGAAAAACCGCTTCAGCAATTTTTGTCTCCACGAATTCCAACGTTCTCTAGAGTCGATCCTTGCGAGGTTTTGATCTTCTTTCGAGGTTTGTTGACTCCGGTGTACACTCGTTAGACAAAGGAGTCATTCTATCCTACGAAAAAAGCACTAGACCCATCACATCGGTACGTGGGAGCGATATTTTCTCTGAGGCAATTCGGAATTCGACGGCTCGGTTTGTAAGGTGTTTTCTGACCATTTCTTTGTTTGTTTGTTATTCTAAACATGAATTTGTACGTTAGCTTAATCTAAATTTTGTTAATGTATGTATTCGACATTTGTAACTCACTGTATTGCATGATCATATTTGCAATTGCTTCAACAATAATAAGTTAAGTTTACATGGTAAAAAACATATTAATCAATTCATCTATAAGTGTTATTAATTGATGATTGGTTTTGTCAATTTTCTTTGATACATATCTGACATAATGAAAATATATTACGGTTAATTACACTTTGCACTCTTGAATTATGCCTCCACATCACTTTGGTCCCTTGCACTTTAAAAACAACACTCACACCTCTTTACCCATCACATGTACAAATTAGAAGTCCAACAAATTAAGTATATGTATGAGTAACGAAATATGACAAAAACCTTGCTATCGATTTTTTTTTGGGTTCATCAATTGTATTTTACAGCAATATGCATGTTGACAACGGCTGGAATGTCGGACTACCACGTCACCCATAGCACGTCAGACATTACTAAACTGGCGTGACAGGTAGTCTGCCACATCGGCATTCACGCCGACCGACGTGGAAGGTTTGTTTTATGACTTTTTGAATTTATTCATACACTACCACGTCGATCCCTCTAGACTGACGTTGTAGGGCACCATACCACGTCTGCTGAAACTAATTCGACGTGGTATTGTGACCCTACCATGTCGGCGTTTTCTTTGACGGACTTGGAAGGGTTAGTTTATTTTTTTATACAAATTATTCATACACTATCACGTCTGCGAAAAGTAATCCGACGTGGTAGTGTGGACTTTGTTTGAGATTCTGATTTCATTTTGAATGACAAATTGACAATATTGAATTACAGTTGTATTAAATCTGTATTGTTTCTGGATGGTCTCATGTTTCAAAAGGACCAGTATGACTTATTTGCAAAATAAATTATGAAACCCAAAGAAATAACAACCAAAGGAAAGACATCCAACTATTTTAAAAATGTTCACAAATTTATTGTCAAGCAAATCTGAGGAGTACATGTCGACAAACAACAAATTTCCTACATGTCTGACGTTTCAGATTTGTTAGCTCCAAAAGGAAAGGGTTAAATTTCAACGTGAAATCCTCTACCAACCGGCGTCGTTGCTCCTCGAGGTCCTTCAATTCTAAGAAGATTTCTGCAAGGGCTACATTGGTTGTCTTGAATGTGACCGGGTTTCCACTTTGCATCATGCTCTTCCATTCCTTCACGCAGTTCGTCATTATCCGCCGGTAGAACATTATGGACAACTCTACAGCCTCCAACTCCAGCTTGATTTAATATGAATTGCAGGGTTCGAGTCTAAAATATAGGTATCAAACAAAAAAAGTAAAAAATATAAATAAATATCCTACAACGTCGGCCTCATAACAAAGCCGACATTGTACACAATCTAGCACGTCAGTTGTCAATACCATCGACGTTGTAGTATATTTCTCTTATTTTTTATTTTTTTTATTAAAGAACATACACGTCGGTCGTCAATACAATCGACATTATATGATATCTCGGTTATTTTTCTAATTTTTTATTAAAGAAACTACCACGTCGATCGTCAATAAGACCGACGTTGTAGGATATTTCAGTTATTTTTTTATTTTTATTAACGATACTACCACGTCGGTCTTACAGAAAAGTCGACGTAGAAGGATATTCAGGAGTCAATTTTAAACGTCCATTTACCACGTTGGTCTTAGATAAAACTATGGTCAACGTTATAGAGTATCCTACTGTCACACCCTTAAAGTCTCCCGTCAGGGGGTGTTGATGCGTGCAGACTGTTTGGAGAACATCAGGTGGCCATATGAGCGTAGATGTTATATGGGGGAGAGGCTTTAACTCGAAGGCGAGAACCTACGGGACTGCACTTATATGCAGTTGGGAGCGTAGGGCTGGTTAGGGGCTGAAGCCGCTTCCCTGACGAGCCCAAGGCAGGGCGAAACTAGTCGATGTTGTCTCGCGCGCAGGATAGCTGACTGTGTGCGTGTATATGCACGCGCGCACAGTGCTGTGCGGGTGTGTGCGACTGTCACCGCATAGTCCTACCATGTCGGTTATCCGTACCAACGTGAAAGAGTACACCTTTATAACGTCTCACGTGTACCACGTCGGTGATGGAAGGCGGAACACCCGATGTTGTACCCCTTAATATCCGACGTGATAACATTTTTTTGCAGTAGTGGCACTTTCATGTCGAGAGATGGTCTGAGCAAATTTTGTGCTGTCAACTCAACAATCATCACAAATCAACCCAGAACAAGCAAGCAATATATTCATAATCGAAACCATATCTAGAGCAACAAAGTTTTTGAAAATTGTCAATATTCAATAAACCTCGATTCTGCAACAATTAAACATGCTAAAACCCACAAATAAGCATCAATTACTATATATAGATCTTGAGCTTTTTCTTGACGAGGTTGGTGAAGAACCTCCGGCTTTGACAACGAAGAAGACGAGGATATGATCCTTGAGATTGCCGATACATCCCCGTCGTGGATGTTGAGAAGGGAGTGAAGGTTGTAAGATTTTCATAGACTAACAGAACCCCAACACAAGGGTGTTCTTTTGTTATACAATGATTCTTGAGGGGTGTAAGCGTTACGTTTTAAAGTTTAAGAGGTCAAAATGATACATGGACATAATTCAAGGATGCAAAGTGTAATTAACCCAAAATATTATCTTATGAAATCTCAAAAACAAATTCGGAAGCGTATTTAAAAAAAGGTTGGTTTGTTTGCTATTGGCAGTAGATAAAGAACATAGGTTTCTATTAATCGATATGAACATTCAAAATATAAACATGTATATCAACAATTTTGTCAGGATAACCTTCTACTACATTACTAAAATAATTTACAAATAATATATAAGAAAGTCAAAGTAATTAATATGTTTAGGATTGTAGTATGTTGATTTCTCATGATTTTTCAAGAAGACAGAACAAAGTATATATAATTCATATATTAAGTACAATCTAATAAATGAATGATCCAACATCAGCCACCCTTTATGGAATGAAGCAAATCATAACAACCACAAGAACCCAAGTTTTTCCTTTATTTAGATAAAGAGCGGTACACTATTATTATTTTCGCACGAGCCGAAATTATCCCTAGATTGCATTTGCATGGTGAGATCTAACGCTACAATATTTATAAATATTCTCACATTGACCTCCTTCAGGGTATCCATATATAATGAAAGCAATCTAGAGGTCACTTTGACATAATGATGCAACACATTCCTTTTCAAATTCCGCATTCGCTTCAACTATATATATTCAACACAAATTAAATCAATACATAAAACTATATATTTGTAAGATGATCGATAACAATAAATGTGTGTTTATCTAATTAACTTGCACTCAATTTTTAAATCAATTGAACTATTGTCACGAAAAACAACGAAACAAAGATTAAAACTATATTAGGAGGGATATTTTTGTACACTATCAACTGATGGTTTTGATTTTGGAAGCGAAAGTGGCTAACCTGATGACATTAGCAACAGAAAGAAGACGGCAAAATAATTATTAGAAACTTTTGTTGAAGCCATTTCCACTGACTATCTGTTGTTGTAATCGATCTTATGTCAGGTCAATTTATAGAACTTTTTGGGACAATCGGTCGGGATTGACTTTCTTGGAAATGCATGATTACATTTTGATTATTCTGATTTCATTACCATTTTGTCTTACACCTACATGCACCTTAACTATTTACCTTTTGTTGGTAATTGAGTAATTTGTTACGTAGGATAGATGTTTAAGATGACCGGGTTTGTGGGTAAACAAAGGAAAATAAAATAATTTACTTTGACAAGAACTTTTCCAAGTATTTGTGTCAATTCTAGAAAACGAAATTTCCGCTCTAGCTTTCTTTGCTATTTGGAATGTATAGGAACAATTTTTCTCACTATCTCTCATCATCTCATGTCATCTGTTAGGAAATTTAGGAAAAATGTAAGAATGTGAAGAATAGTGTATAAACTTGTTAAATAACTAAATAATTATATACCTTACATAAAACTTTAATTTTGAAAAAAAAATTACATATTTATTTTTGAGTATTAATTGTTTTAGTTCATAACTCAATTCATGGTATTATTCAACTCAATATGAAATCACTATAGACGTTTTAGTTTGCAAGTTCAGAATCATAGTTAAGCTCCCAATATGATGGATGATTCAAGATGATGTTGCAATTGAAAGTTTAAGTTATAGAATATATCAGTGATCTTTTTATGTTGTTTGAATAGCTATAAAAACTATAAAAATCCTACAAAGACAGATGTCCACGAAAAATGTGCCACTGCGATTACACCAAAACTAAACAAACAATTGAAAGAAACATCAAACTGAAACAAAAGAGTTGAGCTTTCCAAAGTAGGATTTGACTGAAGCAGTCAAACTAGACGAGCATAAGAGTTCTTGGTAATTGTGATAATAAATGCAACTACTTTGAGTGTTTTTTCTTCCCTTGCCTACCTTGAGATTATTAAAACAATACACCAACTTAAAAAAATGTCTGCGTTCAAATGAATTTTCGTGGTGCATCCTATTAGTTTGTTTTAACAAGAATTCTAGTTTCTCTCAATTATAAAGAACAAACATTGTGGTAATGTGCATTGGAATTTGATTTTGTAATGTGCATTAATTGGATAACATTTATTCAGGAACTATAGACGGATTGTATGTCTTTTGAAAATAGGATTCTAAAATTAATTTAAAATTTCTGTTAATAAAAAGAACATTTCTATGAAAAGTAGTTGGATATATTATTTTCTTTGCCGCTAATGAAGAACAATAAAACAGAGATTTATTTCTGAAAGAACAAAAAAGATAGAGGGTAATATCATTTTCATTAAAAAAGAGAGTTCGATTACTTTAAGAAAGGAAGTATCTACCAACTAACATGTGAGACTGTTCATAACTACCATCTGCCTTTTTTTTTCAAATCAAATCAAATCTCCAAAGAAAAGACATCAGTTGTTGAGATCTGCAGACATCTGACAAACATGTCCCTGTCCAATACAAGGGCATTTTGGTCATTTAAATCTAAAATTTGAATTTGCAACTTCCCGTTTGAACTCCCTCCAGCAACTACAAACACACACTTCAAACTTCAAATCATTCAAACAAACAAAACAAAAACAAAGAGGAAAAATCAAAAGAAATTCAGAGAGATGGCTGAGGTGATGATTGTGTCAAGTGAAAGCATAAGAGAAGAGTGTGAAGAGAACACAAAGAACCAACAACAGGTTTCAATGGTGGAAGCTCTGGTTGCTGCCATAAGAAAATCAATGGTGGCTTGCAATGTTGATGAGAAGAAGAAGGATGAGATGTCGATGGACATCGGTTGGCCCACCGATGTTCAGCATGTTACCCACGTCACTTTCGACCGGTTTAATGGGTTTTTAGGCCTACCGGACGAGTTAGAAGTCGACATACCTAAGCCCGTCCCAAGCGCAAGGTTGGATTTTGATGGTTACCCAATTCTCACTTTGCGATTTCAGGTGTCGGGTGCTCTCTTTTTTTGTTGGGTTTTGGCTATAATTTTGTGTTTTCAGTCTCTCTCTTTTGTTGGTTTTTGGCTATAATTTTGTGTTTCCAGACTCCATTGAGATTTCAGTCTTTATTATAAATTGAGATTTCAAGCAGTTAGAAGTTATATTTCAATTTTAGATTGGATTTTGTATTTGCACGTGCTAGAATTTTTTTAATTGGGATTTAAAGTAAACCAAAAGATGTTCTCCTTAGAATTTGATGTTTCTAGGCTGGCATAAAGTTATTCGAATTATTGATGTTTTGAACTACTACTTGAAAGATCAGGATTTGGAACTATATTCGAATTTTAGGTCATTTTTTCCAGAATTTTGTATCATTTCAGGGATAAATTCTTTTGAATTTTGAATGAGACTCTAATCAGGACTCTGAATTTTTCTAAAATTTGACGATATGTTGGAGTATTGTGGGGTTTTAATGCCCTATATGAGGTTTTGGGGTCTAGATTTGAATTTGAGATTTTTGGATTTTTAATTTGAACAACCTAACGAATTCAATTTTTTTGTTTCTTTTGACATATTAAGTTATAAATTTGATCTTCCTTATGTTGAAATACGAATTGTTGCAGTGCTAAAGTTTTCGGCGTCTCGCCGGAGTCAATGCAATGCAGTTATGATGACAAAGGCAACAGTGTGCCGACGATTCTGTTACTAATTTAGGAAAAACTGTACTCACAAGATGGCCTCAAGGTATTAGCCAAATCACTTAACTCAATTATCACTATATCATGATATTTCACTTAGACTAGCGTTTCATTCGTCGACTAACGGATTTTTTTTTTTAAAACCAGGCGGAAGGTATATTTCGAATAAATCCCGAGAACGAGCAAGAGGAGTACGTGAGAGATCAGCTGAACAACGGTGTCGTTCCAAACGATATTGAGGTCCATTGCTTGGCCGCTCTTATAAAGGCATGACAATGTCTTCTCGTGTTGTTTTCATGTCAAATAGTAATGCATTGGTTAACTGGGAAAACATTAAGTTAGCATTCTGAATTTTAATTGTGCAGGCGTGGTTCAGAGAGCTTCCAGAGGGTGTTTTAGACGATCTTTCGCCCGGCCAGGTTTTGCAATGCACCACAGAGGAGGAATGTGTGGCGCTCGTAGGGCAGCTTAAGCCAACACAAGCAGCCCTTCTCAATTGGGCTGTCGAGCTTATGGCAGATGTCGTCGAAAAAGAGGATTTCAACAAGATGAACGCAAGGAATATCGCTATGGTTTTCGCCCCCAACATGACTCAGGTACTCTTTAACCCCTGGTTATGAAGATAAATTATTGTCATGTTGTAAAGAAGTCGATAACTTATTGATGTTTGCGAAATTTGTGCTTCAGATGTTGGATCCCTTGACAGCATTGATGCATGCTGTGCAAGTTATGAACTTGCTCATGACCCTCATACTGAAAACACTGACGGAACGCGAGGAAGCGTGTGAGGAGTCGATCGATAACTTTGACTCGGGTTATGATGAAGGAGAAGATTTCATTAGTGGAGAAAGTTCACCCGCCAACAACAATTCAGAAAAGAATGATTTCATCAAAAATCATAATTCAGAAGATGAGGATGGCGAAAGATTATGGGAAAATGATTTGAGGGATTGTTGCGGAGACGAAATGGTCACTGATTTCAGTAAACGTGATAATTCAGACGACGAGTCGAGTGAAGAATTCAGTACCGAAGAGAATTCGAGCGGCGAGCTCTCCCGAGATAGTAATTCATTGGTTGAAACTCATAACTCGGACAGAGAACACGATAATTCAGAAGACATATCGAGGAGTGATTTGAGTGAAGACTCAACTTCGAGTTACGAACCTACAGAAGATCGTAATTCAGAAGGCGAATTCGCATTCGAATGCTTTGATTTCAGCAGTGGAGATGACAGTGGATTAGTCATGGAGATGATGGAGAAATGTTTTCTGATAGAATGGGAGAAAATTGTCAACAAATCACAAGAAATTAGAGAAAGTAGTTTGAGTGCAAGTGATGCGGAAAGTACAGACAGAGGTGATGTTGGTTTTGAAGTTTCATTTAGAAATTTATTTGAAGAAGGGAGTTGAGTTTTTCTCTTCTTTTTTATTTTTGTTTTTTTGAGTGTTGTGTTCTGTTGTAGTTATTTGAATAATTGATGTGTTGTTTTTTGTTGAAGAAGAGAGTTGAGGTTTTTTTCTTCTTTTTTGAGTATTTGTGTTTTCGTTTTCTGGGGTTTTTGATTGTATCAACACATTGTTGATGTTTGTTTTTAAAGTCAAAATGATTCTGGATTCCAAATTCCAATGTCAAAACATTTAAAGAAAAGTTCAAAACCATCTACATCTATTGACCATCTCCAATAAGTCAAAAAATCAAATTATTTCTTGCATTTTGAATTAAAATGGCTAATTCAAAATGATTCTCCACACCATATGTGTTTCCCATTTATTGTAAAAAAAGAGAGAGACGATTATACACTGAATCAACGAGTTAAATGGAAACAACTGCTCCAACTAGATTTGTGCCCACTTGATAAGATGTGTATGATTAATCTCATTAGACATTTACATTGATTACGCATAAACTACACTGGAAAAATGATTTTACTTGAACCAACCCAACTGATGATTTATCAAAAGATAGCCAACAAGAAATAAATATGGTTCTTCCCAGTAACCAAAGCTAAAGAATTTACCAAAAAATATTTTTTCTTCAATTAACAAGCAATTATTTTAAATTTGAGTGAGTGCTTTCGAAAGGCTTATTAAACTCTTCAGTTAAGAATAATAATTGAAATCTTGGTCTGACTTCCACTCGTGTAATTAGATGATGTGGTCAATACCTACATGAACCAAGAAAAAGTGAAATCATGAGGCCAGGAAAAAAATTATATACTTGTATGATTGTATCATTCTGGCTTGCATTTTGCATTCACCTGTTTCAGCATTATATTTAGTTATATCTAGTATAATAATCACCGTTTCACAGGTTATGTAATCTGTTTCGTATAAACAAGTTTATATAGAGCACAACATGAGGATTTTGTGGATAGTTGTAAGATCTTGGATTTGATCATGTTGGACTTATTTTATTAGACAACCAGGCCTGATATCATGTATTAATACTCATGTTGGATTTAAACCCCTCCAAATTGTTTTAGTCGTATCCTTTACCACGACTGTTAGTTCATTAAGAAACTCTGGGACACATGAGTTGATTTTATGGTTTTTGTTTTTTTAAAGGATTTTTTTTCAAAATAATCAAAAAAAATTGAAAAATATGTACCGCAAAAACTTATTTGGTAAAATGTACCGTTTTCATTAAGTGAAAACGACATCTGAGGTGTCATTTTTATCTCAATTGAAGACGACACCACTGGTGTCGTTTTTACCTAGGGTTTAAATGGGGTTGTCAGACATCATCTTCTTTCTCCCACACTCAAATTTTCCCCCACTCCCGATTACTCCCTCTCTCCGGCAACCAACACTGTTGAGGTTTGGTTTTTATTTTGTTTTTTAGATTTTTTTTATTTTGACATGAAATACAATGCATGCATTGTTGTTATGTTAATGTATGAAATATAGATTTTCTACACTCGAAGTAATGAGCTCCGGTACCGGATTGGTTATGAGTTTTTCGATGGAATTGTTACATTCGTAGATGGGGTACCAGAATATGAAGCTAGTTAAAGACAAATGCTTAATGTTAATACTGAAATACGATATGATGATCTCTGTAAAACACTTTGTCGAGTTTGTGGTTTCCGAGAAGGAGAGTTTGATCTGAAGTTAATCTGCAAATGGTCACGGTATGAAAAGTATACATATGCTGAAGTTTTTGATGATCAGAGCACGGCTACAATGCTATCTTTATTTAACTTCATGAATACAGTTGTATTGTTTGTTCAGAAACAACCCAAGCACTATACTATTGTCAACCAAAGTCAGCTGAATGAAGATTATCAACAAACTACACAAACATATAGCCAATATGAAGCAGTTCCGTCGTCATCAGTTCCTCAGTCGTATTTTGAACTGTATCAGCACACATCAATGAATATTAGTAATTATGAAGCAGACATAGTTCAATCACATTCTCAAGGAAGACAGGTTAAAGATGCAGAGAGTGATGAGACATATGATGATGAGGCAGATGGTCAGATGGATGGTGATGAGATAGACATTGTTGATGTAGATTCAACCCCACTTCCGGAGTTGCATAACATGTTTCATCATATGGCAGACACAGTGAATCGAGAACCTCATAGCAACGTACATGAAGTCATCGTTAGTAATGAATTATCACCATTGTCAGTACTACCAGATTTGAGGCACTTGCCAGACATAGAGTCTGACTAGAACTGGATTGAAGATTCAGTCATTGGAAATGTCGATGAGTGTATTGCTACGTACACTGAATACGATAACTTAGAAGATAGAGGAAGTTATAAGTTGCATAGAACTTTCTCAACAAAAAAAGATTGTTGCATGAGTTGAAGGAATGACGTTTGCAAAAAAGTGTCTAATTCAAAGTGTTAACGTCTGGGCCAAAAAAATTTACAGCTAGTTGTTTGGAAATGAGTGTGAATGGAGGATACATGCCTCTTACAGTCAGAGCAAAGAATATTTTCAAGTTAAGAAGTACAAGTCTGAATACACCTGTAGTAACGAGAGACTTTTTCATGACCACGTGCAATGTGATGTCGGTTTAATTTCTAACATGATTTTTGCCACCATTTGAACAAGCATAATCATTACTCCTGCAGAAATTCAAGTGTTACTGAAAACTCATTACTTCATAGATATCAAGTATGACAGTTTGGTACGCCCGCAAGAAAGTATTGGAACAAGTATACGGAGTTGACGAGACATCTTATTGTAATTTAAGACGCTTTATGTCTAATATTTGCACCACCTATCCTAGCACTGTGGTCGAGATTCAGACACGGAAGATAAATCACAACGTTGAGCGGTTTCAAAGAATTTTTGGTCATTCGCGACCTCAATTGAAAGTTTTCAGTACTGTAGACATGTGTTGAGCATTGAAGATACTCATTTGTTTGGTAAGTTTAAGGTGCTCTAAAAATGAGTGTAATGAGTGCAACCCCACTCATTTTTTTTGTTTTATTTAGTTTTAGTTTTTTTAATATTTAGTCGTAAGTAATTCATTACGTTGGATAAAAGACTTTTTTATTGAATAAAGTAACCCCACTTTTCAACACAAGCTCACTCATCCACATCGTTTGGAAGTCGATCCTGAAAAAATATTAAAAAATTACAAAACAATTTAAAAATTAAAACAATTAAAAAACATATTTAAAAAAATTAAAACTAATTTTAAAATAATCAAAACAGAAATAAAATCACTGACTTGCCTGGAAATAAAATAGTCGGAGCGGATTAGATTTCAAAAAAAAATCCTAAATTTGTTACTTCGTAATTTTTTTTATTTAAAAACAAATCGGCATAGAAGCTTCAATAGTAACAATGGACATACGTGGAAGCCATTAAGAGAGTGCTGCCACAAAATAAGAAATTTTGGTTGAATTTTAACCTGCAAAAGTAAGCCCCATATATTTACGTATGTAACTAGAAAAATGAGAATTCGACGACATTACAATCAATACCTGATGCTTCTGAAGGCAAAACTTCTTCTTTAGAATTACACTTGACAGTTCAGACTTCAGAATACCACTCGATTACGATAACAGAAGCTCAACCGATATATGATGGAAATGAAGTGACAAAGGGATTTGCAAAACATATAATCACATCAAGCAACCCAAGAATACAAACCTTGCAAAAAAAATAAAAAAAATTGGACTACAGATGCTTTAGCCTTTAGAAACAATCAATGAACTTAAATTTTGTTGTCTAAAAATGTTCACAAGATATACTTGATTACAAATATACTTGGTGCATGATACACCGACCATATTGTCTCCAAGATTTCCAACCAACACGTTCCCACCCTTGATTAGTCTGCCCACCCTTCACTGCTTTTCCGATACGATGTGTAGCATCTGATCAAATCGTAACTTTGATGCTGAAATCATGATGTCTCATATCGGTAGCAAACGTTGTTGCCCGCCTTTCCATTTCAGTATGCCTGTTGCTTGTTCTCTCTCTTTAGTTGCACCTTCAACTTCTTACTACCAATTTGGTACCCATTCATTACGCTAATAGCGCTTAGAGCGGCTTCTGGTGAATCATAACTTACAAAACCTGCAATTGCAGACCATTTATTAACAACGTCCATTCAACGGCTAACCATTAATTCATATAAATAAAATAATACAGGTTTTAAGTAATGAAAATGTTTGAGCTTATACCGAAGCATTTGCTAATTCCAGTTGCCTTGTCAATGTAAACTTTGGCACTTAGTACATGACCAAACGTCTGAAAAGCATTTGAAAGCTCCTGGTCACCATATTCTTGAGGGATGTGATAAATAAATAAATTAGCACCTTGAGGACCTATGGACATGGTCAAATATAAAAGGTTACAAAAAATATACCAACAATTACAATATTTATATCAATGAATGAGTTTAAAAGGTAGCAGTTGACCTTCGACTTGCCCTCTGGAGTTTTGATTTAGGCTCAATGATGAAAGGGAATTACTATTTTTCGCCGTTAACGGAATAGTGGATACATGAGGGCCATTCAAATTCCTCTGGTGCATCATAGCACCGGAATAGGTGAGAGGATACTGCATACCGGGAACGGCAGGATATGCAGACCCTAGATAACCGGCAGATTGCAATGTGGCAAAGCTTCGAGCGGTTAAACCTGAGGGAAGAGTTCCACGCAATGCATTTGTTTGGTTAACAGGAATGTTCTGGTAACCAGCTTGATTTTGCATCGACGTCATTGGATATTGCACTAGTCCATAAGTTCCAGCCGCCTAAATGCGAAGAAAAACTCGTCTCAGAAGTTTGATCAACTACATAGTTGAAGTTATAAGAAACCAATCAGTCAAAAACCTGATAATTGTATCCATTGTATGGTGGAACATATCCAATTGGTAACGCTCCAAATAATGAAGGTTGTGTCGAATTATTGGTGTTTTGTGAAGGCGAAACTTGAGATTGAGCTTTTTGAGCTCGTCTAGCTTGCCTTTCCTTCTCCGTATCGGCCCACTTGACAACCAAAGGAACAGTCGAACCCTGACAAAGAAAAGACAGTACTCATATTAAGAATTCCGTGAAGATGAAATGAAATCCTCAACAAGCAAAATAAGAAAATCAACACTATGACCAGTCCATCAACTAAGATATATATATATATCAGCCACTGAAATCAAAGAGAAACATGATTAATGACATCATTGCTACGAAGCGTAGACACAAATACTGGATAATGCATTGTGGATATTTTCCAACTTTGGGAATAAAGTGGATAATCAAGTTAATGCATAAACTCACAACAAATTCAAATCTAATGTGAATTGTAAAACTAAACCTCCATTTTGTGTTTCCCGTTGATTTCCTCTATGGCAGCAAGTGCTTGTTCTTTTGTCTCATACTTTATGAAGGCACATCCTGTAAAATCAAAGAGCATCACATCAATAGCTAACATCAAAATAGTAGTTCATCACTAAATGATAACAAACAACACCAATAGATAATGATACCAATGAGAGCTTAACCTTTGCTGGTCTGCTGAGAACCTCTTAGTATTTGGAGATCTTTGATGTTTCCATATTTGGAGAACAAAGTTGATAGTTCAGCATCGGTAACATTTTTCGGAAGCATGCCAATGAAAAGCTTGTGTTCTGAAATACAAATGCGACACAGACGACGGAAAACTCATCATAGTACTACATTGACTGATATGGTACTAAATGGAGGCTTAAAAAATCTACCATTAATCATAACAAGCATAGAAGACAATAAAATAATAAATGGAGAGATCACATAGATGTGCAACATTTACCGCACCTAGTCTTTCCAGTTCACCATCTGCATACTTCACTTGCATCGGGCTCGAGGCCTGTATTTAATTTATTTAAAAAAACAAACTCATGAGATTTTGTAGATCCATAAGAAACCAATTAAAAATTAAATTAGAAATCATGTATAACAAAATTAACATCAGAGAGTATGAATCTGAAATTTTGAAATCTCAAACTGAAATGAAACAATAAATTCAGACCCACAATTGTTGACAAAGGTTAGGTGTGGCCAATACCAAAGGAAAACCGAAAACAAAAACGAAAGCCAAATGTAATTCATACATATCTAATCCACATAACCTTATATTAAATTTCAAACATTAATACTTTGAAATTCTCTAGGACATTGGACATTACAGCGCTTGACCTCAAAGTTTTAAAGAAAGATAAAAATATAAATCTGATTTGAGTTGCAATAGCTTCCATAACCTAGCCCAATCTAATTGTGTAATGCATGATCTAACCCACAAAATTAGAATAAACATTTCAACGTGTGTCTCTTTACAACTACTGACTAACTTCCAAGAAGAGAAAGCAAAAGATGCTCAAGGACGTCTAAATAGCTCTTCTCATTAAAACATCTCCAAAACATACCCCTGGTAGAGTCCGCTTGTTGTGGAACGCGCTGATGGCTTTATCTGCTTCCTCCCTAGACGGGCACATCAAAAAGGCACAACCTTTCCACCAGAAGCACACAAAGATATCAATTATCAAATGTTGATCATAAAATACACCATGTTTCCACCAAAAATTCACCTTCAGCCAAATACAAGTCTCAATAAAAATAAATACATAATACAGTTTGACATTATTTTTTCAATGCCCCAAAAAGAATCCCCACATTTCACCCAAACCGGATCTAAATTCCAATTTTTCACCAAAAATCCAACATTTTCTCCCAATTGAACTCAGAAAATATAAAGGTAATGAAATTGGTACTCCAACAAATCGTGGATTGCATGTTTGAACTCAACTCGGGTTTGGTTTGAAATTTTTTCCTATATTTGTTTAGTCATTAAGATTTTGACTTATTTCATTTCCAAAGTTTTAACAAAATGTTATGCAATATATCATATAATACAAAATATAATTACAACCTTATTAGAAAAAAATAAAAAATCATAAATTTATATAATAGATAATTTGTATTATATGTTGAGTATTTAGAGTGTTATACAATTAGAATATTGTGTATATATGTATATTGTAAAAATATATACAATTAAAAAAAAAAATATATATATATATACACTATACACAACTTAAACGTGGATTGAGTTAACCAAGCTGACGGTGAACTTGTCTTAAAAGTGGCTTGTTTTATAAATGACCTTAAAAATGAGTTTTGATTTGGCTCATTATTAGAGGAGTCATACTTGAGTCAAGTTATATGAGGTCAACCTCAAGTTGATGGTTGTATGACCTCATATTTTTGACATAAATGTTTATTAATTGGTTAAGATGGTTTTGTGTTTCAATTTGCACTTCTAGCTCACTTGGTAGAGTAGGATTCTTGGCATGGTAGGTATGCAATTTCAATCAGACAATTTGCTACTCTTACTCTATTAGTCATTGTAATATTATGAATTAATCTTTCTAATATTATGAGTTCATTCTTCATTGCATTGCATTTGTTTTGTGATTTGGCTAATGAGTCATATAAAATTTGTCTCCAACTATAGGAGAATCCACGCTTGCCAGCACTTCCATCAAAACCGAACAAAAAGAAACCACACATGCCAACAAAAGAAAGTCTTAATATCTGTCAAACCTAAGAACATTAACTCCATTCCAGACCCAAAAGAATACATGAAATTGCGGACTGCAAACCCCCCCAATCCACACTTTCCACCAGAATGCACATAAATACAATTTAAAACCCAAAATAAAACACCCAAAAGTTCAATATTTGTACCAAAAAACTAACTTGCCAACCGAAGCACATATAGATCACTAAAACCGAAAACCCACGACGATCTTTTATCTAGACCAAAGAAGAAACTACAATGCTAATCTAATCGAAATGTATACATAAAAATCTACCCTTTCCAACAGAACATCATGAAAAAAACCATTTTCCATCAAAAGCCACATATAAATCCAATTCTTCACACATAATCCATCAAAAAAGACAATTCACAAAACACAAACAGAGATACCATTTTTTACCTCTAAGCACATGAAAGACCCAACTTATACCAAACAGAAATCTTAGCTTCCAACCAAAATCTCACATAAAAATGCAATTTTGCCACAAAAATCCCAAAAAAAAAGTTACACAACAATCTTTAAACCCCCAAAAGGAAGAAGAAAAAACCCACCTTTCCCTAAATGAGGATATAAAATTCAATATTTTCACCAAAAATCAATCTTTTTTCGCAATGCAGATCATCAAATGGACAAGAATGGCCAATTTTTTTTTTGAAAGACTAACGTTTCATCCAAATAAACACCTAAAAATCACCAATGCAGTCCCCAAGAGAACAAGTTCAGAAGCAATTAAAAATCTCACCTTTCACCCCAAATAAATAATCAAAAGCTGGAATTCATAATTCAACCCACATAGAAATGCAATCTTCACCCCAATGCAGGTCCCCTAAAGCAAGTTATTAAAATATTGAAATGTCAACTTTTCAACCTCCAACAAAAAAAGGAAAAAGGTTGTCACCATTCACCCAAATCTGACATACAGAATCCAATATTTCCACCAAAAATCCAACATTTCACCCAATGGAGGTCATCAAAGAAACAAGACTGAAAACTTTTTTAATCTCACCTATTACCCATAAAAATATAAAACTTTTCACCAAAAATCCCCAATGCTGGTGTCTCAAAATTAACTAATAAAGAAACAAATTTTCCACCAAGCAATCAATTTTCCAACAAAACCCCACAATGAATCCCATCTTCATTTTTCATTTTTCACCAAAAAATATTGATCCATGAATCCAATCTTCACCCCAATGCAGGTCCCCAAGAAAACAATCATAAAAATTAAAACCCCCCAAAAAAAACATAAAAAACCAAATCTTTTGAGTCCCAAAATCAAAACATTTACACCCAATGCAAGCCCAAGAGACATAAACCAAAAAACCCACATAAAAAACATACATTTTGCACCCATAAAAATCAAATCTTTCTTCCATCAAAAATCAAAACCTTTAACCCAAATGCAAGCCCAAGAGAGACAAAAAAACCCACATAAAATTCATTTTCCACCCAAAAAACACATAAGAATGAAATCTTTCTTCCACCCAAAACCAAAACCTTTCCACCCAAAAAAACCCAAAAAAATAAAATATTTCTTAGACCCAAAACCAAAAAATCAGAAAAAGAAAGAAAGATGAAACCTCTGGAGATGTTGGTGGTCTTGTCCTTGATGATGTTGACCTCAGAAACAAGAAGACCAACCTCCTCGAACACACCCAACACATCCTCTTCCTTCATCTGCTTCGGCACTTGACCCACGAACACCTTAACCCCATTCTCCTCTTCCTCCGCCATCAAGATCCAATCTTCTCCTCCTCTTCTGCTTCTCTCCTCTAAATAATATTACACCCAAACCAAACCAAAACAAAACAAAACCAAAACAATAATAATAAAAGTATAAAAAACAAAACAAAGTATTAACTGTCTGTCTGTGATCGAGGTCATAATTTCACAACTTCCCTTCGAATACTCTGAAATGTCAAAAAAACCTTCAGAATATTAATCTTTTACGGGAATTATCTAGTGAGTATGGAGCTTAATTTCCTATTTTAAGTTTTCATCGTATTCACCACTCATTTGAAATTGTAAGGTACATTAAGAATAAAGTTGTTATGCTAATAAAAAGTGAGATTAACCGTAAATAAGATTCAATTATGAGATTGTAAGGGACTTAACTAAATAAGATAAGTTCTGGACTAACTAGACCCTGATCCTAATTTTTTATTACAATCTAGACTTCTTAATTTCACGGAGAAGAAGTTCAGATATTGTATTCAAAATATTTGCATATTTTATTCAGAATATTGTACGTTTATTGTGTTTCAATCTGTTAAGCTTGAAAAAAGTCGACAATGTATGTTTGACTCTAGGTGTTTTTGTCAAGTTAATCAGTATTATGAACATGACGTCAATATTAAGCGAGTTGTTTGATCTGGATTATAATTGACCAATTTGTGGATTTCTTACATTCTAACTCGGTGCAAGATTAAAATATCAAAATTGATGCCCTTAAAATGCGTGGAACTTCAAATTTAATGTTATAAATTTTCACAAATAATAAACTTTGACACAAAATCAAATTTATAAGATTTAGACATTGAAATGCGACTTATATTTGTTTTAATTCCGTGTTCCGAAGCCAATCCAATTTAAGGATTGAATTAAAAGTTTCATGCAAATATTCATATGCACTTCATATATTTAATAACATTAAGGGTATCTAAGAAATCATCGAAGGGTTCACAAACTGAACTGCTAAACATCGCCCCAAAATTACTTAAATCGCCCCTTGAAATTACCAAATTGCCCTTCCTCCTATTTTTGCTTATATATCTCACAATTTCACTCTTTTTTCAAAACTTTCTCTTCCTATACCTACTACACAAGATTACGAATGTCTCGGAGGCCAGGGAAGCAGCCAGCAGTTCCCCCGGTGTACCCGTATGAGGTAACATTACGTTATTTATTTGTTTTTTAAAAAAAAAAAAAAAAAAAAAAAAGTCGTCGGCGTCCGAGGGAGACGCCCCCCGCATGTGGCGGGCGTCCGAGGAAGCCGCTCCCCCTATGGGGGGAGCGGCTTCCGAGGACGCCCGACCCATGCGGGGGGCGTCTCCCTCGGACGCCGACCCGAAGCGGGAGACGTCTGCGGAAGACGTCTCCCCGATGGGGGAGACGTCTTCCGCAGACGTCTCCCCGTAGGAGGAGGCGTCTCCGACAGACACCTCCACCTTGCGGGAGGCGTCTCTCGCAGACGCCTCCGCCTTTTTTGTTTTTTTAATTAATAAATATCATAATTACTTTAATAAATAGTGATAAATCAAAAAAATTAATTTAACAAATTCTTTTTAAGTTTAACATTTGTGATATTTAGTTTTAACAAATTTTGATTTAGTTTAACAATTGTTTTAATTTAGTTTAACAAATTTTGATTTAGTTTAACAATTTTGATAATTAAGTTTAACAAATTTTGATTTAGTTTAACAATTTTGATAAATATGATAATTTAGTTTAACAAATTTAACAAATTTGTATTTAAAATTTCAATAAATAGTCATCGGGTCACAGTGGAGGGAGAGGCAAGTCGATACCATTACACGCCTTCCGTTCTTTAGAGGATGATTCAGCACCGCGTCATCCACGTAGACGGGGGATATCTGCTTCGGTCAGGAGGGAGAGGGAGGCATTACGTCGTCGTGAGGAGGAGGATGATTCCTTCGATGATGAGCATGTGGATAGTTTCGACGACGAGAGCGACGATGATGGCCCGTATGATGTGCGGCCGGAGGTGGAGAGGCAGGGGGATTATAGCGGAGGACGTGGTCGAGCGGGTACTTCTACTTCCGCCGGATGGATGGTGCGGAAGGGTAGGGGTGGGAGGTTTACGGCCGGGGATTCGAGCTCGTGCACTGTTGATCCCCGCGCTCAGAAGAAGAAGAGGGTCCAGGACGATTCTTGGATCGTGAGCAGTATGACGCCTGGTGGTCCTTTAGATGGGAGCGTCATTCCTAGTTTCTGGGGTCACATTGCTAGACGGATCTGGGACGAAGAGGATCGGAAGGTTCTGAAGTGCCAGAATCGGCACAGAGCCTGTACAGCACTACAGGGTTGGCGGTCTACACTGAGAGCTGATATCAGAGAGGAGATTAGTGCCACGCATTTGGGGCACTTACCGTACAGCATGTTCCCTTATCTCGACATGCCTTTGATTTCGGCGTTTGTGGAGCGGTGGCAGCCTGACACCAACACTTTCCACATGCCTTTCGGAGAGATGACGATCATGCTTCACGATGTTTTCCAGATCCTGCGACTTCCTGTGGATGGTCGTCTGGTTAGTGCTCAGGGGTCGACGTCTGAGCTGAGGTGTTATGTGGCAGAGTTGCTTGGTGTCACACCTGATGGTCTGGCGAGAGATACAGCTTTATGGAGTGGTGGTGGTGTCGGCATCGACTCCCTTGAGGACCTATGCAGACGGGCACGACCTCCGCGGGCCGATGATACACAGTTGACGGCGTACCTATTCTTGATGCTCGGAGCCGTCTTGTTTGTCGACAAGAGTGGTTGTCGGATCAGACCACGCGATCTACTGGAGGCTAGGGACCCGGAGACCGTTCGTGAGTACTCGTGGGGGTCAGCGACGTTGGCATACCTGTACCGGCAGCTTGGGATAGCTAGCCGTGCGGATTGTTCTGGGATTGCAGGTTGTCTTACGCTGCTGCAGGCGTGGATATACGAGTACTTTCCTGCATTCCGCCCGCATCGTGAGCGGAAGATTATCGACGAGGGTCATCCACGTTCGGGTATGTGGGTTGTCCGGAGCGAGGACAAGAGCGATGGACGATTGCGTTCCATCCGCGCACGGCTAGATCAGACGACTGCATCAGAGGTATCAAACTTTACACCATTTATTTAATTTTAAGATGTATTATTATTAATGTGTTAAACTTTAGGTGGAGTGGTTACCCTATGGTCCTGACCCAGCAGCGGATGTCCCGAGGACTTTATTGATGGGTCTTATTCGTTATCGGGATATCATAGAGCCTTATATGCCCGATCGGGTCTTGCGTCAGTTAGGATATGTTCAGGTGATCCCGGTTGACATCCCGACACCAGAGCATGCGGTGCGGTCTGCGACAGCAGCGACGTACGACGTCAGGTTCCCCGCTTCTACAGCGGAATCGACTTGGCGGACATTTCCGAGATCATGCCGATTGTTCCTTGGCGACTTCAGACGTAGTCGCGACCCCTCCGAGTGTGATGCACGTTATCTTGATTGGTTCGGTACTTACTCACATCCTATCATCGTCCGTGGTGCCTCCCGGAGAGCAGATCGACCACCAGATAGGACGTGTGGCGATCTGGTAATTTTTTCATTTTATCTAAATTTATTTGTACCGTATAATTTGTTAATGTACGCTAATGTTAATGTTATGTGCAGTGGATGGGTAAGATGATACGGGCTGTAGACCCAATCTTGCAGATGAGGGATGAGCTGCCAGACGATGCCAGAGCTGCATGCGGAGATGTGGATCAGATCATACAGTCATGGCATACTCAGTTAGGCATCTCCGACCATGATTCGGATGATGAGTAGGCTGATCTGTTGTACCGTACTCTTAGTATTTGTATTTATATTTGTTTATCTGTTGTACGCTTAGTATTTGTGTTTGCTTATCTGTGGTACGCTTAGTATTTGCATTTATATTTGTTTATCTGTTGTACGCTTATTATTTATTATTTGTGTTTGTGTTTGCGAACATGTCGTACGCTTATTGTTTGTATTTGTGTTTTGCTTATCTGTTGTACCCTTATTATTTGTATTTGTGTTTGATAACCTTTCGTACTATTATATATAATGCAAATAAAGCAAACATATCAAAACATATTACATAATAAAGCAACACTATATAATGTACAAACATATCAAAACATATTACATAATTATACAAACATATCAAAACATATTACATAATTGTTGCCAATATGCTATCCTATGTTGGTACTCCAGCTCCCATCCAATAACACTCTCATCTCGTATTTGATACCACAGAGTCGCTATAGGAGGTACGGGGAATCCCTCATTCAATTCCAAACGAATGTAATGAGCGTAACTCCCTAAATGAGCAATAATCAACTCTCTGCACGGTCTCGTCACGGTAGGCGGACTCTCCCAAGGTAGAACTGTAAGACATGGGTACAACGAACCATCATTTCCGAGAGAGAAGAACATAACTGCACACTTGTAAAAATTTGCAATGGGAAACAAGTCCGTCCACGTCTCCATATAGTGATTCTCGCCACAAGGTCCCCCGCCCCAATTAATCCGGTGACGAGCCTCCGCCACACCGTCGTAGTATACGTGCTCATAAAAAGATGGGTTCGCAGCTATCTCATTTGAAATCGAACGACGGGCGAGTTGCCAATTGTCTTCACCACCGTGGAAAACATCGGCGACACATCGAAATCCACAGTTTCCATCAGCACGTACATCATTCCACTGGTGTAGGAATGGCATAATGATTCCTGGAATTCTATCTCCATATGGGAAGTCGTCTACGTCAGCCCGCCCAGTCACTACAATATGAACAAAAAATACAGTTAGATATAATAACAAAAGATACATATTTACTGAAATAAATAACAAAATAATAATAATAATAAATGTAAGGATGGTATACCTGATCCTCCTCTCACTGACGAAGAACCAGAAGATCGACCACGACCTTTGCTTCCACTACCGGAAGAACGACCACGACCTCTACTCCCACTACCTGAAGATCGACCACTACCTCGCTCTGCATACTCAAACGCACTAGGGTCCCGTCGTGTCGACTTTCCCCTTGGTCGACCTCGTAGCTTTGTTTTTACTGCAGGCTCTTTCAAATTCGAATGTTCGGGGTGTAGCTGCTCGAATAAAACCCGAGAGGCAGATCGAATTACGGTAGGGTCACTTCCTGCAATCTCATCAACCAGACTGCGAAAATGTTCGGCGTCTTGAGCTGCCTGAGACACAAACTCTGCGTTCCCGGCTCCTTCCCCAATGACAAGTGTCCTCCAGAACGAATGAATCTGCTCTAAGTAAATTCCGTTTTCTGATTCAAGACATCCACGGATGGTACATGCGCAAGGTATCCCATGAGAAGTCAGAAAAGCGCACTCGCAACGATATTCAACTTCATCATCTAACTGTTGCATTCTCTTCACCTCCTGACTCAGCAACTGCAAACAGTGATGCGAAACTCTACCATTTATGTGACGATATAGAGAATGTCCGAAATTAGTCAAATTTCGCCGTCTCGAGTCTTCAAGAAAGTTTCGAATATTCGTCAGCTGCATTTCAGTAGCCGCGTTGACGCGCTCGAAAAGAGTGTCCAGAGCTGCAGTCGATGTAGAAATCCACTCTTTTAGAGCCGAATGAGCACTTTCGACCCTACAATTCGTGGTGTTCCCAAAATGAAGGACTTTGTTCGTCCAATTCAGCACAAACTTTTCTTTATGCACTAACCACGTGGTGTCCAGATACTCCGTGATAGCCGGCCACGATCTATACAAATCTTTCAGAGCATACACAGCTCTATCATACTCGGCTTCTGAAGTAGAAAGCATGATCTTCCTCCATCTTCCACGCCTCAAAGTCTCTGCCATCTCCTTATTCTTGCCGAATACGTGGTACGCGTAATTCAATACGTCTTTGTTGATGTGCCATGTGCAGAGTAAATGAGCAGAGTCTGGAAAAACCTCTCTCACTGGTCGCATAAGGCCTAACTCCCGGTCTGTTATTATTGCAGTCGGGCTGACAGTCCCCAATAACAGATCTCTCAACTTCTCCATCACCCACAAATAACTGGAGTAAGATTCATCCATCAAAATCGCATATCCAATAAGGAAATTCATGTTTGCTGGTGTGACCCCAATCATTTCGAACAAAGGCATCTTATACTTGTTCGTCTTGTAAGTCGAATCCATGCAGATAACGAAAGGATATGTCCGCAACAACTGGACTGACGTCGGATGTGCCAAAAAAGCGTGAGTGACGACATCAGTTTCTGGATCCGCCATAATCCAATGTAAGTACTCACACTGCACTGCTTGGTAGAGAAACTGCTGGACGGGATTCCGATCTTCAGATTTTGTCCTCCTCATGTAATCTCTGAAATTATAAATATGCCTTTGATTTGGATTGTCCTCCGGGAATTTTTCTTTTACTGCCTTCAAGATGTTCCGTGGTTTTGCTTGCGCCTCTGTCATATCACGAACAATCTTCTTCGCCCCAGAACTTAGACCACTAATTTGACGATGACCCTCTGGATAAACTGCCAGTCTGTGGTTGTGATGTCCGTGAGCACTATTAAAAACCAAAACCCATCCATCACGATCTCGTCGCTCCACCACTTTTATTAAGAAACGGCAACCGCAACCCTTTCTTTTGGTGTTTCTTCGAAGTGCAGTATCCATATCCCGAGACTCCATTTGATTTCGCCGGTCGCATCTCAAATAACAATCCATCCGACTATCTGATCTTGTTTTGTACGATGACACGACCAAAAAAAACCCAGCTCCGATAGCTACTTGTTTGGCCCATTTACATGCTTCATCGATTGTTGCAAAGATTTGTGTAGTTTGAAATAACTCACTGTAATCCACTCCATCACCACCGAAATCTGGAACCTACAAAAATAAAATCAAAATTAAAAAAAATAAAAAAATAAATTCGAAATTAAAAAATTTCAAAAATAATGTCGAAATTAAAAAAACAAAATCAAAATCAAAAAAAATAAAAAAATAGGCGTCTGTGTTACACGCCTGCCCCATGGATGGGGCGTCTGTGTTAAACGCCTTCCCCAACGGTAAGGCGTCTGCGTAGGACGCCTGACCGAAGGGAAGGGCGTCTACTACAGACGCCTTACCCATGGGGAGGACGTCTACATAAGACGCCTATCCCATGGGGGAGGCGTCTGCGTTAGACGCCTAGTCCATGGGGAGGGCGTCCTACGCAGACGCCCTCACCATGGGGGAGGCGTCTAATGCAGACGCTCGGCCCAAAATTTGCCCCGCGCCAGGCTTACCTCACCCGATGCATCACCCTCGTCAGACATTTTCGTGGTGTTTTTACTGATAAATTATGAATATACAAGACCATATGCCTTATTTATAGACACGGGACGATATGGGTATTAAATATATTGTTAAGGGCAATTTGGTAATTTCAAGGGGCGATTTAAGTAGTTTTGGGGCGACGTTTAGTAGTTCCCGTTCACAAATCACACACACTTACACAAAGAAGTTTACTTACGAAGAAATATTGCATAGAAACCCTCCACTTATTCTGTCTTGAAGGAACAGTTTCCGGATGTGACTTGGATGCTGACGTGGAAGACACGTGGCGGACATGCGCGTGGAAGACAGCTCTGATGTGTTGTCGGATTGCTGTCGGATATCCGTTTATTAGGTGACGGATTCATTTGGGAAATGTTTTTCCCCGTTTTGTTTGTTCGGCGGATGCACTCTTAAATTGTGTTTGTTTTTTGAAAGCATTTTCAACACTACTCTAACTAAACCATGAGATGCGACTCAATCGTTAGTAATTTTTAACTTTTAACAAGTTAACTGACATTCCACCTTCACTTTGGATATGGCTTCATTATTTTTCTGAATGGCTAAACATCGCCCCAAAATTACTTAAATCACCCCTTGAAATTACCATTTTACCCTTCTCTCATTTCTACTGCTATAACACGACATTTTACCCTCCTATCACACATCTCTCTTCATATTCCTCTTATAATCATAAAAAATAATGTTTTGGAGGTCAGTAATGAGCCAACGGACGCCCCAGTGTACTCGAATCTGGTAAAATATCTAACATCTTTTTAATAAAAAAATAATAAAAAATAATAAAAAATTACGGGCGTCCGACGGAGCCGCCCCCACGTAGGAGGGGGCGTCTGGCTAAGACGCCTCCCCCATGGGGGAGGCGTTTTACCCAGACGTCCCGCCCATCGGGGAGGCATTTTACCCAGACGCCCCGTCCATGGGATAGGCGTCTGTGTAAGACAGACGCCCCCTCCTACGTGGGGGCGGCTCCGTTGGACGCCCGTAATTTTTTATTATTATTTTATTAAAAGATAATTGATTATAAATTTAGATAATTGTTAAATTAATTAATTAATAAGTTAATAATTAGTATATTCGGATGACCGATACCCCTTCGGTACACCGAAAATTCAAAAATTTCCAGATCCAACAATTTCAAAATCCAAAAAATTTCCAGGAGGCGCTGCCCCCTTGCCACCCCCGCCACCTCACCGACGAGGTGGAATGCCGCTCGCTCACCGGTGAGCGAGACCCCCGAACGACCTGTCGAGGTGGTATTTGTAAGTCTGGATGTTTTACCACCAGGGTATTTTGGATCTTAAAAAATGTTGGATTTGGAATTTTTTTGAATCTTCATCACTTGCAAAAAACTCATTGTAATCCGACTGGTTACCACCGAAAACTTGCAAAGAAACGTCAAATGATTTTAGATAACACACCGTATAATTTTAATTTGACAAAAAAAATTAAAAAAACGGGACGTCTAGCTAAGACGTCTGTACCATCGTGGAGGCGTCTGGCTAAGACGCCTGTACCATCGTGGAGGCGTCTGGCTAAGACACCTCAACCATGGTGGAGGCATCTTAGCCAGACGCCTCCACGATGGTACAGGCGTCTTAGCCAGACGCCCGAGTCGGAAAAAAAAATCCGCCTCCGTTACTTCGCCTGATCTAGGTGTTTCGCCAGACATTTTCGTGGTGTTTGTACTAGGATTGTTAGTAAAACTGAGTCAAAACCTTGTTTAAAGACACGAGACGATATGGGTATTAAATATATTGTTAAAGGTAATTTGGTAATTTCAAGAGGCGATTTAAGTAGTTTTAGGACGACATTTAGTAGTTCTCTTATTTTTTCTGACAAGAATTAGTTCATCGAAGTGAAGAAATAAGAGAGCAGCAGAGTTATAAAAATCAAAGAAAACGTGATTGTTTGTTCAATGATTCAAAGTTCAAACTATGGTGGTTGCAATTTTGCTCAAACCACACACAACGACAACCATGGCCAAACACATTAGTTTAAAAATTGCCAGGCTGTCATGCCAATAATTCACATGACCGTTGACAATTTTGATCTTAATTTTTTAATAGAAGTGGACTTTTATGATCCACCATCAAATTTCATGATCCCCTTCACAAAGCATAATAATAACAATTTTTAGCATCTAACAAGTACACAAGTCAACAATTTAATAGTAATCTTCATATAATTGGTTCTGAAATATATTACAGTCAACTGTCTTCAGAAAATGGAAATTCTTAGTCAAAACTCAAAATTTCTTCTGATGAACTAACTAATCAACATCTAATTTGTTGGTCATAAGGAAGAGACATGTTGCATCTCTGACCAAACATAGCAGGAAACAATCAAAACATGTCAAGGACATAACTTTTTTTTCTTTTTTATTCGGTAGTTTGAAGGAGATGTTAAATTATCTAGCCTTGAGTAGTCTACACCATCTCCTATTATTATTTATGGTTATAATCAAAGTATTATAATATAATAAATGAATTCCCACATTATCCAAATTCAAAATCATAACATTTTTGAAATTTCAAATTCAAATTCGAACAGCCTTATCTGTGACTTCAACAATTCAGATCCAGATGGCAACTGTTTCTGCAAGTAAATGACATTTATCACAAAAAATAAGGAGCTTTAACGAAGAAAAAAGAGCAAGAAATTTCATATTATAACAAATACAAAAAATCACCATCTAAGATCTTCAAATTTTGTAAATTAAAATTCTTTAAGCAGCCAAAAGAGATCTTACATGCCAAAAGAAGAGAACTAAGATCATTCTAGAACCACCCAAAAAATGATACAAAGATGTTAAAAAGGTTTTTAAACAATTTCAGATTCTGAACTAACATCTCTAATAACTATTTAATGCTAATATTCAACATTATAGTGGCAGCTAATTGCCTGTCAAAAGGGTGATTGATAGGCAGTATTAATAAGCACGGCCGATGGTGAATGGCATAGCTAATTGAATTTTGTTCGGCAATTCTGCAAGAAACCAACGCCTTGCCACTGATCGTCTTAGTCACTAGTACAAAGTAACGCCTTTGGCACAGATGCAGGGTCGAGTGCCCAACACCCTCCAAGGGCCTCAACACCAACCTTGTTCAGACGGAAAGACGGAACCAGATGTGAGAATCTCAAAAGCTCTTTCGATGGGATATCGAGCATGACCACCCGGCCATTGACTTTCTTGGGCATGAAAACATAATTATAACCTTTCTTATTGACCAGAAGCAAGACTTGGATGACCAACTTGGTAGCCGAAACGATCTCGCCCAAGTCGTATTCGCTGTTCCTCACATCAGATTCCTGCCACTCAACGCTCCAGTTCCTGTAAATGGCCCACACTTCGCCAACTTGAGGAGTGATGCTGTACAGATCCCGGGTACCAATTGCCGCATTCTTTACATGGTGCGAGAATTTCTTAAATGCAAAAGATACTTCCGACCCAGGCAATGACTTGAAAAATCCACAGCAAAATGGTAGATTTTTCTTACCCCACTTGAGCTCATCTGGTGAAGAAGGGCGAGGCTGTAGCCATATTACATGAGCCTTGTTATTTTGAACATCGACTCCTTTTATCAAAGCATGATGTCTCGGGAAGTTATTGTCATCACCATAAACAGCCCACAACTGCCCCTTCTCGAACTTGTCTTGGGACTTGTTGGATTCGAAGTCATGGAATCCCATCTCTTGGGTTGCAGGCACGGCGGCGGTACCGTTTTGATTATTTCTACTACTTCCTCTGGTGAATCGAGGAGAAGGTGTACTGTTTTGAATCTCAACAGGCGTGTCAACTGCTTCAGCATCATTGAGCGCATTGTCCTCTTCCTTGAGAACTGGAGCTTCTTTTCTCCTAAGACGGTGCTTCTTGTGGGGTTCAACTTTTTCCTCTGATTTGTTTGCATTGTGCTTGAGGTTCTCGTTAATTTGATCAAGACTCATGGACGGAAGTAGTTCTGTGAAATTAGGGGAAAGGGCTGCCGGATCAAGCTCGCAAAACCCTTCACAAATGCCATCTGCTTCCGCTCCAGTCAGTCTGAATGAAGGAACCAAGTGCGAAAATTTCAGCATCTCATGAGGCTGAATCTTAACTATGTCGGAATGTACACGAGCAAACACGCAAACATATTCTTTCACTTTGATCAACGGCGCAATACTAACTGCAGAACCTTCAACTGTATCTGTCAGAACCTCAACAATTTCGTACTGAAACGTTTTGGTGGTCAATTTGATATTCCAATCCTTATATACAGCCCAAACTTCACCCTTCCGAGGGTTCATCACAAACTGATTTTTCTTCCCTTTTTCCCACGCCATTACATGTGAAAACATGGCGAGTTCCTCAGCATCCTGAGATGTACCAATTTTGAAGTTTCCGCATGCTACAGGCATCTCTCTATCACACCAGTTCTTCTCAACTTGATTTGAAGGAATGCACTCCAACCAATTGAAACGCACATGAAAATCCGGTTTCAGAACATTCTTGATTTTAGCATAGAATCTTGGCATACCGTCGATATCATCGTAGAGGGCCCAGACCTGACCAGCTGCAAACGAGCCCACAGTCTTATGCTCGTCGAAATTGTAGAATTCTGGGTCGGGAAAAGTGAAAATGTCTGGACCCTCTTCTGCAGAATCTCCCAGATGGGCCTGATCGTCTTCTTCTTGCACCTGCTGACTTTCAACTTTCTTCTCGACATCATGAATGCCGGGCCCATCATGAGATGACCCATTCTGTGCCCTTTTAGGAGGATTAACAAAGTCATCTTCGTCACTTAACTGTTCGTTATACTTGACATTTTGCTTTTGTCGAGTGGATCTTCTCCCGGAATTCCTGGCCGGAGAAGCATTTATGTCCCCTGCAGCGACATCTTCAACCTCCTCGAATGTTTCTTCTTCCGAATCAGAACTTTCTTCTGCATCTTCACTACTACTATCCACAACTCTTTTCCTAGACCTCTTCCGATTCGAACCCACAGATGCTCCTGCCGCCTTCTTTTTAAGATTAACCTTTACGAAATCAGATTCCATATGGTTTTCTTCTTTAGTGTTGTTCGCCAACCCCTCACCCTGGCGAGTGGTTGCATTTCCTGCATTTGAGTTGGGCTCCGATGCTTGGGTCCTTGCAGGAAAATTCATGGTAGGATTTACTGAGGAATAAACGTGAGGTGCGACTCTAGCCCCGCCTCTTGTGTTCACCTCATGAGCAACAAACGTCCTCTTGCAATTCTGACATTGAAGTGTCCGAAGCATGACATTTCGGTAATACTCATATTTCACGCCACAAAAGAGGCATTTGGTCCAAAATGTCCCGGCACCATCTGCATGTGGCGGACGATGCTGCCCACTTTGCGGGTTTACATTGCTAAACTTCGGACCAGCATTGCCCTGAAAAGTATTCGGAACGAACTTGGTAAAAGTCCCATTTGGTGCATGTGGCTGAGGTTTTGGTGCAGAAATCCTCGTGGAGGGAGCCCCTCTCTTAATGTCATAAACGTGACGCTTTGCCTTGTCAGTTAGTGTTCGGTGTGCTTCCCCTATAAGCTTAAAAGCAGCTTCTGCACCGGTAAACTTGTTTTTGTCTGGATGAAGTAAAAGAGCAAGCTTCCGATACTGCTTCTTGATGGACAATTCATCTGCAGTTCGTTCCAACTGGAGGATACCATACCAGTCCTCTAATTCATTATTGATCTTTTTTGCTGAAGAACAATGAACTTCACAGACTGTTATGAGGTGATTGATGTTCTCAAGATCGGGAAAGAGCTGTTGGGCCTTCAAGGCGAACTTTCGAGCGCCAGGGAAATCTCTGGATTGTAACCTTTTTTCAGCTATATCCCGGGCTCGGACAGCCTCTTCCTTGTTACACTCCATCAGTACTTAATTCCACAATAAAGTGAGCTTCGTAAACCGTGATTCTCTCTCTTGCCTGAAAACAACAAACTTTTTTTTCAAATTAAAAGCCTAAAGAAAAATGTCGAGAGAAATACAATACCACTAACACAAAAAATGTTTCTGAAAAACATGGATGCTCAATTTGGGATTGCATGCCCATAGAATAAATGTCCTATTGAGGCATCAGACAGCCTTGATAATGATAGTAGCCCTGGATATACTTGAAAATGAACAAAATAAGTCTTCTTCACCGCATTTCCATTTTTAAAACCTACCCTTCGCACTGACAGGTTTAGTATGTCGTGCTTTGTTATTTGGGAACTAAACATACGTCTAAAAAATGTTGTCCTTGACAATCTTTTTTTCCAGTAAATAGAAAACAAGAAAGGAGAATAAATGATTTCATTCCCACAACACAGAACAAGAAGAAAATTAAGTTGGAAGAGAATATAAAAAATCTATGAATTGTGACAGAATAATGGAACTGTTTTTTTCCAACAAATGTAAGAACTTACAGTTTCTAAACAAGAGCCGCATGGCCAAAGTGATCATTTAAGTCACACAACTAGAATATGTTATATTACAAATTTCGAATGTTTGACATAAAAAAACTACCCTTTTCTAAGTCATGTTAAAATTACTAAAGCTACAGTGACAAGTTTTGAAACAATCATACCCAAAGTGGTCACTCGACTCATACAACTAGAACTCTAGAAGAATATATATTTACACAATTTGTTTTGTCCAAACCATCAACGCAAACACTTGACTTGTCTCATTTTTAGAGTACAACTAGGAGAGTGTCCTCCATGTACATATTTTAAACTAAAGGACTCAAAATCTAGGAATAGATGTTTAAGTTTGAATTTAATTGTTAGAGCTACGGTTCTGACAGTCCAATGCACTTTCTAATGATTGATTTATGCATATATATACATATATACATATATATGTACATATATATATCTACATATATGTACAATACATATATATATATATATATATATATATATATATGATGAAGCAGAATAAAAGCATCCAATTTGGCTCAGTTTTGAAACGAAGTAGAGGCAGCACCATACAAATTTTTAACCTATGGAACACCATTTTAAAAATTTGTAATTTTTTGTAAAACCTAAACATCCAAAAATCATTCTAGAAGTCTGATTTCCCACTTCATATAGGTTTTGCATGAATAAGACACCATCTTTACACCACTACAATATAACAGTTAAAGAGTTTCTTATGGGTCCTAACATGCACAAACCATTTCGCTAAACAACAACCCAAGCTTTATGTGGCTGAATGAAAACCCTAGAAAGTTAGTTATCAATGACAAAACAACAACCAAACCATCAACTCTCTACTATACATTTACACCAAACAACGAATTCCCAAACTCATATTACGATTTACAAACCAAAGTAAACAGTCAGATTCGACAATGTCGGTATTTCTAAACTACAACCAATACTTGGTTACCACAATGACATCCAAACTAACCACTTAATTCACACAACCACACAAACACAACATCTACAAATTATAAACAGAACCGCTTTGTCTTCCACAACATCACAACTCTAGGGTTAGGGTTTGCCCTGCAACCAAAAACCAACAGAAACCCTAGAACCAACCAAAAGAGTTTCACTTCCATTCATCCAAACCAAACCTCCAAAGAAATGGGCGAAAACCCGAAACCTAAAAACCCTAAAAAACCAATACAAACCCTAAAAACCACCAAAAACCCAACACCAAACACCCCCAAACAACCCTAAAACCCCAAACAAACAACAACCCAATTCCCAAACCCCCAAAAAACTCCTAACCAAAACCCCAAACCCTAAATCCGACAGCAGAAAAGCAACAAAATCGGATTAAAACCAGAAAAAGGAGGGTTTTTTACGCACCTGCCGGCCTCAGCGAGGAAGCTGAGATCGGAACAAGGGGTTTTGGAATCCCCAAAATCCCTCAAACCGAAATTTAATTCCCGCCGGAAGACCAAAATCTCCCCCAAATCCACCATGGTTTGGGGTTCGCTATTTAACCACACAATCATACTTGCTTAACCATGGTTGGGTTGTCTTAACTCTTAACCAAGAGAGAGAATGTGTCTTTTGTGTGTCTCTCCCGGTTTAATTGGGACGGGTGCCACTCTTTTATCTGCCTATTTTGATGTGGTTGGGTCGGTGTTCTTTTGATCTTTTGAGAATTTTAACTCAATGTTGATCTATTAACCAAGAGAGAGAATGTGTGTGTTTTTGGTACGTCTCTTTTGGGGTAACTGGGGCGAGTGCGACTCAATTATCTGTGCATTTTGAAGCAAATTAGGTAAAATCAATGAACATGCTGATTCAAGGATTTTCACCCAACGATGATCTATTAATCCTTCCATGCCGATTTACCTACTCTAACAGAAACAACAATGTGACACAGAGAGACAATATCCGTCTGTGCGTGGGTGCAACTCCTTTATCTGATTTTTTTGATGCGGATGAGGTGGAATCAATAAGCATGCTCATTTGAGGATTTTCATATTGTCGCCTGTTAGTTTACCTGCTATTCGGAAACAACAAGTTGACCAAAAGAGAGAATATGTGTTTGTGGGTGGGGGCGGGTGCGAATGTTTACTAATTGAGAATGTGTCTGGGAGCAGGACGGGTGTAAACTGCTTATTCGTCTGATGCAAACTTGGAAGACCTGGAATTGACAATCATGTATGTTTAAGGTCTTTTATCAAGCGTTCTATCCGTACTTGGTTACCTAGGTAGCAATTGGAGCAGCGAGGCGCTGCGACTAGCAATCATGGTTATCAACCGCGAGACTCGAAGCCACAATGGTTTGATTGGATGAGCGATTTTTGATCTGAAAACAATTTTTTTTGTTTGTGTTTTGCTACTTGAAATCGATGCTTGAATTGTGAGGCGAAAAAAATGACCTCGATTAAAATTCAATACTTGTCAAATAAATAAATATTTTTTTAAACAATTGATGACTATTGCGGTCAGACACATTTTATTTTACAAATCAACACAAGTTATTATTATTAGTTTTTTGAGAACGTTTACGAAATATTTAATTTAATTTTTTGATTTAGTAGTCCTATATATATAATTTGTAACAAATATTGGTTTCAATTCATATATCAATACATGAATAAATTCTAATCCTAATTTTTTAAATTTAATACATGATCTCATTGATTATTGATTATTTTTGTCAAGACACTTTTTCACCAAAGGATATTGAATTCTACACAATTTAACAATAAGCTTTTCAAAAACACTTTCAGTGGAACCATCAAAGTCCGTTAAAAAATATTTTGATTACAAAATGAAAGACGTTTTTCATGTAAGTGATATTTCATAAATTTTGTTTGATCAATTAATAATTAGTCACATTAGAAGAAAAAAACTCATATTCACCACTTTGAGCAAATAAATTCCAAGAATTAAACACAAAATTAAACATTTTAAAATGAAAAGTATTATATTGTAAAACTGTAAGGTGTATATGCAAAATGTTCACCCCTAATCCTCTACCAATTTTTGTTCTCTTCCATTCTTAATCGTCACAAGCAAGCCAAGAAATGGTGATTATTCGACTATTACAGAGTTGCACAAAGTTGTTAACTTGAAAATAGATCCATTATTATCTTTGCTAGCGACAACTATTCTGCTCAAAAACTCAATAACAAAGCCTACCTAATGACAAGCAATGATAATTCTAGTTTCTACTAGTCTAGAAATAATGAGGGACGTTTGGTGACACAAATTAGAAGGAAAGGGAAAAGTAATCGTTCTTATTGAAAAATTAACGCAACTTCAAAGAAGAACGAACGGATGGCTATTTAACCATGGTTGGCTATTTTGACAAACTAACTTAACCATGGTTGGGTTACTTAACCATGCCTTAACCAAGAGAGAGAAAGTGAGTGAGGGAATATATGTAATGCAATTGGAGGTATTGTAACTTGTGTTATCTATATGTTTTCAAATGGATAATGCAAAATTAATAATCATGCTTATTAAGGATTTCTATGTAATGATTAAACCTTATATACTGCTTTCTTACCTTCTCTAACGGAAACAACGAAGTGATAAAAAAATAGAGAGAATGGCTAAATTAATAAGGAAGAAATATTGAGAAATTCGGCCAAATAAGTAAGTGAACAAGCATTGAACTAAACCATTTAAAGCACATAATAGTTTATCTCCGAGTTGTTGAAACAATTGTACCCAATTGTTTTGTATTAATAACTAACCAACCCCCAACCCATCACCCTCGACGTCGGCCTCCTTGTCGTACTCCTCGCACGTATCGCTTTTGCTCCGTTTTCCCTAAACCCACTTTGATCCATTGCGGGATCCACAATGAGGATTGTCCTCATTGTTGATGACTCCATCAAAGCTCGATCATGTCGTCAAAGTTGGAATTGATCATACACAAAAATAATGGAAGATGTGTAGATCTCAAACTTCATAAATGTCAACTTGTCAAATCAATATTTTTTTTCTTCCACTATCTTTTTTTCTATCTCTTAACAATATTTTCCTCTTAACCACAACCCATCAATAAATGTCAACTTATCAAATCAACGCATTATTTCTTCCATATAAAATTTCTTCAACAAAAATTTAAGATAACTAAATTGCAAAAATTAAACTTTAATTAAAATTGTATAAGTAATTAACATAATTAAACTAAAGAGTTTTTTGCTTGAATGTCACTTTAAAACAACTTATTTCACTTTATGTTATCACTGCACCAATATTTATCCTAATGTCATTATGTTAAAAGATTTTTTGCTTAGATGCCACTTCAAAATAACTTATTCAACTTTATGTCATCACTGCACCAATATTTATCATAATGACATTATTTTAAAGGAGTTTTTGCTTGGGTGTCACTCTAAAACAACTAATTCCAATTTATATCATCATCACACCAATATTTATTCTACTGTCATTATGTTAAATCGTTATTTATAGTAATGCAATTTTGAAAGTGTGTCTCACGCCACAATCCGGTACATACTTGCATTTGGACATGAACCAGACAAGAATGGACCAGTCCAGACCAGAGGATTCAGGTCCGGTCTCCGGTCTATAGAAATGCTTGATTTCGGGTTTCCAGTCAGGTATGGGCAAACACACGGAATATTCTAGACCGGTGACCTGATTTTTTAAAATATTTTTTTTTCATGGCTGAAACCTGAGTCCAAATTCCGTTTTCTAAAACAATTTTTTTTCATGGGTTTTCTCACTTCTTACCCATGAAAAAATTATTTTAAAAAACCATATCACAAGCCCATACTCAAATATTCCGGGTTTTGCCCGGACCGAACCGGAAACCCAGAATCAAGCATATCCATGGACCGGAAACCGAACCTGAATCCACTGGTAATCCGGTTCAGAGTGGTCCATTTCGGTCTGATTCATGTCGAAATTCAGGTCCAGGCCGAATTGTGCACACCTCTAGTTGGGTTGGCGTATCCTACTATCGAAATGGTATTAGTATAAATAACGATTTAACATGACATTATAAATATGGGAAATGTTTAGTAGCCGCTCTCCGGGACGCCTTCGCGGGACGCTGCTGAGTTGGACAAATCCAGCTCAGCTAAAGTTTAATATTTTTGGCGGGCAGAGGGGGCAGCCGCATTTAATGCATCTCAAATCAGACGTGCTCCAAATCATATCATTCCTTTTGGCGCTCCCACCTGCTCCATACCTCTTTTTGACGAAGATGCACGGAATGGCCACCGTCACTTCTTCCTTTCTTTTTCATTTTCGTTCATTTCTCTTCGTTTTGAGAGAAATCTTCGCTCAAATGGAAATGGCGTCAAACGTTCCTAAGGAGAAGATGATTTTCCCCTCTTTCGAATGAGCAAGAGTCTTTTACAACGACTATGCTGATGCTTGTGGTTTTGGTGTTAAGCTACGACACACTCATTACGACGCTGGTGTGGTTACCCGGGCTACTCTTACTTGTTCCAAGGAGGGTAACGCACCAACAGACCAAGGTCAAGGCATAATGAAGCCACGTTTATCTAGTAGAGTTCAGTGCACGGCTCGCATCAGGGTTTCTGGAAACCCAGCAAGGGGATACCAGATTAACTTTGTTGATCTCAATCATAACCATGAAATGTTGCAGGAGCACCAGATGCATTTTCTAAGACAGAAACGATTTGTACCTGAGGCCGTCATAGCACGAATAGCGTGCAACGATGCTTCTGGGATCTCTGCTGCTAAGACCATGCAATCGTTTGTTGTTGAGGCTGGGGGGCATGACAAACTTACTTTTAACGATAGAGACCTAAGGTTTGAAGACTTTTGTACGTTATTTTGTTTGTAGAAATCTGCGGCCTTAATATTTTTTGTGTGTGCAGGAATGTTATAACCGAAGTAAGGAATTTGAAAATGGGACCCGGTGATGCACAAGCTCTTCAGAACTATTTCATTAAGATGCAGAAGATTGATGCAATGTTTTTCTATGTCGTGGATATGGATGACGAGGGAAGACTAAGGAACGTTTTTTGGGCCGACTGCCGTTCCAGGGCTGCCTATTCATACTTTGGGGATGCTATATGTTTAGACACTACGTACCTCACAAACAAATACGACATGCCCTTTGCACCATTTGTGGGAGTTAATCACCATTTCGAGTCTGTGTTGCTCGGTTGCGCTTTGCTGTCTTCCGAGACCACTGAAAACTACATATGGCTCTTCAGACGTGGCTTTCGTGTATGGGAGGTACGTATGTAGAGTTGTCATTTATGATTTTTGAGTTATTGGTTTTCCTTTTTAAGTGATGTGTGTTCCTTTTTAAGTGTTGTGTGTTCCTTTTTAACTTATGTATGTTCCTTCTTAAGTGAAGTCTGTTTCCTTTTTAACTGGTGTCTGTTCCTTTTTAGTGTTGTTTGTTCCTTTTTAAGTGATTTCTGTTCCTTCTTAAGTGTAGTCTGTTCCTTTTTAGTGTTGTCTGTTCCTTTTTAAGTGATGTCTGTTCCTTTTTAAGAGATGTTTGTTCCTTTTTAAGTGAAGTCTGTTCCTTTTTATGTGTAGTCTGTTCATTGTTAAGTTGTCTGTTCCTTTTTAAGTGTAGTCTGTTCCTTCTTATGTGTAGTCTGTTCCTTTTTAGTGTTGTCTGTTCCTTTTTAAGTGATGTTTGTTCCTTTTTAAGAGATGTCCGTTCTTTTTTAAGTGTAGTCTGTTCATTTTTAAGATGTCTGTTCCTTTTTAAGTGTAGTCTGTTCCTTTTTAAGTGATGTATGTTCCTTTTTAGGGGATGTCTGTTCCTTTTTAAGAGATGTATGTTCCTTTTTAAGTGAAGTCTGTCCCTTTTTAAGTGAAGTCTGTTCCTTTTTAAGTGATTTCTGTTCCTTCTTAAGTGTAGTCTGTTCCTTTTTAGTGTTGTCTGTTCCTTCTTAAGAGATGTCTGTTCCTTTTTAAGAGATGTATGTTCCTTTTTAAGTGTAGTCTGTTCCTTTTTATGTGTAGTCTGTTCATTTTTAAGTTGTCTATTCCTTTTTAAGTGTAGTCTGTTCCTTCTTATGTGTAGTCTGTTCCTTTTTAGTGTTGTATGTTCATTTTTAAGTGATGTCTGTTCCTTTTTAAGAGATGTTTGTTCCTTTTTAAGAGATCTTTGTTCCTTTTTAAGTGTAGTTTGTTCCTTTTTAAGTGATGTATGTTCCTTTTTAGGGGATGTATGTTCCTTTTTAAGAGATGTATGTTCCTTTTTAAGTGATTTCTGTTCCTTTTTAAGTGATTTTTGTTCCTCCTTTATAGCGATTTTTCTTTTTCCTTGCAGATATCCCTCCACCAGCCATCATAACGGACCAATGTGGGGTCATTACTGCTGCTGTAAGGAATGTCTTCCCAAATGCCAGACATCGATTTTGCATTTGGCACATAATGAACAAAGCTCCCGTGAAGTTGCCGACAAAGTATCGACAGCACATGTTATTTGATCTAAATTTGATTGTCTATGACTCAAAGAACCCAGCTGAATTTGAGCGGAATTGGCACGGTTTCCTGGTTGATTTTGACCTTCAAGAACATAGTTGGCTCCAAACAATTTACGATATCCGTCACAAGTACGAGAAGGAAGCTCAATCGGATTTCGATTGCCTGCATAAGAAACCCCAAATGGTTTCTTCAGGATGAGCCGTTTTCCAAACATGCTCGACCAACGATTCCACCTAGGATGACCTCCCATTTTAGGCTCTGCCAGGTTGAACTTCTCGCACAGCCATACCTAATAAAGAACAAACGAAATTTAAAAAGGAACAACTTGAACTTAAAAAGGAACAACTTCAACATAAAAAGGAACAAACGAAACTTAAGAAGGACAAACTAATCTTAAAAAGGAACAACTTCAACTTAAAAAGGAACAACTTCAACATAAAAAGGAACAAACGAAACTTAAAAAGGAACAAGCGAAACTTAAAAAAGAACAACTTCAACTTAAAAAAGAACTTCAACATAAAAAGGACAAACGAAACTTAAAAATGAACAAACGAAACTTAAAAAGGAACAAGCGTAACTTATAAAGGAACAACTCGAACTTAAAAAAGAACAACTTCAACATAAAAAGGAACAAGCGAAACTTAAAAAGGAACAAGCAAAACTTAAAAAGGAACAACTTGAACTTAAAAAGGAACAACTTCAGCTTAAAAAGGAACAAACGAAACTTATAAAGGAACAAGCGAAACTTATAAAGGAACAACTTGAACTTAAAAAGGAACAACTTCACCATAAAAAGGAACAGACATCACTTAAAAAGGAACAAGCGAAACTTAAAAAGGAACAACTTCAACTTAAAAAGTAACAAACGAAACTTAAAAAGGAACAAGCGAAACTTATAAAGAAACAACTTCAACTTAAAAAGGAACAGACATAACATAAAAAGGAAAAAGCGAAACTTAAAAAGGAACAAGCGAAACTTAAAAAGGAACAACTTGAACTTAAAAAGGAACAACTTCAACATAAAAAGGAAGAACTTCAACATAAAAAGAAACAAACGAAACTTAAAAAGGACAAACGAATCTTAAAAAGGATCAACTGTAACAGAAAGGAAATTCTTGAACATAAAAAGGAACAAGCGAAACATAAAAAGGAACAACTTGAACATAAAAAGGAACAAGCGAAACTTAAAAAGGAAAAAGCGAAACTTAAAAAGGAACAAACGAAACTTAAAAAGGAACAACTTGAACTTTAAAAGGAACAACTTCAGCTTAAAAAGGAACAAACGAAACTTAAAAAAGAACAAGCGAAACTTAAAAAGGAACAACTTCAACTTAAAAAGTAACAAACGAAACTTAAAAAGGAACAAACGAAACTTAAAAAGGAACAAACGAAACTTATAAAGGAACAACTTCAACTTAAAAAGGAACATACATAACATAAAAAGGAAAAAGCGAAACTTAAAAAAGAACAAACGAAACTTAAAAAGGAACAACTTGAACTTAAAAAGGAACAACTTCAACATAAAAAGGAAGAACTTCAACATAAATAGGAACAAACGAAACTTAAAAAGGACAAACGAATCTTAAAAAGGATCAACTGTAACAGAAAGGAAATTCTTGAACATAAAAAGGAAAAAGCGAAACATAAAAAGGAACAACTTGAACATAAAAAGGAACAAGCGAAACTTAAAAAGGAACAAGCGAAACTTAAAAAGGAACAACTTCAACTTAAAAAGGAACAACTTCAGCTTAAAAAGGAACAAACGAAACTTAAAAAGGAACAAGCGAAACTTAAAAAGGAACAGACATAACATAAAAAGGAACAACTTCATTACCTGTAGTACAGCAACACACCCCTCGACGTATCCCCTTCTTAAAATAGAAGAACCGGTAGATCTCCTATCGCGTAGATCCCGGTTTGCCTTCTTCAGGCCCCTCACAAGTGCCTGGTGAACAGCCTCGGCCCACGCGTACTTGTGTAGCCTAGTGAAGTCGGCCAAGTGGTCGAGGAACCAAATTTTGGTTCGAAGGGTGCCATCGCAGAACAAAAAATGGCTGAAGATGTAACAAATGAGTAGCCGGACGTACTCCTCCTCCTCATCAACCAAATATCTCGTAGCCATCATCTGGGCAGATAGTTGGGTGTTGTTCAGAATCTCCCCCTGTCGGGTTGCGACTTCCTTCGGCTGCATTCTGACAGCCTTCCCATGTAATCTGAGCCCCAAAATTAGGGCAACGTCTTCGGCGGTGAAGTGTACTACCCCAGAGCCGATCCTCAACCCCACCTCCTCGGGGTCATAGTGTTCCACGAACCAGTCGATAATGTCATTATCGACATGAACGTTGGAGAGGTTGATGAAGTGACCGAAGGGTGTAGCCCGGAAGGCATCTTTCTCTGCGTCCCTCAACTTCCCAAAGACCTTCTCTATTGGGGTCCACGAACATTTGGAGGGCTGGAAGTAATGAGTAGAAGCCTAGGAAGACATCAACCGTATGAGAACATTCCTTTTTAGAGTATCTCAATTCAATGTTACGGTAAAAACGACAAACCTGGTGCACCACAACCCCCGAAATAGAAGCTTGAAGTGTAGAATCCATTTGGTCGACGGATATCTAGGGTTACGGTGAAGAACTAGGGTGATGTGAACAGGCGCGTCGGGAGAAAGGGAATGTGAGAAAGATCAGAAACGTTTTTGGTTTTCTTTCGCAAGTCGGGATGTGAACAGGCGCGTCTGATGTCCCTTCCCGGTCTTATCGATACGTCAGAGAAGGAACCGTCGCACGAAAGCCGCAACTGTTTTCCCATTTTTCGAAACAACGCGCGCTTTTATTTTCGCTGATTGGGCAGCTGACTGGACTGCTGCGTAAGCCGCGTCCTGGACGCGCGCGTCCGTGTATAAGAACCCTATAAATATTGGTGTAGTGATGGTATAGAGTGGAATTAGTTGTTTTGGAGTGACACCCAAGCAAAAACTCTTTTAAAATAATGACATTATGATAAATATTGGTGCAGTGATGACATAAAGTGAAATAAGTTGTTTTGAAACGACATCCAAGCAAAAAATCATAAACTAAATTTAATTAAAATAATTAAGAACAAAAATTTAATTAAAGTAATTAACATAATTAACAAAATCATCTTATTTAACAATACTAATTAATTCTATCAAATTAAACTTAAAAGCAAAAAAAAAAATTCCAACGAATGGGTGCTCCCCCGTTGAGAGAGTGCCCTACAGAGAGAATAGAAGTCAATACCAAATTTTGTAAGTTTAGGTAAAATTTGTAAATGTATAACTTGTTTAAAAGTGGATACTTATTAACCTTTACTTAAGGGAGATTTTATAAAATCTACAATTACAATATTAATTTCTTTAATATAAATGATAGAAAAATGACGTGTTCCACTTAAACAATTAATGGAGTGACAATTCCGAAAAAATAATGACATTATTGAACGTGTATTACTTTTGAAGAAACATAACTAGAAATAGTTATAAAGTAATGACATAATCAAAATTATGGTATTTTACAGCGACACACAGGAAAAAAAATCCTATATGGGATTGAGTTTGGACTTTGGACAGCCAACAAGACCGAAAGTGCTTTCCCATTTGACCCCACAACAAGTAACAATCAAGATTATCAACAAAAGCAGTGTCAAAATTTGAACCTAGAACACTAATTCATTTATCTTCAAATGCTTTTTCCTGAGACCAATAAAACACTTATGTATTATTAGAAGTTTAGACTTTGGTAAGCTTACTTCCTAAATTTAGTACTCAGTTGTCTCCTTCAATAGCTAAAAGCTAGCTTCCTAAATGTAAAATAAACTATTACATGTTACGTAATTGAAGATTTGTTGCTAATTTATTTTTAACTTGGCCTACAAAAGTAAAATAGAGAAAATATACCAATTCAGACAAGGATTGTTTTTTTAATAACCTTCAGACTTATAAATGAGAACTCTAATTGTGATAATGAGATTTGTGCCTGAACAAACCCATCAAAGAAAGAATTGATACTTTCAAATGTTTGGTTAGAACTCATTCCACAAAACAAAATGTCTTTGTTGAGATATAATGGCACCCAATGATGTCTTTTAGTAAACATTTTTGCAAGCCAAGCATCATCTTTTATGTGGTATTGTTCTTTCAATTCTACCCATTTATACTCAAATTCTTCAGCATTTTGACATTCATACCTTCAAGCATCATATTCTGTAACGTCCCGAAACAGCGGAAGAAATTTTTCAAATTTAAAACATAAACATACAACCGTCAACGGTCAACAAGGGCACGTTACTGGAAAGGTCAACTGAATACATATATATAAAATATCTCCACGTGGAAGTCATAATACAGAGTGTCAAAAGAGTGATTACATACTAATACATAACTACTGTAACCACTACCTCTACAAAAAGATAAGATGACAGGACCCGATCCCGGAGGTACTCCCCTCGGTCACCACCAACCTACGACTGTCTGCTCCCTGAAAATGAAACACAAAATCTGCCTGAGTTCCCGCAAGGAACCCCGTATGCCAACATCTCCTAACATAAACAGAACAAATACGAAAAGCCATGAATGCACATGCAATGCAAATCCACCTCGGGCCCACTAACTGCCTCCGCTCTCCAACACAAGGAAAGTGCATCCCCTCCCTACACAAGGAAGAAGGTGTCTCTCGGCCGCACAGGCACAAGTGACCTCGCTCTCCGACACACGGAAAGTGCAACCCCTCCCTACACAAGGAAGAAGGCATCTACCACCCACACAGGCATGGAAGGCATCCCTCTGCCGCACAGGCTCAAGGGGTCCACAGAAATACGCTCTCGTCGTAGGTGAAATCCGTAGCTCCGAGGTCCGGTGATCGACCGTGGGCTCGGCAGCCGGTAGTCGCCTATGCTCTGAAGGGAATGTGTTCTAAAAGTTTTACTTTTAAATGTCAATTATTATGAATTGAATGAGAAGTCATTTTGTTCCTTGTTTATGTTATTCGTCTTTCAGAAGTGTTAAGGAAGAGACTCTTGGTCCTTAACCGTAGAGCTCTAAAAGATATTGGTTTACATAAAACAAAAGATATTCGCAATCATGGTAATTAACATGAGACATTAATTACCGGGTTAAGATTGTCATGTTTGGTCATAGATCATTGTAGCTCTACAAGTGAGTGACAACACGGGTATGCAAAAGAGGAAAATATTACTTTTGTATACTGAATAGACCTAATAAGTAAAATATTATAGAAATGTGTTTCTGTGTCATTAATATTTTACTGTGTCTTTGGTCATTTGATATGAGACTTATATCTGATCACTTAAGGAATACTTAATTAGATCAGTTTCTTGAACTATCGATAAGTGTAGTGTAAAGGCATTGGTTGGTTAAGTACAACTTTTGTTGGAGAAGATAGTTAGTCAAAAGACTATCATTGCCCCTCTTAATTGAGTGATGATATTAGTGAGCCCCTTGATAAAACAAAGTTATAATGTGCACAATGTGATTTGAGTTAAGTCACATATTTATAACTAGCTTAAAGAGATCAATAAATGAATACTAATACAAAGATGACACAATACTACTTTGTGTATATTCTTAATATCATGAGGCAAGGAACGGACACAAGTGGTGCACTCCATCACTAATTGGATCCGATTTTGGTTCGAGTGGAGTTAAGACATCTATCTAATTGGGAGCTATAATGTGTAGCTAGATACCGCTTATAGCTTGTGATATTAAGCTCTTAATATCACTGTCAACTTAGTTTAGATCATCCCATAGGTCACACCACAAAACTGGGAAACGAGTAATGGGGATTTTGAGTTCATAGGATGTGTCGGGTTTCATGTAGAAAATATGACACATGAGGTGAACAAGCAAAATCAAAATTATGTTGTGATTAATAACATAATTAGAATCTAAATAAAATTCATATGTGATGTAAATATTATGAGGTGTAATGATTGATCATTACATAGGATAATATGCTACATAAGTTGTGAATTTACTACTGATCCTGAAATGTCAAATTTTGTAAGGGTTAAAACCGAAATTTGACAAGTCTGCGGAGCAGTGCTCCAACGGTCGACCGGTTAGCAGTAAACGGTCGACCGATCGGACACGGTCGACCGGACATGTCTCGACCGATAACAGGGAATTTTCATCTGTTCGAACGGTCGACCGAATGTGATCGGTCGGTCGACCGAACATAACGATGGAATAATTCCTGTTACGAACGGTCGACCGAGTTATTGAACGGTCGACCGAAACCAGGTTCGAGCGGTCGACCGAACCTACAAACGGTCGACCGGTCCAGACGGTTAATGCAGAATTAATTTAAGAATTAATTAGATCATGCATGGAATTGGTCCATAATTGATTTAATTCGTGGCTAATATTATTTATTATTAAATAATGGATGGTTAGATGGAATTTTGCATGAAATCATGGGCAAGAGGTTGCACATGAATAGGTAATTTGGAGAGAACTTATAAATACAAGTTATCTCATTACCTCCTTAGTTGAATTAATTCATTGTTTTTCATGCAAAATCTCTCTCCTTAATTCTCCACGAAATTTCCACAAATTCTTAAATTTAGATTTAGTTTCAAGAGGTCATCTTCTCAAGGAAACTAAAGGGTTAGTAATTGGATTCTAAACTCTATTGGAGATCGAGAGGCTAGCTCTTCTCTCTCCAATCTCGTTTAGAGTTTGATGAAATCTCGGAGGCATCCGGCGCAGCAACAAACATCCACAGCGTCTCCGAATCTTCAAGAAGTTTTAGAGAACTTCTAGGTATGAATTTCGTAGACTCATGTTTGTTTTAATAAGTTTTTAAAACTAGTTATTGAAACAAACCAATACATGCATGAAATAAATCGTAGAAAATTGTAGATGATCCTTATTATACATAAAAAAATTCGAAAATATATATGTATAATTAAACATGAAATCCAACATGCTCGACGTCTCGCGTGTGGATAAATCCACCAAAGAAAGATAATTCGACCAACCAGTCGAACAAGGTCAAATCTAGCGGTCGACCGTTTGGAAGGTCTACGCTATACATTTTATATACATATATATCCTGCCGGTCGAATCAGGGTCCGTTCAACCGATAAGAAAGCCTGCCTGAATCCTGCCCACTGCATTCGGTCGACCGAAACTCTTTCGGTTGACCGGATCAGCAGACACTTCACTACAGGAAAACTGCACGCGGTCGGTCGACCGAATCCAGAGCGGTCGACCGTTTAGATAGTCAACACTCTTGACCGACTTTGTGCAGTTCGGTCGACCGAGACACACTCGGTCGGCCGAAGGTCTGTCTAACCTATCTACTGGGATTCGGTCGATCGAAAAACCACTGGTCGACCGACTAATATAACCCTTAGATTCCCGCTAAAATTTGGCATAAACGGTCGACCGTCACACAGACGTCGTTCGACCGTTTTCGGGCAGTAAGTTAATATTCATAAATATCGGTCGACCGACCCAACTACCGGTCGACCGAACATGCATTTTCCCTCCTGGACAGGCATCATTCAGACCTCGTTCGGTCGACCGAACCACACTACCGGTCGACCGAACAGAGCGTCTTCAACATCTGTCCAGTTGGGTTCGCAGGGGAAACGGCACCAACGCCGCCCCCTCACACTCCCACACTACTTGGGGAGTTACTATGAAGACTTGGCATACCTTTCACCGTGGAGAAGACGTGTGCGGCGAGCTCCTCCTCCTTCGGCGTCGCTTCTAGCTTCGTCTCCCTCTTTCCTCCGTTCTCGTCGCTCCTCCTTCGCTTGCGCCTCCACCACGTCTCCGGGGCTCTTCTCCTTCCTCCTCTGATCGCCGGGATGCAAGGGAAATGGGTTAGGTTTGGGGTGGAAACGGAATGGGCAACAAAAGAGAGAGAGAGAGAGAGAGAGAGAGAGAGAGAGAGGTGAGTTTTTGGTTTTAAAGCAAAACCTAAACGTTGCTATAGTGGTCGGCCTCACCCTAAACCCTAAACCCCATCATCTCACTTCAACTTCCCATGCAAGGCACACCAAAACCCCATGCAACAACCCTAAATTCGTGGGTTTAATCCCTGATGAGGGATTAGGTCTTAACATACTGTCTTAAAATCCGAATTATTGCACCTTAGCTCTCTCATATGTTGCACGACATTTTTTCCAAAATGCCACAAACAATACCGATGTTTGCTATTAGGAAAAACTCTTGCAATTGCATTGCATATAGCTTCATCTTGGTCAGTATTGCAACATGTTCCTTTCTGTACATGCAAGTTAGCCATGCAGTAAATAATCACACAAATGTCTCCTCCGTCTCATCTTCTAATAAGGCACACCCAAACAATGTAGATTGTCTATGATGGTTCACTCCAGTGAGAGGTTCAAATGACATACAAAAGTTGTTAGTCTTATATGTGACATCAAACACAATAACATCAACAAATTTCATATAGTCCGACCTATTTGTCATCTGCCCAAAAGACACTTCTTGCGGTATAAAATCCATCAAGCTCATATTGGGAGAAAAAAATTTATCCATCGACTTGTTTTCTAGAAAAACCTTCACAACCTCCATGCATTCACGACCCATGTTATTTTTTTGATAAACTCTTAGATGATCAATGCAATCTTGTGCACTAACTGGAGGGTCCCCAGAGACATTCGAGACTTGAGCAATTTTTGAAGGCTCCACTCCACATTCGTTAACGTTATAAATGGTATTTTAGATGGTGACTCCATTACATGAGTGGTAGATTTTGATCTGCCAGTGCCGGATTATTTTGCTCCACTTGATCCTTAATTTCTCCCGTGTCTTGGACATGATTAATTGGGTGCACCAGACTATAGAGAAAGTTATGACAACCGTCAGATTGCTCCCAGATCCATCCAAATCATTATTTCTTCTATGAATACCATTGTAATCCCTCCTCTCCACCCCCTTCTTCCTCCTTCCCCTATTAGAGTAGGTTTTAGTTTCCCGTGTTTAGTAGTGTAATAAGGGAGTTGGAGATGAGCAAACTTTATTTCCTTCGATGCAATTTCTTGTATGTTGTTGTCTGTTTAATCTAGTCTTCTATATTTCTTTCATGAGTTTATGTTCTTTTCATGTTTTCTTTAGTGTAAAGATGAGTAGAGAGTAGTCCATCCCTATTGGGGGTGGAGAAAAATGTGATTTGATCATGTGATGGATTAATGTGTTTGTTAATTGATGCATCGCATACATTGCATCATATGTCTTTCATTTAGATTAATTTTATATCAATAAATGTTACTAAGGTATGTGTTTAGTCTTATTTACATAATACAGGGACCTGAATGCAAATTACCCATATCCCTAGCATAAACGCATGCAAGAGACTCATTTCTATCATAAAGACCAAGTCAAGATTATCGGGATTCAAATGGAAGTTCATCCAAGCATAAAAGCATTCAAAGACCTAATTACAAAAAGACCAAGGACTTAAGCACAAAGTAGTCAATGACTTAATTGCAAAAAGACGAGGACTCGACTGCAATTACAAGTACCAAAATATTAATTTGGAAAAGTTCTAAAGAAAAATCAATTGGGATCTCCAAATATATGAAGAAATAAATTCGGAGCTCAAAAGAAAGGAAAGAAATCATTCCATACGCGCAAAGGACATTTAAATCATACCATAAACACATAGGAAAAATTCGGACCGAATCTGAGCAAAAAAGGTGGCGATTCCACCGCACAAAAGTCGATCCGTGCGCTCAAATTTTTACCAATGCTGTATTGACGCGTGTACTTTTCTTTTATGTATTGGGATCCCCGGTTGAGGCTATAAATAAGGCTGAATCATGTATCCAAAAGGAAGAACTTGTTTTATTCCATACTTTAGTAATAAAATTCGGTTGGTTTTATTTTGTGTTTTTAGTTTTCTTTTGTAGTTTCTCTAGGATCCCTTCTCCTTCCCTCCATCCATGAGTTTCTAACTCTCTCCAAAGGGTGGAGGTGACGGATATAGGGTGATGAGAAGAAGAATGATGTTATTATTTTAATTTCGTGTTAGTATATTTTGATTACTTGAGTTTATGTTGAATCATTTATCATGTAATGCTTTATAACTAATGTGATTTATTATAAGTTTCAGATTTCTCTAATCAAAATCCGACATCTAAATCTCCATCCGCTGGACTCTCATCCATCTTTGCTTTATTTTTAATTTGCTTTTGTTGTTCTTGCTTTAGAAATTAAAATCCAAAAATGTCAAACCAACATTATTTCTCTCTCTTTCTTTCCTTAATCGAAAATCACAAAAATAACAATATCTCTCCCTCCTTGTGTTCGACCCGTACTTGCCGCGTCTTCATTGACGTCGTGCACTTGCGGTATAAATTAAATTCACATCATTAATCTTATCCTTTGAACTTCACATGATTTTCATAACCATCTAATGGATTTCACTCTTATCTTTGATGTGTTAATGCTCTTGAGTAAAGTTTAACACATGCTTAGAGTAAGTGGACATATTTTATGGGGAATGATGATGTGAGGATAATGGAGTGAAAGAAGGGAACAAGACATGTGCATGCATGTGCTCATGTTGACTTTATCCAAATTAATGTCTTGTATGTTTTAATGATTGTGATAAATCTTATTTCATGTTGTGACATAGTTGGATTTGAGTTATTATGCATGTGAACATATTTGTTTTATTTCAATTATTGTCTTGTATGTTTTAATGATAATGTTTTATCTTATTTCATGTGGAGGCAAAATTGAATTTGAATTTTATGGATTTCCTGTATGACATGTTTTGATGAGCATATTTGAATACACACTACACTACACATCTCTCATTTCCATGTTTTTTCTCTACCCCTAAGAGGTTTAGTTTATTGTTTATTTTTTGATTTCTTTAGCATTGTAGTGTAGTTTCGACCTTATTCTCCTTTTCTTTCCCCACATGAGTATCGCGAATCTAACTTACGCACGCTCCCTGTGGATCGACCTGTGCTTGCCACAGCTTCAACGCGGTCGTGCACTTGCGGTAATTTTAATTGTTTCAATCAATCGCTTGTGCAGGAAAATATGGTAACTTTCATCACATACCCAAAATTATTTATGTATGTATGTATGTTGAAGGTATTTTTTTCTGATTGATAGAACAAATAATTCTGGCAGAAGTCAACAAAGTTGTTAGCAGATAAAAGGTCTCATGAGTGATGACCAGTTCTTATTCATTCATATAAATCCATACATGATTAGCTTGAAAATAATCCATTCCTAACATGGTCGACCTCCTCGGTAGTAATTCTGAAACCATTGGCAAGAACCCTATCGTCGATCATAGGTTCCGTTGCGAAAGTAGAGGTGGCTATTACGACGACGCCTGGTAGTTGGCTATTGAAACCAGCGAGTGCAATGGCAGGAGTATTCCCTACGTTCATGTGGAAGTGTATATTCGCGATGGGGAACAAAATGTTATCGCCCTCCTTGAGCACCTTCGCGTAATTATGCTTATTTACAATGACACCAGCATAGATTGTGCCCTTTATGCAAGTGAGAATCTCCGATCCTCGAGGATGGTAGTGAGCTGGGAAGACTCCTCCTATGAGGTAGTCTATAAGGCCACTGGAAACCCCGAGGGTATTTACTCCCGGTAGTTCGACAACTGAGAGAGGAGTCACGGCGGTGCCCAATTGGTTATGAGAGGAGGGACCTTGCCAAGTGTTTGTGAAATCGTCTATCGTAACCATTTTAGGATCCTTGCAGGGAAATCCATTCACCCGAACTGTAAAGCGTAACACGAGTTCTGATGAGCATATGTATAAATAATTACCTATAACTAAATGTAGAAGTTTAATTTTTCTCAAAATTCTTAGAATTTTAACCATGGCTAGTTATTCTGAATTATTGTTGTTTGATAATAAAACATACCTTTTGAATTCAAATCTGCAACACAGATGTCTTGAAGAGGGCTGGGATCAAAAGCAAGTCTTATAGAAGATGCGATTGTTAAGAGCAGAAATACTAGAATCCAAGTAGAGGCCATTCTGTGAAAATTATATACGACTGAGGAAGCAAACAAATTAACTAAAGCTACTGTATTTATAGGATGAATAAGATTTAATAACATTTGACTTCTTCAACCTAATACTACTTTTAATTTATAGTGTGGTCGCACATTAATTTGATGCATAAGAAAATTTTGTACATATATCGAAGTTGTTGTCATATAATTGCATGATTTTAACTAATAGTTGCAAGAGATGTATGCAAACATTTTTTTCCCCATTTTTACGGCCGGCTAGACGATAACCAGACAATTTTATTAATGTTGGCATGGAATATACACAAATTTTAATCGCGTCATATTAGTAAAACTTTCCATGATATGAAATTGTTTATGTCAACGATCAGTTTAAGTACACAATAACAAACTCCACATGAAGTCGATTAAAGCGTTAACAAATTGTGTAGTACAAAATGTTTCTGTTTGTAAAATCAATTCATGGCAATCCCTAGAGATGGGGCACAAGGCTAGTGCTATATGTGCTATTAATTAAAATGGTGTTTTATATATGAAAGAGCACAGTTTTAATTTGAGGTCAGATTATTTATTTTGGGGTTATGTTTTCTGCTTGAACGATAGGGATTTACTTACTCGGACCTTCTTAATTTGGACCTGCCAAATTCGCAGCTATACATGTTATAAAAATCAGAACTAGAAATCCTAAACCGAAAATCACAACCAATACCTCCACAAACACCAATACTTGAGCATCTAAAACCATCTACATTTTCACTATAGAAGCAGACGTTTACCAGAAATACATATTTTCTGAATTTTTATCAAGCAAAAATTCATTGTTTTTGTTTTACCACTTATTCAAAGACATCCAACAATCAAAGTAGTCTCGATTCAAATGAATCAAGAGGCACTAAAATGTCCACAAATTCATAACTGCCATATAAAACCCGATCGTTCAATCACATTGACATGACAACTGAAGTCTCTGAGAGATAGTATTGTAGATCGAAACCAACACCACCGGTGGGCTACAACATGCAGTGATGATCCTAGATCAAACCAAGGTTTCACTTATTCAGAATTAGCACACTTTCTACTCTCAAAATACGCATGCATCCACATCAACCCATGAGGCCAATGATTCCTGAAAGAAGAAATCAACCAAAACTGTAATCAGTGGACAAAGAAACCAGATAGAATATTTCTTTTGACAGACTACAGTTTACAGTTGTGTTCGAGGTGATGTTTCAAGAGAAATATTGGAGAAGAAATCTTACCACAAGCAATTCGGCCACCGGCATTTCCTGTGCTCTTGCTCAGCTCATGGTTACCTAAAGTACAAAATATTTTCGTTAGGGATCACCGTAAATGAGGTTGAACCGTTGAAGGTATTTTATCGTTCTGCCAACTGAAATACGACCAACGTAACATATATTCACATAAGGAGGTGGTGAGTAATAATTTACCGTGTCAACAGGTACCCAAAGAGAGTAATAATTTGAAAAATTAGGAACTTTATTAATCTTGAGGTGGTGAGTAGTTTAGAAATGTGAATATATCGTTAAGATTCAATAACCAAGACTAGTTTTTTTTCTTCGGAAAACTAGCTCAGCTCTTAACTTTCTGTTTTGATAATGGAATCAAAATATCAGGGAATGTAGATACATCATCATAAAAACAAAAACCATCACCCTAGCAAAAAAACTCAAAATACTTGAAAAGCAACAACATTGAAGAATAAAAGAGATTTACCTTGGCCAAGATCATCAGGATCAGCATGAACAACAACTGCCCTTCCGATAATTGCATTCGGTCCACTAAGGGGAATCTGAAAAGCAAGAACAAAACATTAGAAAATTAGGATGTTTTTATAGGGGAAAACAAGTGGAGAAGGCAGAAAACAAATACCTGGTTGTCCTTAGTTGTGAAGTCAACAGTGCCTGTAAGGTAGAATATGAAGATCAGAAAGGGCATATAGATTCACTGGTTGATATTATTAATCCACAAATGAAAGTTGTTATTTTGCTTTGGGATAGACAGAAAAATAACAATCAGAAAAGAAACCAGCATTAACAATCTTATGCTTGAATTTGGTTTTTTAGTAATTTCAGGACAGCTTATCTGAAGGAGCTCCTGAACAGGCTTATTGTTAAGATGTAAAATGAAAGAACGATAATCAATGATTCATAGCAATAAATAAAGTTATAGTACTTTAATATCGTTACTTGGTTACAATAAGTTTTTCGATAAACTTCTATTGTGGTGCTTAATATGTTGCATTTACCTATACAGTGTGGTTCAACTTACAAGCGACTTAAGCAGTTGATGAATCTCACACAAAAGGGTGGAACGGTATGAGAATGTACAGATTAGTATGTGCAATAAAATGTAACAATATCATCCATATGATAAACAAAATATGTACATTAAAAGGACTATATTCTAGCCATCGAAATTACCATCCTCTCCAGCTGTAACATTTCCAAGATCACCAGCATGACGGTTCTCATCTGTGGGAGCACCATGTTCCTTGCCATTAGGATTGAAATGTGGCCCTGGTTCAAAATAGAGTTAATAAAAAGGATAAACGAATTCATATTAGGATCATACCATTAAGTCATTAAATGTTCAACCAGAAATACGGCTAAACAATAAAAAAGAAAACTGCAAAGGACAGCAAAGATACCAGTAGACATGCAGCCATTTGTTGTGTCACCAAGGGCATGAACATGGAAACCATGAAGCCCTGGCTTCAAACCTGTTACGTTTGCCTTCACTTCGGTCGGTCCTAAAAAAAGTAGCCAAAGAAATGCAAGTCAATAAGAGACATCCAACAGCCAATTTTGATTAGTTACTAACTCCCCATGAACTGATGGAAGTAGAAACAAAAAAGTACCATCTCCTTCTTGGGTGAAAAACACAGTGCCGGACACATCCTTGCCGTTAAGGACGCATACGGCTTTGTACACTTTAGCCATAGGATTATGTATGTGATCTACACGCGAAAGAAGAATCAGATTCATATAGTGCTATATAAGAAAAAAATTGAAGTTACAACATACTATTTTTATTCAAGAAAAAACAACCAAAAGATGAAAATATCTTCACTTAAAATATGATTTTCCATTTTGACGATAAAATATCAACCAACTTAGTAGACTGGTAGGATAGAACAGTATTTGCCCAAAACATGAAAGACCATTTTTTTTCAAAAACAACAAGCTCACAGTGTCAGATGGTGATAATTATCCTAATCTAAAACCAAACTTGCAAGATCATTGAAAATAACCAACTCATAAGATAGGACCATGAAAATAACCAAAACTTAAAATTTCATTTTTACCACAAACCACCACCAGATCAAAACTTCACCATTTTTATCAAAAAAGAAGAAGAATGCCACCTCAGAAGACAGGCTGATGAAAATAATCGTTATGCAAAACATAAAATTCCTCTTCTATAGGAAATAACCAAATCATAGGTTCATAATACAGGATCTTTTTCCCCCAGAATGTATGGATTAGTATGTGCACAAAAACCTAAAAATCCCCTTTCCCCAATCAAACCAGCTCACAAAAGATTCTTTACTCCAAATTTAAAATTCCAATTTTACCAAACAACAAGCCACCCACAGGGTCAGATCTTAATATCAACACAAATAAGAACTTTTATTTTATATTAAAAAAGAAAGTATCACACAATATAGGATGAAAAACAAACCTTAGCCTACGTCATGACTTCAATTTTTAACAAATCACCACCACCTCAGATGGCATAAAGCATTATTTACCCAAGTCAGAAATTAAACTTCAACAAACATCAACCATCCCACAGATGGGATAACAATAACATCGACCAATCTTGAATTTCACTTTTATTAAAACATAGATCACACAAGATAGAGATCAAAATCCAACCTTTACACAACTTGGAAGAGCACCAAAACAACCTAGAACCTACCAAAGCATAAATCTCTAGTCAAGATGGCATCCATCATCACAAGATGGGATGACTAAAATATCTTCATCTAAAACTACACATTCCATGTTCGTCACAAAAGAACAACCAACTCAGAACACTGGATGATAACAATCCTTGCCAAAACTTAAAGCCATTTTTATCACAAGCCAGCTCATAATGTCAGATGGTAAAAATAATCCTTATGCAAAATCTAAAAGGGCATTACCGAAAGCAATAAAGTAGGATTATCAAAATCATCTGTACTCAAAATTTTACATTCCATTTTTACAAAAACAACACCTCAAAGTGGGGGGCGATGTAAATAACATTACCGAAACTTATTCACTTTTATCGAAAAAAAAAACACCTCAGAAGATGGGATGACGAACAAACTCCACAAGCAAAACATAATATTCTTTGTAGATGATAGAAAACAACCAAACCATAATACAGGATACAAAAAATGTCTGCAAAAGCCTAAAAACCATTCTCATCACATAAAACCAGTTCAAAATGTCTTCCAATTTTCAGCAAAGAAAAACCAACTCATAAGGTCAGACCAAAATAATATCAACCCAATCTAAAACATCAATTTTTATCCAAAAAAAGACTGTCACACAATATAGGATGAATAAACCAGCCTTAAGCCAACCACCACATCCAATTTCAACAAACAAATCCTAAGATGTGATACTAAAACCATAAAAACTTACCCAAAACTTAAAACTAAACTCTACCCAACACCAACCAGCCTACAAGATTGGATAATAACAACATCAACCCAAATCTTGAAATCCCACTTTTGTCAAAACAACATACTTGGATCACACAAGGTGGGATAAAAGACCAACCTTTACCAAAACTTGGAACCTACCAAATCTCTAGTGAAAAAACCCATCCACCATTATATAAAACCACTTTATAAAATAAAATAAAATATGACATCTAACCCTATCAGTAACGAATCCCGATCAAGGGTTTAACCCCCCCCCCCCCCCCCCCCCCCCCCCCCCCCCCCCCCCCCCCAAAAAAAAAAAACACAGGAAAAAAGACTAAAAAATGAAAAACACAACAAAAATCCGATCTCTCCCATATTAGGTGTACAATCGAAGCATAAAAACCACAGATCCGATAAAAAAATTGGATTTTGGAAGGGTTTTGGTTTACCTCAGGAAACCCCCAAAGAACAGGAACAGAACACAGTCTTGACCCAAATGTTTTGGCGTCTTTTTCTTCTTCTCTGAATTTCAGTCCACAAAGGCAAGGAGAGATTTTGGTTATTTTGCATGTGAAACCTCATCTTCACATGTATTGTGTTTCTTTTATTATTATTTTTGATTCTTTGCAGAAAAAAATTATATTCCTCAACTCACCTACATTAGTTTTCAGGTCTACAAGAATGCACAATATTAAAAAGGGTGCTCATACACGGACGTCGCGTGTCCGTGATGCGCACTAGGTCATCAGCCACATTAGCAATCATGTGCGTGTGTGGGTGTCATTAACAATCTGTGATTCCCGATGAAGGAGGAAAACGTTTGTTTCCAAACAAAGTCAATTTCCAAAAAAAGACACGACTGTTCACATTTCAAGTCCGGATATATTCATGTTCAGGGTTGTCCAGTGATCGACAATAGTCTAGACAAAACTCATAGCGTGTCCATAATTAAAACAAGGAATTGTGACCATTCTGGACTGAGTCTGGACAAATTGGACATTAGTGTCCAAAACCGTGTACAGTTCTGGACCGATTTTGGACAGGATTGTCTAATTTGGCCAAACTCTGTCCAAAATTGGACATGGTTCTGGACAAGATTGTCCAATCGTATCCATAGTCATGTTCAGGATTGGACTGAGTGTGGACAGAGTCTAGACCAAGGTTCAGAAATGCTGGATGCGGATGCGATGCGGCGAGACACCGCATCCGACATATGCGGGTGCATATGAGGTTTGCGATTTAATAGTTAAATAATATAATATAGATATATTAATTATAAATTATATACATGTAACTAAAACTTTATGTAAATTTTTGAATAATTTCTAAGATCATTAATTCAATATTAAACAAATCAGAGTAATAAATAAAAAAAATCAAAAAATCAAAAATAAAAATAAAAAGTTAAGTATTTTGAAATGTGGTCGTATCGGTCTGCATATGCGGGCTCGGAAGCAGGCTGTATCGGGGAGATGCGATACGTTTCTCCCTTGCATCGCACCCGCATCCACGTATGCGGCCCCATCCGACCGCAGATGTAGCTTCTTTATTTGTGTTGCCAATTAAAGCAAATACATTTGATTATTTGTTGTTTGTCTCTTTGTTGCAGCCTTTACAACAATTTTAAAATAGAGTTCGGTAACTTCGTGAGTAGAGTGAGATGATTTTGTTCACAGGGTTAAGAAAATCGAAGTAGACCGAAGCCACATGGCTTGGCTACATGAGAGGCTACTAAGTTTAAATTTCTTTTAGTAGTCTCATTTGTCAATTTTATTAGTAATCCTCGTACTATAGGGAATGTTTCGTTTGCTTGTCGTCCTCGCAACTCTAAGCTCTCTACGACTTGTCTGATGAGAGAAAAAAGAGGATGTGTTTCGAAATTACATATTGAAAATAACCAATTGCATTTATATTTCCTTGCATCTCACCTACCAATGGTGTCTAACCATTTAATACTCATGCTTCATGCTTCTGACTTTTAATGATAATGATATCATTTAAAATTAAATGCGAAGAAATAAAATAAGAGTAAACCTACATATTGATTGGACATCATGTTTAGGAGTGGACCAATTAAGATGCAGCCAATTACAATTTGGTTCTAGACAGTTCTGAGGAATTAGCTTCATGTCGTACAAGTTTTTGTTGAAAATTTTATTTCCTTAGTCTGAAATTTTGTTCTAAAATAAATAAAATGTTTTATTTTCTCGATCCACATTTTTTTTGAATTACCGATGAACTTGATTAATTAGGAAATGTCTCTAATTTGAAAATGAATCTTTTTTTTGTTGACAAATTTGTGTTATGACAAAATGAATTGATTCATTAATGAATAACATGTTATGAGTGTTATAAGACACAACAACCAAACAATCCCCCAAAAATTGTGTCCACGTGAGGAGACTCACCGAATTACACTACTGCACCAAAATAGTCTTTCATAAAGCTACTACAAACTGGCTGAGCATGAGAAAAAAGAATCATTATTCTAATTGGAATTAGATTTAATCTTAGCATTGTACTGAGTTTAATTTTAGTACAATCTAATTGGAATTATATTGTACATGTTATGAAAATATATATGTGATGAATGATTCACCTTCCAATCTCTTGATTACTTATTGTAACATCTCTTGTATTTACATCTATATTTACTTTTCAGTTAGTATACACTATGAATGTTTGTAACTTACACATACCTCTATAAGTATATATATATATATATATGAGGTTGTGCAATGTAATGAAAATAGAGAATGAAAAGTCTCCATCCTTTTCCCCCAAATCTTCGTGTCTCTTCATTTCACAACACGTTATCAGCATAGACATTCTAAGCCACTGAAAAATTGATGGAGCATGAGTCTGATAGTGTCTTCTTCGCTAATTGAGGTAGAACTACAAAAGGAGGCATACCAATAGAAAATTGGTAACTTCTTATATTTTCTCTTTGGTTGACGATCTATGCATTGAAATCTAAATTGCTCATTGTAGCCGTGAAGGGTGAGAGTCTAACACATTTTCTATTGCATGCACAATCTAAATTGAAGGATTGAATTAAAACTCGAACCCAATTGACTCAGGCGTGGTCTGCTGCTGAGTCAAATTGATTCATAACCATGAATCAACCCAACTGAGGCTCATTAGCTCTTGTGTCTAATCTAGATCCGATTATATGTGTATTTGTTTATATGTTGACTATATGGATCCGGGTATGACCCTTCCACCAAAATGGCTATAAAATCTCTGTAACCCTAAACCTAAATTTTCAACAAGAAAACTTTTCTTCTTCTTCTTGAAGCTTCCGCCGCCTCTCTCTCTCTCCTTTCGTCCTACTGTTCTCTTCCGTTCGTATTGAGATTATCGACGATCTTGCTTTTTCGCATACACTTTTAAAACTTCCTTATTGGACTTTTACTCCCCTATAGTTTTATATTGGTCATGTGCATGTGCAAATTACAGATTTTGCGTTTATACACTTCCTTCATTTTCCCGTTAAATTCCAACTCACGTCGTAAGTGAAAGATGACGTCCCGTTAGAAAGTCCAATTATCAGACCCAATTGATTTGTTAATCTTGTCTATCTGATGGGAAATGAACAGAGCAGGATGAACCGGTTTTGAAAATGTCCATGCTTTTGTGATTTGAAGTTGTGTGGAGAACTGTCATCTTTGTCTATTCAGTGCTTAAGATTTCAACCAGAATGGTTTAATTGATTTCAATCAACATATTCTGTTCTTGTTTTTCATGGTTCCAAACTTGAGTATTCATGGTATGTGTGACATTTTTTTAGGTGTAAGAATATTTCATTTGACGTGTTCATAGGTTGTTGTTAGTTGCTAATGTCTTTCCCATATTAGATGCACTCTCTGCTGTAGATAAAAAAATGATACTTTCCTTTGCAGTTTATCTCACCAACAAACCGATAAAAAAACCCATCACAACAATAAAATTTCTCCTCTTGTGCAGCATTTGCTGTAAAGAAGTTCTGGTTGTTGGAACTTCTGTTCATTCCATGTCACCAGGTGTGAGCATAGAAGTCATTTATCTCTTCCATCTTAGTTTGCAAAAACTACCCAATCCTTGTGACACAATAATGGCTAGCTAGTAGAGAGATAGATCTTGAAATTAGGATCTTAAATGAGAACCAACTACCAAGAAGTCATTCTTTTCCTTCTGATCTCCTCTCTTTACATATATACACAACTCTCGCTCACATAATTAGTGACTGCAAAGTCCATAATCTGAACCTGGAAGTGTACCTGAACTAACAACAAATAAACTTGGTTTATTTGCCAAAATTGCCTCACATTGTTGACTATGATTATTTCTTACAACTTACATTAATTTTGATTATAAATTAAGTTAGGTTGTGTAATCGCATCCTGTTGACTATGGGATGTTTGTGGATGAGGATCGAGCATGCGTCCGATTTGATGCAATTATTCCTTAAATCAGTTGTAATAAGTATCTTTTATGACTATAAATTTTGCTTTTTTGAATTTTCTTGTACTGGTAAGTGAAGTAATTCGACCCAGATGGGTATGAAAAGTTATTCAATGTTAAACCCAAAATAACTACACATGCTTTTTTGTAGAAATTTAGTGGCAAAACAGATCTTCTTGTCGGCCTGTTCAGATATTCACAAAAATCCAGGATTTCAATTGACTTCGTTTCACTAATTCCTCCTAAAGATTTGATCTATCTAATCGGAACACAAATATATATGTATTATGTTTATGTTAAAATTTGTTGGATAAATCACTGCTCGACAAAAGTCATATACATCGGATATACAAGGGTATATACAATGGATTTTTGCAGTCCAAGTGTCCAACATATATTTCACTATCGCCTATGTCTTGATGTATATACGACCGACATCTATATAATGTACAGTGTATAGACGTCGGTTATATACGACCGACATCTATTATACCTTTAATTAACCCCAAAAATACATTATTGTCTATAACAGACACTCAACCTTTACAGTAATCAAACCAAAGATGCCCAAGTACCCTAAGTGTAACATCCCGAAACAGCGGATTTTTTTTTAAAAATGTAATCAAGACACAAGAACTCAACAATCAAAGACGAGACTGTTACTTCTCATAAACAAATAGCGGTGCACCAAAATTACATCAGAGTTGTCAAAATAATACATGATTACAACAAAACGACAACAGAAGATAAAACGTAATCATGCCGACCTCAGCAGTCCGAGAAGAGGATCCGACTCCAAAATGCGCGTGCCCGCCGATCACCACCCAACTGGACCTACCGCGGTCCTGAAAATATATAACAACAATGCCTGAGTTTCCAGAAGGAAACCCCGTATGCCAACTCGCCTATATGCATGCATTACACAAATGAACTTATCATACTAGGAGCATGTCATGACATCGACAGAATGGAAAACAGTTCCCCCGAAGGGTTAAACAGGACATCAGTCCGACAGTCAACAACGAGTCTCCCGAGGAGACCTACTGCAGGCACATGCAGCCTTACAGCACGCGACATCGCACCCCCCACACGCAGCTACACTACTCAAGGGTTCGGCAGGGAGCCTCTGTCACGCCTGCGCGCCGATAGAATACATATCTGCAAATCTCAGTGGTCGGAGCCACAGGGACCAACGGGGCCGTCGCCCGGAAGGTATAACAACATCATCTCGATAGGTGCCCAGTCGAGGAATCAACATAGCCGGAACAATCTCGGCCCAACAATCATCATCGCCGGCACAACCTCGGCGGCATCACCGGCACAACATCGGTGGTCCATCACAACGTCCGGCACAACATCGGACGGGTCCAGACCGAAGTCTGCCAGGTCATCAGGCTCCTCGAGCCGCAAACACCAACCGCGCCGCTATAAAAGCAGGGCAGCGACCTCCGTAGCCCGTGGGTCGGTAGTCACCTCACCCAACGCCAGTTGCGTGCCCGCACAACAACAACACTGGGATCCGCGATCCCTCAGGCCTGCTATACTACAATAAGTCCAAACAATCCATCACATTAGTCACGCTCCATACATGGAAGTGACGCGTCCCGAACACCCACACTCTTCCCAACGGTGGTCCCTGGGCAGGCACGTGGAACGCGCCTACCGTCACCTCCCGGCTCACGCACAAGGCGAGGACACGGGTTTCCGTGGACAAAGTTGGCGTTCAAAATGGGAACCTGGAATTCTGTTCTGGGCCCAAACGGTCGACCGGAAGAGGTGATTCGGTCGACCGGTTCCAGAGAGGAATCGGTCGACCGTACTCCTAAAACGGTCTACCTTTGCGCTCAAAACAGAACCCCCAACGGTCGAACAAAGGTCTAAAACCGGTCGACCGAACGAGGTCAAAATCCGGAGTCTGGTCAACATTAAATTCAATTCTATCGGTCGACCGACTCAGGGGTCTCGGTCGACCGAAAACAGACAGGGTCAACCTATTATTCTAAGTCATATAATCGGTCGAACGCAAACCTCCAACAGTCAAACAACATACAAACGGTTGAACGCAAAATACAATCGGTCGAACAAACATGCAATAATATCCAGTACACTTAACTTCCGGTCGAACGACCCAAGGAACCGGTCGACCGAAAACAGACAGAAAGTCCCAACTCACCAGCAAATACGTACTACCGGTCGACCGCCACAAGGCATCGTTCGACCAGTGAAGGTTAAAGTTGGGCAAAACAGTACATTCGGTCGACCGCCCAAGGGGACCGGTCGACCGTTGGTCGTCTTCAACCTCGCGCCAGCCGAGGTTTTACGAAGAAACGCGCCGCCGGAGAGGTCTCCGACCCCTCCCCGACCGACCAACACCTCCCCCACACTTGGGGAGCAAGAAAACCACACTAATGAGACGACATACGTCAACGAAGACAACGCAACCGCCGGAGCTCCGCTCGCGCCGGTCGCCTCCGGTGACCTCCTTGCGCGCGTCCCCCGCACGCCTCACGCCACTGGCGTCGTCTCCTCCTCAGCTGCTCGTCGCACAAGAGAAAAGGGAGAGAATGAGTGAATGGAGAGAAAATGAGAGAGAGAGAAGAAATCACGTTTTATAACCCTAACCCAACTCTTCTCCACAGTAGCCTACACCACCGAGCCATCACCTCCCCCGCAGCCACTGTTCACGCCCCTCCTCTTCCCCACGCGGCCACTGTAGCGCCTCTTCCCCATGCAAACCCCTCACTAATCCACCACTAATCCAAGTTTAACCCTAATCTAGGTTTGGGTTCTAACACTAAGTGTCAATCTATACGACCAACGTCTATTGTGCATTCTGCACTAGTTAATGTTTGAGGTTTGGTTTTTTCTTTGGTCGCCTTCTTTTTGTGTTCCATTTCATGTTTAGTGAATATATTTAAGTGTTCATTATTAATGTTTATGATTGCCTTTGTGAAAGAGTTAGTTTGGTGTAATTTTTTTGGACTCTATGTAATAGATTTTGTTCCCGTAGCCAACTTGACTTTCATTTTCTCAAAATACAAGTAAAACAAGAAATCGAGAAATTATGACTTGTAATTGGAAACAACCGGATGGACGTAACTGCCAAAGACAGATAACGACAAAAAAACTTGTGGTGGAAAATAATGTAACAATTTATTTTCTTCGAATCACATTTTCTCCCTCACGTTACATGTGATTTTTTTTATCTTTCACATAAGGTACACATGAGATAGAGTAAAAGTTGCGTGAGAAATGACAGTTTGTGGAACATAATCTTAGTTTCAAGTTCAACCACTGAAAATTGGCATCATATATATGCTTCATGCCTATACTGCTTAGAGTTGTTAGTACCATAACAAACACGTCAAATTAAAAAATACTAATTTTTTTTAAATTTAAAAGGTTTTTGCTTGGGGGGGAAATTAGACATTCACCACAAATTACTTTTTAAATAAAAATGGTGTTATATCGTAAAAGATGGAATTAAGTACAATTTCGTCTGTCAGCAAGACGTAAGATTCAAATTTACTTTACATCGGTGTAAAGAACTTAAGTTTACATAAATAAAAATAAGATAAGGACAATGAATTGCAAATTAACCAAAGTGTAAAACATAAGCAAAAGCGATCGTAAACATCAGCAATGAACCATTTACATTGCTTAATTATACATGATGGATACCAAAATCCTCATTAGTGAAGGTAATTAGGTTTGATGATAGAGAGAAGTACTACAATGACATAGTCAAGACATCCAAACATGGATAATGCAATGGCCCACCTGATGTTCAAGCATAAGATGATGTAAGTTTTACATGTCTTTTCAAGATAATCCTTAAATCCATTAGAAAGGAGGACCGAAATTGCAGAGGCTGATCCGATGGCCGAGAAAAGAAAAATTAACATAACCAAGTCCACAATGCCAATAACCAAAAGTATAGTCTTCTTGCTTCGGGTATATATGCTTCGCCACCAATAAAATCACAATCGAAACGATCGAATAGAAGGAAGCAAGTAAGTTCACAACAACAAAGAATCTGTTGTAACACACATGAATACGTACATATGTTAGATAACACATATATATATCTTCATAATTAAGTAGGACCGCAACTGGGGTGTGTTTTACTGGCCACCCGCCCTGCCCCTCTCCGCTAATTGGGTGTGTGTGTGTTTTTCTTTTTCAACCTGTCACCCATTTACCCGTTAACTCATTTACTCAATTATACTTTTATATTTCCCTCACTAATTATAATTTTATGTGTTATTGATTTAAATAATTTTTTCCCTAGATTTGACATCCAATCAAGATGATAGTTTAGTAGAAGAATCTCAAAAAAATACTAGGAGAAGAAAAACTACATCTCATGTGTGAGATCATTTTCTTAAATTTGATGACAATGAACAATATTATTTGATAGTAACCTGCCCTACCCGTTTACCTGCCTCGTTACATGGCGGATTAACAGGTAATGGCGGATTAACACGGGTGGGAAATTCAGGGGCGTGTAAAACCTATCCATTAATTTGTATGGTTTTCAAGATAAAAGTAAGGGAGAAAAGACTAATTCACCCTAAGAATTAATTCCGTAGGTGTTGGGTGAAACTAATTAATACTTACACGAGTTGTGAGGCTTCAATTGCTTTGATCTTTGCGTAATCGTTGTCGTAGACGTAATGATTACCATTAGCATCAATGTAATGTGGGTTATCACTAGTAGCACCCATGATAACTCCGGCGAGGAAAGTTACAAGAATTGCAGACATTCGGAAGCCTATGACATACGCTTCGGATGAGGTGACGCTAGTGAATATACCGGTAAGTGGAACTGTACTTGGTGGTGGTGGTGGTGGACCTGGTGGTGGTGGTGGTGGTGGTGGTGGTGGAGGAACTCCATTAATATTGTCTTTTGCCTGATCCATCTCGTATAATATTTCCCTCTCAAAATCAAACTTGTACTAAGACAAGTACAAACCTAATTACATCTCATATGTATGTATATATATTTATATGATCTTTTTCAAGGAATTTGAAAGTTTTTATTTGGGCAAGTTGAGAGAAAGAAATGTATATATTAATGGTATTGACAAATTATGCATGTTGATTTATTAGTAATAAAACTAGTGCATTGTTTGCATTGAAAGGGATCTAGTTGTGCTCGTCCACGAAAGGATTAGCTCAAAATATGGTGGTCATAAATAGGTGAATTGCATTTTGTTATATTTCTATGGATTAAAGTAACATAGCTCGCCAACGGTTTGTAGCTTTCCATAAACGTCACTTTTGTTTTGAGAATAAACAAGACTATGCACTAAATTAATTCACATCAATCAAAGAAAATTTGAGAAAAACCGAGGTTACCCACAGATGTCAAACTAAACAAGTTAAGCAAAAGCAATCAGTTCAAATTAAATCTTCCTAAAAGACCCACTTGTTGAGAATTCCAAAGATTTTGTGGATAATTCACATTCCTTAACCCCCAATAGCTTAAGTAGATTTTACTTTTATTAATATGGTGTAATTCCATTTATTTTGGTTGTAACCCCTACTACATCATCACCTTATATCTAGGGGACTAGCGTCACCCTATTTGGTGAAAAGAAAAGGGGACTATATCTAGGGGACTATTTACATATCTCTCTTCTCTCTAATATTTTCTTCTTTAGATTGTTTTTTTACAACACATTATCAACACGATAGTTTCTTATATGATCGACCGGAGCATGAACTGATTATAATCTTGGTAATTTCTCAACAAAAAAAGTTATTGTTTTGAGATTTTATATATTTTAGTATTTTCTCATGCATGCTTTTGTTTATGCAAGTAATTGATGATTTCTAAATTGTGTTGACAATTAGTCATGACACACATCAATATTTTATTTGGAATATTTTTTGCTCACAATATTATTCATGTTATATGTAAATCTACGATTGTACTTTAACATTTTCTATTCTTGATTCCCTTAATGAAAAATAGAGAGTTAATTGAGACTTTATAATTCATGTATTTTTAAAGGTTTCTTCACATGTCTCAATAAATCAAGAAATCCGTTTTCAGTTTGCTCGTTGTAGATCCACGAGTTTATGAGTACATGTACATCTTATTGGCACCTTAATTTGAACAATATTCAAGGTAGGTATTTTAAATCATTGTTTTACGTAGCTTTAGTTATTCACTTGGTGTATATCAATGTATGTCGTCAAAGATTAATTTTATCGGTGCATGGTTTCAAATCTCAGTTTTCTTTAGTTTTGGTGCCTCTGGTGCATAATATATTGGTATTACAATATTATAATATAATCTCAGAGTTCTTAAGTTTACAAATGAGAAAACTTTCTAATTCTTCTTTGATGTTATCTTTCTCCAATCGAACTCTGATTTGAGTGTTTAAAACTCAATTCTATGGTTACAACGTGGTCATTGAATTATATACTTATTTTCTTTATAAGCTTTTTTTAAATTACAATACCTACGGGCTGCTTAAATATTATGTTCCTAAAAAGAAATATTATTAATTGCAATTGACATTAAACAGATTTCATTATGATATTAATCAAAATATGGAAGGATTATATTTTTTAGAGCCTTTGAAACTTGATTTGAAATATGGATGTGAATGATATTTGGGTTGAAGGTTCTTATAAATCTAAAATATTTATAATGTGCTAAAAATGGGTAAATGAGTTCTACCTCATGTGACTTTTTATAGATTCACTTGCTTGATATTTACAATGTATATGAGTTTAAAAAGGGGGTAATAAGTTGCATGTACCAATTATACTTAATGATTGTATGTTATGACTTTTAACTTTATACTTGACATCTTGGATAAGAATGACGTCTTATCATGGATTATGGATGTTGAACCCAACCCATTGTCTTTTAAAATATCAATGACTAAAGAGAAAAAAACATCAAATCAAGATAAAGAGGAGGTTGTAATTTTCTTTTACTATCCTATTTGTTAAAATGATATAAAAGTATTATGATTTAATCTCATGTCTATTTTCGTGGTTGGACAAAACATCGAGTTATTGATAAAAATTCCATGATTTCTCCATCCAATGAAGCATGAAAATAAATAGTTACATATTTAGTAGTGCTTCTAAAATTGAATGATATATATCTCATGCAACTTTGTATTGATTCACTTGCTTAGTATAAGTTATATGAATTCTTAGTATCATGTTGATTAAAAGAGTATTTGTAAAGTGGTTCAAGCATGCGATTATTACTTGTTAATTTTCATGCATTCATCTCATGAGTACATAATTTTCATTTTGATAGATGTATATATATAATAAAATGTACTATATTATAGTGGAATTCAAATTACCAAGTTACAAGTGATCATTGTTATTGAAAATGATATGTATTGGCCCAGAAGACGGATATCTTGTGATCATTGTTATTGAAAATGATATGCATTTGCCCAGAAGGTGAATATCTTAATATTCATAAAATACTACTATACAAAGATTTAGAGATTATTCATTTAAAGAGGGTTATGAAATTCTATGATAATCCCTGAAGGATTCATATGACCATCTAAACGACGTGCAAATAGCTAATTGAGTAAAAATGCACGTCTATCTCTAAATCAAACTCTATGACCAGAAGTTCATAGATATATAAAGATTAGTAGTAAAAGAAGAAAAAAAATTATCGATCACTTTACAAATTAATGACCCAATACCAATACTCTTTTGGGTTATGCATCACCGATTATTGAAGGTCATGAGAGTTGTTGGAAAATCACGATATCTTTCTTGTATTGTTTTGGTGTGCCAGAAGTACACACTACAAAGTATCGTGAAAAAAGAGAGCATAAGCAACGGACTAAATTTTGTGCAAATAAGAAGTATGAAATAAAGATGGCATCAATGAGACCAAACATGCCTAGAAGTGCCTAAATAAAATCATATATTATATTAATTATGGATGTCATCATTGGTATTGTTTTTGTGAAGCTTTAGATAATTTTGTTGACTACTATCACGACCAAAATGAGGTCAAATTTGTCAACCGATTTGCACAATAAAATAAGAGTCGCTCTGTTTTTTTAAAATATCTCTCAATATTGATCATTATGGGATCTTCAAATTTATACATGATACATTAATGTGCATATATACCTGCTACTATTATTCATTAATTTTTATGGTTGATATACATCATGTTATGAATCTTCCCCTACTTTACTTGTACAATAATGAATAAATTGTTTCCCTCCTGCGATTTAAAGCTCCGGAAGGGCTAAGTTTTATTGTCCAATCCAATAATTATATATAAAATGTACATTTTCTGACATTAGGGGGAGAAGCTAGAAGCTTAAATAATGTCAAAAAAATGTACTATATTGAACCTGAAATTCATAAGAGAATATACGTATAAGTATGATTGAACCTGAAGTTCATAAAATCATTATCTTGCAATATCTAGCAAGTAATTGTCATACATTTTTATTGATCACAAAAGAGAGACTAAGCATTATATTACTAGACATAAACCACATAATATAAAGTGGAGATCTCCACATGATAAAATATATTTGAGCTCAACCAACGCAGAAGCGTGGACCATAACATATATTATTTGTGGAAATGAAATAAAAGTTAGTCACTCTCATTGCACCTCCTGAAGAGGTTACTCCTGAAGAATATATACCCGTAAAAATAAATGCAGCTGCTAAACAAAAGATTAATGAAATTACGGGGATACAGAACGGTCAAATCCTAAAATTTTGGTAAACGATGAGGATTTGATTATTATTGACGTAAAACTTACAATCAACTATATATGTTGATACGAGAGATATTAAATAATTATTAAAATTATTGTCGGTAATTCATTCACCTTCTTAATAGCATGCTATATCTAGAAAAAAATTGGATCCAAAATCTATGATATTATAAGAATGTCAGAAGCATTCGTATTTGATATAAACAAAAGAAGACGAACAATATAGAATAAACTCGCTCCATAAATATATTATTTGGACTTGTAGTCCTGATTTCTGAAATTATATCCCTGAAGGATACAAATAGAAATAACAATAACAATGTGATACATTATAAAGCGAGAATTAATATAAAAGTATTCGCATGACCCAACATCCAACGTGATGTTACTCATTCTCTCGTAATATTGATAATACGTTATGTTACATGATCAATATGATATGCATATAAGATATGTCGTAAGTCACTTAATATTTGTACTTATATGAGAGTCACTGAAGGACTAATATGACAAAATATATTATATGATGACAAAAATCAAAAGATGCACTATACAATTTTTGAAAAAGATCACTATATGAAGAAACAAGTAAGAGTGTGCATATAACCTCTTCAATCAAAGTCATCATGAAGAATGATGCGAAGTTGATTTTAGTCGTCCATATGTTTCATCCAATTACAAAAGTTACTGTTATTTATTATATTTATAACATGCTTGATGTCGTAGGACCTCCAACAGAGTTTTTAAAAACTCATGAAATATTTAATGGACAATTTTTTGGAATAAATGACCTGAGAAAACTCAATTATTTTTCGACCTGAAGTTAGAACATTCTCTGGAAGAGAATTTGTAAAATGATTCAATTGTAGAAATTGAATATTGTAGAAAAAATATATTCTACTTAATACTCACATTGAAATAACACTAAGAAATGACATCTATTGTATATCAACAAAGATCCAATTGTAATAGGACCTGAAATTCCTTATTAAAATGCCATGAACATTTTCTTATAACTTGAAACCTAATAAGGTTCACAGTTAATGTTTTATCTAAGCATAATGTTCATCTGAAAACATTTAGATGATGTTCAAAGATCTACCAATTCTAGTCATGCGATAAAGATTTACGTTAGCAATGTTTCTTATATGTCCGATCCACATCAATTACTATCACAAAATTTTGGTGTTATTGCGTGGAGTCATTACAATTTTATGCAAGTTGGTGAATCAGTTATTGATTCTTACATTCTCGTATCGCTATGACATCAATAGAATTATGAGACATCTTTAAATTGTCCATAAGTAATATCTTTTGAGGTAACATATTCATATTTTGCAAAACTTACCACAATGTGTATTACTCCCAGCATATTATTTGAGAAAAATTGCACAAACATATTTCACAATCTTATTATCTAAGTGAAATATAGTAAATATTCATTAAATCCGTTAAACTATCATGTATTTGTTTATTGAATCCCCATTCAATTTTGTGTTTAAGGACTTCGTAAAATATATTCGTAAGTTTGGTAAACTACGAATAAGGGGAAACAGATTTGTATTTATCGTCCCTGAAGGACGGATATCCTTGATGGATAAAGCCCGGAAGGCTTGTAGTTGCACTTTTTTTTCCTTTTTCTATTTTTTGTCCTAAAAGGTTTTATTGGTTAAAGGTTTTAACGAGGCAACTTGTGCAATTTTGTTAGCGTATGTTATGCACTCTTTTCCTTAGCTACTTTTCCCCCACAGGGTTTTGTAGTAAGATTTTTAACGAGACATAAACATAACGCATATTATCTAAGGGATTGTTATAAATGTATGTTGAATTGAGGCAGAAAATTATACGGTGCATTCTTTTTCCTTCACCAAGTTTTTGTCCCACAAGGTTTTACTTGGCAAGGTCTTAATGAGGTAGACCGATCAAGTGACAACTGATCAGATCCAATCAAGCGAGAATTTGACGGATTTATTTACAAAGCCATTGCCCACCAAAATCCTTAAGAATTTTGTCTTCAAAATCGGTATTCAATGTATGTTGAAGTGTGTGTGGGGGGGGGGGGGGGGGAGCATCATACGCGTTGCACTCTTTTTTCCTTCACTAAGTTTTATCTCATCGGGTTTTTCTTGGTAAGGGTTTTAACGAGGCATCATCCTTAGCATATAAAGGTGATCATCCAAGGGGGAGTGATGAGAATTCCAAAGGTTTTGTAGATGATTCATCTTCCTTAACCCTTAAGTAGATTTTACTCTTATTAATATAGTGTAATTCCATTTATTTTGGTTGTAACTCCTACTACATCCTCACCCTATATATAGGAGACTATTGTACATATTTGGTGAAAAGAAAAGAAAATACATATCTCTCTTCTCTCCAATATTTTCTTCTTTAGATTGTTTGTTTTACAATACCACTGACCATTTCAAAATTTGAACTGTATATAAAAATTAACAGGTTTTAGAAAAAAATATTTAAAACAAACCGGATCAACAATTTCTAACAAAGCAGAAAACGTTAAAAGTGATTAGATAATCCGACCCCTACACAATCCTGCAAACTGTTAGGACATCAACTTCATCTTTGTTCTCGGCTATACTTACTGAGTCTAACCCTTTATGGTTGCCTTACTTCTTCTGAGCTTCCTTGAAGGACCAACAATCCTTCTTCATGTGACCTTGCTTCTTGCAGTAGAAGCACTCCATGGTCCTGCCCTTGGACTTTGACCTCCCTCTGTTTCTGCCCTTTGATCTTGCAACGGGCATGCTCCATTCCTTCTGTCCCACTACCAATCCCTCTCCCCTGCTCGAGGTACTGCTCGAAACACTGCTTGAGGCCTGAAGTCTCAAGTCATGAGAGATCAGAGTGCTCTTCACTTCATTGAGATTGAGAGTCTCCTTCCCAACGATCATGGTGGTGACTAGATGATCATATGACTCCGACAACGAAGTCAACAAGAGCATTGCTTCGTCTTCCTCCTCCAGTTTTATTCCCAACTGGGTTAGTTCTACCTTGAGTCGGTTAAACACTGTCAAGTGATCACTGAGTGATGTGTTCTCCTTCATCTGAAGCGCGTATACAGAACGCTTCAGGTTTAGCTTGTTTGCGAGGCTCTTTCTCATGAACCTCTCCTCCAGTTTCTTCCAAAGTTCTTCTGCTATTTCACTCGATACGTCGAACAAGATGTTGTCTACCAAGGACAACTCTATTATCGCAATCGTCTTTGTATGCAGAACAACCCATTCTGACTCCTTCATTCCAACCGGCTTGTTCGACCTCCCGACGAGAGTATATTACAATATGTCCGTCAGGCTGAGCATCGCTTTAACCCGACATTGCCATATATTCAGAAATTATTCTTCCCATCGAACTTGTCCACCCTGAATGATTTAGAGTCCATCTCTTCACCTCAACCAAGGCTCTGATATCAACTGTTAGTAGGAAGTTGATATACGTAGGCCGTATACCTCCTGAGATAGATGGTCCACTGTCTATTGAAAATTGTACCTTTTGGATAGACTCTTAAACAAACAAATCACATACACAACATACACGAGACAAACAATTTACAAGGTTCGGCAAACAATGCCTACGTCCTTGGGGGGAGTCACCTCTTCGCTTTCTTTCTTCTTCTTCCAACTGGAAGGTACTTACTTGCCAATACAAGGAAAGAGCTATTTGTCTGTTTCAACTCATAAGAAACTTCACTCTCTAAAGAACTCTCTAAAATGACGGCAAGAAAATATCTACATCAATAGTAGCCCTAATTACAACGAATGGTCATAATCCTTTATATAGGATATTACATGTGGGGACAATCTTGTATATAAGCTGAACGGGTCTTGACTATAGCTCGTCCACGTCTCCTGTCCAGAACCCAGCTGTCCAAACCTTGTCCAGACCCCAGTTGTCCAGACCTTATCCAGTTAGGCCATAATTTCGACGAGAGGAAATTTTCGAACAAGTAACTCTAGCACCTCTTCCATCACGAACGAAATGTTTCTTTCTGGGGGTTTTGCTTGTGTGCACACTTCTAAAAGATCAAAACTGGATCTTTCGCCTAACTCTAGTCATTCAAAATTGCTTGTATGAAGTGATCCTAAGTGTGTGAATCTCACTCCGTCCAACTCCAATAACAATTTGTAAATTAAATCTTCTTTTGGTAATTTTTCAAATATTCCGGCCGCCAGCAGCGAAAGCAGAAAGGGTTCAAGAATCTCTGCCACCATTACCATTCAAATATGCCGGCCACTAATACATTTGTTGCTATAAAAGGGTGCATACTTGCTTTCTCTCTCTTTTTCCTTCTCCTTTCTTCTTATCACGTCTCTCTCTCAACCTTCAAATAATTAATACTAATGTTCTATTGAAGATGGTAGAAAATTGAAGGGTGCATATATACGTGCTATCTCAATATGCATTCCACGGCTATATATATCTCAATGTGGATTTTTTTTTCTTAATTAAAATACGCAATTTTGTATGTCATATGTATTGGGGGGTACATGGAATTCAACATCATAGTTTAATTAATCACGACAGCATAATCTGTTTATGTTGAAAGGGACTATTTGGAGGATGTGCTCCCATGTATAATTTCACTTGATGAATAAGCTATGCATTTTTATCACAAATAAATAGGTGAAATATTCTACCAACAACATCACCAGATGTACACAGCAAGATATATATAGAATTTATAATTAATATTTACATTACTAATATTATTTAATTATTAAATTGTAAACCGTAAATACAATGGCATTATATATACATCTAGCGTATCCAATCCGCATCCCACGTTCCTAAACCTTGTTCACACCATTTTATATATTCACATAGCTATCTAGCTAACAAAAAAGCTCTGAAAGTACATGATCAAAACCTTTTAGTTTTACGGTCAGCATAAGCTGTTTGATGCGTTACTCGTGGGTTTCCAGATAGCAGCATTCAAGGACAACTTATATTTGATTTTATTGTCAAGGATAACTTTGGGTTAATAAAATTTAAAAGTAGTGGTTTCCTCCTCTTATACATATATATATATATATATATATATATATATATATATATATATATATATAAACACAAACACAATTCCAACTGCCTACTTTTGTTGGGTACAACACACTTTTGCTTTGAATCAAATTAATTACTTTTCTTAATTTTGACCGTTGTTAAAGAAAAATTATTTGTTCTCACGATATGGTAGACTGAAGGAAATCAAGTGAGAAACAAATAATAGATAAATATAATGACGTATAGTTTAAAAACAAGTCATACTTATAATGTGTGATACAACATAAATTGCTTACGAACTGAGGCTACATCTTTTGGAAAACGTGGAAAAAGTGATGTTTATTTGCGATACAATCAAAGATAAAAATTACTTTTACAAACATAATTGTTCCACCTAAACTACACTTATTCATATTCATTAAGGTGTACATATATAACACTTTATTAAATCATAAACCTACTGAATTATTCAAGGGAGTGTCCTTCAGAAAGCCAACTTGCTAGAAACTAAACACAAGTACTAATTCATTAAAAGCCATCTCTCTTCTTGACCTTAACCTTTAAACCATTCTTCATGTGGAGAACAACTGAGGTTTTGGGCACAACCAAGTGCTCATCCACCACCTCAAAGTTGAACTTCATCAACAAAGTCAACACCACAATCTTCATTTGTGTGAGGGCAATGTCCTTTCCAATGCAAGTCCTAGGTCCAGTGTTAAATGTCATAAACTTGTAAGATGGCTCATGTTTGATCTTTCCATCTCCTCCTATCCACCTCTCTGGCTTGAACTCCTTGCAATCCTTTCCCCACACTCTTTTCATCCTTGCCATTGCATACATTGACACAACAACCTTTGTTTTCGGGTCGACAAGATGCCCACTTGGTAGTAAATCTGGTTTGAGTGCACCTTTATGCTCAAATGGGACGGGTGGGTACAAACGCAAAGACTCATATAATGATGCATGCAAGTAAACAAGTGAACTTAACTCGCTAGGGTTGAACGAAACATTGGCTTTGTTGAACAAATTAGGGTTTGAGCTTGCCTCCTCGAGGATCTTGGCTTCTACATCTGGATTTTTCCACATCAACCAGAAGAACCATGCTAGACCGGCCGCAGTTGGGTCCCTTCCTGCCAGTAAGAGAGTCAAGGTTGTGTCCCTCAGAAAGGTGTAGGATTTGATGTCGAGTACTCCTTTGCTCTTTTCTTGAAGGATGGTGTCATTTGTGTTCATATAAGACGATAACAAGTATTGTTGATCATTTTCCAAAGTGAGATTATTTTTTATTTTGTTATGCAACTCTTGTTTTTTAAGACCAATATGCCTGGCCAAGAACTTGTTTACCGTCTCTTCTGCCAAGGTGACCTTCCACTCAAAGCCGATATTCCCCCACCTAAATAACTTCCATAGCCATGCAGGAACAATGTGTCTGTAAATCAACACCTCTTCCGCATCGTCGACTGCTTTAGCAAATGGAACCAAAGGCAATTTAGGGGATAAACAATTTGTGTCAACCCCCATTACTAAAATCGATGTTGTATCAAACATCAACCTTAAGAGCACATCTTGTAAGTCCAAAGTAGAATTATGTAACACCGCAACATTAAGCAAAGGAATTACCCCTTTCTCGAGCTTTTCGTGAGTTATTTTGATGTTGTACGATTGAAAGCTTTGCTTCGCTATAAGCCCATGAGCCATTCGCCTTTGGACTTTCCATGACTCGAAATTCGCATTGAAGATGCCATTACCTAAGGCACTGAAGATGTCAAGAAAATCTTTGCCTTTGGGATAGTTAACGAAGTTGGTGTTGAAAATGTGATTTATGTTTGTTGGGTCGGAGGTAAACAACAAGTCCATATGTGCAAACCAAATTCCTTTTACGAGGAAAGTGCAACTCGTGGACTCAAGGAACCTTACCACCAGCTCGTGGAGATTGTGAAGGTTTACGAGGAGGGAAGGGAGCATACCGACGATAGGCCAATTCGTCAGTGTGCCCCTATAACGATTGATTAAAGAGATGAGAAGAAAACATGAGATGACAAATACAATTGCCAAAATGAAACTCATGGTTGTGAGAGTGACAAGATTGAATTTTTAGAAAAGAAGAAAATACTTGAGTTATCGAGTCATGGAGGATATGTTCGCTTATATATATATAATCACGTAGGATATCATTAAATTATTATTTTTATGGAGAACGTACAACTGTTCAAGCATGGGCTCAAACGGTCCATGCGACAAATTAAGGTTAGTTGAAAAAGGAAATCAATGAATACTTGCCAAAAATTGTAGTTGAAAGTTCTAACCGGATGAGAAGGTATTTTAAAGAGTCACCCGTCCATTTGGATAATTTGAATTTTGAGATTACATTTTGAAGCTAATTGCAAACCTCTCAAAACTACACATGCGTTTTATATCCAAATCTCAGATCCCATATTTACTTGTTTGGGTTTTGAGTTTCGGTATATTAAGTTTCGATACCCCTCGTAAAAACCAAAACTCAACCTAAAAACTCATGTGTTGGGAGTAGACCTGGGACTCATGCCGTGCCGGCATGGTGGCCGGACCCTTAGGCTGAGCACGACCCAGGCGTGGGTTGGGTCGGATCTGGAAGTGTCGGGTCAGGTTTTGATTTTTCGATCGTTTTTTTAATTTGAAGTAAGTATACAATCACAATTAAATTAATAAACACAAATACAATTTGTTTTTCCCTAAAATAACTAAATATATTTATTAATAATTGTTGACTCAAATCGAGAAACATTATAAATACATAATTGGTTACATATAAAAAAGATCGGAGGCTAGCTAAACCTAAGGAATAATGAAAAAAACTTAATGAGTGTTAAGAAAAAATTACTCCTTAAACGTCTACAATATTCTTCATTGTCGTTGTTGTCGTTAAGATGCATGTTTTTTGTTTTTTCGCGGCGTCCATCAAATTATTCAGGCATACGCTCATCTTGATTGACTTGTCGGATATGTTTTGCCTCTTGTAAGTCAAGACACGTCTACCAGCGCTAAATCCAGACTCTGACGCCACAGTTGACACCGGAGGACATAATAAGTCTTGTGTCATCAAGGAGACTAGTGGAAACCTACCTGAGTTTTTTCCACCAGTCTAAAACATCAATAGTTTTTAACTCAGTAGTAGTTAATATATTTCAGTGTTTAAATATCCAGTTAATTAAATTTGTGTTTAATTTTGCACTAATTTTAATCTTTTTTAAGTTAACCAATTCCATTGGGAGTCATCATCATCTAGATCCATTGCAAGTGGTTGTGATGATGAACTAGCAATATTTGAACCTATTTGATTATATTATGTAGTCTTTCATATTTTTCAAAATATGTCTAACAAAAACATACAAGAAAACCTGTAAACCACTAATTTTAAATTTATGGTCCATAATAAAAGTTAAAAAAAAAAACTAAATGGAGAAGTATTCCAATATTTATTAAACTTAGCATCCATTGCATTTAAAATTTCTACAAAACTACCAATTCTCCTATATTTCGCAAATACTCTAGTAATTGAAAATATTTTATAGATAAATATGTTAGAGGTGAGGTAATATTTTCCCCTAATTGTATTAGTGAATGTGAAAAAAATGTTTTAAAAATTCTAACATAATTTTACAATTATCCCAATCTATGGGGTTTAACATGTACTCTCTTTTTTTCATGAAAAAACTTTGTAATTGCAAGATTATAACGATAACAACATTTTCACATTTTATATGTAGAATTTCATCTATGGACATCTAATTTAAGCTTCCTATGTTAAACTTGATTATATATACAAAATTCTCTAAATCCTGATATCTAGATATATTACTGCAACCTACAAAGACAATCACATTTCTAATATTTTCTAAGTAACGTTTAATTATGTCAAGTCCATCTTGTATTACCAAGTTCAAAGTATGACAAACAAATCTAATATTAAAAAGTAACTCATCCACAAGTGGATGATAATAATTTATAAGTATTTTTTTGATGAATTTTTATTAGTAGCATTTTTAAATGCAATAACACAAACTTTTTTTTAATATTATGAGCTGTCATGACATCTTTAATATAATCAAATATAACATTGGTAGTTTGTGGATGCAAAATAGGTAAAAAGAAATGGTTTTTTTATATTTAAACATCATAAATCATCTATATAATTTACATTTACGCAACAGTAAGGATAATTATTTGGACCAGTCCAATCATTACTAGTTAATGCTACCTTATTGTTCATTGATGAAAAATAATTAATCATGCTTTCCTTTTATTTACCAAGTTTATCAATCATGACATTTTAAGTGTTTTTCTACAAAATGGTTCAAACTATGGATTATGGTAGAAAATTGCATCTATGTGGGTTTTAGATTCACATGTGTTAAATTATAGTTTATGTTTAATTATGAAATCAATAATTATTTCTCTACCTTTAATTGAACAATATTTCTGAAGTTTAAAGTTTCACTAGTGGAGTCTAAAACCGATTGACGTGAATCCACTATAAATGATGCATGCTTACGTTCACATAAAGTTAAATGTCTTGTTAGATGATTGCACAGTTCCTCCACGTGACTTAGCGGTAAGTTCTTTACGACGTGATAAACAAGTAGCAGTTGCATTACCCTTACTATCTTGTCATCCATCGAAATCTTCCCATACTTTGCAAATTCTTTTTATAGTACTTTTAACCTTAAGTCTAGGTGGATTAAGAGGAGGGGAGTTAATATTATTTTCACATTTAGATGATAAAGTCATGGATATTAGTAAATATGCAAACAAAAAATGATTTTTTTTCATAAATGAGAAAATCATGATGATAATGATTGATAAACTAAAATTAACCACTAAGAAATATTAGAAAAGCCTTGGAAATGAAGATTGGAGGAGTCGCGAAATCAGACGGTCAACGGTTTATTTGTAGATTTAGGTTTCACGTTTTAGCTCAAACTCGTCATGTTTCCAACAAAATCAAAACAAATAGAGAAATAGTAGAGAAAATTAGAAGAAAAGTTAAAGAAATTTAGTGTGAAGAAAATGAGAGAGATTAGGGGTTTATATAGGATGAGAGGGGATATTTTTGTAATTAATTTTTTTAGCCCATCGGCTATGATAATGGTTGGGCTAATGGGTCGTGCCAGCCTCGACACGGAGGTCAATATGCAGCTGCGCAGATGGCCTTACCCGGAACGAAGTGTCTGAATCCCAAGTCTAGTTGGTAGTTCAAAATAAGGAAGTAAACTGGAGCTATCTTGGGTTGTGGTCTTTCAATTAATGCAAGTTAAAGGTTGAAATATCGACCAAAAACTCTACTGTCAGAAAAAAACGTTTGGATGGTAAGATATGAGTATTGAGTTAATGGTTAAACTCAAACCTCCTCTAAAGCTCAAAATTCAATGTAAATGGTTGTTAAGATAATTTAGCATAATTTTAGGATTATTAATTGCTTACAAGAATCTATGTTTGGATCTCACGAATTTATCAATAAATCCGGAAGTGGTTATTCCTTGTTGCCGAAAAAACCAAAATCTTCAGTATATATTGGCATTCGGGTCCCACAAACCCATGAAAATTAAAACTTACGAAATTCACTTGGATTTAACATAAATTCATGCCTGAGAAACTGAGCTACGCAAGGCAGATATCCCATTTGAATTGTTTTATAGTAGTTTGTAGCTATAGTTTTTGTATTAATGGTTTTCAATTAATTAATTGTCATTTTAGCTCGACACACAGTTAGAAGAATCCCAATCGGTCCATTGAGGTATGTCACTTATGGCTCAGTCCCCACTCCCCAAAGGAAGTCCTCATGGACGGCTTGTACTTGTTCATATGTAACTTTCAAACCACATACTCTTCGTGCGGAGGAAAACCGAGGTACTGGAGTAAATGTTAGGTCCTTAAATAAGCACAACCACTGTAATAAAGTTCATTATTAATATCCAAACAAAGTTCCATCAGATTAACCAAGGGAGAAACAAACCAAAAACATAAAAATAAAAAGGATTAATTACAGTTTGTTCTTTAAATCATGCATTGATATCATTTTGTACTACTGAACTTTAAAAGTTGACAGTTAACATCCCTCAACTTTCCATTGTATCCCTAATACATTCCTAAACATAGGTTTAGGTGAAATTTTGGATGGAATTGGATGTTAGATACGGTTGGAATTGTTGTCAGATTCAGTACCAATATGACCTAAATTTTTATTATATCTGACTTCCGATATGATCCTAATTTTCACGTAAAACTAGATTTATGAGTGTATTATGGATACAATGCAAAAAATTGTGATTTGTTTTGCAAATGTGTGCTTAAATAATGAATTTTTAAAGTTCAATGGATAAAATGTTACAAAATGGAAATTCAAGTGAGGTAACTGTCAACTATTAAAGTTCAGAAGTGTATAGTGATATCAATGTATTGTACAGGAGTTAAATTGCAATTAATCCAAATAAAAATACATTTTCAGTACTATTGCATGGCAAGTCGGTTTATTTTAGTTTGCAGTGATTTTGGAAGGGGAGGCAACGTACAATTCTCTCTCTCTTTCTTGAAAGCAAAATATTAATCGTTGAATGCCAAGTGCCGACACATAAATCAGGATTACAATCCGAACGTATAGCTGGACGACAGTGTGAGAATCGAGGAGCCTATGTGAGAAATTACACATATATATAACAAAGTAGGTTTGACATCAATGTAGTGATGATGGCCTATGGAAAAGAAAACGTACGTGGAGTTAATTTTATGTGGTGAGTCATACAATATAATTACTAATTTTATTGGTAGTTATATGTCTTTATTATTCATAAATGAAGGACACGTACTGATTACCGGTGATTTCGAAGAGTTGGGGTTTGGGGTCGGGACTTTGCCGTCGTTTGAATGCCCTTTTCGGCTACGGGATTTATCCGTCCGTTGCTGAATTAACACTATCCGTCGCTAATTTACCCATCAGTGACGGATATTACGGTTTGGCTTACCGTGGTCGTTGTCCCATATAACAATTCTAAACCCATGTAAAAAATACGCTATTTTCGAAACCTTTAAAACTGTTACCATTAAAAATAAATACAAAATATATACTGGTGTACATAACATATTTTCTAAAAATGTAATTTAAAAAATAAAAAATTAGTTACATGAAAACATAAATTGAATCAACCCCAACTTTCCCTTCCTTTGAAATGGGTTGAGGTGGGAATTTGTTTTCGGAACAAACTTTCACAGTCTAGAAAACAACAAAAAAGTTGGTTCATTTTTCACCATGAATTTATTCGGTTAAACATAAAGTTTTTAACTTCATTGAATTACCTTGGAATCTTAATTGTTACATCAAATTAAAATCCCCTTTATACGGGAAAAACAAATCAAACATTCTTGTCTTCGACAATATTAATTGTTACACTATATATGAAAGATCGATTCTAGCTAGGGAAACTTTGTATGATTTTCTAAGAATTAATTCCGTAGGTGTTGGGTTGAAATAATTACTTATATCTGTAGTAGTGTTACGCGAGTTGTGATGCATCAACTCCTTTAATCTTTGCGGATTTGGAGACGTAATTATAATTACCATCATCGTCAAAGTAATGTGGGTTATCACTAATAGCACCCATGATAACTCCGGCGAGGAAAGTTACAAGAATTGAAGACATTCGAAGAAGGCCCATGACAAACGCTTCGGATGAAACAATTGAAGGTGGTGGTGGAACTCCATTAATATTGTCATTTGCCTGAGCCATCCCCTAGAATTAGACCTGTCAAAATCAGACACGACACGATAACACGACACGAATACGACATGATAATTTAGTGTATAGGTACAAGAACCTGGACACAAATACACGATAAGCATACACGACACGATACACGAATCCTTATAGGGTCGGGTCCGGATATGAGGGTCTATACACGAAATACACGATAACATACACAATAAGGGTATTGTGTATATCAGGTATACACGATACACGATAAACACGATATACACGCTAGAACCCGATCCGATTAACCTAAACCAAACCGACTAATGTGAGCCCAAATTAACCCATCCAAACTCCAAAGTTCTGAACCGAACCCCAAATTAATCCCAACCGAACCCAAACCCTCACTCCTCACTCGTCCTCAGTTCCTCACCCCTAACCCTAACCCTAACTCGCCATCCAGCACCTCCTCTCCACCCTCACTCTGTTCGTTTCCTTCCCCGCCCTCACTCGTCACTTCTCCGCACCCTAACTCGTTGCCACTCCCCATCCAGCACCTCCTCTTGCCCCCACTCCCCATCCAGCACCTCCTCTCGCCGCCACTCCCCATTCACAGGTTCGTTTCCTTCCCCACCCTCACTCGTCACTCCTCCTCACTCCTAACTCGCTGCCACTCCCCATCCAGCACATCCTCTCGCCCCACTCCCCATTTTCGGTAAAGTTTTGATGTTTGTGGGATCGAGGTTTCATTTGGGTCTGGTAAAGTTTCGACCTTTTGGGATTTGCGTGCGATTTGGGAGTTTGGGTTAGTCAAGGTTTGATTTTTTATGTTGTTTTTTTATTTAGCGTTTGTTGTGAATGTTAGTGTATGATAATGTTTCGATCTTTTTGAGGTTTTTATTTGATCTTTGATGTTCATGGACTATGATGTGTGGTGATGTTTTTAAGTTCTTCGATTTTAATTCAATTTGGTGAACTGTAGTTCGTGTCTATCGTGTAATCGGGTCTTTATCGTGTCTATTATTGTATACAGGTATTATCGTGGTTAATTGATTACTCGTGTATATATGTATTTATCGTGTATTAGGTCATTATCGTGTATGTAGGTTCTTATCGTGTTTGTAGGTAATTATCATGTATATAGGTACTCTTCGTGTCCATTCGGGTATTGTCGTGTTTCATGTTACACGGCCCGATAAGAAATCGGGTACAAATCGTGTCGTGTCCGTGTATACACGAAAATTATCGTGTCGTGTCCGTGTCCAGGTTCGTGTACACGATTTCTTATCGTGTCGGGTTCGTGTATACCCAATACCTATTAGCATCCGATCATACACGACCCGATAAGACACGTACACGACCCGATTGATAGGCCTACCTAGAATATTACCCGCCTCAAAATCAAACTTGTACTAAGATGTGAACATACAAACCTAAATAATTAGATCTCATATGTGTCTATATTTATATGATCTTTTTCAAGGAATTTGAAAGTTTCTATTTGAGCAAGTTGAGAGTAGGATGTATATATTAATGGTATTGACAAAGTATGCATGTTTATTAGTTATAAAACTAGTGCACTTTTTTTATTGAAAGTGATCTAGATGAATAAGTGTAACATCCTCAAAAACGGAAGAAATTTAAATTTTTAATAAAACACAACACGAGGATGTTACCGAAGAAAACAGGCAACTGGTGCACCAACATATATACAATATATATATCTGAGAGTTTCAAGAGTGTGATTATAACAAAAGATAAGGAAAATATACATGTAATCACTCGGACCTCAAAAACAAGAAAAGCAGGATCTGACCCCGAATGCGCTCCTCCTCGGTCACCACCTCCTAGTGCCGCTCACGACCTGAAATAAAACATGACTATTCCTGAGTTTCCCATAAGGAAACCCTGTATGCCAAACTTCTATCACAATAAATGAACTAGACATCTGTAAGCATGTATGATATGAAATGCAGAAAACAATCATCGTCTCACTGGGCTTCCTGGAACTCTCTCCCTACCACAGTAGACCCAAACAGTGACGTGTACAGGAAAACTAACAGGTTTTAGAAAACAAATAAACAAACTGAATCAACAGTTTCTAAGCCATGATATTTATCTAAATGTCAACCTAGTCAAATCAATATTCCTTCTTTTCGTCATATCAGCATGACATTTTTCTTCTCTCTCTTTCTCCTACTCACCACTAAACCACAACCTACCCATAAATGTCAACATACTCACGTCTAGGGCTGAGCAACCGGTTCGACCCGGACCGGAACCAGATAGGCTCCGGACCCCAGACCAAAGACGGGACCGGTTGGGTCCGGTCCGGACCGACGACCGGATCGGTCCGTTCCAAAACCATTTTTTACCTTAAATTTTAAAAAAAATAAAAAACAGACAGGTCCGGAGGTCCGGACCGGAACCGAATTGGCTCCGGATCCCGGACCGAAGACCGAACCGGTTGGGTCTGGTCCCGACCGAAACCCGGAACGACCGGACCGGTTGTTGCTCAGTCATAGTTACATCAACACCTTCTTACTTACACCTAAGTTATTTTCTCTTCTCTTTATTTTTCCACTATTCCAACTAATTATAACACATAATTTATTTATCATAAATTAATATAATTAAAAGCGTATAATTATGGATAAATGAAAATAAATTTTATTAAATAGTAAAAGTGCGTTACAACAACACTTCAAAATTAAAATAAAACAGAATTAATAACTAAACTTTTCATTCCACGTGTTATCAAATAATTATTTTGGTAACACAACCAAATTAAATTAAAAAAATTAATTACGAAAACATAATTTCTAATTAAATCTGTCAAATTTAATTAACATTACAATGTAATTAACATTATTAAAGTAATTGCAACAATGTTTTTTGTTTTGGTTTTTTTAAATCATTTTTAAATTATTTTAAATTATTTTTTTGGAAGAATAATTATCAGGTCATTGACTTGGGGGTCTATATATTTGAGGGTCATTGACTTTTTCTGGTCTTAAAAAGATTGTCAAATGTCACATTTACCCTTGTTTATTTTTCCTAATTACAAATTATACAATTTTTCTACCCAACATCCATATTTCTCCCAAACTCTCACCCCCAACATATTTCTCCCATAAATCACCATCCTAATTAATCAAACATTTTTTCTCTTTTTTATTTATTTTATCTACTATATTCCCTACGACGATGACC